>JAOCZM010000189.1:2410000-3087090 GCA_026122235.1 Vinca minor | reverse complement strand
ATGGAATTGTAGACTAGTCATGTCCGGACCCAAGAGTAATAAATTTAAAGTTACTTTGAGTAGACCCAAAAGATCTAAATAGGGCCCAGGAGATCCAAATATCTAAGGACCCAAATAGAATATAATTAGAATTTTAACATTAGTCATTTACTGACATGCCACCGATCACCAGCTCCACCACTGCCGACCGCTTCTACCGATAAACACCGCCACCGGCCGGCGAATTTCTGGGCTAATAATACAAATCTCTTCCCGGGCTTCGGGAGCAACAAAATCTACTCGTCTTCCCAAATACTTTTCTGGGCTAATATATATTCATACTTTTTTTATTGCTGTTTTTCCTCCACCATCTCCGATCTGAGGAATGTTTTTTTCCCTTCTAATTTAGATATAGAGAAATTAGAAATGCATAAATGCTTGTTATTTATTTTTAATTTCCTTGAATGTGTCTTGCGGTTTCGGTAATAGGTAACGGAGAGTTCGTATATAGTAATTAACTTAATGAGATTATTAATTGTATTCTATAATAATATACAGTATCGATTTTTATTTTGAGAGTCAATCAAATATTTTTTTTTCATTTTTCCTTTTGAGACTTGTTTTATTTTGTTGGAACTGAAAATAAATAGTTTTTTTTATTTTTATTTTTTATCTACTGATTCTGTTTTATAATCTGATTTGGCGGAGACGAGTGGTCGGCGGTGGTGGTTAACGGTGGCGGCGGAAGTGACTGACTGGGCTGTTGATGATGTTTGCTTAGGATCTATATGAATTAGATCTAAACTCATCCAGACCCAATATAGTTTGAAATATATTGTTGTTGAGTTTGAGTCTGGATACAATATTATGGACTCAATAAAATCAATTAACAGGCCTATTTGTGTATATCTTTATTCATATACTCAACCACTCACAATTCGCTACATATATATGTAATTTAAAGAAACATCCACTTGATAAATTTTGAGTGGTAAATACATGTATGTATGGGTACATATGATTTCCGCCCTATTTTTTTACAGTATAGCTATTTAATTTATAAAAATTGTCACGTGTTGTATTTTTTCACTTCATATTGCACTATTTTTTAGGTGTTTTTTTATCAAAAGAGAAAACTGACAATCGACAACTTAATTAATATATAATAAAGGAACATATAATATATTACAAAAACTGAAGATTTAAATCACTATACCTTGTTTCTGTACTTAATTTTGAGCTAGGGTCGTCTCAAATAATATTGAGGCTCTGTGTTATTTATCAAAGTTAAGCCCCTAAATTTTTTATAAATTATAAATTATAAATTATAAAAGTGTTAAAACATAATTATATACCTAAATTTCAAATGCGAATAATTCTTAAATCATATTTTATTTTAAAAATGGGCATTATTCTAACAACACATTTTGAAGCAAAATCGCAAATCAATTTCAATTTATAAAAACTTCTTTACATTAATATAACGGTATAATCAACAAAATTCTATATGCAATAATTACGTTATGAAAAAATATCAATATCTTCAATTTTTTTAACTAATACTTGTATACAAATTAAGTATTTTTTTAAAATTTTAGGGCCCCTCAAAATGAGAGGTCCGGTTCCGGATGTTACCTTGGATACCCTTGGAGCCGGGCCTGTTTTGAGCTTTAACAAAATGATCCTTCAAAAGAACAAGAAGAGCAATAGAGCATAAGGTGGAAACTCGAAGATGTGAATTCGCATGATGTTATAATATTCTCCTCAAAATAGACTTATATTAACTTAGAATCCACTTAGTATTTATTATTTACTTATATAATTTTATTTTCCAAATTAACTATTATACCCATATTTGAAAATATAAATGAGGTCGGTGCAACAATAGAAAAATTAAAAGGAACTATTTGTCTCTCCAAATTAGGAGTAAAAAAAGTGTCCCCTCCACATTTACTTTCCCTTCCGTATTTCACGTCAAATAATCGTCTGTGCACTCATTCTTGTGCCCAACTAATCACAATTTATCATGTGTACATATAATTAAAAACAATGATCACATAACGAATTCTTATTGATTGAGCATAAGAATGAGTACACAAACAGACACAGATAAATTTCACCCGTATTTCACCCCAACCAAACAAGTGTTTTTTCCCAGTTACTCTCCTCATTTACACCATCTTTACACACCAACTAAAGAAAGGTTGAGCAAAAAGTGTGACACTTGACAATTATCTACTAATAAGATGCGGGTGTAACAAGAAATTAAACTGAATATCTTTTTCCTCTCTTATAAGTTATACGGTTTTTTTTTTTTTTTTTTTTTTGATGGATAATATAAGTTATACGGTTGGGACCACTAAATTCTCTATAACACTTCATGTACTAGTATTTGTAACATTTATAATTATAACATTCTTCACACATAGGTAGGGTTTATCTTTTTTAGTTGAGATATATGAATAAAAGTTTTCGCAATTAATGTATTACATGGACTGGTTCTTAATTAATTGTCAATAGCAACTTAGTTGATCAACTTATTATTAATAGCTCGTCAAAAGATTCGAAATCTCTTTCACATTTTTTCTTGACTATTTAATTTCTTCTGAGTCTCCTACTGGTATTACTATTTATATTCAAATTTTAAGGTATTTTATAATGTTTCCTCTCCTCAAAATATATTATCCTGGCCACTTATAAATATAATTTCATCATTATTTTTTACTCTCTCCGTCCGAATTTGAATATCCCATTTATTTTATTGAGTGTTCGGAATTAAATGTCTTATTTTTTAATTTAGCTAAAATTTCAATTGTATCTCAAATTAAAAATAAATTTTAAATTTTAACTCAAGTCATAACGGGACATTCAAATCCGGACCGACCAATGGAGTACGTTATTGGAACTAATCAGTTGTTTCAGGGGTATTATTGACCATGATATTATTGTGGATGCTAGGGAGATGAATCATTCTTGAGAAGGGTGTTGAAGAGTATGGAAGCAATTTATTTGAATAGAAATCCCATTGCTAAGTCAATTATGGAGCTTCTTCGTTCTGTTGATCCTGATGATCAAATATGCTATGATCATGTTACATTTCCTACTCTTGGGGTAAATATTAATCTTAAATACTCTTCCATTTCTTCCATTTATTTTGACATCATCTAACTGAATATGGAATTTTATGTAAATGTTTGAATTGTATGATGGAAAAAAAAATGTTAAATATCTTACATCGATTAGTTTGTGTGCATATTTATAATATATAAAGTTTGGGTAATTCTTCTCTTCTTGGGGTACCTTTTGAGGGATTGAGTTAGATCCAAGTCTATTTTTAACATGATATCAGAGTCACCTAATTCGATATTGGACCACATTGATGTTCACGCTCTAGATGTCTATCCCTGGTCACGAGGGGTGTGTTGAGAATCCCACATTGACTAGCTTGTGAGCATATTTACAATATATAAGGATTGACAATCCTCCCCCTCTTGAGGTACATTTTGAGAGATTGAGTTAAACTAAGAGGGGTGTATTCAATCTATATTGTATAGGATTTGTAAGGGATTTTAAAGTCTATAGGTATTCAATTTAGATTTCAAAAAACCATTAAAATCTAGAGATATTCAATTCAGATTATAAATTATCTATTGAAATCTGTTGGTATTCAAAACTCTATATATTCTCAGGGATTTCATAAAATGGAGGATTTTGATGAATTTTCTAGACTTAAATATGTATTGAGAAATCTCTTCCTTTACCTCAAGATTTTATTTTTCTCTCATTAATATTAAAATTAAATATCTTTAATAATTTTATCTGAGATTGCAAATTTTTTATTGATTCCATTTCTTTAAAATAAAAAGAAAAATAAAAAATTATCCAAACTCAATTGTCATAATATCCAAACAATTTTCTTTCTAGTCATCTGCAAACAAAAATTAAAGAAATCAAACAATTTCTTCTCAAGCTAACCACAAATTTCTATTTTTCAAATATGGATTTTTATTTCCCTTAAAGAGAAAATCAAAGGGAAAAATAGAATTCAAACAAAACCCACAAAACAGAACTTAATTAAGCCAAAGAAAAAAAAAATCAGTAAGTAAATTATACAAACTTTGAATAAATAAATCAAAAAAGGAAGCAGTTTCGTAATCTCCAAAGAAATCAAAAGTCCATCACCAAACTTTTAAAAAATTTAACAAAATGATTTGATTTCAAAATAAAAAGATTGATAAACATATGTTGACTTTGGAAATTCAACACCGATGAATTTGTATAATACACCACTGAATCAATATTTTCTTTATTTTTATTTGTTATTCAAATAATCTATAGACTTTATAAATTAAAAGAAATCATAATAAATCAATCTAATAGAATCTGATAGAATCTGTATAGAGTTTGCATAATGTTAACACAATCCATAGAGTCAGCAAAATTTATAAACTTTTAAAAATCAGTTAAAATCTTTTAAAATCCGAATTGAATACACCCTTCTTAGTCCATTTATAACCAAAAAAAAAAAAAAATGTGATTTTAGTAAAAAAAAAAAATTTGTTTTATTATTATTATTTTGATTGGTGGAGTTATACTCATTTACTTAAAGAAGAGCGCTAAAAACTGGATACTTGTTCTTGGAAAACACAACCGACGAAAAAAATAATCAAACAACAAAATATTTATATAATTATTTTATATTTTGTATATAGCATAATGGGCTTTTTAGTCAGTACGAATTATATGCAGAACAACATATTTTCCGCATGGATCTCACTAAAAGTTAATTTCAACATAATTTGCTCTTGAAAAACATCTGATGGATACTTTTCTAAGTCGATTTTTTTGGAATTATTTTAATGGGTTACTCTTTCTTGAATGTGGAGTAGTTAGATCAGACTAGTTGTACCTATGGTCATTAATGACATGTTTATTATCTCAAATTATTTGCAACTTGTGAATAAACATTTTTAACAAAATGGACTTGACCTAATTCCAATCCTGAAAAGTAACTTAAGCGTGGAAGGATTATCCAAATAATATAAGGAGTAAATATTTACACAAACTAGTCGTGAGATTTTTAACACTCTCCTCACGATCAGAACTGGACATATAGACCCTAAATAATAATAGAGCCCAACATTAAAATATGTAGCTCTGATACAATTTTAAAAAAAGATTTAGAACTAACTCCAACTCTTACTAGAGAGAAGATTTCTCAAATCATATAAGGAGTCAATATGTACATAAACTAGCCTTGTCCGTGTTCGAATCTTTAACACATTTCTTTATGTGAAAATTGTCACATTTGTTTGTTACATGTAATCTTTTCAATGCCATAGGTAGATGGTCATGGAATTGAATCCCTGGCAAAGTTTTTCCTAGATTTTGGTTATGTTCGACAAGAAGAACTTAAATTTCCAGCAAAGAAATTGAAAGCCTACTGGTTTTCACCTCCTATGACAACAGAGAGTTATGGTAATGGTGATGGGTTTAGTGGTCCATTACCAAGAATATTCATAGCAGAGCTTCAAGTGCATGAATTGAGTTCTAATGCTCAGGTTCGACACTCTCTGCTTCGATAATAATAATAATAATAATAATAATAATAATAATTATTAAAACTCGAAAAAATTGTTAATTTTATTTTTTATTTTCGACAGGAGATAATTAAAAAGTATACTGCTAAGTCTGGCAATGGAAGTAACCATGCAGCTCTTGCATGTGCCCTGGGATCATCCTTGTGGGAGAGACCATCTTACACTGATTTCCAGCAATTAGCTAGGTATAACATTTTGTACAACTTCCGTTTCATAATTTAAGGTTTTCTACGTGGTTGAGTATAAATTAAGAATAAATTAAGAAATACATGATACTTTTGAATTTAGTTTATTCCTATAAAATTTCATCACCAGCCCTTCTCCCCATCTCCATTAAGGTCAAAGGTAATTTTAGAAATATGTATATCTTTAATTTTTTTTTTTAAAAATGACATATATTTTGAAAAGGAGTTAATAGTCATATTATTAGTCACTGAACTATTTACGTGTTGCACTTTTTTCCACTCATCTAATTTGTTTGGCTAAATATATTACCTTAGTATTTACATTTGGCTAAAAATAAACTAACACCACTTTTCGCGATGGTTTCCGGCCTAGTTAGACATGTGTCGAACATGAGATTGAAAATAGAGGGGTAGAAAAGGAAACCACCGCGAAAGCCAGATATAAATACTCTGGTGATATATTTAGCCAAAAAAATAGTTAAGTGACAAAAACCACAACCCGTAAATAGTTTATAGACGAAAATAACTATTAACTGTTTTGAAAAGATATGAAAAAATTAAAATGACTTGTATTATGAAACGAGGGAGTATATATTTGTGATAATAATATATGTACTTAATACGCACGTTTGAGTAGCGATTACAAATTATGATTCGACTCAAATATTTTTGTGGTTGTATATTTGAAATGTGCAGGGAAAGTAAGCTTGGTGCTTGGTTGCTGGTACATGGATATGTAATAAATCATATAGCCATATCCACACATCGACTAAAATCCCATTTGAGGAGTATCAAAACTCTAAATCAGTACATAGAGGAGCATGGCTACATATTCAACCCCGAGGGAGGTCTTCTAAAGGGTGAGCACATTTATACTTGTTAACTTTTGGCTTTCGCTCGCTATCCTTCTTAATTTCTAGATGAGACGGGCAATAGAATTGGTCTAATACTTCTATTTCACATGAGATAAATTTGAAAAAGTCTGATCGGTAGCATGAGTCTTATATATACAGTCACTTTAAATATTCATTTTGACATCGCATGGATGGTTAACAAGTCGGTGATCGTATATGATGTAAAGTCCACGAGTCTTACTTCAGGTCGCGGTGTGACATTATGGTATCCGGGTATGTGTGAGCAAATTCGATTTCTACCAAATTACCGACCGAATTCGAATTCGGTAATTTAGTGTAAATTCGATAATTCGGAGACATCCGAATTCGACTTGGTCGAAAATGGGATGAAATCGGTTGTGCTATTATTGAATTCGGAGTGATCGAATTCGATTCTTTTTTTTAAATAATTTATTAATTTTATTATATAATGAATATATAAAGTAAATCGACCTAAAGATTGTCATTTTGGCGATTTTGCTATTAATTTTCCGTGTAAATATGGTTGAATTAAACGATGACGAATTTATCGTTTCTATTATTTTTTCAGAATTTATTGTTTGTTTTGATTTTGAATTTATCTTGGTGTTCAATTAGGTTTCTTGTGAAATCGGTCAATTCGGCAAAAACCAAATTCTGAATTCGCCAATTCGGTCAATTCGAATAATTATGAATTCGAATCCGAATTAGGTCAGTTTTTTGGGTTCTAAATAAATGAAAAAAAAATTGAAATCGAATTCGATACTCACCCCTATATCCGGGCATTGTTACCAAACGAACAACCTTGGTATGGTACTAGCCTATCTGTTATGGGGCACCTAGCAAGGATCTTAGGACTTTAAGCTTTATTCATAGACAATCTTAGTTTGGTCCTGGGCTATTTGTTCCGGAGCAGCTAGTAAAGACCCAGCTCCCTCAATAACATTATTCCACATGGGATAAATCTGAAAAGTCTAACTCCTCGTATATAAGCATGTAGTCATTTTGGCATGGCGATTACAATTGCCAACGAGGGACCGTGTGTCTTATCAGCCTCATAAGATTTGCTTCGGACGTGGAGCTTGACAATTGGATATTTGGTTAGTTCTACAAATCGTCCGTTAAAGGAGATGTGAGATTTAAATTTCAAACACGGCACAAAATTTATAGAAAAGTAAAAGTTATCCAAATACACGGGTGAATGTTTTCGAATTGAGTATGTTCTTTTATTACCCTTCTAGTTCTTGGAAAAATGGGAAATAGACCTAACCTTGTGGTCCTAGTTCTACTCTCACTCACATAATCTTTGTCGAGTCCCTGCATGCAAATAAACGGCCCCAATAATTATGTGAGTGAGAAGTAGGATCAGGACCAAGAACACAAAGTCATGTCACCTTCCCCTAGTTCTTTCAATTCAAGTAATGTTGACTAATTTATAATTTCTTCCATTTTGTGATATGTTCAGTGAGTGAAGATGGTCTTTTGTTGCAAAGTTCAACAATAGCAGATTCTGTTTCTTTCCAGTTTAGCGATGGTATCTCAGAATCAATCCCTTTTTCATACATTGAGTTTGTCGAACGTCTTGTACTTCCGCAGTTCAAAGATTTGCCTGACGAAGAGGTTTGTGAATTTCTCTCCAAGTCTTTGGGTTAGGGGTGGAACACTATGTTTTTTATAATCCTAGGAATCTTCTGTCTCGTTCTCGTTCGGTGTTTCATTCTCTCTTCTCACTAATAAAAAAATTGATATGTATTAATTTTTTAATTAAAAAATATTATAACTTAAAAGAAAAATAGTGAGACCTGTAAGAGAAAAGTGAATACGTATCAAACATCTATTTGCGGGGATAAGAAACGAACCACAGAATGAGGACAGAGGATTTTTTGTCGTTTTATAATGCTAGATGTTTCTTTTTAAATGTCTCTACAAATATTACTTTTGTCGACCACAATTGTTTTTAATGTTTTTTTATAATGGTCTGTTATTTTTATCCAAAAAATATTTTCGGAAGGCAAAATATTTATTTAGAATGGTTCTATTCCATAAACTGTTTTTCATATGAAAATTTTGAAAAATTAATCAAAATATAATGATTTCTGATAAAAAATTCCAGCCAACAAATATTTTTTCACTTATAATATAATCAAGCTTTCCTTTTTTTCATTATGTTATAGGTGAAGGAATTTCACAGGCGAGATGGATTTGAGGTTGGAAATGGCTATAAGATAATGGAGAGTATTTGCCAAGCATCAGGCCCAGCATGATCAAGAGAGCACTCAAGGCAGTGGCGGACTAGAAAATTCAATCTTATTATCGTTCTTTTAGGACTGTTCCACTATCTTCTCACATGAATTGTACGGGATCTACTTGCAGATGTGACCTCCCCTCAATTCATGTAAATAGTCGGTAGGACCAATCCTACAAAGACGATAATAAAATTGAGTAATATATTATAATTCAGACTCCCCAAATTTGAATAGTGGGTCCACCCCTGCTAAAGTGATCGGATCTTAAATAAATCGAGTGTTGTTTAAAATTAAGTTATACTCCCTACATTCCCTATTAATTGTCGTTTAGGAGATATCTAGGTATCCAAATTAATTGTCGTTTAAGGTTCTTTTATTAGTTGTCAACAATTTATTTCAATTATACCCTCAACATTTTCCTTTCTTTTCTGTATGATGTATTAGTGAGAGAGAGGGAAGGTGGGGTAATATTGGAAGTTTAGGTGAAAATGACAACTTCCTTAATTTTCTCAAATTGTCTAAAGAGTCTTATATTTAGGAATGGAGGGAGTATGATATATTGAGTGATTTGATTATTTAGTTTTTCAATATTACCCTAGATTATTTATAAATTTTGAAAAAAAAAAATCATATAGTATGCTAATTAAGTAGTAGTTCATAGACAAAGTTGAATGAACCAAGTAAGTTAAATCGTAATAAGACAAAATTTTATTAATATAATAAACTAACTTTAGCAAAAGAAAACCAACTTTAGCAAGCAAGCATAACTCTGAAAATCTCAAAAATATATGCCTTAAATTTTATTATTATAAAATAATCTTAATCAATTATTTAAATTTATGATATGTACTTTTGATGTACATTATTAGTTGGCCAGCAACAGCAGGCCGATTTTCTTCCTATCTTAACAACTTTCTTAGGTGTTTGCTGTCCTTTTTACAAGGGGATTAACCAGCTAATTAATCCATAACACTCTCGAGACCAGCCTATTGTATAGTATAGGGCGTTAAGTACTTGCAGCGCTTCTTCAAATATCCCCAAAAAATTCGGTAGGGGGTTTCAAAACTTGACTTACGATCAACATCCCTTGGATCCTTCTTGAGCGAAAGTATTTCTATGGAAAAAATAGAGCGTTTTGTCGAAGTCTTTGCTAAGAATTTTCGGACTAACTTAAGCTTCGTTCATAATTATAAACATGTTCATACCTAGAATAATCAATTCATCTATAGGTTTACCCATTTTAGTTTATATTGTATGAATAAAAAGACGTCAATGAATTTCTGCTCACTCTCATGAATTGTTTTAACTCTATCGCAGACTTTCTACATGATTATATTATATTGATTTATCATTATTTCTTTTTATTTATAAAGTTTATAGATTATTTGAATAACACAAAAACATAAAGAAAAAACTGATTCAGTAGTGTATTATACATATCCAATGGTGTTGAATTCCAAAGTCAACATATGTTTATCAATCTTTTTTTATTTTGGAATCAAATTAGTTTGTTAAAATTATTAAAGACTTATTTTACTATTTATGAGAGAAACTCATAATCTTGGGAATAAGGAAGATATTTCTCAATACAAATTTATGCTAAAAAATCCATCAAAATACTTCATTTAATGAAATCTATAGAGTTTTAGTACCAACAGATTTCACCCGATAATTTATCATCTGAATTAAATATCTTTATATTATATATTTTAATAGATTTATTAAAATCATGATTAAATACCTCTAAACTTTAATAGACTTTTTAAAATCTGAATTCAATACCTATAAACTTTAAAACTCCTAACAAATGCTATAGAATATGAATTGAATACACCCATATTCGAGTAATCAATTTACCCCTAGGAGGAGGATTGCCCAAGTATCCCGCTCATTCCCTGGGACATTTGAGCCAGTGAACAACAATAACACCATATACGGTCAGGGGTCTAACATTGGGACTAGGCGGCTCCGATCGCCTCCCTCTCTACTTGCTGATGAGTTTCAATCTATCCAAGAGGGAGGGGGGAGCTACCATTACATTAAAGCTGAGACATTACATTACATTCTGCTCCAATGTGAGGTTTACATGACTCTCAATGATTCATTCACAACAACATTAATTTCATCAAACCCCTCTGTAGTACTCCTATTTTCTCCCTTTTCTCTTCTTTCATCTCTAAACAACAATTGACCTAACCAAAATATGTTCATAGTTGGGGGGGGAAGAAAAAAGAATAATCAAGATCGACGAAATCATCAAACACGTTCCTTGCCCACCCCTCTAAAAAATCTCTACTGTTTACCTTTTGGTTTAGGTGAATTTTGCGGAAATTGATGATGATATGGCGAAGCATGTGAACCATTCGGTATTGACAGACTCCTCGGATTTCTTGAAAACGTTGCTGCCTGTGATCTTATCCCGTTTCTGGTATTCGGGCTTGATCCAACGCGATCAGCTTGCATGGTTTGGAAATAGTATGACGAGCTCGCCATGTCTTTCAGGGGCGGTAATGGTTTTAAGGCTTCGACAACTTCACTCATCGAGGTCCGGCTTTTGGATCGCGGCTAAGGCAACGAGCAGCTAACTGGGCTGCTTTTTGTGCACCTTTGATTGAGAAATGACCTTCAAGTTTAGGATCTATTAATCGGTAGAACCTTCTTCTCTCGCCAAGATGAGGCCTTGCCCATTCGACAAGGTTATGTTCTCCATTAGGCCGATTTTTGTCCATGGATCTTCTACCAGTTAGCATTTCGAGCAGAACAACCCCGAAGCTATAGACATCACTCTTTGATGTGAGATGCCCTGAATCAAAGATTTCGTTTATCAGTAATCTACATACTTTACAGTCACCGGAAGATGGAAAACAGAAAACACATTACCTGTCATGACATACTCGGGAGCAGCATAACCATATGTTCCCATCACACGAGTGGAGACATGAGTCTTATCTCCCTCTGGACCGTCTTTGGCAAGACCAAAATCAGAGAGTTTCGCATTGTAATCCTACAACAACGTTTATTAGGAAAGTTCAAATACCAGTTAGATAAATCTAAATTGATAATCACATACCGCATCTAACAAGATGTTGGAGGTTTTGAAATCGCGATAGATAACTGGTCTTTCTGCTTCCTCATGAAGGAAAGCAAGACCCTTTGCAGCACCGAGGGCAATTTTCATCCTGATAGACCACGGAAGAGGCAAAGACCCTGCAAATAATTTGTGCAAATAAACTCAGAACCCTCCAAAATTACATTACATATGATGTGGACATATAATCACGGTTTCAAACTTTCAATATCCAATCACACCAACACTATCATGTAAATGTAGATGCATACTCCTGAATAGGTGATTCTCCAAGCTTCCACGAGACATGAACTCGTAGACAAGTAGCCTTTGATCATCTTCAATACAGTAACCAATCAGTTTAACCAAATTCGGATGAATAAGATCCCCAAGAAAACTTACTTCAGCCTGCCAAAACCAGTAATTGAGAAATAACAAAGATTACTACGAATAAATAAATTAAAAAAAAAAAAAAAAACAAAATAATAATAAATGAGCGTGGATAAGGAATGCATCAAACCAGCCATTCTTTATGACCCTGAAGCCCATCGTGATTGAGGGTTTTCACAGCAACTGTTAACCCTGTCCCAGGTTTCACTGGTGCTGTACCGTTCTCTTCAATCCAGCCCTTAAATACACAACCAAAACCTCCCTCGCCAAGAAGAGACTCTGGTCTAAAATTTCTGGTTGCCAACTTAAGATCATTAAATGTAAATTTACTGAAAGCCGTGAAGCAACTTTAAGCTCCTCTTCAAGCTTGGAGGTGGATGAATTGCTTTCTCCATTACTTGTAGCTGTTGATGAAATAATTGCAGCAACAGGTTGATCTCTACTCGTGTCATTTGCAGATTTACTTTCTGTCGATGTTCACCAAAAAAAAGACAGAAAATCAGAAAAGAAAAGAAGATGTCCATAACACAGGTCTAGCATAGAGTATGAAGCAGTTAAAGGCCAGTATGATGTTGACTTATGATAGTTTAAGATATAGCATGCCAAGAAATCTACAATAAATGGGAAGAGATGGTCGGATAAAAATAAATTAGAATTTGAAATTTCATTTTCAAGTGCTTACTTGACATGGCTGATTTAAACGAATAGCGGCAGGACTACAAGACATCTGAATAACTCTCAAACAACAACAACAAAGTCTTAATACCAAGAAATTGGGTTCGGCTCTACATGAATCAACGTAAGAATTCCATGTGTTCGTCCACATGAATAACTCTCAAACGCATAATTAAAATTTCTCAAACCATGACAGTCAATTTAGTCTGGTCTTTTTATTGAGAGAGAAGAAGAGGTTGAGGTTTAAAACTTACCAAAGGCATTTATGAAGAATAAGAGAATAACAGTCCATTCACATGCATAAAGAGGTTTACTTTTGCTCTGATTTAGGTTACTTCTTTCCTTCTTGTTACAAGTTATATCGCATGAATTATTCATACCGGGAAGTTCCAGAAAAACAAACAACAAAGACAAAGAAAGAAATGTAGAATGCCGGGTTAACATTTTTAACTGGTTTTCTCAGCTTCAGAAAGTTCCCGACAGTTGGGATGAACGACAACAATTCCCACCCACAACTCAAGACCTAACGTATTGAAATTTGTTTCTGATTTGATAGTAACAAATCTTCTTTACGCCGCTTTAAGTGAATTCAACTTATGGCTCGGAAACGTTCCTTCTTGATACAGTCTCAAGGCAAGCAAACTCATCTTCTAATGAAATTGTTTGAAACACAAGCATATGGTAGCAAACTAACTAGATATAGATTCTACAGAGATATTGTGAGCGCTCGCAACCCCTACTCTAATCAAAAGACTAAAGGACCTTATTGAAGATAGATAGCATATTCTCAAGACAAATTTTTGGAACCCTTTTCCTTTTCCCTCATTTCATATTCACTATCCCCTCATCCCAACTTCCCCCTCCCCCCCAATAAAAATGTAAAACAAAAAGAAAACAAAAAAGATCTTAGCATTATACTTCTGATTCAGGACACTAACAACATCTTCAAACCAATTAAAGTAAACCAATGAAATAATCAGAGCCAATCATCACAGAAAAATGGTTAAAAATGTGGACACATCAAGAAACTATTTTGAACAAAATTTATCACATATCAAGAACAACTTCAATTCATAAGGTGGAAGTTTCAAGCAAGACAAGAATTACCATAGTGAGTACTTATGCCACTGATGGAGCTATCCACTTTGGATCTTGAAGAAATACAACTACCAATGAATCTTATTTTAGTCCAACATCCAGTTTCTACATCATCATCATCTTCTTCTTCTTTCTTCTTCTTCTTCTTCCCCCACTTTGATTTCCCAACATCCCAAGATTCCACCTTTTCACCATCACCACCTAATCCCATCTTTGACAACCTCCAAAATCAAACTCAAATATCATCAAAAAATAATTATCCCCCAAAAAGCTTACCCACTTTCCCCCACACACCCACTAGAGCCCTTCTCTCAAACTTGAAATTTCCCACAAACCTACCCAAAAATCATCAAAAATATATCAGACCCAGTTCAATAAATAACCCAAAGATCCTTCCAAAACCTACATAAACTCTCTCCCTGTACAATCCAAAAGGGTTGACAAAAAAAATACTTCAACTTTTAGACAAATCCTTCAAAATTCCACACAATTTTTTTGAAATTGCTTAGACCCACTTGCAAAAATCAACTAAATATTAAATAATAAAAAAACCCAAGAAAGAGCATAAAGATTCAGATCGCATGCCTGGCCTTCAAAGCTGAATGCTTTACCCCTTGTAGATGAACAGTACAAGCAAGCAAAGCAAAAATTAGATATATCCCAGTTCAAAAGTGCTCTCCAGAAATTGTCTGCTCCTCATAAAAAAGATATTGAAATCTCAACTAAAGAGATTATTGTTCTGACCAATTCAAAATGCTCAAGAAAAAGCATAAACAAAAATGAGAAAAAAAAATGAAAAATTATATAGTATATACTCTATTTGTATATGCTTTTTTGTGTGCTTAATGTACATATGGAAGTTAAATTAATTAGTAATAAAATGTTGAGTAATTTACATAAACAATCCCTATGCTATGTTTTGTAGCAACTGAAACCATCATGTATTTATTTGATATGTTTAATCCTTTATTCTTTTATTTTCGTATGATTTCAGTTTCAGTCACCATCTCTGTATGTCAGTGTATGGTGAAAAAGAGTACGAGATGGACACGTCAATTCTTTTCCCACCATCTTTGTTCAATATAAGGAGAGGGGTGGAGGGAAGTGAATTGAAGTGCCAATTTTTCTATCGTACTCGGCGTTACATGCCTATTTCTGCCTACATCGTACAAGTGGTGGATGAAACTAAAATCATACCAAAAAATTAGTTAAAAGATTAACAATACTTCCTCTATTCCCATTTAGTTGTCGTTTAGGAGATATATATATGTATCTAAATTAATTGTCATGTACATATCTTTTATTAGGTGTCAATAATTTATTTCAATTATACACTCAACGTATCTTTTATTGGAAAAGTAAAAGAGAGGAAGGAAAGAGTATTATTGGAATTGTGGTGGAAAGATTACTGTTTGTTTGAGTTCCTTAATTTTTTCAAAACGTCATAAACGTCTTATATTTAGGAATGGAGGGAGTATCAAATTAGATACAAAAAATATTATAGAGGTCTATTTATGCAAATTATTCTAAAATATTTATTTATTATAGGTTCTTACGTTTTTTAATGGAATCGAAGACTGAAAAAAAACAAATGGGGTACTACCCGTAGAACACGGGCAGAGAAGTTGAATTTCCTAAAATACCCATTGAAAGAGCTGACTGTAGCAGTAATTGATGAAACGGGGTGGGCCAGAGGGGTAATTTCATATAGCGAAGCGGTCAGTTTTCAAGGGAAGCGAGAAGTGGGAAAACGTGGGCAAGTCGGGCAAGAAAGAGAATAAGAGGGAGTGACCCACGTGTCATTGTGACGTGTCCACCTAGAGTGTGTGCGGACGAACACGCACGTCAGGCGGTGATATTAACGGCTCTGTTCATGCACTTTTTTTTTCCCTCCTTTATTCATTTTCATTTTTTCTTTTTAAGTTTTAGCTATGGAAATGCTTTTGAGCTAAAAATTATTGAATATAATAGATAAAAATCAAGGAAACTGATTTACTCCTAAAATTTTGGGGATAGAAACCCTAAATCTCCAAATTGAGAGTGTTAAATGACTATCTCACTCCCTACTGGTATAAAGGATTCACTCAACTATAAGGGCAAAACGGTCCAAAAAACTATTTTAGTCACTCTTTTAGCCAATAATTCTAGTAGCCTAGTAAGGTCCAAAAATCAATTACCAAAAAAAAAAGATAAAAACCCAAATTAAGTTAGTAAAAATACATGAATGCCTTTTCATTATTTTTGCTGGTTTATTTTAATTTTTAATTTCTTATATATACCCTACTCTACTTATCTGTCCAAGAAAGTATTGGAGTTTTATCTCTTTGATATTTTTGTAATAATTTCCAATAAAATAGTGGCTAAACATATGTACAATATAAACATGATTAAATAAAGGATTATTATGTAAAACACTAAAACATGATAGTTTCATCCCTTGAAGAAAAATGATTAGAAATTTGTGTAGGAGAAGGAAGATGTTGAACATTTGTCCTCCATTATGACTTTTGATGACCGACTAAAGTGGCATCTTGATTGCTACTAAATTTTGGGTGTACTTAAATTGAGTCTGATCTGTATTTAAGAATTAAATTAAAATTTAAACTCTCTTTAGATTAAGGGTAGTGATTATTGGATTAAAAATTTGGGATCAAATTTGGATCAAGAAGGCATAATGTCACATTAAATGCTAACAATCATTTTTATTTTATACTCTTTGATCCACATTTGATCCAAATTTTTTGATCCAACAATCATTATTGTTAGATTAAATATGTGAATGAAACTTGAAGCACTAAATTATAAAAAAAAAAATTAATTTGATTTTAAGACTAGTCTAAGAATGAGATCAGAAATCTCAAATTGAGACTCAATCTGATCAGACCATTTATGTGAGGGAAAAAAAAAATTAGATGAAAAAGACGACCAAAATAATAAGTGGATAAAACATGATCAAGAAATTATATTAAGTTTATATTAAGTGAAACTTTAATTTAAACCCCTAACATCCAATATTAAGGTATATAGCGAGAATATCTATATTGTGTCGGGACATTTTCACCAATTAAAGCTAAATGAAAATATAGAATTGAGATTGGGTAAGGAAGAAAAAGAACTAATTAGAATTCAAGAATCATAGGTAGCTTTATTGATATGGTAATTGTGATGGATTCAACCTCTACAGAAAGTAAAAGAATGAGGAGAATAAGAAAGACATGGGTGATTGAGCTCTAAGCTCGATGAACAGCAGAGGGAAATTGGGGGAAGAAATGAGTAACCGTCAATTGACAAAATATCTCGATAACCCTCACAGCTCCAACTGTCCCTATTTATAGGGATTCTTGACCCGGAGACCCGCGGACAAAACCAACCCATTGATGATTTAATGAGCTCCTGAGTTCGAGCCCTGCAAAGCTAAAAAAATTCCCTTATTATTATTTACCTTTCATAACATTTCTTCCCCCTTGAAAAACATATTGTCCTCAAGATGTCTAAGGAAAATCAAGCCATTTCCATAATTTCTAATTCTAACTCTAGAAAGGATTTTAAGAGTGCAAGGCAAATCCGCTCATACTCATGAGCCATATTTTGACTCGGCATGGCTACATTTTCTTTTTGTCTCAAAAAATGCATGTACTTACTATTCATATCATCCAACTGATCCTGAACATAAGTCATACTTCTGATACCATCAAAACATTTCTCACAAAGGCTCAACAAATGTATCATTTTGTGCCAGAATTCTTCAACAACTAAATCAATAACTTTTAACAACTTCATGTATGCAATTAGAATCCAAGATAAATTTATAGAGTTCACATTAATTGCATTTTTAAACTTACCACCTGGATCAAACACCATATCGATAAAAAATAGATTTGCTTTGACAAATAAACTCACTTTGCTGCCCCCTTTGGTATCATAACTAACTATCAACCATTTGTTTTGCATTCTCGCAGCCGCCACTGAACAACAAATTAATTGGAGTTTGATATAAAGAAATCACATTACCACAAAAGTTGATGGCGGATGAGTAGAAAATATTCTTTGTTTCCAACCCACCATAAAACTCCATTGTCTTCCCAAACTTCCAACTATTGAATTGCAAAAATAGAGTACCATACATTTCTTGTGCTTTAACTTTTGGCTCGAGTATAACTAACACACACTCTTCAAAAGTGCTCTTATCATATAACACATTTTTAGGTACCCTTAAATGAAGTGAATCAACCATGAATGGCCTTTCTGTGAAATCCACCAAACTGGAACAAGGTAGAAACTCAAACTTTGGAAATCTAAGTAAAGACTCATCCATAAAAGCTTTTCTCAAATAGAAAATAGAGGTTTCAAGAGCTGAGTGTGCATAAAATTCATTCTCTCCAGCAGCCACTAGTTCAGTCCAAGTATCTGATAAACAGTTGACATCATCTCTAATGAAAATATCACTTCCGAGCAAGCTATCTTCATTCTGAAAGGAAGAACATGTTTGACTACTAACACACCTATATATATACTTCACTTCCCATTTTTTTCCCACTCCTCAACCTCAGAATCATCATCTTCCGACTCCACTTCCACAATTTATGTTATCCCAATAGACCTTTCATCGAACACCTCGTCTATGATATGTAGTTCATCTTCATTCAATGATGAATTCTCATTTCCAACTCCATTATCAAACGAATTATCAGTTTCATTATCAACGCCAATTTCTCCAAATCTAAGATATAGTGCTACTTCGAATTCACTCCAATAAATATTAGAATGAGTGTATTTATAGTTTGAAAACCAAATAGAAGTTCAAGCAGCACTCATGCTTGACCCAATAATTTCCCATTTCACCTCCTCTGTAATTTCATATGATCCAAAGAGTTTAGGAAGGTTAATAATCCAACATCTAAAATTGCTTCCATCAAACATTGGTAGATTAAATTTGGATCTCCAATTTTCAATTTCCATCTTGTGCTCGATAAGACATGCCATTGAGTATTGTAAAACACAAGAGGGGGGTGAATTGGGTTTTAATCAATCTTGGAAACTTTTTTCTATTCTTTGCAATGCTAGTGTAAGTTTGAGCAAGATGAATAAAAAGCAATGCAAAACCCAACAACAAGACAAAGGATTTATAGTGGTTCGACTCACTCGAATCTACATCCACTACCTTGAGCCGCACCCAAGGATTTTAAACAACTTCACTAAGAAGAATGTTTACACTTGTGGCTAACTCACTAAGAGTTTTACAACACAACCACACAAGAAAAACTCACTAAGAGCTTGCCCACACTAAGTAGGACTTTTACAACAATTACCCAATCACTAAGAAAGGGAATAAGAATGTTTAATACAAAGATTGTTCACTCTTCTAAGTGAAAGATATTACCTTTGAAGTACAACAATGATAAGCTCTTTGAACATAAGTAGCACACACTTTGTCTTGCTTTTGAAAGAACACTCTTCAATGATTTAGATCATCCTTGTATTTTCTTTGAGAGTGTTTAGACTTGATAAGAAATCAATGTAAATGTTATGTGCAAGTCTTTTGAATCGTTCTCAGCTTTAGAGTATTTATACATTTCAAAATAGGGCTGAAAAACGACTCTTTAACGGTAAAAAAACGGCTAGTTTTTTCGCGAGTTTGGTTGACCGAAATCACACCTCGGATGACCGAAGTCAACCCTCGGTTGAGCCGAAGCCCACCTCGGTCGACCGACCGGACACCTTAGGTCGACCGAACCAACATATTTCAAGAGCTACAACTTTCAGTTTCTCTTCGGTTGATCCGAGCTTGAGCTCGGTTGACCGAACTCCAGAGTATGAGAGATGTTGATTTTTCACACGTTTTGAAATCTTTTGAAGTCTAAAAGGTTTTCCCAAAAGGTAACAAGTAAGAACATTTGGAAAACCATTTTAAAATACTTAGACTTTGAAAACAAAGGCTTTTGAGATATGAACTCATGTAAGGAACGTTTTGAAACTTAGCCTTTTGAAAACGTGTTTATGATGCATGCAAGACTAGAGTATAGAGCTTATGTTCATGAGAGCTTTGGTTAGAGCTTTATAAGATAACTACTTATGACGACAAAGCTAAACTAACCAAACCTAAGTCTTCAATCTTCAATCTTGATAAATAAGCCTTGCATAACTTTGAATCTTGATACCAATGGCTTGATTGAAGTACTTAGAGCTTCCATAATGAGTTCCGATATTCTATCACAAAGATTAAGATCATTAGACACAACATCAAAAGTTTGTCCTATATCAAAAACTGAGTTTGTTCGCCCTTAGGGCTTACAAGTATGTGTAAGAAACAGAATACCGTGAAGGATATCGTTTTTTTAATTCCAATTGAATTTTCATAGACAATCCATCCACAAATTCCTCTACAAAATCCTCCATATCCAATGAAGCATTCAGATATATCATTTGTCTCCACCACTCTAGGAATATTTTATAGTAATGCTCAACAATATCTAACATAATAGGCTTGTTGACACTCCACCGAACATAATTTCTAATTTCATTAAATTTTCGGTCTGGTACTTTCTCCACCGAACTAAAACCACAATCCACAAAATTAGAATAAGAGAATACTTGAGATTCTTCGTGAAAATCAGAATATCTCACAATATTCCCCACGGCTTCCATCTCCAGCCACATCCGATTCAGATTGTGCGAGAATTCGTTAAAGCTGCTACTATCATACGATTGAGAGTACACTTGATTCGTCGAATTCTCCGATCCATTTTGGAATTCCGAAATAGTAGGAAACATTTCTGGCTGATTCAAGTTGCAATTCGGAGTCAATCATTCCGAGAATCGATGGCTCTGATACCAATTGTTGTGTTTGGACATTTTCACCAATTAAAGCTAAATGAAAATATAGAATTGAGATTGGGTAAGGAAGAAAAAGAACTAATTATAATTCAAGAATCATAGGTAACTTTATTGATATGGTAATTGTGATGGATTCAACATCTACAGAAAGTAAAAGAAAGAGAAGAAGAAGAAAGGCAGGGGTGATTGAGCTCTAAGCTCGATGAACAACAGAGGGAAATTGGAGAAGAAATAAGTAACCGTTAATTGACAAATTATCTCGATAACCCTCACAGCTCCAACTGTCCCTCTTTGTAGGGATTCTTGACCTGGAGACCCGCGGATAAAACCGACCCATTAATGATTTAATGAGCTCCTGAGTTCGAGCCCTGCAAAGCTCAAAGAATTCCCTTATTATTATTTCCCTTTCATAACAATCTAATCATATCGAACTTTCTGGTTGGAAGTGAAACGTCTTACCACTTGAAATGCTCCTCGTTGCCGGTTGTAGTATGTTGAATATGAATATATATAAAAAAATATCCATCAATATTTGAGAAAATAGTTATTGGCTAAAATTGGTTAAAAACTCAAATTAAATACTATCCACCCTTATTGTCATAAGGAATTTAACGAGTTATTTATAATTTTATCCTAATTTAATTAATTAATTCGATAAATTTTATCCACCTATTAAAGTCGTAATAATTAATATGGTACTACCTCAATAATTATCTATAAGGAAAAAACGAGGATAATTGGTCACTTTTATAAGTAGTCTTCGGACCACTGTCATAGTCGGGGGGGAATGGTCCAGAAATGGCATTTTCAGCAGATTATTATTTAGTACCAACTCCATTTCTAAATATAAGATTTTCATTAAATGTTACGAAAATTAAAATATTTTTATAATTAAAATATCAATATTTCTTTCTTAAATAAAATTAGTGATATATACAAGTAATATCAAAAAAAATAATATTAATATTTTAATTTTCACTTCCTTAACCACCACCCCCGAAACAATTTAGGTTGGTTTAATTGATCAAACTTTAAGAATTATGATAATAATTTTCAACTTGGAGTATTTTCTTTTTAAAAAAGAAAGAAAAAATATATTAAAAAAAAAAAGGTTTAACCGAAACATATTGTATCTTGTCAAAAGTGTTATGTCACATGAGTTAATAATTATACATATTTTATCAGTAAAAAGAAATATATGTATGCAAGGATTAAATTCACACCGGTTCATAAAATTGTTCTTTGGTATTAAGCAAATGATTTGCATTCTTAACCACCCCCAAAAAAAAAAAAAAAATATCTGGAATTGGTTTTCTTAGAAATGATTTATCAAATTTTATCCTTGTCCTTTCATATTAACTTGCCCTTTACTATTTGAAACTATTTATGCAGTCCGAGCTTCTATGCGGAATAAGGAAAATTTCAGCACTATGCGGAAACAAATTTGGACTGATCGGATGATAATTTTAAGCTGCCCAGGATTTGGAGAGAGAAAAGTTGACTTAAAAAAAAATTTCTCCATATATGAGCCGATTTCAAAGCTTTATCATTCGATGGTGCAGATTGTTACATGCGGTCTTGAAAGCTTTACATCTTTCCGCATAGGAGTCGGAGTGCTATTTATGATAAAGTTAATTATTTTTTAGCTTAGTATGCAGAATCTATCTAGTTTTGAGTGATAGTTTGAGAATACGTGTCTGACTTATGAATGGCTTGTGAATGAATTGACATTTTCCATTATAAACAAAATAAAAAATAAAAAAGGTTATTCTTAGAACCCAAACCTATATATGAAACCACTGAACTTTAGAATGGGTTTCCTGATAATTTGACTCTACCCAATTTAGTTGGTATCATTATTGAGTGAGAGAATTTCCGTTTAAATTGAAACTATAATTGCAATACACATATCTTTTAATGTTGCTCATTCATACAAATAAAACTGCCTCGTATAAAGTACAGCAAATAAATGTAGTAAGAGACAAGTACTGAAGAAGAAGAAGAAAAACAAGCGTTTTAGTTGTTTCTTTCCATTTCAACGAAAACATTTCCTCACAAAATGGAACGCTATACAAATAAACCCTATATGTACTCACGCACGTGATGGTGTTGAAAGCGATTAAAATTCGATGACATATGAAACATTTTTTTTTGATAGGTGTTGTTTTGAACATGTGTTAAATCACATGCAACAAATGTTCTCTCCTCATGAACACATGTCATAAAGCTGCAACAAGTGTGTGTTTTATCCCGATGAACACGTCTTACATAACAGTTGTCTGAAAATCACAACAAACGTCCCCACAAAAAATCTTGGACCATTTAATTATTTATCCAACAACCCATAACGGTCAAAAGTATTCAGTATGTACTAAATTTTGATCGTTCTACACCATAACTAGACCGACATATCCTTACACTACATCCACAACCGAGAGAGTAACAATAATTGGCACCTCAATGATTGGCTCCGCGGCGCTTACAATAAGAGTCGAACACTGGAGTTGAAACATAAGTCACAATGGTGAATTTCTTTATAAAAATTGATTGTTCTATACAACAGAAGCTGCTCAATAAATAAATAAAAACAACAAACCTTTCAAAATCCCTATTGGAACATAATTTTCTCGCACTATTCTAAAGCTACAATGACTAAAACTTCAATGAAAATACCGATGGTTGCTTTCTATACACAGTCTGGTAGGTCACTCTGAAAAAAGAGTTGAAATGAAATAAAGTTATAAAGAAAGTAGGTGTGGTAAACTGAAAAAGAATTCAAAAAAAGGAAAGAAAAAGCAAGGGCCCAAGGAAAGAGCAGCAGTGGTAAAAAAAATATGAAGTATTAAATCATTGATCTTCTGGAACAGATTTTGTCAAAAGGATAGTTGATATCTGATGAACTTAGCTGTGAAATCTGATGAACAAAATAGTATCAAATGAGGGACATTGGAAATAAAGAACTAGTAAATTTAAAACCATAATTAGCAAAAAGAAAGTTCAAGTTGAGAAATTTATAGGATTGAATTATTTGTCATGCATGTTAATAAGCAAAGCAACACTCCAAATTCATTGACAATTTTTGTTTTTGTTTTTACGCTTGCCTTCTCTCGATGCCTTTTTGCTTTGATTTAAGGGCATGATTACGTAGAAAACGTGACAAGTATAGAGGGGTATAGAGGGACTAATGTTTCAGCGGTATTCTGTGACCATCCACTATGTGCATTCATTGTCAAATAATAGGTCGAGTCTTTAATCCATCTCATTTTCGCATTTTCGTTGTAATCCGGGGCAGCCATTTTGTGCATTTATATCAAATGTTAAGTTTGTCTTCTATTCATCCTCGCACATTCCCCTAATTATTGGGGACTTAATAAGTTATGTTATTATTGTTATTGTTATCCCTCTTGCGTTTAATCTAGGAATTGCACATGAATATGCAAAGTCAAAGGGATATCACCAGATCATGGAGCAAAAGAACTATGCCGGTATCGGAAGACATTGATATAAACTTTTAGAGACAGAGTGAGGGAGATATACCTCTTACTGCAAATCAGAGGTCTATAACTATGTGTAGAACATCACAAGGAATGCAGCAGCAGCAGCTTAATATATCTCCACTGTTAACCCCGCTCAAATGACCATATTTGTTTGGATGAATAATTCAGATTATCCCAGTCGTAATGCTTGAAGTAGCATTAATTTTCAACGAATGCTCAGGCACATAAGTAAGTCCTGCCATAAGAGAATGTATAAATTTACCTTCTAGAATTAACAATTATTTTTATTCTACAAGTCTTCTAGGACGTGTAATTTTCACATAATAATATAATTTTAACAAGAATAGATAACATTTTTAAGTTAGATGTATTCCTGTAAGGTATTTCCATGAGCATGTATCTATACACACACAGAGTAATGGTAGACACTTTCTGACGCCATGCCTGTATCAAGTAAATACAAGTGTTTTTTTATCGGAATTCTAGACCAGGCACGTATTGGCATTTCACACAGGCAAGGGGCATATGTATGTATCAGTTTATAATATTGGATTTCAGATCATCTTTGAGAACAGTTACTTGGAATAAAAGCACACAGATCCTCTGTGACACTCCTTGTAACATTCCTAAATATAGTATTGTTCAAACCTAGGGTTCATATTGTTTAGTTTAGGATATATGAGCGAACGTTTCCATAAATAGAGTGTTACAGGGAGTTTTACAGAGGATCCAAACCGGAGTAAAAGTTTCATCCTCAATGCACTTATAGTATTTCATATATAACACCATCAAGTACAAATTAAACGTTGTTTGCAGATTTATTTGCAGTACTTCAACGGTTCAACCTACTTTTCCATCTATACTGGTTAAAACACAGAAAACACAAGACATAAGAAAATTCCCTGAATAACCCTATGGCTCCTTGGTAAAAAAAAAATAAAACTCAAATTCAAGTCTAAATAGAAATTAGAAAATAGAAATCATAGGTTCGAGATCTCCACAGCAATTCCTACGTGATTATTCAAGTTCCATCTAAGTCAGGTTTCAAAAAAAAACAAAAAGGGGAAACCCCTCATGAAGTTGGCTCTTCCAGACCCCCTTAAAACTCCATGCAAAAATATCAAGAGAAACCCTGGAGAAAAGTTTACAAAAGTAGAAGACAGTTCCTAAAACTTCTAGAGCTCAATAATAAGTGAAGAAGCTTTCAAATAATAATGCATAAATCACGAAAATTGCCATTTGAATCCTATCCAGTCAATTCCCACAAATATCTTGTTTAACTATTCCAACTTCTGATCTCCTCTCTTTTCCCTTTCATTCATAAGTAATCATGTTTCTAATAACTGACTGAATCCTGTTACACATCTTGTTACAATCTGCAAGCAGGTTTCCTTCAACACCAATAAGAAACACGAATTTCATTGACACAAGGAGCAAATGAATTACCTTTCTCTTTAATATCAATCTGCAGAGAATCAAGGGTAATTATTCCATCAGTCAAAGGGAGCACTTCGAGCTTGATGGTTGCTGTGGATTGAGATGGAACACATCTGACACAACCAAGTGAATTCTGGAGTTCAGTCACATGTTAGAGCAAAAAATAATCACAGCGTAGGGAGAGGATGATTTACCCTAGGGGCACTCGACTCTGTAACCACAGATGTGTACAACCCATATCACAGCTTGGAAGCACATCAGATATGGGAATCGCTTGGTCATTTTGTGAAACTGAAACTGGATGAAATCCAACTTCTGCACCTGCAGCTTGATCTATTGACGAAGAGCTAATCCTATGCCAGGTACTACCCTGTCTATTGCTATTCACTCCTGCTGTCAACTCAGAAGTATTAAGAAATGGGTCCATGGGTGATGGTGGTGATGAACTTAATGACAGCACAGAAGGAAGTGAAGTAAATGAGGCTGGAGCAAGAACGGTTAACGTTAAATCTTCAGACGTCAAATTAGAGGCCTGAAGAGTTAACACCTGACAATTTGAACCGTTTAGTCCGAGGGATTTTACAAATGCAATGTGAAGAACATGTGATACACAAGCATAAATCAAACCTGAATAGGAAGCTGAGCAACTCTTCCATCCGACCCAAGAGTTTGTCTTGACATTTCAGATGCGACAGAAATCATAAGATCTCTAGAGATGCGTGGCTTCCAGCTCGTTGGTTGCTTGAAGAACAGCCTTGATTCTTAAATTCAAAAGATGGGAATTGCAAAATCAGTAAGAGGACATTCCACTGACTTGGATACTCGGCATGAATCAAGATAATATGCAAACTTGGAAGTACTTTATACCAGTGTAGTTGCATCGACAAGATACAAGAACGGTGTATTGATTAGCAGAGGAACCGCTATGTTTCCCTTCACTGAAGGAAGAATTGCGCCAAGATGAGGAGGAAGTTCCAGCAGCCAAATTTGATAATCGCCCTTTCTCTGTGTTACCAGTAGAGCTTTTCCAATGTGAAGTAGCAGGTTTGAGAATAAAGGAATGTTCTTCTCCTCTCCTGAGAAGAGTCATTACAATCAGCCCAATCAGAGAACTGACTATCAACCATAGAAAACCCAACAACTTTGCCATTGTGAGCTGATGTACTCAAGTAGGTGGACAAGCAAACAAACAGATATCATATTGATAGACAGCAGAAAATAATTTTATTTTGTCAGTGCATAACAACCTGAGTTCTAGATTTGGTAAACTGTGGTCATCCCCAGCTTCAATACTTGCAATTGGGAAGCATAAAGGAGGTCCACCTTTTGAAGCCTCTTCATAAACAATATTTATTGCATCAATGTACACCACCACATCTGGTGTATGTGCAGGACAGATATTCTGAAAAACAACCAATAAAATACATGCATTTAGTCCGGAAGGTACATAAAAACAAAAAGAGTCAATAATCAAATATAGTGATTTTACCCAAGAGACAAACTTAAGTAGCTACAAGGGACAACAGAAACAGCAACAAAAAATATAAAAATAAGTATACCTTAATTTGAACACAAAGATAGTCATATGTGTTGCAATCAGTAGCAGAAGTACGGATTTCCACGGGTTGAATTATTTCAATTTTCCTCCTCCACTTTCTTCCTGGTATATAAATGCCTTCCAGACCACAATGAACAGAAAATCTTTCCGGTTCCAATGGCACACCTCGGAAAGATAAAAGCTCTTCACTCCAGCTGTCTGCACTCTTTACAGACTTCTGGTACGAGAACTGGTTCCTATCATCAAGATCAAAGCTTGATCTAGTACTAGGGACAGCAACAGATGGAGCTGGTGTGCTATTTGGTGGAAGGGAGGACATGGAGTAACTTCTGAAGTGGCCAAAAGAAAAAAGCTGAGACCCAGATGATCCAGTTGAATTTTTGCTTAATGGATGCTGAATTTGGCTTAATTGACGTGCTCTGGATGGGTGCACTGGAGCTGAGCTGAGGTGGTGAGAGAGGTCGACTCGGAGGGGTGATAGCATTATCCAAAGGAAGCAACCACCTTAATAATTCCCCACAAGGATCATAACCCCGAGAACCTAGATTTTCCTGATTCTCAGAAATAAATCCTCTCTCCTGATATTTTTCAAATTGCAGAATTTCTAGAACAGGGTCCTTGAGCAAATCAACACCAACATTTATATGTAAAAGCACCTGCATCCTTCCAAACAAGAATATGACATTGAAAATCAGTTGCAGTCTAGGCAAACCAGTAGTTTAAATGGAGGGCATGCTTCTTCGTGGGGAAGAACGTGGTTGACACACACACAACACAAACCAAAAACAATTCAACCAAATTGTTTCAATTTCACATAAAAATAAACAAATAAAGAACTCATTTAAATAACAACCAGCACTAAAATTCCCCGAACAAACAAGAGAATGCAACTAAAAAACATATTTGATCCATTTTTCTATGTGCACACACACATATTTACTTAGCAAAAAAATTATCTGCACGTAATATGCATCTCAGAGTAAATACATATATGTGTTGGGTCCGTGTACGATCTAATATGCATGCCTGCTGAAAATTTGTTCCAAGTCTTCAGAAACGTACCACTATATCTCCATTTGAAAGAGAGCAACACTTCACAGTATTTCTTGCAACACCCCCAGTGATGCCCGAATCAAATTTTCCTCTATCAACAATGGCACTCAATGCAGCCTTCTTTCTTGTGGTCTTACTATTTTCTGCACCATCAATATTAAACTTTTCAACTGCCTCAGTAGATTCCAGAGCTGCTTCTGGAGAATTTTTTTTGGACCAAAGTGGTTCATTTGACTCCGCAATCCGAACAAAAAAATGGGAGTTATTGAATCTATGCAACAATGATTCAGTCTGTCTTCTGTGATCTTCCATCCTAAGAAGAGATTCGCCAGAAGTGACATACTTTTGTGAATCGGCATTCCCTTTATTTGGACTATCCTGATCTATATCTTGACCATCAGAACCCACTTCCGATCCATTGTTCCCATTCTGCTTCTTGGAACTTTGCCCCATCCCATTCTTATTCATCACTGCCGCAACTTTAAATGGCGTAATGACTTCTGTATCCTGTTTACATGCTGACAAGCATGCCATGATATGAACTTGCTGACCTACACGAAATGAATAAATTAATGGAAGGGGGCGAAAACTAGAACTTGCAAATTGATTCTTGCAAAACTGGATGGTTATACTACTCTTGCAAAAACTAATACACAACTTGAAGAATGAGTACATGTCAGTAGCTACCTGGGAAAACAAAAGAGCGATCCAGAGAGCAGAATGCATGCATATCCGAAGCCTCACTCCAATTATCAGGAAGTTTCTCTGAAATAGCATATGCAAGCATAGTCAGTAGTACAAGAACAACCATATCAATGGCTTTATTAGACATCATTCAAACTCATGAAACTATTTCCTACAACTTCTACGTAAAGGAGATTGAAAGCATTCCAAGCATATAACCCATGATGCATTTTATTTTTTGACTATCTTTTTCACATGAATTTTATAGTTAAAGAACCGAAATCACTCCTGTAGAAGTACCAAATTAACTCATTGTCAGTAGGACATAGAAATACTCGATTGTAAACTCTTCTCCAAATAAATCAGGTCTATTTATTCACATTGCAAGTAAAAGGATGAAAAAGAAATAAAATCTTAAATAGCATACCTCCATAACTGAGAAAGAAAAATCCAGAATGAGAATTGTGATCAAGCAAATGAGAACTAATTTTTCGCAACTTCATCTTTAAACTGCTTTCACTACCGATCTAATTGTATGGTTATGTTTGACTAAATTGCATCAGAAAGCAGACAGCATATGTTGCGATTGAATTTATATCGTCAATGCAAAGTACACATCAAGAAAAAAATCTTCAAATTAATTCTCTTAAGGCCCAAGATCCAAGATATTATACGATTTCCAGCCAGCATGATAAGTCGGAAGTTTTGGAATTGCTTTTTTTGTCATGAAGTGCAAGGAAAAACATTGCAAGAATACTACATATCCAACTATAGTAGATTGCATGTCTCATATGTTTGATGCGATCACTGACCGCTACGCTGCAAAAAGGCATGCAACTTAAACTAGTTTTGTACTGATAAAACTGGAATGAATTAAGAAAAGGAAAATAAACAGAAGGATTGAGTTTTCTGAGTTTGGAATGATTTTGTGAAGGGAGCAGGGAGTGGAGGAAAATATTTATCACACTTTTAAATTATTCCAAAGAAGAGTAGATGGAAACCAAAGGAAATGAGACAGAATATCATAAATTAGCCTCATTAAGACGTTAATTGTTACATAATAATTTACATGTTGCCTTGAAACTGGAAGGCATAGCTGAAGAAGTAGATCATGATTCCTTTCCTATAATTGCATTTCCTTGCCTGTAATTTTCCAAATATATTATTTCATCATTCGCTCTCGTGACTTCTCCCTGTGTAGGCTATTAGGCATACAGACAAGATAAACACTTGAAATTCTCTCTCAATTTCTGTCCTTCTATCTCATTCAGTCCAAATATCTTCGTTTGAAGTAATTATTCCTAAAAAAAATGCTAAAACCATAAAAGTAAGAGCAATGATCATTATCTCACAGGCCTCACTTATGGCCTGCAGTAGCTATCGTTGAAACACAATAAGATGAGATGGGCAACTGAATTCAGAGTACAAGGTAGACAACCAATTTTTTTTAACTTATCGGTATTTAGCACAAAACACAGCAAATGTACACATGATACAAGTCATTTGCACATAGCAATCTGTATAAACTTCTATATGATAATAAAATCATTAGAGAAGAGGAGGCTTACTGCATGGAATAACAATACATCCTTCGTCTTCAGTAACATCAAGATGGTTTCCACCAACATGAGAGCTATCCTTCATACTGGAGCCCATAAAACTTCCATTTTGACTATCCCCATTCGGAGTTTCAGCCGACATAGCATCGGGAAACGGATCTTCAGCAATAAGGCCCTCTAGAGTTGTGGCAAGTTTTGAATCATGACTTGTATCCGCCTGAATTTCTTGAGCAGGTGGCTGCTCAGAAGCTGCAGTCTGATTTGACCGCAGCCCCAGAAAGTTCATCTTCAAACCAAAGTTGACGTTTGCACCTTTTACACCCTAAAATTGTCTGCATATTAGAATACTAAATTTTTAGGATGTATTTGGATAACATCTCACTTTATGCAAATTTTGAGATCTAAAACTCTTATATTTTATATAAATAAACAATTCAATGCGAAACTCAAAGATAAATTTTCAAACATAAACTCTATCCAAAATGTGCTGATTAAACATACAAATCCTATCAAATTCACAACTAAACAGAGTTGCATTACACACACACTAACACATAACTACGAATGCCTAGCAGTCCGTGTCCAATCAAATCAAGTTGAAGTTCAATCTTTGGCGCTGAATAATCATATTAATCCTATCAAATTCACAACTAACAGAATTCCACTACCCACACACCGACACAACTATGAGTACCTACAATTACTAACTAGCCATTACTAACTAGCCATAACTTATCATCAATTCCATCAGAAAATCAATTGAGCAATGCCGAGATATAAAAAAAAACTTCAAATTTTGGAGCTGATTAAACATATAAATCCAATCAAATTCACAACTAAACAGAGTTTCACTATCCTCACACTGACGGCACAATTACCTACAATTATTAAATAGTTCATAATTTATATCAATTCAGCAGAAAATCAATTGAGCAATGCCGAGATATTACGGGAAAGTACAAAAAAACTTCAAAATCCTAACTTCAAAGTTTGGAGCTGATAAAAACATATAAATCCTATCAAAATCACAACTAAACACTGACAGTAAGATTACTTACAATTACTAAATATTCACAATTTATCAATTCAAGCGGAATTTCAAATAAGCAATGCCGAGATATTACGAGAAAATGCAAAAAATATTAATAATACCTAGATTCATAAGAAGCAGAGAAATGTGGACGGAGAATGAGAGTGATAAAGTGATCGGAGGAATTCGGTTACCTGATCGGAGATCGCAGTGGCCGGAGATAAGCGGCGGCGATAGTGGATTCGGGCCGGGTTCGAAGCGGTGCAGTGTCAGGTAATTTTGCTAAAGCAAAAGTGATCTGTGTAATTGAGCAGCGGCCAGCGGGAGCGTCGTGGTTCTGTTGTGTATCAACGAATCTGGATTTCTGCTTCTGTTAATATCGGTAAACCCACACAAATAATTGTGTGTATTTGTGTATATATTTATTTTTCTGTCCAATAACAAATAATTTACCACGTGTATATATGATTAGAAAAAATGTTCATATGACTAATTTTAAATGGTTAATCACAAAAATGAGCAGTTACAGACAATTTTCATCCGTAAAGGCAAATCTTATTACTACTAAAACTTAGGTAATTCTTTTTTACTATATAATTTGATGAAAAATTAAATATTGTGTAAAGAATCAAGTTATAGTTAATTTGTGACGGGAGGTTAAATATCAATTTTTTTTATATATAACTGAATCTGTGTTAAAATTGAACACACTACATTATAGTGGACTCAATAGTATGGGCATCCGGAATATTAACTACTCAGAAGCCCGTCAACAGATGTGGGATTTTTTTATTTTTTATTTTATTAAAACACATAATATATAATTATTAAAACAAGAGGGAGCAAACAACATCAAGCACCTCCCAAAATATCATTACAAACCAATATCGCAAAATAGGCTTCATGAGCATCCCGGCCACTAATTGGCTAACAGAAGTGGGATTGTTTCCAATACAGAAGCTTCCAAAGTCTCTTCCTCCTAAACTTTTCTTTTGGTTAGTAATTTTTTCTTAATTTTAAAATTTTAAAAAAATTATTCTTCGCCTCAAAATTTTGTACAAATTTACCCTTCACCTCCTTACTAAAACTTTTTTTGCCCATGTCCGCCCCCGACAGTTCTGTTCAAAGAATGAGGCATTCTAAAGTTAGGATTTATGTACGGTAGTTATTTCTCCTTGTTCAACTCATATAATAATCATAAGATACAAAAATAAAATTATATATGTGGTAATTTCGAATGGTAAGGGCTTTTTACTATCTATTGTATTCGATAACATTTGATCTCAAATTTACCATTACCTAACAAAATTATTGTCGACTACATTATCAGTCACATAATCGATCGGTCACTAATGGAACTTAATGCTTTTTTTTTTTTTTTGAATAGTAAATAAATATCATTAACCAATATCATGTAGTACATGTGGTAGGAGAAATCCCGGTGGGTCTCCAAACCATTGACTGGAAGCTCTAAGCTTCATTGCGTATTTTGCCAACTTATCAGCAGTATGATTACAAGATCGGTGCGCAAAAACTAAATTTGCTATTTTACCCCCCAACAGATTCTGAATTTGACTAACAATATGGCCTAATGGGGAAAGATCTTCCTCGAATTGATGGATTTGGTTGACAATTGATTGACAATCACTTTCAATGACGATGGCATGATGTCCTTGAGCTAAAGCGAATCGAATTCCTTCCAATAGAGCTATCGCTTCTGTGTATTCAGGGCTGGAAGATTGAGAAATAAACTTTGCCGCTCCTGCTATAAATTTGCCTTCATGATTACGTATGATAATACCTAGACCTCCTTCATGATTAGACCAAGCTCCATCAACATTGAGCTTAAGGAACCTTTCATCAGGGGGCTCCCATTTAAAAATCGATGGTTGTTTTGCGATTTGCTTGTCTATTCTCTTTTTTCGGATGGTGCAAACATTGGTGCTTTTTCCCTTTAGCATGTATTTTATTTTGTCGAGTTGGGTAAAGGTCGGCGAACACCGATGGTCCCTGAGGATGATTGGTGGATATTGCTATATTCGACGAACATTGACCATAGCGAGATTCGCTACTTCCTCCGGAGATCTCCGGGTGCCTTCAAAGATAGTCTTATTACGTTACACCATATATGCCATGCAATGTAAGCGAAAGGAGAAAGAGTAGTCATTGTTATCTGCCAGGATAGGTATCAGACTATATGGGAAGATATCCTTTTTAATTATGGCTAGGATGTCAAAACTAGTGCGGTTCCGTACTGCCAAAGCTGTTGGGCATGTAAAAAGGGCATGTGCCTCAGTTTCAACCTCATCTTGACAGATAGGGCATTGCGAGTTTATGGTATGCATCCGTTTTTACAAGTTGGTAAGATTCCTTGGAAGATCTTCCAAATAAAAACTTGTAGCTTTGGGGGAATAGATAAGTTCCAAATACCCTTCCAGTGGTTCTCAGCCTTGTTTTTTGATGTGGAAGGGCTATTCTGTTTCCCAGTGCTGATATCGACTTGTAGGTGATATACGGACTTGACAGAGTATAGTCCGTTTTTTGTATATCCCCATACAAGACTTAATGCTTAATGCTTAATGCAATAGAGAGAGAGAGAGAGAGAGAGAGAGAGAGAGAGAGAGAGAGAGATATAAAGAAGAAACAAAATCATTGGACCATAAAATCGTGCTAGACAAAAGAGAACGCGTGGAAATGCGGCGATGCGCGCTAAGCAATAAAGAAGTAAAATTTTTGTCACCGGTATCAAACTGGATAGTGATATTAATGAATTAAAAAAATTTAATGTGTGTCCACGTTATATCTTAAAATGAATTAAATTATGAGTTAATTGTGGAGTAATTCTATGAAGTTATAGTGGATATATACTTCAGTCCAAATATTCAAAATAATGCACTAACAGTCCATTATTTATTACCCTTTACCTATTTTTGCCTTGGATTTAACTTCATCAATTTTTGATATTTTTAAATTTAGTCACTTTAATAAATAAATTAACACATTTCTTTTAGTCGTAAATTTATTTTTTTAGAAGAACAAAATAAAAAATAAAAAATAAGAAGGTGAAATGATATACATAAATGATGGTACTAGTAGTGAAAACGTATAAAGATAATAGTTAGGGTTTCTAAAGAAACAAAAAGTAAAAACGACTAGAGAAAATAAAATTCAAGAGAACTTCTTATTTTTATTTTTATTCTTCTGAAAATTTGAAGGATTCAAAGTAATTGGTTAATTCATTTATTTAAGGAAGAAAAAATTAATAAAGCCCCAAATGATTGAGTGACATGAAAAATAAAATAAAAGGAGCAATAAAATCATTTTACTATTAATTTTTAATTTAAAATAAACAATTGCACTGCTTGTACATTATTTTAAACATATGGACTAAAGTGCATATACACCCTAACTTCATTGTATTAAATTTCAATTAACCCTTAAATAATGGTATATAATAATTTAAGTTTTATATTCTCTTTAATATTTTCCATTTTTGATAGAATTTTAAGTTTAGATAAATATTTAAATTAACATATATACTCTAATTTATTTGAAGTAATACGTCGTTGGAGCAAATGTTAGAAAGACTTGAATGATATTATTTAAATTAGATGGTGAGTGATCGCTATTTGTTGATTTTTTTTAATAATTAATTAATCAAAATGAGGACGTCGGGCCACGAAAGCAATAACAAATTGGCACCACCAGCTAAGTTATTGCTTCTTTATTTTGGGCTCTTGTTCAATTAAAAATATTTTGTTTTCTAGGGTAGTTGGCACTATAAAGCTTAGTCATTTAATAAATCTTAAATGCTAATTTTTATTAACAATGAAAAAAACTACTATCTTCATTTCATAATATAAATTGTTTAAAATATATAGCGAAAATTAAAATAACAAAAAATAAAGTACTTTATTAGTCAAAATATTAATATTACTCTCTTAAATAGAGTGTATATACTATTAATTCTATTTAAGAGAGTAATATTGATATTTTGATTAAAAAATACAAATTTTTTTTTTTATATTTTAAATTTTCACTATATATTCTAACGATTTATATTATAGAATAAAATGTGTACTTTCCCCCCTTAAAAATAGCTATATTTTTTCTGAAACAACTATTTAAAACTCATCTATCGAATGATACATAATATGTGCTGAGAAAACACTATTAATACTTCACTATAATTTTTGTACAAAAATTAGTCTAAAATATCAACCCGGTTATATAAAAATAATGTGCAAAAAAAGAAAGAACAAAAACAAGCCGTCCGACTCTTATGCTGGAATAAACTTTTTTTTTCCTCACATACTGAATAATTTTTTCGAGCGTAAAAATATGCGTTTTTTAATTAAAAAATAAGTGTGTGCAGAATAACCGTTCTCAAAATCATAACAAGTATTTTTTTAAATCAATCTTAGGCGTCCAAAATTTAATCCAAAGGTTAAAATTTCCTCTCGCACAACCCGTTCCGCATAAAAGCTGTGGTGAAAAACAAGAGGGTTTGTGCCTATCACATACCTGGCTCTGACGCAGCAAAGCTTACTTATGGACAATTGCATGCCTTTTGTTTTTTTCTTCTTTATAAACCAGAGGGGCCATAGGCCAAAAAAGGGAAATGATTAAAATAATACGTTAAATACTTTCAAATTTATAATATAATAGGTTATAAAATATTCTTAACCTTCTATTTTTATAAAGAATTTCACGGTATTTTATACTTTTATCCCAAATTATAATCAACTATAGATAATTGATTGTTTACTCCCTCCGTCCCAAATTATCTGTCCATATTTCCTTTTTAATATGTCCCAAATTATTTGTCCACTTTTAATTAAAGGGTTCATTAATGGTGATTTTTCCAATCCTACCCTTTACATTAAATGTTGGAGAGAGAAGAATATAGAGAGAAGAGAAGGTAGAATTAAATTTTAACTAAAATTAAATAGGGTCATGTTTGACATTTTACCATATCCCACTATAGAATTTGATGAAACCTTAATCCCCGTGCAAAACACAAAGTGGACAGATAATTTGGGACGGAGGGAGTATATTCTAACTACTTAGCACTATCCCAAAAAAAACCTACACTAAATAATTCTAAGCATTCAGTTGTGAAAACAATCGAGGTTGAGAATTAGTAACGTTATCACATAATTCATGAACAAAGTCATGCTTTTTAGGATGAGGGATGAAAAAATATCGAACTACATATTAAAACTGTAAAAAAAATATTGAGAGCGAATTTTATCAAATATTTCAAACTACATATAAATGTGTGTTCGAGAACGCACCTTAAAAAATCCATACTTAAATAAGAAATATATATATATATATATATATATATATATATATATATATATATAGATAATGTTTGTACTTTAACTCTAATCATAATTAAATCTTATCTTAGTTCTTATCTCATAAATATGTCAGAAATAGAAATTATCGAACAAAAATTAATCCATCCCACCAAGGATTGTGGTTTATAGCTTCCTTTGAGTTTTTAAAGGAAATCGTTTCATCAAAAACAAGAAAATCTGTTTTGTGATTCTGTAACTTGTGAGCTCAAAACCATTTATTTTCTTCTCATAACTGTGATTGATGGGCATCTCTCAATACTTTCTGTTCATTCAAAACCATAAGATATTTTCAAGGACAGCAGACAACTTCTTCATAGGTTTTCAACCATGATGAATTGAAGGACCTATATAATCTGTTTCTTGTAAGGCCCATCACTCTTTAATTACATGAATTCCCTTTTAACTTTTGATTTTTAGTTTAGACACTCTGAGTTTGATGAATTGCCTTTTGTAAAGTTTTCATCTTTAATGCACACCATGTGCTCGTTTTAATGTTTCTTTGAGTTATTTTTTTTTTTGTCATAGTTCAATGGGTTGAAGCTGATAGTTCTGAATTGAAGTACAAATTTAAAGATTAAACTGAAGCCGCCACATGGGATTGGGCTATTTTTTTACTTGTAACCGTGCAGCAGTTGAATTAAGATGGAATCACACATGGGTTTGATTGGGGAGTCTTTTAATGTTAGATATTCGAATTGGGTTCGAGAAGCTCTTGATGAATTCGGTGATAGTTTTGTAATAACTGATCCTTGCATTTCTGGGCACCCAATTGTGTATGTTTCAAGTGGGTTCTTGAAAGTGTTTGGTTATTCTAAGGATGAGGTGATTGGGAAGAATGGGAGGATGTTTCAGGGTCCCAAGACTAATCGAAGATCGGTGATGGAGATTCGTGAAGCAATTCGAGCTGAGAGGGGTATACAGATTACTATGTTGAATTACAGGAAAGACGGGACGCCATTGTGGATGTTGTTTCATATGTGTCCAGTTTATAGCAAGGAGGATGGAAAAGTGGTTCATTTTCTTGGAGTTCAGGTGCCTGTATTGGGAAAATTGAGGCGGGGTTGTAGTGAAGTAGTGAGGAATGGATTGAACTTTTGTGAAGATGGAAATCGATTTCCTGAAACTGTTTTCGGGTGTTGTAGGAGGGAGGTGGCCTCTGATACGGTCATGGAATTAGGACGCGGATTTGCTCTGGATCACTTCTTGAGTTCGGATGATAGAGGTTCGTGCTCCCAAATCATATGTTTCAAATGCCATTATAATTTTAATTTGCTTCTTTGAATCAATGTAATTTATTTCCAAATTCTAATATTTACTCGGCATTTTACTTGAAAATTTTAGCATATTTGCTTGTAAATATAGTTGCACTACTACCTAAATTGTGGAATGCATTGGAAGGCTTGTCGAAAGTTTCTCAATCTGCATATGTTTGTTGATAAGCATTTCATTCATGTTTAAGCATTTCGGTTAAAGCATTTTAGTCTCCTGGCGAATTTTTCTTGATAATACAGGCATAACCAATGTGCTTTAAATTCTTGTAACTTGTGATCCAACCAACTTATAGTTTCTAAACTTGGGGAAGATAGGAGGGAAGGATATTCCTGGGTGCATCCAGTATTGTAAAAGTCGGGCTAGTCGGCAATTAGTCGCTAGTCGGCTCCCAACTGACTAGAAAACCCCAAATCGGGGTAAAAAATCTGTTCGGTCAAAAGTCGGTCAATTTTTTTTGTTGATTTTTTTTTATATCACTTTTTCAGTCGCTTTGGGCAGAGAAATTTAAACAAAACTCATCTATTTCTCCCTTTTTCCCCTGCCCTAACCTTCATTAGCCATTTTCTGGTGCCTAAACTTGGGAGAAACCCTGTGAAATTAAAGTTGTTGACTAATATAATATATATGATAATGCAAATTTTAAAAAATCCCTTGTAATCTAGGCGAGGCCGGCCCGAGCCTTATCTAGGATTCTAGGGTGGTGCAACCGGGGGCCCCAAAATTTTCAAGTATAACCTGTTTATATGTTAAACGCATCCCAAATATCCAAGAGAGAAGCTAAAAAATATAGATATTGATACTATTATTGATGATTTTGCCTCCACCAATGCTCGAAGAAAGCATATTTTGTAGTTTTATAATGTCATATTTCGTTTACTTAAAAATTGTAACAAGTTGAAAATGTTAATATTCATACGAAATGCCCCATTTTTAGTTTTCGCACAGGGCCCGCGAAATGTCAGGACCGGCCTTGAATCTAGGTAAGCCGACTACGCCAACTAGGGATGGCAATTTGATCCGTGATCCGTTGACCCGCTCTGTCCCAACGTCTTTTGGAGCAGATCCGCTCTGCCCCGTATAGAAAACGGAGCAGATCTGCTCCGCCCCGCAAACGGGGCAAATCTGATTTGGTATTTGTGTCTGCTCCGCCCCGTTTTGCCCCATATATATATATTATATTATTATAATATTATTATTATTAGGCCTAATTATGTTTAATTTTCATTTTAATATACTATTTGTACTTGTTTGAAAATTGATTTAGTATAAAATTTATTAATTATACTTGTTGGAGGCTCTATTTTTATGAATTTAAAAAAAATTAATGATTTTTATGTTAAAATTAATGATTTAAAAAAAAATAGGACTGGGCGGGGCGGATCAGATCAGCCCCGTGCAGAGCGGATCGCGGAGCATAAAATTTTGATCCGGGGCGGATCACGGAGCGGATCAAAGCGGAGGTTGGACAGTGCGGAGCAGATCAGATCAGATCATACAGATATCCGACCCGATCTGCCCCATTGCCATCCCTAACGCCAACTAGTCGCTAGTCACTAGTCAGGCGACCGACTAGCGACTTCTACAACATTGGATGCATCTTTTAACTTGAAAGTTCTTTTATATGATTTCAAAGAAAAATAATGAGAAAAAGAAAATGCATGTAGATTTTTGGATTTTATTTATACTTCCTTTGTAAACATGATATGGTGAATCTTGAAGTTATATTCTATAAACTCATATAGTGTGTGTATAACAGAAATAGAGGCCGGTGAGCCGTGTGAGGCAGGTGAACTAGAGAAGAGAAAGGCTACAACTGCTGTTAACAATATCCTCTCTGTTCTAATACACTATAGTCAGATGACGGGAAGATTAGTATGCGGAAAGAGATGCTGCTTACCCAGAGCTGGCCTTCTTAGTTCCTCCTTAAATATATCACTTGGTAGAATCAAACAAAGCTTTGTATTGTGAGTTGTTTCCATTCCACAGTTTTTAAATTTTTGCTGCCAATATGACTCTGCTCTCACTAGGTTATTGAATTCTCTGTTTTTTTTTTTTTTTGCAGAACCGATCCAAGCTTACCTGACATGCCAATTGTGTATGCCAGTGATGCCTTCTTAAGATTGACGGGTACCTACCAAATTGTAGTTCTATCAATTTTGTTGTTTGTTTTAAGCAAGAAACTCTAGTTCGTAATTATTTAGCAAAAAAAAAAACTCTAGTTCGTAATAGGTCTGCAAATTTGTCTCTGATGACTTCAACTTTATGCTTTTCCCCCTCATCTTAAATAGACTACGCTAGAGATGAAGTATTGGGACGCAATTGTAGATTTTTAAGCGGCATGGACACAGACCCTGGAACTCAATTTCTGGTAATTTCTCGACTTTAATCACTCAATTTTCTTTTCACCTTACGGTGTTGCAATTACAAACTCATCCATGTTATTTTAGATAAAAAGATGCATTCAAGCTTCACAACCATGCACAGTACGTATCTTAAACTACAGGTTGGTTCAGTAGTTTCTTTTTCCTTGGTGGTCCACACATTTGGTAATTTCCTTTTTCTTTGTAATTGGATAAGCCCCGCTTAAACATCTCTTCTCGTTTTCTTCTCAGAAAAGACAGTAGTTCATTTTGGAATTTTCTTCACATTGCACCTGTCCGGGATGCTACGGGAAAGGTAATTTGTTTCATTTGTATCTTCTGCCATTACACAAGTAATTGTAGTGTTATCAGCAGTTGTGTTGTTGTCATGATGTTCACTATATATTTGTGCTGTTTTGACATTTTGTGGGGGTCTACGTAAGCTTAATAAAAAGAATAATGATTAACTATCCTGTTTTAGAATTCTGTTTTATAGGATCTCCTTTACTCTTTCCAAATGTCTTGACAATTGACTTCTACTTTACCGATATTGTCCATACTCAATGGCTGATGATTGCGTTTTCTAGCTAAAAAGAATGTCAGACAATTTTATTTTGTTAGCTCTACTATGGTAAACAACTTAACATGTCAGAAAACTGTTTTTGGATGGATTTTTTGTCTGAGAAACTTGATACTTAATGAATTTGCACGGTTCCTCTGAACTGTAATTTCAACTTTTACAATTTAATAACTATTGAACCAATGGCTTACTGTTAATTATAGTCAATGTTGAAACAAATATTTGCTTGCTGATGAAAAGGATTTTGACAACCTCACGCTTCTGGAGTTTTTGAGATATAAAGATATTATGGTATCAAAACGATAATTTTGTTCTAGTCTCCCTACATTTCTGCACTCTCTTGAATTTATATAACATCGAGTGTCCTTGCTCATGCTTCCAATTTGGAGAATTAGAGTATATTTCCTTTGATAATTTTAAGGATTAAATTGAAAGATTAGCTACTGTAGTTTCGGAACCTCATGCTTTTATTATATAGCATTTATGTAAATCACGATTCACAGGATTGTTAATAGCGATCAGAGATGGCGAGGATAAGTTTATAATGTCTTTCTGATATAACTCATTGCTTATGCCGTTGTAATGTCTTGGTATTGATCTCTTAAAGGCTGCATACTAGTAAAATATTTCCAACTTTTGAAGACATTAAAATTACCTCTGTTCTTATAGTTTCTTTGTTTAAGATTCATGTATCGCTCCATAATTCAGGTCTACTATGAACAAGCATGTTCCCTATTTACAGTTTATCCTGGACTTTTCCTTGTCATCGACTTGTGCCCCCTACCACAAAGATCACGATACATCTATAATGCGTCTTAATATGCTTAATGGTCGTGCAGGTAGCATATTTTGTCGGAGTGCAGATAAATAATAACTGTTCCAACGAGGAAGGAACGGAACTGAGGCCTGAACTGCAACATCTTAGCGTTGTTGGGGCTGTCAAGGTCGCGGTGAGGAGCTGGTCAATGATGAACGCCAGCACCTCTTAGCAAAAATACAGTGACCACCACCTGGAGAATGCACCGTTCTGCGGTGGCTTGCTTATGATTTTCCTCGAATATAATAGATAGATGGAAGAGACTCTTGAATTGTATAGCTAGAACTTTTTGGAAATGAACATTGTTTATGAATAACGATGGGAATAAACTTTTGAAATCTTATACAAGTCTTCTTTACATGCTACTCCCTTCATCCCAAATTAGTCCCGTATATAAGTTTAAAACTTACTAACCAATATAAAACTACTCTCTGTATACTTTTGTTTTTAGTTATTCCATCCCTGTTTTTTCTTGATAATCTTTCTCGTACTCTTTTCCATTTTCCTGATCAATCCGACATTATAAAGAAATGAATTTTTTTTTGGGTAGAGAATTGTGTAGATTCTTTGATTTGTGTTTGAATATTTATTACATGAATTGATTGTCTTCTCTTAGAAATATCCGATATGGGATCGGGTCAGTGTGGATCATGTAGTCAGATTTGGCACATCCCTGCAGAATGAGGAGAGAGAGAAGGAAATGCAGTGATGTGGCCAAATCTGGACCGCATGGTCCAATGTACCTGGTCCATGACAGAATAGACACTTCTCTTATACATGAATTGAATTGATAAAATGATTCTTACTACATTTAAAATATTTGTCAAAGAGATAACTCATGTATAGATGGTCTTTTATATTTGGATTTACTTATATGATTTCTTCTATGTAAAACAAACAATTCATTTTAAGTCATATATTCCATTTCATAAATTTATTTTTACAAAAAGTAAATCTAAAGGTTCAAATGCAAGCCTAATAGTCTAAATATAGCGAATTCGGTAAAAAAAAATCGTATTTACTCACCCCATAAGCGGGCACTAGCAAAAAAAGGAGAAAAAAAATCATGGAGATGCGGGGTATCGATCCCCGTACCTCTCGCATGCTAAGCGAGCGCTCTACCATCTGAGCTACATCCCCTTTGTTGTTGCTACACTTTATATAACCACTCATATCTCAGGTATCTTTTTAATTTATTTATTTTTTTAAACATTTAACGCAACAATGCTATTATTACCAAGGACTCAAGGAACTATTTTCTTCTTTTCTAATTTTAACATTTTTTAAAATACTTTTACGTCCATAAACTAATTTTGAGCTTCTATTTATGATAAAATTTCAATTTCCCAACGAAATCCTACATTATTAGATGGTACGAGAGAGGTTGTTTTTGCAGACAGATTCTACCACGAGATTTCAAAATTTACTACAAATGCAAGCCTCGAATTCATGAGAAAAATATTTTTAGTTAATGAGTAAGAAAAGCTAAATAATCCTTAAACAATTATAACAGTTTTCTCAAAATTTAACTTTACGCCTAATATTTCTCCCCTTTCTAACAATCAACACCAAACTCACAAAAATGAAAGTAGAACCTAAAAGAATTGAAGGACTACTACATCTTTCCTAATTGAGGATGCATTATACACTAGACTACATCTTTTTTTTTAAAAAATCAAGGGTTTGCTTGGATTGGGTTTTGTTTGGGTTTGGTTTGGGATTTGGTCTCAAACCTAGTCCCAAACTAGTTTGTGATTGAGTTTGGGTTTGAGTTTGGGTTTGGGTTTGGGCGGGAAATGCTAAAAAACGGGCGGGAACTATTCAAATTCAAATTTTTTTCTTCAAATAATTGTTAAATTCAAAATTTTTAGCTCTTAAATTAGCGGGAAATGTTCAAATTCTAAATTTGTGAAGTCATAATTTGAATTTGGACGATTATTTCAAAAAAAAAAATTGAATTTGAATTGTTCCCGCCCGTTTTTTAGCCTTTCCCGCCCAAACCCAAACCCAAACTCAATCCAAAGCTGGTTTGAGACCAAATCCCAAACCAAACCCAAACCAAACCCAATCCAAGTAAGCCCCAAATGAACCGGTGGGTTCAACGGGTCTGAACTGTCGTTTTCGGGTCCAATTCGGTTCTCGATGGTCTAGGTCCGGTAAGGTTCCAGACTTGCACCCAGAATCGGATGGGAACATGGCAGAACCGGAACCGACAAATCGGGTTCAAATTGGGCATCTCTACAAGGGGATTTCTTCCACAATACATTTTTTTTTTCATTCAGATAAATATAATGCATCATTTTCTAAGATAGAGTTTGAATTTTAAATTTCAATATGAATTTCGTAAAATCTGAATTATTTATGAGATGAATTGTAAAATTAAAAATTTGAAAATTGAGACGAGAAATGATATCCAAGTACACCATAAAAGAATTGAAGGATCCAAGTTACCATTCATGCGCAGAAAGTTCACATAGAGATGGATGCTAAAGTAGTGATCCATCTTGTTCAACATGCATATACTTCTACTCACCCTTTATCCCCTCTTATTTCTGATTGCAGGGCATTACTGAGACGACTACCGGAGACTAGGATCTCACACATCTTCAGGGAGGCCAATGCATGTGCTGACGGTCTCGCCAAAGCAGGAGGATCTTCTACATCCTCTAATCTAGTTATTTTTCACTCTTTACCCCCTTTGTTAGCCACCTTCTGGCGGGGGATGCCCGTGGGGCTTCTTTTGATAGGACTATTTCTGATACCTATCTCCATACCCATCATTTTGTTAGCCTTCTAGTGGCAGGATATGGACAAGAGATATCACTAGATAAGCCTAATTGTAATAACTTTGTACCTATATCTACAGGTTAAGGAGTACTTTATTTGTTTTTTATATATTCTCTACTTTACCAAAAAAAAAAAAAAAAATTAAAGGACAAAAGTCAAAAAAACCTAATTTTCTTTTCCATATGTAAACGTGAATTCCCCTCAATTTTTGTGAGAAGACCGTAAAATCGATCCCCCAAAATGACGATTCTATTCATATTGTTCTTCTTTTCTTTTTTCCAATGGACAGTATATCAAATCTTCCAGTCCGTCTCTTATGCGAAGCAGCTTGTTTTTTCAGCACAAGCTGTAAACAATTTTTTAAGGAAATTACGGACATTTTTTGGTTAAAAATAAGTGTTCATGTAAACGCTTGTTCTCAAACCAGAATAGGTATTTTTTTTAAATCAATCTCAGTACATCAAAAATTTAATTCATCGACTAAAAAATTCGTCTCGTGCATGCGAAATAAATACCCATTCCGCATAGGAATCATTGTGCAAATCTTCTGCATTTTGATTTTGTTATGGGCTCAAACTTTTAGGAGCATCTGTCCTTCTCCTCGGTAATTGATGTTTCCTATATTCAATTTGGAAAAAAAAATATCCTCCGACCAAAATAGAAATGTGTAACGGAATTTTGCTATGCAAATAAAGATAAATACATACCTCAATTGTCGAATATTATTATAAGGTGTCCCTAATTCAAAGTGAGGGCGTGCGTCTGTCCACGCATCTTGGGTTCGATACTCCTCCGTCTGCGTGTGACAAGCTTTTTAATTTATCTTTCTAAGTGCTATCTCATCCTCGTTTGAGCGCAGTTCTCTCCCTCCTCCCTATATAGAGCAACCGCCCAATCGAATTTAAAAAAAAATTATCGAATATTTTAATTTAATAGCTAATATTATTATTAGAACATCTATTATGAATACATATGACAAAAGCACACTTCACTTCAACATATGCCACTCTTATTGGCAAATTGCATTAAAAAATTGCAGCAATTACAGGAAGCATGATTTCATCATTAGGAATGTCCATTCATTCATCCCTCTACACATAAAAGGCGATATCCACATCCTCAGAGCCCCCACACTCCGATCTAACAGAGTAGTTAGAAGATGTAAATTAAGGTGACCCAACAACCCGATAGGTGGGAGAACTTTTAAACTTGGTACCCACAAAAAGTCACTCCCACATTGAAGGGTTGAAATTTCAATACTGCGGTTGCCAAGAATCGATCATGTATCCCTCTCATTTCATTCATCCCTCTCCATTTGCATTTGTTGTTCCTCTATTGTGAAATGAAATTAAATAGAAAAAACAGTAAATACAATTCGAAAAAACTATTTTCATTTGGTAAAAAACAATTATTATTTTTTGCTATAGAAACATTTCCCCCCCAAACAAAACCATGAATTTGAATACGGTTTAACTAAGTGGCTTACTAAAGTATGAGTCGGGACATTTTATGATCTGCTTAAATAGAAAATTATAGAAAATAAACTCCCTAGAAAAGTACTGCGAATCATATCTAAATTATAATCAGATAATGAAAATTTAACATTCAATTGGTAAAAATAATCTTTAACAACCTTACAATCGGAATCTATAATGAAATTAGTAAAATCAAGATTACGCACAAATTGAAGCTCTTCTACTACTTCTACCGATTCTGGTCCGGAAGCAATTCCCAAGATTTGGATACATAAACCATGACAGCACTGGACACATCGCGCATAATAACTTATTTTGAGTTATTCAAATTTCATCATACGTTAAGACAAGAAAAGTAACGCGGCGGCTCAGCGGGAGAAGGATTACGCTGGCTCGAATGCGGAACATGATAATTTTGCATGTGTAGAATTTTTATTTACGTTGGATTAAAATTTTGAAGGCTCAAAATAGGTGTTTTGAGTCTCATAACACCTCTTTTATGTTTACCTTGCAAAAGACTGCATTCGAGCACTCAAAACATTTGTTCTAGGGCATTACGTATGTATTGAAAAAGTTATTCTCTGATATAATACAGTTCGGATCCTGTGAGGTTCAGAACGGTGTTTCACGCAAAAAAAATAGAAGAACTGTTGTGAAGTTCCGAACATGTGTTCGTTTTAAATCAATATTAACTGTAAAAAATTAATCTAATAGACGAGAAAAATTCACATATACGAAATTATCTCGTTCCGCATTGGAATCATCGTCGATCTAATAGAGGACAAAAATGAGGTTGAGGGAGGCGGAAGGGGCGGTGGTGGCGGTGGTAGGCTCTGATAAGTCATCAATCTCCCTAAATTCCAGAGCCCGTAGTGATAGCGATTGATTGGACATTTTTCTTTGTTTATTAGGTAAAAAAATAGTCTGTACTTACATGTTTATATGTTTATACACAATTATTTATAATTTAATACGTGTATATAAAATTAAAAAAATTATCACATTACAAATTTTAAATGGTGAAAATATATATTGAAATATATATGAGGACAAACATTCCCACCAGTTTTCTTTCTCCTCCTTCACTCCCAACCTCATTTGTTATGTTCTTGGTTAGAATGTAGAATAATAGTTGTTCTGTATATGAGGAATATTTGTTAATAATACTAATATTTTTTATGATTTAGATTATCTATTTCATAATATCGGTTAGAATTTGTAATATATGTTGTTAAAAAAGTGATTTCAATTATAAATTTTTAATTTGACGATTGAATTTTTTTTCGCAGGTAGCTAATTTTTTGGTATTTCGTATTGTTGTCGAAGAGTGCTTTGTTATTTGCCCATCTCATTTTCATACCCCTTTTGCCTAATTTACCTTCCATCTTTTATTTTTTTTCACTTTTAAATCGAAGTTTTTTCGTAATGCATTTATATGAATCTCATTATCAAATCCAAACCAATGTTTCAAGTTTGGAACTCACATTTTTCTAGTGATCATTTTAATTTAAATCTTACAAAACTCAAAATGAAATCTACAACCATATTAATGATGCCAGTTCTTTTGGAAAGCTAAGGAGTCGACATGGCTTTAGGGTGTGCTTGGGACGAGTTTGGGCAGAGTCGGCTTTGGTTTGGTTTGACTTTTGGAGGAAATGCTTAGAAATTTGACCACTTAAAATAGCGGGAAACATTCAAATTCAAATTTTTTTTCGAAATAATCGCTCAAATCCAAATTTTGGCCTAAAAAATTTGGAATTTGAACATCTCCCGACAATTTTAGAGAAAAAAATTTGGAATTGAACGATTATTTGAAGAAAAAAATTTGAATTTGAATGTTTCCCGCCTATTTTAATTGGTCAAATTTTGGGCATTTCCCTCCAAAAGTGAGACCAAACCAAACCAGTCTCAAGCCAAACCTTATCCAAGCACACCCCTAATCGCCAAAAAACAAAAACTGCTCAAGGACCCTTTTTTTTTTTTTTTATTCTTCTTAAAGGAGGATCAATAGTAGTTCCCCACTTTTCTTCCGACATGAATCGAACTCCCGACCTACTGATTGGAAGTGAAACGTCTTACCACATGAGCTGCGCTTCGTTGTCCCCTTCGTTTGATTATAGTATCATCAGATGATCCAATATTTACATCTAGGTGTTGTTCCTTACTTTAAAAAGATTGAGCCTCAACCTTAAGGATTCTCGTCTCTAAAGCTACTGAGGAGTTAATTCATATGATGTGCTTCAGTTAAATTTACCAGAGTTGTCTGTACATCAAAATCTCACTAAGGATCGATCCCTATACTTAATAGGAATAAAACTCTCACACAATAAATGAAGGTAAGACTAGCATAACATTACTCGTGGTGAATTTTTTAGGTTAGCTATGCCTGGGGACTCCAGTTCCTTATTTGATCTAGACTAACTCCCATTTTCCCATTCTTCTGGTATAAAAAGAAAATATCCATTTCCTTATTTTTATTTTCTCAACTAATTTTATAGAAGGACTAATGTGGTAATTATATTTAGTCATGACTGCAGTGTAGCAGAGATCGGGATTTAAGCTTTATGTGAGAGTGCAGTAGTAGAAAAAAAATCTCTTTTATTATGAACTGTTGAATATATATACCTAATATATAAAAAAAATTGAAAATTTCGCGGCCCTACCCCATCAATGCCCCGCAACTGGTCATGACCATACTACACATGTCTTGGTTATACAATAACTAGTATGTGGTTAATAAGTACATAAGAAATTGTTTGATGCTAGTGTAAAAGTCCAGGTATTAGTATTCGGTCTTGAAACGAAATATAAAATTTTATTTTACTCTTTAAATTTCTTTATACAAATAATTTAATTTTTATGAAATTTAGAAGATTTTCTTTCAACGGTTTTTTTATTACCGGATCTTGCATAAAGCCTTCCATCTTTTTTTTTTTTTTTTCTATACCTTTGGTGATTTTTTATACACTTTTAGTTTTAAGTGAGTCTGTCAATTTCAACAAGTTGACAAACATTTTTCTGGTCATTTTATAACTCAAGATCTTTTTTGTTCTCTTTTTATTCCATAATTTTGAGCTCAAGATTTGATTATTTTGAATAATCATATTCATCTAAGAAAGTAAGATGCAGTGATGGAATTGATTGCATTAAGTCATCTGCTATGGTCCTAAGGTCAAGGGAAGGAAGCAGAAAATATAGAATTTCATAACCTAGAAGTTTAAAGAATTTGGTACAATTTTATTACCTTTTGTTATAGAAGAATTCTTATATGTTCTTGTAGCACATGATGCTTAATCAGTTCTAAAAAGCTGAATGTGATTGTGTCAAAGAAGCATTTATTTGGAGAACATATACACATGTATGCAGGGACGAAGCTAGAATTTGGTGTTGGGGGGCGAAATTGCAAAAAATTCTTGGGGGCAATAAAAGAGGTAAAAAAAAAATTCTTGGGGGGTGAAATTGATAAAATTTTCCAAAATACACATAAAATTTCAATAAATAGTAGTATTTTTAAAAATCTCTGTCTTCGCCCCTGCATGTATGTATAGTTTGAAATATTCTTCCCCATATATTTCCTTCTTTTTTTTTCCCCTTTGACTAAAAGCCTTCATATTAATCATTTAATGCATAATACTATAAAATAAGAAAAAAAATTCATTTCGGCTATTATACATTACAGTTGTTCCACAATTGAATAAAATCATTTAATAGATAAAATAAATGTGTTTTTCTTTATTTAAAAAAAAAAAACCAATAGTTGCTTCTCCCTCCAAATTCCAGCCGTCAAATGAAATCGTCTAACGGTTCCCAAAATTCCTCAAGTGCGGAACACGTGTTGAAAAAAAAGTGATTCCACATAATAGATGTATTGGAAACTGTTAAAGAGTTTGGGAAATTCAATGATTGAATTTGTCTATCATTTTTATTCTTAATAGTTGGTAACTGTTAAAGAGCTTGAAAGTGAAAAATATCTCAACTCCCAACTTCCAAACAAGAGTCAAACTCTATAAACACTCGTCACGTTTTCAAATTAATCTCACTTATTGTGAGGACACAGGTCACCCACAAGATTAAAAAAATGCATACTATTTGAAGATATTTTTGCCTTCCTTAATACTCATGACTTGTAGCTATGCCAACTTAAATTTCATATTGTATCCCTTTATGCAAACCAATAGCCACAAAACAGTCAATAACTTAGAGATATCTTTCATGAATAGGAAAGGAGGACATATTTTATATATTTTAGTAATTTTACTCCACAATGTAACAGAAAAGAAGACCATCAAGATTGAAATTGCCAAAAGATGGAGTTCCTTAAGTCAACAAAAATCCATAATTTTGGACCTCCTTGTCTTAGTGGTAGGTCTTGAGGGGTCGTGACTGCAGTCACTCAATCCCTGGAACTGCTTCTATATCTCCTCACATAAATTGAGTGGAGTCCCACATCTGCGAGATAGATCCCGCACAATTCATGTGAGGTGATTATGCAGTCGATCTCACAAAGACGGTAATATGATTGAATTTTCCCATAATCAGTCAACTATCCCTCTATGTGCACTCTCAATTTTTTTTTTCTTTTTTAGATCAATTAGTACCTTGATTTCAAATTTTCCCTATCTCATATTTTTTTATTGAATAATTTTTTTTTGCTAGGTAAAATAAATAAAAAATTAAGTAATGCTGAAAATAAAACTAAAATGTACTATTACACTTTTAAGATATTATTCAAACATTCAATTTTTGACCGAAACATTTGTGATGTGATCATATCTTTTTTTTTGTTTCTGAGTAAAGCTTACAAGCATGTTTTTTTTTTTTTTTACTAAATAAGAAATTATCCATTAATCATAAAATAGCTGAAGTTATTACAATCGAAAGATAATCTGAAAATACAAGAAAAAAACATTTATACAATGATTTAGACAATCATTATAACAAATAAAAGCTCACACCCCGAAACTGGATAAAAAACACTAATAATAATAAAAAAATTAAATACATAATAAAAAATTTCACAGCATATTCTTCACAGCACACAAGCATGTTGATCATAAGGAATAATTTTGAATTCACGATGTAGTTAGATATTGTTCCATATAGTAAAATGGGAATAAATTTTAAGGTTTGTAATAAGTATTTCCTCTTACAAACCATATAGTTTTTATGAAAATTAAAACGTTTTTTTTTAAAATCAAACGCTATCTAACTAAACTCTTAATACACTATATAATTAGTTCTAAATATAAACCTTTTAAATTAAATTAGTCAAAATCAAAGTGCTATTAGGAACTATCTTCTATTGACATGCATCACTCAAAGTGAATTTCTTAAGAGCTCTCAGCAATTTGATCAATGGTATCTTCATTCAAGAAGTCTTTTTTTGTAAGGCCTGAAACCGTACCCATTTTACACTTCCCGTTTAATTCAGTCTGCTTTTACAGTTGAACATCTTTTGAGGGTAAAAATCTCAATAATTTTTTTCCACTTATAAGATTCGAACTCAAAATCTTACTTAATGGTCATTAAACACCTTCTACTTAGACCAATCCATCTTGGAGAAGTCTTTGGTAGTAATGAAATGATAAAGCTTTTTAGGTTGTATTTGAATAACATTCAATCTGGATTTAAAAACGTTAGTTTTGGCAATTGAGACTGTTTCCTTTGGAATTTCACGCATGTTAGATATTTTAGTCTGAAGAAGTAGTGGATTTGTTTTCATCTAATATTCGAGGTAAGATTATGTTCCCCTCTGTGTATACATTTTTTGTGATTCTAATTTGGATTAAAAAACTTCACTTGGATGAAAAAAGTAAAATTCAATAAGATTAAAAATGATAAGATTTTTATTTGGATAGAGAAAACATAATTTTGCATTTATTCTGTTGCATACCCCACCCCCAGGTCCCCTCTCCCCTTCCCCCACCCATTTGGCTCTCATTTATGCAAATTGATGGTTCCTTCGGTCTAACATTAGTCGACTGATACATTAAAAAGTTGTTGACAACTCTCATTATTAACCTTTTAAATTATCATTACATTCACATCCATAATATTTTCCACATTTCGCAGGTTAAAACAAAATTAACATAATATACATCTGATTGAATATAATAATCATATGAGATATAAAACCGAAAATAAAATTACTTCGATAAATTGCCAAATAAAATAAACCGAACATATTTGAAGCCTCTAGTTGACATTTCAAATAAAATGTTGACTTTGTTAGTTGTTCGGTTAATCTCAACTCCCTTGACATAATTACTACTCTCTCCATTTCTCGATATAGGTCGTTTAGGATAATTTAAAAAAATTAAAGAATTCAAACAAACAATAATTTTTCCATCACAATTCCAATAATACCCCTTCCTTCCTCCTTCTCTTTTATTTTTCCAATAAAAGATAGTTTGAGGGTATAATTGAAATAAATTATTGACACCAAATAAAAGACAATTAATTTATATATATATATAAATACATGACATAAATTAAATATGTAATAAGTATGATGAGTATGATTCTTGTTGCCATATTTGTTTTTCTAGAAATTTAAATAAATGAACAAGTTATTGTTGGGTAATATTAATTCTCAAAGTACCACATGTTAGAAAAGAAAATGGTCAAAGAAAGAGGGCCTATAAGTAGACCCACATAGTTTTGAATTTTTTTGTATCAATTCCTTCAATCTTGTGAGTGTAGACATGGAGTTATCTGAAGAGGGTTTGTAATTTTGTTCCGTTAAAAAATTACATAGTGAAAGTTTTTACCCTTCGGGGTCGTGGATGTAGGTTTGCGTTGAGACCTAACCATGTTAAAATTCTTGTGCTGTTTTTTGCTTTCTTATTGTTTCTTTTATAATTTGTTGTTTGGAGAGTTCCGTTGACCAACAACTGTTATCAGAGCGTGAGGTTCAGGTTTGGGGAGGAGACGAAATAAGTTGCAGATATGGTTTGCGGGTAAGTTTCCGGTGCTGCTTTAATTAAGATTTTGGTGTTATTTTAATTAAAGTTAGAGTGTTTAAACTATGGAGTCTTTAAACACCGTTGTGCCGATGAAGAGTGATGTTTCATCTTCACTCTTTGATGGAAAGATTGATTTTACCTTATGGCAATGCACAATTCAAGACTATTTAGTGCAGTAAGGTCATGATTTTGCTCTGGATGATGAAAAGGCAGAAGGTATGAAAGATTCTGAGTGGGCTACAATTAAGAAGAGGACGGTTAGTACAATTTGATTGGTTCTGGTTCCACAAATCAAGATGACGGTGTTGAGAGAGACTTCACCAAAATGGAGGAAAGAGGTAATCTTATTGATCACACTAATAAATTTAATGAGTTAGTATCTCGACTTGAGAATGCCGGAGAAGAGATTAAGGATGAAGAATAGGGGCTGCTGTTATTGACTTCATTCCCAAAATCCTATAAATCGTTGGTACAGTCACTTTTGGCAGGAAAGAACAAACTGCAATTGAATGAGGTTTCAAACGCCTTGAAGGAGAACCAACAGATGATGAATGAGGATTACCACGAGGAGTATCGTGTATTAGCTATAGAAAGTTCCCGAAGAGGGAGGAACACTACAAACAACACAAGAATGTTTAGCATAAAATAAAAATATATAGGTATATAATGTGGTATGTGGTACGGTTTAATTTTAAAAAAAGAAATTAAACCACGACCGCATCGTAAATTAATTTGTAATTATTAAAATCGTATTAAATCACACCGTACATCAAAATTAAATTTGATATAGTGCTATTTTTTTTTATTATTAAAACCGATTAATTCACAATCTAACAACTAGTCATTATGACTGTCTGGATACTTGAAGAAAGTTACTCCACCATTTTACCTTAAAGTCCTTCGATAGTCAACACATAAAGTAGAGGAAGAGTGGTAGAGAGTAAGAATTAGGGCTGTGAAAATGAAAAATAAATGAGATTTTTTTAATATTAGAGATGAAGACATTAATTCACTATTTTTAACATGTGATTTGGATTGAATGAGATATTATATAACCTACCCATTTGGACATCTATTTTTGCATCCAAAAACATATTTGAATTAAAAATTGGACCACAAAGTGGCTATCTAAATACAGTCATTGCACCTTAATCTACTATTTTACTCCTTTTGGAGAGTTAGCTTTATTATTATTTACTACTCCCTTTATTCCTAAATATAAGACTATTTAGACAATTTTAAAAAATTAAAAAAATTTGTTATTTTCACCGAAAATTCTAATATTACCCCTCTCTCACATCTATAGTATAAAAAAAGAAAGGAAAAGATAAGGATGAATGAGATAGTGAATAAAAGAAATGTTTTTAGGGTATAATTGGAATAAATTGCCGACAACTAATAAAAAACCTTAAATGACAATTAATTTAGATACTTATAGATCTCCTAAATGACAATTAATTAGGAATGGAAGGAGTATAATGAAATTGTGACCGTCACCAATAAAATCCTTATTCTTTATGTGTAAAATAAAGGTGTTTTTTTTTATTTAGCAAAAAAATAAAAATAAAGGTGTTTTTACGTAGTTGTTGCTTTACTACCTTTGAATTGCAAACACGATTGAGAGAGTGATGTGATGTGAATTCCACAGAAAACGTGAAGCTAAGAATGTTTTTGTATTTCTTTTTTCTTTTCAAAGGTATAAGTGCCACAAACGGGCAGCTTAAATTTTAAGCTAAAATAGCGTTTTGATAGTAAGCGTTGTTTATACGATTATTTAACAGGCAAAGTAGTTTTTGCATTTGAGTAACAGGGTTATTTAGAACCCTAAATAACTTAAGCGTTTAACATTTCAAATTGTGATTTTTTTTTGTGATTAAAAAAACTGAAATTCCCATCTTTTTTCAATTGATGGTTTCAAATGTGGTATTCAATTTTTAATTTTACAATAATGAACCCTGGCGTTTCAATTAAATTATATTTTACAATAATAAACCCTATATTACACATATATATATATATATATATATATATATATATATATATATATATATATATATATATATATTCCTCTTTTCTGTTTCTTTTATTTCTTACATTCATATTTAGTTATTAAATTATATTTTATTGCTTTTATTAATATAACCCCGAATTTTCTAATATACTCACTAATACCCAATTTGATACAGTAATAACATCACTCCATATGTATTGCCTTTTATCATGTTTTTGCATCTTTTATACAGAAAACTAAATTTAGATGTTTGTTTTTTCTTTCTATTTTTAATTTGTTAACTAGAATTCATTTTAAAGGTGAAATACAATTTAGTAAGCGTGAAATATGAATTGTTTACAAGAGAAAGCAAAAACTAAAAAGGTAAGAGTTTACCTTATATTCTAAATAAAATGTCTATTGTGAAAATGAGATTATAGTAAACAAATGTTTCATAATTAGCTTCGAATTAGAGTAATTATCTCCTCCTAAGCATAACTTAATTGGAAAATTCGCCGCAAATAGTATTGTGTTAGTTTTGCATTTACGTATAGGGTGAGGTTCGATTCATGTCAAGTATAGAAATAAACCCTTGAAATTTGTTGGTGTAGGCCGCTCTAGTGAATCCTAATTAAGACACATATTGTGATTTAACTCCTCCACTAACCCTAGGGACAGGGAGGTGAGATCCCAAGAGTTGGAGCTCAATCCCTTTTTTTTAATAGAATTCTTATCACACCCTTATGGTGTATTCGGATTGAGTCAAGACTGAGATGTCTTATCTCAGTCTCAGACTACTCGAACTAAAATCAGATTCTAAATCATTCAATAATTGAAGTTTAATTTGCAAACTCAATCCTCAGATAGTTAGAGTCCTAGTCTTGATTTCAAATCAGACTAGACCCAACCCAAATACACATATACAATTCTTACACAACGGATATTATATGACACTTTCTGTAGCATTTCTTGTGACATTCTTAATATATAGTTTTGTTTACACCTAAGTTTATATATTCATCACTATGTTTTATCTATTTTATTTTAAGTTATATGTATATATATAACAATTTTTGTAATTAAAATTTAACATGAAGTGTAACCGTAAATCTTGAAGTGTTCGAATACTTGATCTATAGTTAAAGAAAAGAGAACAAGTGTTGAACCCTGATATTAAGGAAGGATGAAACAAAAAATTCTCACACAAGGGCAAAGTCATACTTTGATAAATATATGTTTTATCGGTCATATTATAGTGCAAAACGATCAAAATTAAATACATATTGAACAATTTTGATTTTTTTGAGTCGTTGGACAAAAAGATTTAACGATACAATTTTTTTTTTTTACGCGAACACTTGTGGATAAATAACACGTTACATGCTTAAAGGTAAATGTTCAGCAGAATAAAATAAGAGTTACCGTCTTTAGACAAATACTGATAAAGAGAAAATAAATATTGCATGAGATTTAAAACTTGTTCAATAATATATAATACATGTCTAAAAATTATTTAATATTTACTGAATTTAAAACGCTATGAATTATAGCTGATATTTTATAGCCATAGAAAAAAAGCCCCTTTCTTTCGGTTAGGGATTCTCTATTTTCATTCAGTATCCTCTTTCTTGTCTCACCAATTAAAAATTGCTGTGTATTAAAATTTTAATTAAAAAATTATAAACTAAAAAAAATAGTTGAACCCACAAAAAAATATACGCGTGACAAATATTTATTCGTAGAGATATGAAAAGGGACACAGAATGGGGACTGATAATTTTTTGCCCTTTCTTTGAGTGGAGAGATTGTCTATAAATCCCTATCAAGCTCCCCTTCCCACAGAAGAATCTCTCTGGCTTCTTCTTCTTTCCTCCAATTCCTCATCTCTCTCCCATTCATCTCTCTCCACACTTTCAATCTCTTCTGCAAAATACTGAAAATTGAAGTGATGGGTGTTAGCCCTCGTTACTCCCACAGTTTTCACATTACCATAGTTCTAACCACAACTTTCTTTCGTCACAAGCTTTAAAGCCCATTTCCTTTTAATTTGCAATTTCTTGAATTTTTTGAACAATTCTCAGCTAATTTGTTACTTCAAAAAGGCCTAATTTGAATATATATATATTATGGAAGGTAGAAATAATATGGGTTTACTTCAAAATGAAAGGCTACCTTGTTCTTCTTCTTCTCTTGAAGTTCTTGATTCTCTTTGGGTTTCCAATTCTTCCCCTCCTCCTCCTTTCCATGGTAAATTTTTTTAAGTCCCTAATTTCTTTTAAAGCTTTCCATTTTTTATTGGGGTGTAGTTGGATTGTAACTGATCTGTTTTGATACTCGAATCGATACCTAAACTTTCTTTGGATTGAGTTTGAGAATGAAAATTCAAACACTAATCCATATAAAATTTGGTTGGGTTGAGACTAGCCTTAGACTGACACAAGAAATCTCGTACTGAGACTCAATCCAAGTGTTATTTCTTGATTTGTTTTTCATTCATAGGCTCCATGTTTGTTCCTTTTTTTTTTTTTTGGGTCTTAATTTGATTTGTTTTGCATCTTTCCTTTGTTGGCTTTGTTGCATCACCAGCTTAAACATGAATTCCCACTATTGTATTGAGCTGTCTGATTTTCTGTTTGATAGAATTTGACGTCTGGGATTTCTTGAACATTTTAAGTAAAAAGTTGTGGGGTGATCTTAATTATTCTTGGTTCCTAAAATACTCTGTTTTGGCTATTCTCCCAATTAGGCCTATTGCAATTATGAAATAATCTTCCAAAATTAAATCATGATTCAAATGCCCTTTTGCTTGAATAGTATTGGAAAATCATTACTATCTCCATTCCATAATATAAGTCGTTTAATATATGTAGTCAAAATTATATAAGCAAAAAATAAGACGCTCTATTAATCAAAATATCAATATTTGCTCTATCGTGGTATACAAGTTTTATTTGAAAGAGTAATATTGATATTTTAACTAACAAAGAATTTTATTTTTTTCCCCTTAATTTTCGCTAAATATTCTAAACGACTTATATTATGGAATTGAATGGATGGAGTACTTAAAATAGACTTACTAAATTAGTCATGGAATTTATTTTTTTTCCCCTGTTTCAGTATCAAGAATTGTTAATTTCTCCGAAGCAACTCAAGAAGAAAAACACCAGAAAGAGAGGAAAACCATTATTTTACCCAAATCTTGACAAGGAAGAAGAAGAAGAAGAGAATGGAAATGAAAACTATGATGATTCTTGCTTCCACCACCACCACCACCCCCAACAACAACCACCGGAAAAGAAAAGGCGGCTGTCGGCGAATCAAGTTCACTTTCTTGAGAAAAGCTTTGAAGTTGAAAACAAACTTGAACCAGAAAGAAAAGCCCAGCTTGCTAAAGAACTTGGATTGCAGCCTCGTCAAGTTGCTATTTGGTTTCAAAATCGGCGTGCTCGGTACAAGACTAAACTTCTTGAAAAGGATTATGATTCTTTGAAATCAAGCTATGATCAGCTCAATTCTAATTATGATTCCCTTTTCAAAGACAATGAGATTTTGAAGATTGAGGTAAAACTTTATTTGGATCGAGTCTAATTTGCGTTTGATTTATTTTAAACTCAAAATTGAGGTTCAAACTGTGTTTGGATTGAGTCTGGATATAGAAAACTTGAAACATTAAATTATTTATAATCTAATTTGTGATTCGGATCTCAATTTAAGACTCAATCCAAGCAGACCACATCTAGCGCTATATTTTAGGTTTAATTATGATATTGATAATGGTTTATAGTCCAAATTTATTCACATTAGAAGAAATAAAAAAAATTATGTTAAGTGTAGATAAATCTGGATCATATGGTGAACCATGATTCATATAATACTCAAGTTAGTATGCATTTAGACCGTGGGGTCCAAGATCTTTGGATCAAATTGAGTCAAGATTTTTTAAGTGAGGGATTAAAGTGTAATTTATTGCAAAAAGTATTTACAAATAGAGCGTAATAATAAGTTACTTTATTCTTTTTTATTTGACAATGTTACACCTTTGGTTTAATTTGATGCAGAATCCATTTTTATTAGATAGTGTTCCGTTTAAAATCACGTTGCACGCATTCTAAGTTCGGTACTTACATAAAGTGGCGGAGCCAGGAATTTTTCATAGGGGGGCGAATTTTTACTGAAATTTTTTAGGGGGGCAAAATACAACATTTATAAGAAAATATCACAAAAATAATTTTTTCCTATAGAAAATTCGTCGTTTCTCAAAAAAAATTTCGCTCCCCCTGGCTCCGCCACTGCTTACATATTCCCTTTTTACCATTAGTTAGTGTGCATTTAGACAATATTTTATTTCATAACACTATATTTTAAGTTAGTGTGAATTTAGACCGTGTTACATTTCAGAGCGCCATATTACAAGTTTTTAAGACTCATGTCTCCCCTTACCTTAACAGTTTTTCTAACATTAATGTTTATGTTCAACAGCTTAAGTTACTCACTGAGAAGTTGCTTCAGAGAGAAAAAGGAAAAGACAAGTCAGAAACTTGTGATTTATTACCAAATGGCTCTGCTGTTGTTTCACCAAAAGTAGTAGCTGGAAACTCTGTAATTAAGCAAGAAGATGCAGCAAGTTCAGCGAAAAGCGACGTTTTCGACTCCTCCGATAGCCCACCACATTGTTGCACTGATGGTAACAACCATTCTTCTAATGTTTTCGAGCCTGAATTATCCGATTTCTCTCAAGATGAAGATGATCATAATAACTTAAGTAATAGCTTGCTGCAATTTCCGAAACTCGAATACGAATGCTATGATCATGAACTTCAGCCAAGTTCATGTCATTTGGGGTTTTCAATTGAAGATCAATCTGCTTGGTTCTGGGCTTATTGATCAATCTACTTGGTTATTGGTTCTGGGCTTATTTTGCTGTAAATAATGTTGCTAATTAGAACAATAATGGTTAACTTTTTAAGTTTCTTATGGTTTAGTATTTTGTTTAGCTGCTAGTAAAAAGAATCGCATTGCTGTTTAGCATTAATAAAATGTTTGTCTTGATAGTGTATTTCAAACCTTGTTTCTGCAAATTACTCGCTCCGTTCAAAACTTGAGCTTAGTTCGACTGGTTTTACTTCTGACCTGCAAGTTCTTCGGCATGTCAAGGTCATGAGTTTGATTCATGTTTGAGGCAGATTTATTCTGAAGTGGCCACAGTGCCCTGGTGATGGTGGATCTCTCCATACGGATCCCTCAACCAGATTAGTTAGGTTTGCCGGATCACCGGTTTAACAAAAGGAGAGAGAGAAAGAGGATTGTAAAAATAGAGAGATCAGCGAAATAAGAAAGAGAAATTATTTTTTAATTAAAAAAGTGGGACTTGTCCCATTGGGACGGTCCCAGGCCAAAATTTTCCCTCTTTACATGATGAACTAAAGTTTGAGCTTCTTTTTACTATCCACATCATATGCTTTGCGTTCCATGCATGATTTGTGGTGAAAATTACTAATTAAATTGTTGAAATGTGTAGCTTCAAGAAAAGGTAGACAAAGTATAGTGGCAAATTGTACTAGTAACAGCTACCCAAAAAATGTACTAGTAAGACGCTTTACTTTAAAGCGGTAAGTCAAGAGTTTGAATAATGATAAAGGAAAAGTGGAGAATTACTATTAATCCTCTTAGAAAATTGGAAAAAAAGGAAGAGGCCGGACAAGGGTTGAAAATTTATTTTCAAATCTTTTACCCCATTTGTCGAAAAGTATAATAGGAATAAATATTCCCTTATCCAAAATTTATCCAATAGTCATTTTTATTTTATTTTTATTTTTTTACGCCCGTTGGGCGATTGCCCCCGAGGGGGAGAGAGCGGAGAGTACCTAGATATGGAGATTGTAGCATGCTCCATGTCTGGGGAGGGAGTTTTAGCCTCATAAGGAGGAGAAATTATTATTTGCTCTACTTGGGGAGATATGGGAATCGAACACGGGACCTCAGACCCGTATTCGGGTAGCTTTACCACATGGGCTACCCGATTCCCATATCCAATAGTCCTTAAATCTTTAAGCATTTTCCTGTAACTTATATGTCTCAATACAAAAAGTTACGAATTCGAATGTTCATCTTATTATAGTGATTGCACATTTGTGAAAATTCCTTGATACAAATTTCTACTAAATAATTACTCCATATATGTCCCAAATGCTATATCATATTACCATATACAAAATGCATAGAAATATAAGCACTTAATTTGGACAGGAGAGCAACATTGACTAGATTAATTAGATCACAAAAAATAATAGTAAATCGGTTTGGATATTTTATCATAATTCATGTAACTCTCTTTGTAACACTTTTGAAAATTTTATTTATATATTTTAAATTGCAATGAATAAACTCAAAAAAAAAAAATTATAATAAAAAATGTTACAGTGAATTCAAATAATAACAAAATAAATAAATTCATGATAAAGATTGATTCATACACTGTACTTATAGATGTTAGAATGAAGAAGCCACAAGTCAAATTATTTGGATGATTTAATTTTCAACGTGTTGTTTTTATAGGCGGTGACTTTAAAGCAAAAACTACGGCTTTAAATCAATAAATGTTTTGACAATTTCGTCACACACAAATATATAAAAAATAAACTCCTAAGCTAAGAACTATATTATATAAGGTGAATTTCAAGGGAATCAAGTTGTTGAAAATTGAATATCTTGCTTATGTATTAAGTTTACATGTGGAATTCCAATGCTAATTGGCAAGAATCTAATCTAAATATTTTAATTCACTTTAAAATAAATTGAGTTGCATCAGCAAGCACGTCTACTTGAATGAACAAATGAACATATCTTAATAGTTTATTAAGGGTTCAATATGAAGAAATTCTGGTGAAATCAACGTGTTGAAATTGTAGCGAGTCTTAGTTATACATAACTTATTCAATGACAATCTACTCATCAAAATTGGGGACTCGTTCGCTCCCGCCCTGCTTGAGGTGGAAAACCCTAATTTAGGTGGGGATAAGGTCGGGGATGGAGTGAAGTTTGTTACCCGTTCGGCACGGGGTTGGGGACAAAGAGAGGTATGTCCCCGTTCCTACCCCGCACATTCGCTCTATTTATATTTATAAAATACTATTGTTATAATTATTTATTTTTACTGAATAAATATATTTATTTATTTTGTTGAAAAAAAATAAATATATATATATGTATATATTAATTTGATTATACCTTCTAAATAAAACTCTACATTGAAAAAACAACTCTCAAAATTGAACATATCTAAGTTGTGATGGTTTCATATTTGTCATGTGGGCGGAAAGGAGGGGGGGGGGTGGTCAAGGTCGGGAGAGGGAATAGAGAGGCGGGAATGGAGATGAGGATCGTATTCATCAGCTAGACAAGGAGGGGGACGAGGCAAGAGTGAATATAGGGAGGCGGGTCTAGAATCGGATTATATGATTCCGCCCCCACACTTGTTGTCATCCCTAGCTATTCCTACTACGACATAGCTCACTATAAAATAATTGTGTTTTCTTTATAATAATCATTTAATTTGTTGGATGCTTTGAAAATCATTGATGTCATTTTCGTTTGGTGCCGCATTTTGAGCAGAGAAAAAAGCTCATTCTTCGAATGATAAGAGATCGATTTTTGTTAGGATTTTAGATGTTAAAGAAAAATGTTTAATTAGAGACTAATCTATACTCTACAGCCTTGTCTTTTTAATGTTCAAGTCTTATAGTAACACGTACACCCATAAAAGAATGGTTGGTGCTATGTCTAAAAGAATAAGATTGAAAAACATCTATAAATGATTTCTTAAATTAAGGCATTGACATGTATTTTAAGATAATGAGAATACTTTGAAAATGAAAAAAAAAATATTTAATTGTTAATTATTACAAAGTTGCCCAAAATATTTAATTGTTAATTATTACAAAGTTGCCACTCGGGTAAGAGTTGAATGATTGAGCACGTAACTCATATACTTTAAAAGATCAAGATCAAGAATTAACTCCTAAAATTTCAAGGAAAAAACAATTAAAATAACTATTATTCTACTTGAAATAACTACTATAACATTGATATATAATTATGGATATTTTATATAGATATAAATTTAATATTATTTTATTACTATATGGAAGTAAAATCCTTAAGCATAATACTAAACAAAACATGGGATATTACCATGTAGAGTTTATTCTTATTTATAACTAGTCCCAACTTGGAACTATAAATTTGTATTACTATAAGGAGGTTATTCTTAAATATAGTATTACTATATGGAGGTTTTACTATATATATTCTTTTTAATTTAAAACTGTGACAATAGCTGATAATAAATCAACAGACATGCCGAAAAAACTTGCATCAACATTCTAATCAAATCCATATTTCTTAGTATTATTTGTTCAAAATATACTAATTTTAAACCTTACGAAGAATGGCCTAAATGCAACAAATTATTTAGTGCGTTTTTAAACTAACCCAATGTCCCCCCTCCCCTCCTCTCATAATTGGATGAAACCAACATAAAAAAACAGATCGTCTAAGTGAATTTGCTATTTTTGAATAGACTTAAAAAATTATCTATTTTTAGGATAAGAAGTACCAGAATAGGACCAAAATAGGTAAAAAAGACATGCTTTGAAAAGATCCTAAAATAAGCAAAAGAAGATTGCCGGGACAAAAATGGAGGGATGGGCGAGGGTGGGTGGTTACCAGTTGAAATTTGGTTCCGGTGCAAAGAAGCATTCTCTTAGCACCGTTCAAATAAATATCGATTGGCAAATAATTCGATTTGACATTTAAGATTTTAACTATTTTAAATCAATTGTTTTGATACAGTTTTTCTAAATAACTATAATTTTAACCGTTGAATTTGTTCAATCTGAAGATATAAGTCCATATGTATACCGCTTATAGATATCCTATCTGCATTGGGTGGGTATGGGGAAGTTGTGATTCAATATAGTACGATGATTTTGCTTTGCTTCACAATCACAAGTTGGTAGGACAAGAGACAGTCGCATTTTTTTGTACGGAATGATTTTTATGTTTTTATTTTTTTTTATTTGCAAATATTTCTTTGTCTGTATAAAACACGTGTTCTTTAGAAGTTCTATTTTAATTTTCGTGATAAATTCTTTGTGAGACAAAATAAGTTGGTCTCAAAAGGAAAATCTTCACGCTGGTTTTTAGAAATGTACCTTCGAACTACAACATGAATTGTTGCAACCGTCATAATTTGTAGCTAATAGTTCCGTCTAATTGTTTGGAATTCAATACTCCCTTCATTCCCATTTAACTGTCATTTAGATATATATATATATATATATATATATATATATATATATATAAATTAATTATTATTTACATGTATTTTATTATGTGTGAACAATTTATTTCAATTATACCCTCAGCATATCTTTTATTGGAAAAGTGAAAGAGGAGGAAGGAAGGGGTATCATTGGAATTGTGGTGAAAAAATTATAGTTTGTTTGAATTCTTTAATTTTTTTTCAAAGTGTCCTAAACGACCTATATTGAAGAATGGAGAAAATATTTTATTTGAAGCTAAAAGAGTTCTGGAATGAAACTGCTAAAATTTGTGTAATTTTTACGAGGAAAGAGAGAAAGATAGTGATTTTAGATTTGTACCTTGCTAGACTATTAAAATATTTGATCAAAAGATTAACTAAAATAGTTTTTTGGACCTTTTTGCCCTTATAGTTGGGTGAATTCCTTATACCAGCAGGGAGATAAGATAGTCATTTAACACTCTCAATTTGGGAGTTTAGAGTTTCTATCCCCAAAATTTTAAGAGTAAATCATTTTCCTTTAGATTTATTGCATAACAAGTGTACCGTCCCACATACAGAATATTTCTTAACCAACAGTAAGTTGATGTGACAATTAATAATTTTTGTAAGATGAACACCTTTTATACACGAGAAATTTTATTTTGATAGGTGAGTAACTTTAAAAGTTATATACAAACCAATGAATACAATATTCGTATGCCAAAAAAGTCAATTCTCTTTCCTACTTGTATTGTATTCATTGATTTGAATATAAATTTTAAATTTACTCACCTACCAAGATAAAAAATTTCTTTATACACATGTTATGCTCAACTACGCATCCAAAGGGGGTGGAAAGTGGGAGATCGTCTGTACAAAATTTTGAAAATCACATTTCTTATCCTTATAGCCTTTTGAAATATCACGGCTTACCTAAAAATATTCAGATTCACCCTTCATTCTTGTAAGAATATATGAAATCAAAAATATATTGAATTGAATCAATAAACTCAGGAAAATTCCCCATATAAATACAAATAGAGTCCTAACCTAGTAAGGAAAAGGAAATTGACAAATAGAATCCTAAATAAGTAAGGAAGTTACTTAACAATGTAACTCTAAATAAATAAGGAAATTGAATAATAAACTAACTCTAGAATATTGAAAAGACTAGAATAGGTAATTAATAAAATCCTATTAATAAAGAAATTATATTCTTAACACTCTCCCTCAAGTTGGAGTGTGTAGATCAAGAACACCCAACTTGCAAACCAGATAATTGAATTGCTTCTGCCTTGACATCTTGAATTGATGAAAGAATCAATATCCTGTGTATTGATAAGAATCACGTGATGACAATTTGCATAATGAGTTCACAACAAGTGACGATTTTCTTGTTTTGCCGTGGTTTTCTGCCGTTTGGAAAGGATCTATCACTCATTTGGATTGATGAATTATCCAAGAACAAGAAATCGACCAGAGGAATATCTTGATCAATGTCAAGAGTTTCTGCCGAAAAATATCGGTCAGAGGAATTTCTTGATCGATGGCAAGAGTTCCGAAAAATACCGGTCAGAGGAATATCTTGATCGATGTCAAGAGTTTCTGCCGAAGTATATCGGATCAATGAATTATCCAAGAACAAGAAATCGGTCAGAGGAATTTCTTGATCAATGTCAAGAGTTTCTGCCGAAAAAATAATAAATCAATGAATTATCCAAGAATAAGAAATCGGCCAGCGGATTGCCCAATTCTTATAAAGAACAAACTTGCTTCACTAACTACTCGATGTGATATTCTCAACACACTCCACTCACGTCCAGTGCTGGACATATGGAGCGTAAACATCAATGGGGCCCTACATCGAACTAGGTGGCTCTGATACCATGTAAGAATATATGGAATCAAAAATATATTGAATTGATTCAATAAACTTAGGGAAATTTCCCATATAAATACAAATAGAGTCCTAACCTAGTAAGGAAAAGGAAATTGACAAATAGAATCCTAAATAAGTAAGGAAGTTACTTAACAATTTAACTCTAAATAAATAAGGAAATTGAATAATAAATTAACTCTAGAATATTATAAAGATTAGAATAGGTAATTAATAGAATCCTATTAATAAAGAAATTCTATTCTTAACAATTCTGCTACTAAATATGCCCATAATTAAAGTGTTCTTAACTGTTTAAAAAAAAAATGTTCTCAACTATTAAAATTTCAACAACTGAACAAATATTCTGAAGAAAAAAAAAAATCCAAATTAAAGGAGAGAGATGTGAACTGTTAGTCAAAACTCTTTGTTTGCGTTCATAGGGATAATTCTGATATGCACTTGATTCATTAGATCTTGTGGTTCAGAATTAATTACATCACTATAAAATTAAGAGAGAGACAACTTTGTAATGATGTGGTTAGTTCTGAACCACAAGATTCACATGGACCTAATATATTTCAGAATTTTCCGTTCATAGAAGTTGCAAAAAATAAAAAATTGGCAGACAAAACTCTGCCACGTAGCATACATTTATTGGTAGACGGTACATCTGACGTGCACGTGTCCTGAGCATCAGTCGCCATCATAAATTGCCACGCAAAAGAAGGAAGCGTACACTGGGGAATCTCTAAGCCCCATGTGGTCCAACAATAGGCCCATTGATAGCGACTGCGGACGTAACGTGGCAGCCAGTGAACGGTTGAGCCCAAAATCTAGTGGGCCCACATGGATGGCTTTCATGTATTCCCTAGCCAGGGGGATTACAGATAAGAACGAAAATGGGGCCCAATGGGTTTTCAGATATTCAATTTGGGCTTTGTCTGCTATAGTATTCAGTGATGGAACCCTGATGTCGGCAAAAAAAAATATTATATGTTTTCAATCTGTGTGTTCCATATCTCACGAATAGATGTTCGATACGTATCAGTTCCACTATTTATTTAGATTATAATTTTTTAATTAAAAATTAATACATGATAATTTTTTATTAGTGAAAATAAGGAATAAGATAGCGAACGGGACACAAGATTCCTAACAATCACCTCGTGTTACTTCTTTAATGTCATGTACGTGGTACAGTCACTCTCCTGGGGCCTACTGTCCACGTGCATGCCACTTGTTCATGCTTGATATACCCATTGTCAATCAAATCTCGCAATACCAACTGAGTTAAAGCCTAAATGAAAAAAATAAAGTTTTGCATGTTATAAAGGGTTTATGGAGCAAAACGCGTTTTTTTTTCCAATTATATAAATAACAATTTTAGTTATTGGATAAAATAATTTAATGGTCTAAGTTTTTTGAGAAACATCTGTTGTGATTTTCAGACATATGTTACGTTATACAAATGTTACATGATTAAAAATAAATATTTACATCGAAAGAATATATGTTGTAAATTTAGGACATGTGTCTGTAATAAGAAAACAAATTTTACATAAGATTTAACACTTTTCTAAAAGTATGTAACACATGTCCAACACGTACTCCTTGTGTACCGAATGTTCAGCATTATAGTCGTGAACGTTATAAGTAAGTTCTCGGATATACTATTAAGGGTACATTTGTATTGATTTTTAGTTTAAAAACTTCTATATTGAGATTGAAAAAGTAGATTTTTTGTGATAGAATTTTGCGATCCAATCTAAGAATTTTGTAATGGTGAATGTGCAAAACATGAATACAAATGCACCCTAAGCTTGTGTATGGATAAATTTATGTTGGAAGCTCCTCCTTTGCGTGTAATCTATGATGAATTGATCGTGAATAGTAAAATCGACACGATTACACGTTATTTAGTTTATATAAAAAATGTATTCACAATATTACAATCACATTGCAATATTTGTTTGTGAAATCGTAAAACTGACACGATAAAATTAGCAATATTATGAAAAAATATATAGTAATAGATTAAATACAAATTAGCGTTAATTTTCTTTTTCTTTTTATACTTTCTTCTTCATTTTCCCGATTGATAATTTTTACTGTAAAAATAAAATTTTTATGATTCCGATTCATTTTATTTGTGTTAAAAAAAATGCGATAGAAGATCGCATTAAATGGTCACCATATAATAGTTAAGTGATGTTAGTCCAATTATTTGGAGGTCCATTTCAATCCTATCGACTCCAAATACTATGAAGGGAACACAACTTATCTTTCTAATTTTGGTCAACGAGATCTCAAACTAAGAATGATTAGTGGATAAATCTTATATATAGTATGATTGATGTTTAAAAATAGAAGCTGAGTGAAGTGGAAAAAGTTGTGTCCTTTAAATACGGTTTTATGTTCGAACTTTAAAAATTCGGTTAAAAACTCAACTCAACAAAAATATTGATCATAAAAACAAATTGAATTAGTTGTCAATATTACAACCGACGCGAATACTAATTAAATTTTATACATTACCATTCAAAACAAGTTAATGTCATAATTAAGATAAGGGCAAAAAGTAATAGTCACACCTAAACTATTTTCGATTCTTCATTTTAACACTTAAATTACCGTTTGTGGTATTTTGACACTCGAATTATCCAAAGCTATCCAAACTAGCACAACCATCCACTTTGGCCGTTATCCAGTAACGAAATAGCATCATGTGAGAAACATGTGACTTTTTGAAGGGGTATTTTCGTCCAATTTTCGTTGAGATAAATGACTATTGGGGTAGTAGACAAACAGTCGTTTTATTATCCACCTCCAAGACTCTTCATCTCCAAAACCTTTAATTTTCTGAAAATCAACTTGGTGAAACATTATTACTCTTGAATCTCCAAAATTTTGAAGAAAAATAGTGTCATTTGTTTCGGAAAGACCAAAAAATTTGAAGAACAATGCAACCAATCATTTATCTCATTGATATTTGATGAAAATACCCTTTAAAAAGTCACATGTTTCTCACATGATGCTATTCCGTTATTAGATAACTGCTAAAGTGGATGGTTGTGCTAAGTTTGGATAGCTTTTGGTAATTCGAGTGTAAAAAAAACACAAATTATAGTTTATGTGTTAAAATGGAGAATTGAAAATAATTTAGGTGTCTAGTGCTTTTTGCCCTTTAGATAAATACTAAGATTGGTGTCAATCCACAATAGCTTGTTTCTGTCACGGGTGTCTTTTACTAGAATGTGCTGTGGGGGCTTTCTTTTTCCATCACCAACTTGTCCCTATTTTTGGCTCTCTTTTGTTATGAAAGGGATATTGTATATTATATAAACAAAATGGAAATTACAAAAGCTATTTAAAAAAATTTACTCTCTCAATCCAATTTGCAATAACATTGGACACGAAAATTAAGAATTTATGATTTTGACTAAACTAATGAGACATTTTAAATTGAAAATCTCAAATTGTTCTCGTTATTAATGTAGTATTTAATGAAACAAGGGCAAACATGAAACGTAAGCAAAAATGTAAATGTAATTAAGAAAAATACCAATTATTTTGGGTTATTTTAAAACAATAAGTAGGTTAATAGAAATGAGACGGATGAATTATTAGTCAAAACAGTTAAACTCGATATAATGCGTAAAATCGGAAGGGCGTAAAAGAATAGTGTGTGTCATTTTAACATAAAATTTGGCAAACGGTTAATAGAAGGATTACATAATCTAATTAACAATACAAGGAATCAATCCTCATCTCAATGGTTTGGAGATCCTCCGGATTTTCTCCTACCACGTGTAATCTCTGATATTAATATATGATTATCTGTTTTCTTTATATATAAAAATACGTTGAGGAAAAAAACCCCCCAAAAACGAAATAATCCAATTTTTTGAAACGCTGGGACAATTCAATTACCAATTAATCCTGCTTCAGAATTATAATCAGAGGAATTATGAGGCATCCAATCGTCACTGAAATTATTTTCTAAATTTGATCTTAAAGCAAGATTTTGGCAACTTGGCATCTCTCCCGAGGATAGATATGAAAGACACAGAACCGAAACAGTCAACCCAATACAGCACACAGAACTCACTTTTATCAAAAAGGCTGATGGTTCTGCTGAAACCTCGTTCCCACCAATAAACCAAATTCTAAGTTTTCTGATGGAAGTACCCGCAAAATCCCTTAATTTCCCGCAGACCTTAGTTTTCTGGTGGAGGTACCCGCAAAATCCCTTAATTCTCCAAGACCTCAGTTTTCTGGATGAAATTACCCACAGAAGATCCTAATAATTCTCCAGAAAACTGAGGTCTTGGAGAATTAAGGGATTTTGCGGGTACCTCCACCAGATTACCCTACAGTTGGGAAAAATTCTCTATGGGATGGTCCTTGTGGGTACCCGTGAGACATGAAGGCCTGCGGGACCCACCCTGCAGGTGGGTCCTGTCTCAAATTATGCGAGAGGAGTGTGGGGCCGTATCCACAAGGGCCGCCTCATGCCAGACTTTCCCCACAATTTGGGCCTTCTTTTGCTTCTTGCAAATTGGAAAATATCGGAACTTTCTTTTTGTGGAGATAAGAGATTGAGATGATCGTGGAAGTCTCTAAACTTATCTCACGTTTTGAAGTTATCTAAAATCTTAGTTTCTCAACATCCTTTATTTTTCAGTGTCGATTACAGGAGCGGGGTGGAGCCAATCGTCCCCGAAATTTTTAAAAATTCGATTAGATATATTAAATTTTATGTAGTTCAGAATATTTGATCAAATTTACCCAAAACATATTTTTTTACAGTTTTCTTATATGTATTTCGGCATTGCAATTTTTCACCCCAACCTAAAAGTACTGACTTCATCCCTACTTTTTTTTTTTTTTCCTGTAGTGGAAAGAAATTTAAAAATTACTCTAATGGTAATCGTTCAGGATTAGGATACTCTCCAATATAAATCATCTCCATTTGTTTACTACACATTCAAATTTGTTTTCATATAAAAAGCATAAAAGATATTCGAAAAACTTAAGAGGGAGAGTGAGAAATGTTACCGATTATCTAGAATCGGAACACATTATTACAATCCTACCTGTATAAACAAATAAAGAAAAATTTCTATTGGAAAGGACACTATTGCAATGCCCTTAATCTTAGATATATTTGGATTAAGTTTAGTTTGAATTTGAAATTTAAACTGAGACCCAAACTCTCTTTGATGGGGTTTGAGAATGAAACATCAAACACTGAATCATGGATAATTTAATTTGAGTTTAATACTAATGTAAGATTGAAATCAAGAATATCAGAGACTCGTTCCAATCAGACTCTCAGTATTTATGATACAAACTCGATGTACAGTCCCCCATAAAAGTATAGTTTGTTGAGATTTTGATTAAGGTGTTGAGGGTAAAACCTCGCATTGTGCGGATAGATTTTTGGCTGTTGAATTGGAAGATCTAACGACTGTGATTGAAAATAACTATTTTGTCAAAGATGTCGAGAGGGTAAAAGTACACAATTTGTAAGACGGTTGATACGCCCATGGTCCTATAAATTGTCGATCTCTAAGGAAGATGTTGAAATTGAGCTTCTCCTGCCTCTGTGGTTCAAAGATTGCGATGGAGATGCTGCGAAGAAGAAGATTATGTATTTGTTTATCTTACTGGTTTTTAATTTAGTACTCCCTCCATTCCTTATTAATTGTCGTTTAGGAGATATCTATGTATCCAAATTAATTGTCGTTTAAGGTTCTTTAATTAGTTGTCAACAATTTATTCCAATTATACCCTCAATATTTTCCTTTATTTTCTTTATGACGTATAAGTGAGAGAGAGGAAGGGTTGGGTAATATTGGAGGTTTAGGTGAAAATGACAACTTCCTTAATTTTATCAAATTGTCTAAAGAGTCTTATATTTAGGAATGGAGGGAGTATCTCCTAACCACCCAAGTTTTCTTGATTGTGGCTTTTGTCTGTTATCATTGTTTTTTAAATCATTATATAACTTTTATTTTCTTATAATTTTAGATTTTTCTTTGATTGTAATGACCTCGGCTATATTGAGATTAATGAAAAATTTCTTATTCGTACAAATAAAAAATAAAAATAGTACACACTATACAAATAAATTTTTGGTTGTCAAATCAGAAGAACTAATGGCTGTAATTGAAAATAGTTATTTTGGGATATCAAAAAAGTTCCAACAAGTTCTCTGAAGACTATCTTTTGGGCCTGGACTTCTATAACCTACTTGACCAAAATTTGGCCCAAACAAATAGCCCGGGCCCATTCATATGCAATCCACGAACATTTTGGATTTTATACCAGACCAGTTAAGAACTAGCCCATTTAAGTTATATCTATTTTCCAGTTGGCCAAACTTGAAAAAAGTTAACCAGCATCCAAACAAAATTTCTCATTCTTTTTTTTTTTGGGTACCTCGTTTTGGGAACCGGTATCCACTGCTTGGGTGACTAAGCCGGGCTCCGCTTGCGAGGAGGGCTGACATATTACTCTTTATACGGGATGCAAAATTGTAGGAAATTCCCACGAGATCCGAAATCCCATCAAGGGATTTGAACACTCACCAACGGCATCGCACTTGACAGCTCAAACTAGCTACCTAGACACGGTGGTTTACAAAATTTCTCCTTTTTTTTTTGGGTACCACGTTTTGGGAACCCGGTATTCACCGCTTGGGTAACTAAGCCGGGCTCAGCTTGCGAGGAGGACCTGACATATTACTCTTTACACGGGATGCAAAACCGTAGGAAATTCCCACGAGAGTCGAAATCCCATCAAGGAATTTGAACACTCACCAACGGCATCGCACTTGGCAGCTCAAACCAAGTACCCAGACCCGGTGGTTTACAAAATTTCTCATTCTCCCGCTGCATATATTGTACCACTAAATCTCTTAAACCATATATATTTAATTCACATATAGTTTTCTCAACGTCCCAAATTGAATAACCAACATTCTATTTAAAATGAATTAGAGAGTATATATTCAATTTGGAACTGAGCTATTAGCACTTAACAATGTGCAGATGACCACTAAAAATAGCAGCAACACCAACAATTAACAAGTATTCTAAAGGGTAAGGACACCAATCTTCTTCATATCATTACCATGTAAAGGATATGCAGAACAAGATGATCCACTAATGCAGTGAAAATTGCAATCTGCACTAAAAATTATTCGACGAATGCCAATCATATAAAGACGTCGCAAAATGAATTAAGAAATATACATTTATCTCGATAACTTTCAAGAACACGCATATGGACTAAATTTCCAGACTTAGATCTTCTGCCCGCTAACATTTCAACAGTAATAGACTTAAAAAAAAAACCGATATCCAAGTTATTGCCAAAACTCGCATGGTATATCGACATATTTAACTGCCAGCAACATCAAGCAAACTGCAACTTAGCCGGGGAAAAGATACGACAGTTAACTTGGAACACCAAAATTTATTAGTTCTATTGTTCGGTTATTTCCATTTTTTGTACATAGTCTTATCATTCTAAACATATATAGGTCTTTCTTGTCCAAGGGCTGTCAATTGTACTAGTGTCCTAGTCATATGTTAAGAAACACGAAAATTTCAACTGCGGCTAACAACAAAAACTGAAATTATTAGAACCGTCAATCATATTCAATAAATCTTTTTACAGAAATTTTATGAACTTCCTGAGCTTAGAGACTTTTTAAGACTTCGAAGAATACTCCACATGAAAGTGGAGATGATGAATAGTAAGACACCAGTTACGACGGCATATTTAAGACCAAGGTTTACCAGCAAGTTTACAAGTAGACCAGCTAAAACGACACCGACAAAATTAGCAGACACACCTGACCAGAATGGCATGTCTAAAACGGAAGCAATGATGGCTCCTGTCCAAGCCCCAGTTCCCGGAAATGGCACAGCAACAAATAGCATGAGACCAAGCCATTGAAACTCTTCCACAGGCCCAGCCTTAGCTTTGGCACTCTCGAATAACTTGTCAAGAAAATGAGAAGCAGATTTGTTTTTCCCGGCAAGGAAAGTTGCAAAGCTCTTCAAATATAGTATTATAAAAGGTACAGGAACCATATTCCTACAGTTAAACAACATATATTGGTTACTAAGAAGTTCATAAGACAATTACATGTTCCTTTAAAATTACATATACAAATCTTCTATTTTGTCTCATTGATCTCCCTAAAACCTACCTTTTCAATTAATTCTCGTGTCGTGTTTATCAAACCTGGCTCCGTCTACGAGTTCCGATAACTAGGTGAACTTAGTAAGAAATCCAAGGATAAAGAAATCCAATGCTAACGGGAAAAAAGAGAGCAAGGAATGAAGCAAATATCTTTTTGTTAATCACGGCCTAATTCCTTAATCTTTTCTGCACCAATTGGCCTGAAATGACCATCTTATTTTCTGAATAAGCTATTGTTTTGCTAAGGTTGTTCATTTCACCAACATTATCAGGCAAAAGGGTTCCAATTACATCAAAGAGAATTTCCTGAATTTGTATGTATCTACGTTAAGCAGTTAATTACAAAAAAATAAAAATAAAATACTCCCTCCTTTCTCCGTCTCAAATTGAATGTTCCATTTCCTATTCATTTTGTATAGGAAAGGGGGCATTCAATTCTGGACAGGAGCGACAATAACAAAAACATAATTCATTAAATCCCCAATAATTAGGGGTATGAACGGGACATATCTAATATTGGCAATAAATGCACAAAGTGGTTGCTCCTACAATACCACCGAAACAAATATATTGGAGACTAACCTAACCTTTCACAATGAATGAGTGCACAAAGTGGTTGCTCACACAATACGACTGAAACAATGATCCTATGTATCCTAGCTTTTGCTACATAATCATGCCCTCAAATCAAAGTAAAAGGCATAAGAGAAGGCAGACCAATAACCATTTTTATTTATGTGCATATTACAAATAATAAAAATCAATATGGATTAAAAAAGGCTTTCAGAATTCAGAAACAAACCCAAGAACAGATAAAACAGTAAGCAAAATGGGCTTCATTTGCAACCAATAACCAACAGGAATAGCCCCACGAAGTTCAATTACAGGAAGAGTAGCCAAAGCAAAGACCACAGCCTCATCTGCCCAACCAAAACCCCTTAAAGCAGTGGCAACTTTAACACCAAAACTGGAAGTTCTAATGGAATCCACAGCAGCTTTAGCTTCCCTTGCTGAAACAGCAAATATACCAATAGATACAGAAGCCCAGAATAAAACCCACAACAGGAATTTCACTGATTTTTCTTCAGAGGATTCAAAGATTGAACATTTTTCTTCAATTTTTTCAAGAAAATCACTGGAAATAGCTTTTCTTGAAAATTTCTGGAAATGGGTCAGATGATTAGGGGTATAAAATGTTGGAAAAGACTTGAAATTTATGTGAATTTGATTGTTAGGGAATAAGGGAAATGAATTTTTTTGGGGTGATGAGAATTTGAAATGGGAATTTCCTGGAGTGAGGGTTAAAATCATTCTTGGATGAGATAACAAAGAAGAAGAAGCCATTATTTATTCAGAGAAAAATCTTAGTGGTTCTAACACAGAAATATCAAGTCTACAAATCTCAGAACCTAGAATGTGTTTATGGTTCACAAAGTCTCATGTAACCGGATCCGAACCTAAAAGACTCGCTTTTAAACAGATTTGTAGTGTGAAGTTCAAATTCAGTTCATATAGAATATACAGATCAATTTGCAGACTTAGAATCCGTTTAACAGTACTATAACCAATTGTACCATACAAGGGATTCAATTCCACGCATTTAGCAGAAATTGAACCCCCACTATGTGGGTACAGAGACAATATTGCCATAACATCACCTATAAACAAGTTTTCTACTAAGTTATGTCCGAGTAACCCAATTTTTCTTTTAAACTTTATTATTGGAAGAGGGAGTGTCAATTTCGAAACTTAATTTCAAGTGTGAAGTATTTAAAAGATTATGTCAACAGTACTACCTTTCATTAACCTTCTTTTGAAAAGTTTTTGAATATCAGCGTGGTATCAATGTTGTCTTTAATTTAGTAGCAACGGGTAATACTAATATTCATTAGCATTGTCATGTTTCATAACGTAATTTTGAGATTTATTCTAAAATTTGAAGGGTGAATTTGATTATTATTATTATTTTCTTAAAAGAGGATCGCAATTGTTAAAATTTGATAATTTTAGAAGGATAAAGTTGAAAACTTTAGGGAGAAGTAGGCAAAATCGTCAATTTCGTCTTAAATGTATTTTCTAAGGGAATTTAATGTCCTGTTTGATTAATTTTCACCATTTTCATTCTGTTGGTTTTTACTAATTGCTTTTATATACTTTCGTCCAATTTTATGTCAAGATACCGTCAAGCCAGTCACGTGTATCACATGTGAGGTACTTTTAAGGGTATTTCGAACATTTCAACATATTTCCCTTGTAAAAAAAAGTTGTATACTCAATTGTTAAATAAAATAACAATGGATACCCAATTTAATTTCACAAAGAGAAAAGCACCATTTATACCCATTAAGTATCTTTGAAAGGCAAGTTATGACCCTTAATTTTTTTAGGTGCTAAAATTGCACATGAGAATTTACGATGTGCTATTTGTAGACAAAATGGGCGGAATTCGGCGAGAGGGAGCGGCGTTCCACATGTGCGGCCCACACATACGAAATATCAGGGGTAATTTCGTCCAACCAAATTTTTAATTAAAATAAAAATAATTTTTTTTTATCACATTTACCAAAATCACTCACTCACTCCACCGCCACCCACCTCCCCCGGCTATCAAAACCGCCACTCTCAAACCCTACCCCATCTTCCTTTTTACCATAACAAGCTGCATTCTTCAACTTATCAGAAAACAAGCTTAAATTCTTGGATTTCCTTGAAATCTATCCATGGCTTCACCCAAACCTTAGCCTCATACACTTTATTATGATTTCCATCCAAAGCTAGCTGCTCTTTCACACTCACTACTTTCTGCAAAAGGGAATTCTGCTTCTTACAGTGATCTGCAACAGCAAACTCAAGGCTGTTCTGGGAGCCCTCTGACTCACGAATGTTACCAACGGTTGCCATTGCTAGAGAGAGAATCAAAGAAGTTGAATAATGCAGAATTCGGCCAAAAAATACAACCCTTCACCCTCATACCAAATTATCGAAATCTTGATTTGTCACTTATTTCTACTGACACCAACACACAATTCGAATGATTTGAGATGGGTTTTGAAGGGATGATCGATGGTTGGGAGTAGAGATGAAGCCAGGATTAGAGTTATGGGGGTGAAAATCCTCTGTCCCCGTTTGTGTATGTCCCCGTGTCCCTAACCAATCAGAATTTACTATATAAATATTTGTTTTAATTATATATACAGCATGGTGAATCGTGATCGACTGAGACATGTGACATACACTCGATGTGACAGAGGATTTTTTGCCAAGTTATGGAGTGTATCGAATCTCAAAATTAGGGCATCTACCTAATTTGGATCTGTTCAAGAAGATTTAGGGCATCTTCCTAGATTAAATTCTTCACCAGCATTCCAATTACCACCAAAAACTCTCCATTATTCTCTCCCTAATTTCAAATTTTTGCAAATTTACAGCTACCGCCCTCTACCCTCTACCTTACTAAATGGGTCGGGTCCGGCGAAGCCCTCTTTCTTTTCAGAGCTAACAAAAATAAGGAAAATTCAGAGGGAGGGTGGGGGTGAGCGGTGGGGGATCTGTTCTTGAAGAAGAAGAACCCCATATGGTTAATTTTTTAATTGGTGGTGGATCTGTTCGGAGCTAACAGGAATGCTGGTGATGCCCCACACGTGTGCCTTATACGTGGTGGTGGACCTGTTCTTTTTTTTTTTTCTTTTAATTACCCAGAAACTCAATCCCCAAACAAATATCTCTTTTAATGGACAAAATTGCCCCCAGAATTTTGTGCATGTGTGCCGCACGTGTGTTGCGCCACTATGGGTTACCGGATTCCACCCATTTTGTCTACAAATAGCACATCGTAAATTCTCAGGTGCAATTTTAGCACCTAAAAAAATTAAGGGCCATAACTTGCATTTCAAAGATACTTAATGGGTATAAATAATGCTTTTCTCTTTCACAAAAATAAATATCTATTTTAACATCTCTGCCTCTCCATCTTCCTCCGCCCCTCAATCTTCCCCCACCACCATCAACCACCTGCAACCACCACCATTTCCATGAATACTCAGCCAATCAACTAGAAATTCACCATACCTGCAACAACACAGTGTTGAGCAACCTTTTTTCATCAATTAATTTCAACATCATCCTCTTTACTATGAAACATATAATGTAAATGAAAACGACTTAGGCCAACATAAAGAGGGAAAAAAACCCAGAAATGAAACATCTTCTATTCAAATAAAATTAATTACAAAAAATCAACAAAAAATCACTCCATTATAGAGTGGGTAATTAGAATCATCAAGAACCCAACTCTCTTAAAAAAGATTGCAGCTTTTTGACTAATTTTCTCTCTCTCTACTACTTTGAACATTTGATTAGAGCCCAGAAAATTGGTGTGGTTGAAGAAATTTTATGAAGATGAACAAGAAATTAATAAGAAGAAAAAATTGGCCATGAGAAGTAGAAGTTGAGAAGATTTCTCATATTTTAGGATTTTCTCAAAATTTTAAAATTTGCTCACAAAAATTTTGTTCAATTAGAAAAAACCCAAGAAAGATTAATTGAATTTATGTGAGAAGAAGAGAGAAAATGGTTGAGAGCTCGAGGTTTCACCATTGATAAGATTTATGGAAGCTCTCAAAGAGACAGAAATTCGCAGGGGATTTATCGCAGCCATTATGTATAATTCCATTGGAAATGGACAAGATCAGGAAGATGACAATATAACTTGAAGGTGGTTGTTGCAGGTGTTGGTGAAAAATTCTGATATAGACCTGTGCTATATGTGGGTTTGTGAATCACTTGGTCCACAATCAACCACATCACCTCTTTTCATTAAAAAAAAAAAAAAAAAATTCTTCATAGGGCCTACCTGTTTTTATTATTTTAATTAAAACCGTGATATGTCTGAATATGGACCTGACCACTTGGTAGGCCTGGTTTCACAACAGAACCGTTCGGTGTTGGTAGTGGTTCACGGTGGTGGGGAAGGGTTTGTATGTTTCATTTTTTAGTTAATTTAAATTGAGTTTTTATAATTATTTTTTTTACCAATTGAGTACTCAGTTTTTATTAAGGGAAATATGTTGAAATGTCCAAAATATCCTTAAAAAATTCATCACATGTGAGATACGTGATTGGTTTGACAGTATCTTGGCAGAAAATTGGACGAAATGATATAAATAGCAGTTCGTAAAAATCAACAGGATGAAAATGGTGAAAATTAATCGAATAGTACCTTAAACTCCCTTATAAAATACATTTAGAACGAAATGGGCGGTTTTGCCGGGAGAAGCATGATTGGTAAAAATCAAAACATTTGAAGGGCAAAGTAGTCAATAACCTATAATTATAAACTAAAATTGCATTTATTTATTTTAGGACAGGATGGCGCCTTGTGGGACTGCCGGGATAACCATAGCAAATGGACAATAATCAAATGAGGAGCAACCGAGGTGAATATTTGACATCTAGTTTGGTGTAATTAATTGACTAATTTAACTTTCACAATGAGGTTAAAGGATGAGAAGTAGGGATTAGACAAGGGATAAAAAGTTATTGATAATAAATAAGTAAATACAAGACAAGAGATAATATGATACTCATAAGTCTAATAAAACCGATTATGAAACTTCTAATATAAATAAATCAAAGAATTTGTACATCACATGGACGAATCTGGAGGAATTATCGTGGAGTATTAGTTGCCCCTCAATATTTAAAAATATATTTTTTTTACTATTAACAAAATTTAAAATTTTATAAATAGTATTAAAAAAATTACTTCCCACAAATTTGTGTCTCACTCCCTTATATGAAATGCATAGTTTCTTCCTGTAGGTATCACTACAAGAAAACATGATTACAAAAAAAGATTAGATTACTTTTCTGGCTTTTCTTTGTCCTACAAAGTGAAAAACCTTCCAATCTCGCATCTAACGACCATAATTTCTTCCACACATGCGGAATTTAAGGCGTTCTACATGAAAGTCGGATTGCTCCCTCTTCACCATATCTCCACATTTCCCGGTCCAATCTACTATATGGTACTCTTTCCGCCCGTAATTGAATGTCTCGCTTCCTATTCATTTTGTATAAAAAATGGAACATTCAATCCCTGATTGACGGAGTACGCCCTACAATCACCCCCCCAACAAAAAAAAATAATGATTTTAAATTAAAAAAATCCAACCTCTTTTGGGGTACAATTGAAAAATAAAATAAATGAGGTTCAAATTGACAATCTATGAATTTAAAGCACCTTATAAATTGGGGACGGATTCAAATCCTCAGTCAATTGCCGGTGATGATAATGGTAGCTGCTTAAACCGCCGCCGCCGCCTACGATTTGGTGTTTCAGAAACTCAAATATTAAAGAACTCACAACCCCAAATGGAAGAAGAAGAAGAATTGCAAGAAGTATGGAGTTGGGGTGCAGGAACAGAAGGGCAATTAGGAACAGAAAAGCTCAAAGATGAACACAAACCTCAGCTCCTCTCCCTCAACTCTTTCTCCTCCTTTGGATCAATTTCATTTCTCTCTTGTGGCGGCGCCCATGTCATTGCCCTTACTTCTGGTACATTAATTTCCGTACCTGACTTTTCCCTTTTTTTCTTCATGGGGTCCAATCTATTTTTTCTAATTTCTTTTAATTAATCATTGGGAGAAGGTGTTTTCGAACACGGAATCTGTTGTGTTGAAATATAGTCTTACATCGCTTGCCAAATCACTTTTAAGTTCATCAGTTAACACTCTCATTGCCCATTGGTTTTGAGAGGGTATTAGAGCGGGCCCGTATGCAGTGAATGTGTGAGCTCATAATGCCTAAGTGGGCTCTAATCGCCCTGGTACAACCTAGGTAGGGCGACAGACCTTGAACTTTCATGTGTGATCCAAGAAGGACGGAGGGCCGGGAGTATTGAATTTATCCCACCTCGATGTGAGAGGACTGTTGAAATATACAGTCTCACATCGTTTGCCTAAGAAAGATCCAAGTCACTTATAAGTTAATGGGCTAACCCCTCTCATTGCCAATTGGTTTTGAGAGGACATGGAGACCATGTACTATTTTCACATATTGTTTTGAAAGTACTACATCAACTGCGAGCGCCTTTGGATTCGATCTTAATTTTGAAGGAGATGTTTTGCAGGTGGAAGAGCTTTGAGTTGGGGCAGAGGTACTTCAGGACAGTTGGGTCATGGAGAATTGGTCAATAGTTTGCAACCAAAGCTAGTGGAATCTCTTGAGGGATTTGTTATCACTCATGTCTCAGCTGGTTGGAATCACTCTGGTTTCGTTTCAGGTTACCACGCTTTTACTCTTAAACTTTCTGTTTTGTTAGTTTAAATAGTGTTTCAAGATTTGGATAAATGGTTTCTTGTATCGAAATAAATTAGCCCTCTTGTATAATTTTATGTTAAATTTGGAAATTGGTTCAAATGAATGTTTTCCCTGGAGCAGAGAATTTGATTTTCCAAATTGACACTAGAAGTCTAGAACCATCTTCCATAATTTAACTTATAGTGAAATACGCTTTACCAATTGTTTGCATTACGGTTTTATCTGGTCCTATTCTTTCATTTGTTGGAATCCTTTGGTAATAAGAAATCTACTCTTCTTTTTTTTACAGATAATGGTTGTCTTTTCACTTGCGGAGATGGCTCGTTTGGTCAACTGGGGCACGGTGATTATAATTCCTATTCTTCACCAGAAAAGGTGGCGTATATGAATTCCAAGCATGTTGATCAAATTGCTTGTGGTATGCGACATTCCCTGGCAATGATAAAAGGTGATACACTTACAGTTACTACTGTGGTCAATACTTGCTTTTTGGTTGATTATATAATATGCTATTGGCGGAGAGAAAACATTTCAGTATCTCGTTTGTGTTGGATTGTTAATTCTCTGAGGTAGGGTTAATCTTAATGTCTAGACAACATTTCTACTGTCTTATCTGAATTTGTGAAAAACGTGTCTGTAGAGATTGACCTTTCTAAGGAGACTAGGGGAGTGATGAAAATAGGAGATGAGGATAGTGAATGTATTTATTTATTTGTTATTAGTTCGGTTGTATTTTTGTCTAAGATTAACTTTCATTACTGAGGCATCGAGAAGAATGTCGTGCACTTTAACATGAAGTCATAAATCAGTTGATATAAATAAGTCTTAAAGCGGTACACTACTTATATATCCTAAAATGATATGATGCAGATCACTCAGGATATCCAGTACATGGCTTTGGATCGGGAAAACGGGGTCAATTGGGTACATCTAGTGATAAAGTAAGATTAATAAATATACCACAAGCCACTTTGGGTTTAGAAGATGCCACAATTGTCAGCATTTATGCAGGTGGAGATCATAGTGCAGCTTTATCTGGTGAGTTCTCAAATTTTATCTTTCACTAGATGGGCTTAAGCAATAACCCCACCCCCCACCCCCCAAGAAAAAGAAAAAAAGGAACCTTTTATGTGCTTGAGATTGTAGTTGGCTTTCTAGATTTTACGTGAAATTTTTATGATTACATCGGAAATAATTCAGCGAAAAGAGATTGTTCAGGGCGGTCTCATGGAGTAGCAGTTTGATGGTTAGGAACTAGCTTATAATCATATTGTTAGGTTTATCACTCAATTTCTGTGTATTTATTTTCTGCTTGATATTTGAATGTTTATGCTGTTCTTTTCGGCCACTCATTTAAGCTGATGGACGACTGTACACGTGGGGAAGAGGATTTAATGGTGCCTCAGATATGCATATTCCCAAGTGTGTCAATACCAATATGTCATTTACAGAAGCGGCTCTAGGTTGGAACCATGCATTACTCTTAACGGGTATCTGTAACTCGGTTTCTGATGTTTTCTGAATGATATATTATGTCTTATCTATACCGCATAAGTCATTCAGACTTATCGAGTGCTTTTGGTTGATTTCACAGATGATGCAGAGGTGTTCATGCTTGGCAACTATGGCAACGGAATTCTTATTAGTCCTGAGATGACGACGGAGAGAACAAATAGAAGTGGTAAGCTCATTTATAACCTACTATTACAATGGCCTCAAAACTATATCCTTAGCATCCTGCAATAACTTCTTGGATCAATTTACGCCTAATGTTACTGGAGCTTTTGCGGTTGATTCTACTGGTTAAAAAAGTCCCTTATTTACTCTTAAAGAAAAGTTTAATCTGTTTTGCATCATTGATAGAAAAATCGGAAGAAGGTGTTATATCGAGAATATCTGTGCTCGCTGATAGAAAGGTTCTGCAGATTGCTGCAGGCGCCGAACACTCTGCCATTGTAACAGGCAAGTTTCCCGGTCATGAAACACTCTTATTTATAGAATTTTTATCCGTATCTTCCTAAACTAAATCATATAAACCCAATAATCTAAATAATAAAAAAAAACCCCATAAGTACAAACATATTTTAAATGTGAATGTTACATAGGATAGGGTATTGCACAAAATGTTAATCTTTACTGTTTTCTTTCCCTCCAACTATGCAGGCGATGGATCTATCATGACATGGGGTTGGGGGGAACATGGTCAGCTAGGTTTGGGAGATACAGTAGATCAATCTATCCCTCAGCTCTTAAGTTTTGGTGAAGAATTTGATAAGCAAAGCTTTGTTTGTAAAGTGTATTGTGGGAGTGGATTTACTTATGCCATAAGAACTCCTGATGTGGATTCTCAAGTTTGATATGCTATTCTCTTCTTTTCTTTTCTTTTTTTAATTTTTTTCTGAGTAGGAAAAAATTTGGATGGGTTCGACTTTTGATCACCACCGCGAGTCAAGTCATCCCCTCGTGACCATATGTCGCTTACAAAGGTGATATTGTATCTTTAGGATTTGTATTTGCCAGCCAAAGTTACTATAGCTCACTGTAATTTACTGTGTCTACCAAAAAACAATTATGTAAAATTTACATTTTGTCTCCGAAGATTAAGCTCAATTTTTAACGTTTCGTTCTTTTCTTTTTCTGTTCGAGTACATAATTCATCACAATAAAAACATCAGGTAGGTAGGGACGAATACAAGGGGACGGATGAGGGCAGTCGCCATGTAGTTCGGATTATTTGATCAAATTTGCTCACAATATTTTCTTTTGTATTTTTTATATATAGTTTGATATAGTGTTGCAGTTTTTCGTTCCCAACATAAAAGTCCCTGCAGGTAGGAGGGAGCAAAAATATTTTTCAAAAATACATTTAAAATTTAAAAAATATCTATTCTGAAATTCTAGAAAAACCATCAAGTCATGGAAGAATTCACATAATATCCTGCATAAATTTGGATTAACAAAAAGTTAATACAACAAAATTTTCTAAAAAAATTTAAAAAGAATACAAACTAAAAAAAATAACTAGGAAATAATTCAAGAATCAGCCTCTTCCTTGAGCAGCATCTGTTTAGCTTCAATTAACTGTTTTTTCCACATCAAAAGTTTCTCTAAATCTTGACAATCTTCAAAATCTATCACCTCATTCAACAACTGTTTTACCCTCAGATTACCATCATCATTGGAAACCCCAAAATTACTGCCATCATTATAGGAAGAAGAAGAAGAAGAACAAGCACCGATGATGTTACTGCCGGAATTTAAATTACTGCCGGAATTTAAGAGATGAATGACGGCGTCAATGTCATTGTCTCCATAAGAGTAGGGATTACCGGCAGCAGATATGGCTATGGGCACAATTTTAGCACCAGCGGTCATTGTTTTATATTCTTCGTCTTTCTTGAACAACCCTTTTCTTCTTTTCGTGAATGTAACATTTCTACTTGATTCTTCATCTCGATCTTCTTTTTCCCAGAACCCATCTTTTTTCTTTTTCTTCTACTCTGTGGGTTTCTTGAATTGAAGAAATCTTTGGATGTTCTGGTGGGTTTTTGAGATTTTTGCTTCTTGCCGCCGGGATTATATTGGCTGGAAGGACAGGGGAAAGGAAAACCCCGCGTGAATAAAATTACCGTTAAACTCTTTTATTCCTAATTTGATTAGGACTAGGAGGAATTCATTAACTCTAGTTTAGGACTAGGAATTGATTAGGAAAGTGCCTATTCGAGAACAATCTGATCAGTGGGATTAAATATTTGGACAAGAATCACCAAAAAGAATTAATAATAAAAAAACATAGCCTAGAATTGAATAAATTTTCTTAAACATAATTTAGAAAGTTTGATTTTGTCAGTAATTTAATAATTTGGTAATTGAGTATTTCACTATTGTGGAAGCAACTTCAATTATACCAATTTATACCGGGAACTGCAAATTTCAATTTTGAACAATGGTTCAAGAAGTGTGCTGAATGCACAAAAACTTCACACATAAACAGTGTCTTGTGGGGTTGCTTGGGTTTTATATATTAGCAGAAATCACAAATTTTTTTACCTGGGGAAACAGGTGAAGGATCCAATCATCGACGTGATCTCCAAATCCACCGAATACTTTGCTTTGGGACCGAGTACTAAAAATTATAGGAGGACAAGGCAAATTTCGGTTGGCTGGTCGAAGCCGCAAAATGACTGGTTAAAGCTTAATATTGATGGATCTTCTATTGGTAACCCGGGAAAAGGGGTTGTGGAGGTTTAATCAGGGACGCAAATGGAGATTGGATTACAGGATTCTACAAAAATCTTGGTACCTGTACGAATAATGTGGCTGAACTTTGGCCTCTTAAGGAAGGACTAAATCTAGCGCTTAGAATTAATGCACAGAAGCTTGATATTTAAATGGATGCTCAAGTCATTATTCAGTTGATTCAACATGCAGATGTTCTTATTCACCCGTTATCAAATCTTACTTCTAATTGCAGGGCATTACTCGGGCGACTTCAGGAGACTATGATCTCACACATCTACAGAGAGGCGAACGCTTGTGTTGATGCTCTCGCCAAAGTTGGAGGTCTCTCTGCAGCCTCTGATCTTGTTATTTTCGACTCTTTACCCTCTTTTGTATGCCAACTAGTGGTGGGAATGCCCGTGGGGCTTTTTTTTATAGGACTATTTCCGATACCTCTATCCATACCCTACAAGAGATTTTGATAGATGTACCTAATTGTAATAATTTTGTACCTTACCTTACGGGGTAGGGACTCTTATTTTATTTTATATATATTAATCTATTTTACCAAAAAAAAAAAAAAAAAGAATATTAGGGATCAAATTGGCAACTTCGAAAAAATGAAAGCTGCGACTCAATTGCCTATCTTCTTTAGACATCATAAAAGGTACGTCAATGACGGAATAAAATTTAACTCTTTATCCGCCCTAATGTAAAGTTATTTTTCACCATCAACATGAAATTTCTGACAGTCTATGATTCAAGTTGCAATTTGCACTAACAAAAGAAAGAAATATGTAGTTTTTTTCTTTTTAAGCACATGAATAGAGGGTAACTCAAAGAATATTAGGAATGTAAAAAGATTTGTTTAACAATGAATTAGGAAACTGAAACTACACAGTGGGGTAAGGGTAAAAGTGGGATTTAGAGTATTGCTAAAACAAATTGTAATAATACAAACTTCTGCTAACTTTGTATTGTCAAAACAATCATTATGAAAGAATACACATTCTTGCACATCCAGTAATGAACCCAGAGCTGGTATCATCTTTCACTTGTGCCATTCCACAGCTTTGCTTTTTATGGGACAATCAGAATGTTATTGTCATATTTATAGTGGTTGGCAATCGGAAGTAAAGGATCGATCTTCCATTCTCCGTCAACAATAAACTTGATCTGCAAAATTAATCTCAGGTTACTAAACCGACGAACAATCATGTTTTTTCTGATCATGCATGACTAAGGGGTGCTGTTTTTTTTCTCTCTCTCTTTTCCCAGACCTTACCTCATATTTTCCAGGATACAGCATCAGAGACCGTGAAAAAGTTCCTGTTCTCGATTTTTCCATCTTCCTCTGCAATTCAATACTTCGTGTTATGATAATTACTAATCTGAGCAAACCGAATAATAGACATGAGATACAATTATCTATGATAAAAGCTGCCAAACAAGCAAAATACTATCCCTTGACTAACTAAATTGGAGAAGATTGGTACTGATTCACAAACTTTAATGGAAAAATCTGGAATACACGAAATTTTATGGGACATCGTATCACAGACCATTTTATTGCAGAATATTTGCAACTAAATCTACATATGCTCCGAGTCTGGGCTGAGGCTGAGAATCCTCGACACCCTTAAGATTATTAGTACTAAAGGCAAAGAGTAATTATTATCTGAATGGTTAAGGCCAAATAGATCAATAGGCTAATTTCTTTCCCTAACAGCTACTTAAGAACACCATTTGGCATACTTAAGAATCCTTGAATTAACGTACTTATCTAAAAAAAAATTCCCTTTTTTTATTTTTATTTTATTTACAAAAATAATCAAATAAGAAAGCACAGGTACAACTCAGTCTTATGCCCGTCACTAAGCCTACGGTCTCATTGTCTTCTGGGAAAGAAAACGGCCTATAGCAAAGTGAGCATTTCAGTGAGGAATTAAGCGTAACTGAAAAATCGCATGATAGAAATTTTGCACTTTATTCAGCAGTTAAGGAAACAGGTAATATTTGTTCAAAATTCCAAGAAACTGATCAGAGGAGCATACCTGGGTTGTCCAACCATCAAACGATCCTGCTAAGAGAACCTCTGATCCCGAGCTAGTCCAAACTACACTGGTAGGCTGAAGTAGTTGCAAACATTTGGAAGCATTATCAACCCTCTTCTGCTTTTCTTCCAATATCTTCTGTGCATCCCTGCAATGATAGAATAAATATATCATAAGATATACTAATCAAAATAAAGTTCGTTTAGTTATTGGAGACTTGCGTACGTTATTGCTAATGCCATTCTTCCTTCTAAAACAGCCAAATTTGCCCGAATTGACCGCAATCTTTCCTGAGAATTCATGAACTCGTTCTCCTGGAACTCCAATGCATCAGAAAGTGTCTCCAAGTCCTGAGAGGAGGTCAGAGTCGCCTGAAAAAAGAACAGCAGATTTGTTACAAATATAGAAGGGTACACGTTTCCTAATCTATTTTCCATTTTCTTCTTGGTCATGGAAACCCAATTAATTTGCAGGGACTACACAATATCAGAATTAAGTCTCTGCAGGGGCTTCAGTCACATTTATATGTCACGCGGTTTTGGAGGTCAGACAAGTATTTGATGTAACTTGGGTGTTATACCCTATGTTACTCGGACTCGGATACGGGTGTCGGATACGGGTATGTATTTAGGTGTCAGGTACTTAAACATCTAAAATAAAGGATATGGGGACACTTCCCCAAATTCGGACACGTAAACGGGGATACGACAATAAATTCCAACTGTCTCCCATTATTCTCTCCCCATGCGCTAATTAATAGTTTAAAAAAATACATTCTTCTCCCATTATTCCCTCCCCCATCATCTTTCCCTCTCCATAACACTAATTTCTTTTCTTCCTCCTAACAAATTTGCAGCTAGTACATATTCAAATCACCAGTCAATTCGATGCCTTGTTTGACTCCTATACCTCTATGTATTCCATCTTCCCTTCACTTATTGCTTGAATTTTGTTCAAGCTCCTTCATCCGCCCAAACTCTAATCTCCAATAGACGTACCTTCGATATCCAGCGACAGCAACAATGGGTGTCCCAGCGATGAGCTTTCAAGAGTTGGTCAAAGCACTCTTTCGCAGTTGACCATGTCAAAGTACCCATACCCATACCAACGTCGTACCCTGTCGACACGACCAAACGGAGAGTCCGAGTAACATAGGTTATACCATAAAGATATACCAGACAATAGGAAAGAAATCATCAATATTGTGCAACATATTAAGGGTGCAATTGTTTACACCTCTAAAACCAAAAAAATTCTACTTGGGTCCCACATCCCCCCTCTCTCTCTCTTTCAAGTTTTACGTTTTCCAAGATAAAATATCAATAAAAACAACAACCCACTACATCCTAAATCAGCCAGAACCAGAAAGTTCTGGAATGCTCGGAATGGGAAGTTACCATAAACATTCTACCTCTTCTGTCAGAGGAATCCAGCAGAAATAGACCAACTAGTTTTTCGTTCCTAATCATGTTAGACCGCATACCTCCTTGGAATTACTTCCCTTGCTTCTAGATCTCAACGAACGAAGTGCAGAATCCAACTCGGTTTCTAGGTGCTGAATACGAAGTCGTATTTGATTCTGATTGCTTGCTTTCCATCCATCCAAAATCTTAGTAGCATCAGCTGCTTCAGTAATGATCTCGTCTTGCGAAAGTAATCCTCCATTTTCCAGTTTTAATGTATCATAAGGAATTTCAGCCGCTGTTTTGCTCAAGAAAATCAGTAACCCATGGTATCAAATCTGCGGATTCAATTAAATAGGAAACAGCTTACCTTCGAATTCAGTATCCTTGAAACCTGCCCTCTGAAGGCTCCACGTTCTCCACATATCTGGCTTGGTGTAATGACTATCCTGGTCACCTAAGTCGCTTAATTTGACGTCATTGGCACTGCCTGACGTAAGGCTGGTGGTCTCCCCAGGGCCAGTCCTGTAATCTATTAACAAAACACACGTATCATGCTTTGCGCCAAAATCATGGTAATTGCGCCAAAATCATGACATGTCATCCATTGCAGTTGAACATCCACGACTATCATATGTATAGCATAAGAGAAAACATTGATTTTCGAAGGCCATGAACAGTTAAAAAATGCAAAACCTAGTTTGAACAATTCTTCATGAATTACGCACAGCGCAAAACAGAACGCTACAACTTACCATCTCTTGAGGTTTGAAGGTGGCCCCAGTCGCCCGGGACCTTGTTCGAAGCATGATGCCCATATCCAGATTTTCCCAAATCGAAAGTAAAAGCCGAATTCCTCTCTTTCTCCAAACGACTCAATATACCCTCAACACCATTATTCACCTGAGCCCTACTAATTTCTCTGAGGCAACAAAGCAGAAGGGAAACCATAATAGAAATAAGAATCAAGATATAATTTCTCCTATAAACATTGATATAATGAAAAGATAAAATAGACATACAACAAAAACAAAAAATCATTAATCCCAAGTAATTGGGTTCGGCTACATGAATCAATATAAGATTTATGTGTGGTCGTTTGCATGAATACATTCCTTCCATTTTCTTCTATCAAACACCATACTCTCATCCAAGTCTAACAAATCCATATCATTCTTGATGACTTCGGTACAAGCCTTCCTCGGCCTCACCTACATCTTACAACACCGTGCCTCCATCCTTCATGTTTTCGAACAGGTGCGTAAAAATATAAAATAGCGCAGGAATGAATTAAAACGCTGATAGAATTGGAATTGTTAAAGACTGTAAACACAAACATATGCAACTCAAAATAGCAAATGACAATAATAGTAATAAGAAACACCTGCAGGAGCAACCTCAGCTACATATATTTCTATGTTATGTAAACATTAAGAATTAGCTCTTCAATTACTATTCATAGTAAAATAGGCATATAATAAAGCATTGCATTCCTTACTAATTAGTTAAAGAAAAAAAGTTGTAATAAGTGTACAAGGCTCCCGCATTAGCATATCTTCAAGAAAAAAAACACAAAAAATAGAAACCTCACAATGATTGACCAGAAGACGAGGCAGACTGAGAAATTGAATGGGCGTCTTGCGACAACGAATTTCTTCTCCGAGCAGAAAAAGATGACAAAGACTCGGGTTCACTTCCTCCCAAAGAACCACTTTCTTGACAACTATCTACCCTCCTCTGGAAGTCCATAATATCATAATTCACCCTCAACAACTCCATTTCCGTGACTTTTTCTCCTACATTTTCCTCATCGGACTCCCAGCCAAACGAAAACCAGCCACCCTTCTTCTGTATAGCCTCAACCAAATCAAATCTTCCAGCCTCAACCAATTCTTTCTTGCTCGGAAAATGGCCAGGCTTGGATGATTTCTCCATGAACTCTAGAATTTCAGCCTCCAAATCAAACTCCTCCCCTTCAATTTCCAACCTCCCTGTAGTCAAACAACGCCAAGAATTCCCCATACCAGTACTCACTTCAAGAAACCCAAAGAAATCCCTATTTTTCCCAACAAAAAGATTAAAAACCTCCGCTCTGTTTCGAATGTGAAGCTGCAGTTTCTTGCAATTCAAAACCAGAACAGTAGCCGGAGAAATGGGGGAGAGAGCTAAATGCGACATGGGTTTCTGATGAGAAACGCAGAAATGAAAAGGGCAATTGATGAATGACGCCATTTTTGTTCAGGCATTTCGTCGAACACTTGGAGGTCGGTTTGAAGAAACGGTGAAACAACTGCAAATCTTGTATGGGGAATAAGAGAAGAGAGCGCGAGAGAGAGAAGAAGTAATAGCAGGGAAGCAAGCAACGAACAATGCTGTACTGAAAAGCGCAAAACGCATTTAATAACTGAAAAGCGCAAAACGCATTTAATGACTCAATAAGTATAAGACTGGCGTATAAAATACCTCTCTCTCTCTCCCTCTCCCTCAAAATTTGCAATATATACAACATGGTTCAATACTACCTCCATCACAAATTGTTTTGTAATGTTTTAGTTTATGAGACATACTAAATTATTTGTCGATTTTTAGAAATTAATATCGTTATTGATATTTTTTTAGTCATACCCTCAATTTATTATTGGGAAAAAAGCGCTGACGCCCCCCCCCCAAACTATTCCCTTTTTTGTTTTTGACCATCAACTAAAAACGGTCAAGTTTTACCCCTTAAACTATTTCGCTTTTTGGTTTTTGCCCTTCCATCCATATTCTCCGTTACATCATAACGGAAGTCCAAAAAATGGGGACATTTTGGGAAAATCATATCATTCATAATAAATAGAATTAAATTTAAGGGAAAAAAGGGCCTTTTAAATTTTTTTTTAGAGGTTGAAATTTACAGTTGACGGTTGGAGAAGAGGAGTGGTACCCGGCTTCCCGCTTCTTCTGTCACTGTTCTCACCGGCGACTTCTTCTTTCTCGTCAAAATAATAGGCTTTTTTTTTTTTTTTATAAATACAAAAATTTTAGGATCTTATACAGATTGCCCAAAAATGCCCTCATTTTTTGGACTTCCGTTATGATGTAACGGAGAATATGGATGGAAGGTTAAAAACCAAAATTTGAAATAGTTTAGGGGGTAAAACTTGACCCTTTTTAGTTGAGGGTCAAAAATAAAAAAAGGGAATAGTTTAGGGGGTGTCAGCGCTTTTTACCCTTTATTATTCAACTAAACACTAATAATAACTTTTTAATTATGAATGGAGAGTATTTAAGACTTTTTAATTATACTAATTATTTTTTAATTAATTTCTTAATCTTTTTGAAAACCCTCTAAATGTGGAAAACAATTTGGAACGAAAATAATATATTATATAGTTTAAATTTATTCACATTAAGAGATAGAAATTTTTACTGTAAATATAAATAAATTTAAACCGCGTAATCAATTATCGAATCGTGATCCATAAAAATAATGAGTATAAAGTATAGACTTTTAGTATATAGTTTTTTTTATTGGTTGAAGAATGGTTGATCACATGAGTCGTGAGGTATTTTGGATTCCTTTAGCTTAAAGGTGTGGACTCTTTTCTTTTCTGCCTATTACACTATATCAAATGCGAGTTTTATAATGGGCCGCGTTCATTTTGACCGCAGTGGTCTTATAGTATGTTTTGAGCATATTTAGGCCCAATCTACAAAGCCTGCACTAGAAATTTAAAAAGGCCCGACAAAATTCAAGTTTTCACTTACTATTGCTGTCCTCCTAAAGTGGGCTGGCACAAATGGATATCATTGTAAATGGAAACTTCGGGATTTGCATGAGGCTTAGCAGGTTTTTCAGATCGAGTCATGCATACATGACGGAAAAGTGGGGATGAATATTTTTGTCATACGTGAAGTCCCGACTTCAGTTCAGAGCCATGCGAAGTGGGACTTCAGTTACGGTGACGTGTGCAGCTTTTTCCCACGCGCGTTGCCACGTGGCGAGCGGAAGTCCCAGCTTCGCTGTAGCCGAGCGAAGTGGGACTTCCGTTATAAACTCCCGATTAAAAAAAAACCCCTTCTTCTTCCCCCCACCGCGATTTGCAAGCAAAAAGCTCCCCGAAAAAAAAACCACCTCTCCCACTCCGCCCGCTGCAGCTGACTCCACTCCCACGCGCCGCCATGCCGGTCCCAGAGTGCCGCCTCCACCGTCACTCTCTCTCTCCCCATCAACACTTTCTCTCTCTCCCAAATTTTAATTTGAAGGTATACTTTTTTTTTAATTTTATTTAAGTGTAATTTTTGTATATATAGTTTTAAAATTTAATTGCAGATTAATAATGTATTTTGTATATATAGTTTTGATATTTATGTATTTTGCGAATTGTATATGTATGTATTTTTTGTGAATTTGATATTCTTATGGACTAAAATTGCAATTTTGTGAATGCGATATCCTTATGTATTGTAATTGCATAATGTGAATTTGATATTCTTATGGACTAAAATTGCAATTTTGTGAATTTGATATCCTTATGCATTGTAATTGCAATTATGTGATTTTGATATTCTTATGGACTTGAATTGCAATTATGTGAATTTGATATCCTTATGTATTTTAATTGCAATTTTTGAGAATTTGATGTCCTTATTATTTAAGTGCGAATTGTTATACTACGCACATTTTATTGATAAAAATCCGCAGGGTTTTATTACAGATGTCTTTTCACGCCCTGCCTTATGCCCGGTCCAGTACGATCCCGGTGTGTTGAACAAACACACGTCACATAGAGCACTTAGGATTTGGGGCGGGGATGTAGTCCTGAGACAGGGGGGTTTGAAGGTCATTAGCTATGACGGGCATTTTTTTGAGGCATACCAACGCGAGGGTGGCAGGAGAGTGCTAGATCTCATTGATGAGTATAGGTTTCGGGGGTTGTTGTCGGATAGGGTAAGATAAAGATAGGCCACGCACCGATCACCGCATTAGTAGAGCGGTGGCGCCCGAGACGCACTCATTCTATCTGCGATGCGGTGAGGTCACCATCACCTCTAGATGACGTGAGGTGCCTCTTGGGAGCGCCACTGGCGAGCGGCGTGGTGACGTGGGGACGAGGACTACAACATGACCCGAGGGTCGAGTGGATTGAGCGTGTGAACCATATCCTAGGTTTCCGCCCCCACACATGGGGTCGATTAAGGAGTAACGCCCACATTTAGAGTCCACTGGCGAGGATGCCACGCACCTCGCGGTTTACCGGCGGGCCCGGGCCTCGATTTTCCTCTGCATGGCCACTTTCCTCTTCCGGATAAGTCAGGGTCGCGAGGAACATGCGCTATCTCTTGCTCATCGGGGGACGGGGACCTCGCGATGACCCGAGCATTCTCGGGCCGGCGCCGTCTGTCGTACTATACTGCCTGAGATGTGCATCTACTGCACGAGCCGTCTCTAAGGACATAGGTCAGTCATTGCACTGTTGATCCGAGGTTTGTGTAATTGTTAATGACTTTTTTTTAATGTTTACCTTCAAATTTTTAAATATTTGATGATTAATCGTGTTTGTTTGTACCGGTTGTGGGCGTGGGAGCGCATTTCATTTCTCACGACCGACGAGCCAGGGAGACATTATGAATGAACCTCCAGCGTCAGCGAGGCGCGTTGGAACACCGCACGGAGTTTCAAGAACGTGCCCGAAATCTCAGGGTGACGGTGTTTGCGATCGGCATTGACCGATTGACGGGACGCTCGGGGGGGGTAAGGTTTATCGTATTTTTCGTGTGTTTGTTTTTATTTGCGCAATTAATTTATGCTAATGTACAATTTTTTTTCTGAGTTCATGTGGAGGCCGTACCACGGTCAGGGTTATGCAGTTCGGGTCTCACGCGATGAGGGCTTCCTATCCACTGTCGGGCCGTACGCCACTCGTGTGTTTCGAGTTGGTTGAGTTTCACATGCCGGGACCCAGGGTTGCTAGGCAATTCGGGTTCCAGCGAGTGATACCGGCCCCAGTCGGTGGCGGAGGAGTACGACGAGAGGCGAAGACGTCCACACCCGCATGGCGGGGCCGAATATGAGCCCAGGGCGAAGAAGCACAAAGACTACATAGCCATGTGGGATGCCCGACAAGATGCAGCTTGACGAGCAGCTGTCTCGGTCCCCAGTAATGTGATCTTACCAACCCGTGAGTACATGGATTGGTACAATCGCATTACGTGCACCTCCTTACAAACCCACGCAGCGGGGATGCGGTCCCAGCTCCCGATGGGCATTCAACCCATCGCACCTTCGAGGACATTATTGTAATTTTTGTATTTTTGTTTGTCTACATTGCTTTTCCTTGTTTATAATATACTTACACGAGAATTGAAGTTGCAGGGCGGATGCCAAGCAGACTCATCTTGACGGAGCTCGATAAGCCGGCTTCCAACTCAATCGGCCACTCACGAGTCCACTAGTCTCACAGGCTTCAAAGACAATCAAAGAGGCGTTCGTGGCGGCGGGAAGTCCACGACTGCGAGATCGAGAAGCGCCGGATGTGGCGAGTCGGCGGTTCAGAGCCGGTGACGCAGCCGAGAGAACCTGTTCGGCCCGGTCCCAAAGGAAGGCGAGGTACGCGGAGGCAACGGGATGCCGCGCGGGAGGACTTGGCGGCGGGCGACAACGGCAGCGTGGCCCAGGGCCACGAGGCCCAGCTGCCGGCGGCAGATCCAGCACGATCCCCCAGCACATACACATTTTCCCAGTCGAGTCGGCGTACCCACCCCCTTTTGAGTACCAATTTGCATCACCCAGGGTACTTTTTCAGCGAGTTTTCGAGACGGGTGGGGATCCGGTGCAGGGGCCCTCTACATCTGCACGCAGTGAGCTTCACTCGGGAGGGGACGCCCTGTCGACTGCCCTGCACATCACCGAGACGCAGCGGCGAGACTCAGTTGCCGATAAACCCCGAGGAGCGGATATTTATCGACCACGAAGGCGCGGAGGTCATCTCAACCAATTTTGGTAGCGCCGTGCGAGGGTGAGAGATGGCGACCTTTACTTCCTGCGACCGGCCCCGAAACACACCGTTCCATACACACCTTCGTCGCCAGTAGATAGGTTTTCATTTACGTTGTTTACGTTTCGTTCATTGTAGTTACTGAAGAATGTTAATTTTTTTTCGGTTGTAAAATATTATTACGATAATTCATTGCTTGTTTTATATTAATATACAATTTATTTATTTTCTTGCTCAATTTTTAGTAAGTATTGTGTTTTGCAAATATTGTTTATATATAATACAAACACCTCGGAAAAAAATAACCTCCGGAAAAAAAAACCCCAAGTGTTTTGGGCAAACACACTTTGCCCGAGTCCCATAACGAAGTCCCACTTAGTTTCAGGACCATAGCGAGTGGGACTTCAGTTACAGCCACGTGTGCAACGCTAGCGTGGGAAAAGTTGCCACATCAGCCAGAACGGAAGTGGGACTTCCGTTATGGACAAAAATGTTTGTCCCACTTTTCCGGGTGCCATATTATGACTGATCTGGAAAAACTGGGCCAAGCCCATGCAAATCCCGGAAACTTCAGCCCACGAATAAGAAATATGGTAGCCCGTTAATTGGGATTTGCAATCTTTTTGTATGTTACTTGTTTCAAACAATGATATGTTAATAGGAGTGTATGTGAGCCGACATTTGCTTAACTCACACCTAATCTATTAGCCCAGCGCATGTCCATCATGAATAAGCTAATAAACGTTTAAGCTTATGTTAATTCATGTTTTATTGTGAGCTCGTGCCGATTTTACGAGTCTTATGAGTTAAATTAATATTGGCAGAATACAAGCATGTAACTACACATTAAGTAACATTATATATGAAAAATTCGCTATCTGTATACAACAAATTTTTTTCTTTTCTTTAAATATCAATAAATGTAATTTAGGCTACTTGTAACCAAACTAATTTACGGATATGCTCCGTTTGTCAAACTAACAAATCCGGCTAAAAAAAAAAAAGCAAAAAATGTCACTACCTTGCACATGTGACCGATTATATGGGCATAATTGTCTGAAATTGAATTCTCTCTAATAAAAAAAAAAAACCTAACTACCTCCTCTTCCCCTCTTTCATCTTCTTAAAAATAACCCTAAATTTATTTCCCTTCTTGAAGACCCAATCCGAACCAAACTTCATATTATAATTCCCAATTCCATATCTATGATAACATAGTGTAACATTGAATTGAAGGATTCCCCAAGCACATGTGCAAGGCACGTGACATTTATTATCACATGTGCAAGACACGTGACATTTTTGGTTTTTTTTTTTTGGCCGGATTCACTATTTTAACAAACAGGGCATATTCGTAAATTAGTTTAGTTACAAGTAGACTAAATTAAAATTATTGCTATTTAGAGAAAAGTAAAAAAAGTTGGTGCATAAAGATAGCGAATTTCTCAAGTGTGTGTATATATACACAATTGAGCTATTAACCCCAAAAATTATTAATAACAAATTTAAGCATAATGAAATGTGAAATTCTAAATATAACTTTCACCACAAAACTATAATATAAACTAAAGAAAGTGGACACGAAATCTAAACCTAGTGATTAATAAAGAATTCACTTTCTTTTTCCTCTCACTTTCTCTCTCTAGTTTATTCTCTCCTGGGTTTCTCCTTCATTCTTCTCCTCTAATGGCTATATTCGAACAAAGCTCTAACTACCAGACGGATCTAGCCATTCTTCATTCAATTTATGCGCTTTCACCCACTCTTTTTGCTGAAAATCATGTTGAAGTTCTTTCTAGACATTTTTAAAAGATTCAAGACCCCGAAGAAATTTCTATGTATTTCATATCCTTTCGGATATGGGTTTCTTTTGATCCTTCTTGGAGAGTTTTTTTAATCTGGACTTATTCTGAGCCTTTCTCAGTTTATATATATTTTCGAGACAATCTACTAGTCGATTATACGTCTGTGGTCTTTTAGATTGTTGATTTATAAGGAAGATATTAAAACTGAGCTTCTCTTACTATTGGTGTTCAAGGATTACGAGAGAGATACTGTGAATAAATTTATTATGTATTTTCTTTATTTACTGTATTAATATTTTTTTTTAGTTTCGGGGTGTAGATTTTTTTCAGTTATTATTGTTTTCTAAACTAGTGTATAACTTTTATTTTATTGTATTTTCAAACTATCCTTTAATTGTAATGACCTCATTTATTTTGTGATTGATGAATAGTTTATTATAAGAATATAGAATGTAAGTCATGAATCCTTTAATAAAATATACTCTCTCTGCTCACAAATCCCTCTCTCTTCTCTCTATAAGAGTAGTTTTGGTAAAAACAATGACATGTCTTTTGAGAAGAGATAGAGAGTCTAAAAATACATGTATTATAAAATAGAGGGAATATAATATAAGGTATCAATATTTATTTATTTTTTATTATTATTTATTGGAAGACTTATCTATTACAAGAAATATGAGGATTCAAGAAGCGGGGAGAGTATTCGAATTCATGACCTCTACGTTATAAGGCCTCAGCCTATAAGGTATCAATATGATTATAATCAGGAACTAAAATGGCGAAGATAGCGACTGCTCTCAACATTTTAAAAAATTCACTTTTTTTTATAAATTATAAAAAAATATTTCGCCCCCAAAGAATTAGATTTTGTCCTCTCAAAATACAAAAAGTGACTCAACCTGTAATTGTAATTACTAAAATGAAAAGGATTATGGAATAATAACTCCAAAAAACTTGTTTCAAACTAAAACCCTTAGATCGAACACTATGACGAAAGAAAACAGATAAACAAGTGCCAAGAACAACATATCTCGACACTCTGGCGGTTGTGAGCTGATTTCTATGCACAATTTCTTTTACACGTGATATCCATGCATTCACATCATTCAACACGTCCCCCTCTATTTCATTATTGATATATCTCTACAGCTATCTACTTTTTTTTTTTTTTTTTAATACTTTCAATCAAAATGGAGTAGAAATATAAGTGAAATTATTTGATTTCTATTAATAATAATAATAATAATAATAATAATGAGTTCTTCTTGGTTTCTTTGCTTCAAGAAATGCCTTCCCATGAATTCTTCTTCAAGAATTTCAACTCCTTCAAAGCAAAATGGTTGTGATGATGATGATATAGAAATGCAGGATTCGGTTTCATCGGATAAGCTTATAAGAAAGCCCCTTGGATGGAAGGCCATGCCATTTATCTTAGGTTTCGTAATATTTCTCTCTTTTGCTTTTCAATTTCATTCTATTCTTCTCGACAGTCAGTATAGTGTTGAATCAATCGACGGTCAGTATAGTGTTGAATCAATTTTAATCTTCAGGTCATTTAATTCGTAGTTGAAATATATAGCAGTTCATGAATAGTCAATCACATAATTGTTCTGAACAACTATCTCAATCGTTGAATTAAATGATTCGTTGACCAAGATTGATTCAACAACCAAATTAAAATGTACTTCTCTTACTTAACAAAATATAGTACTACCTCTGTCCCAAATTGCAAATCCCAAATTGTTTGCAACATTCACTTTTTAAAATATCCCAAATTATTTAGAACGTTTCAGAAATCAATGTATATTTATTATTATTTTTTCAGTTTTACCCACAATTATTACTCAATTAATCACTAATAATAAATATTAGCCATTAATTAAGTGATGTTTTAAATTTTTTTCTCATATTAATTACTTTTCAATCATTTTCTTGGTTTTGATGAAACTCATTCATCCCAAACGTGACAAATATTTTAAGACGGAGATAATATTTTTGCTAGGGAACAAGTATGTGACTTGTAATACAATACATCAAGCGTCAAACCTTGCCTATGTAGTCCGTAATTGATTCTTCATTTCGTTTTAAACTGAATATTCACTTTTCAATACAAAATACAAAATATGTAATAGGCATTTACTTTTAGAAAAAAATGAGTATTATTTGTGATTATAATGTTAATTATAGGCAAATAATGGTGCATGTTTTTCTATAAGTTTGCACGTATTTTTATAGTAAGAATAAATGTTTAGGAGTTAATTAAGTAAAAAAAAATTCAGAAAAAAGCAATATTGTCTATTTATCATTTAATATAGACAATCTAATTAATTATTAATCAGAATGCACTATCTTAAGGGACCCTTATATACAAACAGAGGAAGCATGGAATAAACATTCAATTCTAGAATCTTTGAATATTGGTGAAAATGCATTCATGATGATTAATTGAGTGAAAATATTTCTCTTTCAGGAAATGAAACATTTAAGAGATTGGCAAGTTTTGGGCTGTTTGCAAACTTTATGATGTTCTTGATGACCCAATTTCATTTGGACCAAGTTTCTGCTTCAAATGTGATTAATATATGGTCAGGTTGTTCTAATTTTTTGCCATTGCTGGGTGCATTTATCTGTGATGCCTATGCTGGGAGGTTTTTGACTCTTTCAGTAGCCACCATCTTTCAATCTCTGGTACGTTCCATTCGGTAGAGAATCTAAGGGGCAACGAAGTATAGGAATATCTATTAATTTCCTGCCTAAATTGGAGTCTTGTCCGCCCCCTATTCCGGTTGGGGGCGGAGAATCCTCAATTAAGGCAGGAATGGGGTTGGGAGCAGGATGAATATTGTCTCCCGGTTCGGGCGGGGTGAAGACATGTGGCATTAGGTCCCTCTTTCCGCTGGCTAAGACTAAGAATAGTTTGTCTCAACTTGTATACTCATGCATTTACCCACAATTTAGAAATTGACATGTGTCAATTTTTTTAATTCAATCTATAACATAAGAGAAATAGTGGGAACCCAGTAAAGAAAATATATTTTTTCCCTGTTCACGTGTCAATTTCGAGTGGTGAGTACATGCATGAGTACACACAAATTGGGTACATGCGCTTTTTTGGCGTTCCCGCTAGAGGTGTTAAAAGAAAAAACTACCGACCAATCTAAACCGAATTTTCAATTTGAGTAGTGAATTGGATTGATTTCGGTTTGAGGTAAATTAAAACTGAACTGTTTGAAAAAATTTCAATCCATTCAAAACTAAACCATATTTATTCATATATACATATATGTCAATATTTATAATATGTATTAGGTATACATTACTTATTATGAGAAAATTATTTTTGACAGAACAAGTAAAATGACTTTGGTAATAAAATAAACTTAACCGTTTATAGTAATATCCTTAATGGATCGATATTAAATAAATATCCAGATAAGTAACTTTTATCTTTCACCCATGTTTCTATTCCTCATGCCTAGTTTTGTGCATATTCCCATTAGCTAAGTAATTGTTAGGAGGATATATTTGTTTTGTTAATTTATTTTATTTGTTTTACATGTATTATATTGTTTGTAAATATTATTGCAATAAACATATTTTTTACCTCATTAAACCAATGAAACCAAACCAATCCAAACTGATGTAAATCGAATGTAACGGTTTGAAGTTTTGAATGGTTTTAATTGGTTTTAAAATTCTCAAACTGAATGTATTGGTTTGGTTTGAAAAATCGCACCAAACTGAACCGTGAACACCCTTAGTTCCCACGCCGTCTCATTTTTTTTAAAAAAATCTTTTATTAGTCTGAATTTTTTTTTTTATTATCTCAAATAAAATATATTATTACCATCTTTTAAAAAAAACAGAAAAAAGGATTTGGTTAGATATTGGCGAGGGCGGGAGGAGAGCGACCCGGCTAGGGTGTTGAACACCCTATTGCTCAACACCTTCTGAACACACTAATGACCATAGGATTTAGGAGCCTTATATCCAATGGCCATAAAAAGACACTAAAAGTAAAATGAATAATATGGCTGCCACACTGAATCCAAAGCGTGGACATTGTTCATCTTCTTCTCGAAACATCGCCTAAACCAATTTTTTCAGTTTTGAAACTCCAACCGTGACACCTTCAATATTTCATAATTGTAAGACACGATTTCACCATTAAAACCATAACCGTTCCCACACAGAACCCTATTTAATCATCCACAACCATTAACCCTTCAATTTGAAATATCAATCTCAAAATTGAAGAAAATTCTATTATGTAAGTAAATTTCTAAAGAATCATTCACAGTCGATACCAAATGTCGACAATGGCAATGGCAATTCAGATTCACTATGTATCAAACTTCCCCACTTCTCCTTCTACTCCAACCATTGCAACTATTTTTCCTGCAAAATTCAATCCCATTTTCTTCCGTAAATTGAGGGCGGAACCAAAATTCCCACACTTAATATCGTTTCCAATGTGCTTTGGCTGTCAAATTTTCTAGTAAAATTAATAATTTCAACAATCTATAAATAATATGTAAAATAAAATAACATAACAAGTGTTATTTTCACAATAGGTGTATGTCATTTATATGATAACGGTAAGATATATGCACAATAGCTATAAAGCATATTAATAATAGTTATAAGCATGACACATAATAACTATGAGACAAATTCATAATAGCTATTATGACACATCATCCACAACAAAATCATCCAAACTAGTATGATCTGGAGCATCATTCAAACTCATCCGGCTATTGATAATGGAATTCTCCATTGAAGGAAACCAATAAAATGGGGAAAAAAGGAAGAAGATAGAGAACAATAATTTCAGGATTTTTTTTGAAATATTGAATCTTCAAACAAGGGACAACGTGCGATATGATAGTCATGATGCCGAATTAGAGTGATTATTGCGAAATTTTAGGGCAAAAATCGCGGTAGGGGGAGATAGTTATGAAATTTGGCAAAAAGTCTCAACTGGGCGGGAACTGTGATTTGAAAGTCTCCGGATCCAATGTGGACGGCTCCTTTGACAACTGGATGTCTTACAGCCTTGTGATCCAAAAGCTTTTAATCCTGTGGCTTGTGTGACGTTCAGCACATGCTGAAAAAAGTGTTGTTCAACACTGTAGCCACATCGAGAAGAGAAGGGATCCTCAATTACCTGTTAGTATGGGTGCGCATTCGGTATTCGGAACAAAATTTCGGAATTCGGTTCGGTTTTTTAACGTTTTATTAAAACTGAACCGAACCAAAATTTTATGAAAACCGTATACCGAATACCAAAATTATTTCAGTATGGTTCAGTTTGTACTGAAATTTTATTTTTTTCTTGTGGAGCTCCACCTAAAAAAAAAAATAGACAACGATAAAATTATAATGCACAATTAAAAAAAAACAATAAATTAAAAATTAAGAATAAAATATAACTTTAAAACAATAACATAACTTCTTAAGTCCCCTATAATTCGGGGTATTGGCGGTAACATTTGACAATAAATGTACATAGTGTCTGCTCCCCTAATGTCACTAAAACAGATGTATTGAAGACAGATCTAAATAATATATTAATAATAGTATAAGTATAATACATTTTAATAATAATAATAATTGGTCTTTCGGTATTTCGGTAATTCAATTTAAAAAATTAAAAACTGAATATCAAGCCGAATTATTTTGATTTTTTTTTAAAATCAAACCGATTAAATCAAAATATCGAACTATATAGTATAATTCGGTTCGGTGTTTCGGTTAAATCGAATAGTGAACACCCCTACCTATTGGGGCGAGGATGGGATCCAACTTGTTCGCCGGTCCGGGATGAGAATTTGGAGGCGGAGGCGTGGCCATATTTCAACAATATTTTTTTGGAAAATGATTTACTCCTAGAAAATATTGGGTAGAAACCCTAAATCCCCAAATTGAGGGTGTCAAATTACTATCTTACCACTTTCAGGTGATTTGGAAGATTAAATTTATTTTATCTTTATTTTTAAATGCTCTACTCTACCAACCTATTCTACTATATCATCTCTCCTTCTTCCTTCTTCATTCTCATAAAGAAGCTCAAGAGTTTCCCAAATTTTTTTTCGAGAGAAGAAGATGAACGATTATTCCGATCAAACGACTCCGGTGAATAGTAACTCCCAGTGAAAGCAGTAACTGCGAAAAACTTTTGCTTTTATAAAATTTCGTTGCAAATATATTGGGTTTTTTGTTGTTTAGCCTAGGAAAACTGTTTTTTTTTGTTAAGATTCATTCTTTTTTTATCAAAAATCAAGAACCCAAACGAGAAGTTAAAATTAAAAATGGTAATTTTGAAAACGTGCAAAAGAAAGGAAGGGAAAAAAAACTATACTTTTACTCCAGTCAAACTCGATTATGCTTGGTTTGTTGGAGAAGACGATGAATAGTAACTTCATTTGTCTTGAATTTGCGTTGCAGGGATGTTGGGAATTTGGAATTGTTAATCCAGTGCAGAATATTAATTGCACCATGCAAAACTATTACGCATCGTTGGATCTAAAATCTAACTGGTGAGATCATTTGGTTTAACAACTTCTTGTGTTCGAGCTAATGTTCTTGTATTACGAACACTTGTTCTTGTGTTCTAAACACATGTTCTTGTGTTTTGAGAGTCCTAAACACATGTACTAGTCAGCATTGCCTGTAAAAAAAATGTGTTCAGTAGACAAAAACACGTGTTCTTGGTAAGAGAACGTGTGTTCAGTAGACAAAAACATGTGTTTTTGATAAGAGAACATGTGTTCAGTAGATAAAAACACATGTTTTTGGCAAGAGAACATGTGTTCTTCGTAAGACAAATGCCTTCTTGGTGTGAGAACATATAAGTCACTCAAATCTTACTTAAGTAATATTATAATGTTAATAGTTAAATTATATAATATTATAATGATAATAACCACGACTGTTTATAGATTATTAATATTATGAAATCGTTGTAAATAGATGATTACATTTGGTTAAGTAACTATACATTACTTAGTATATTAAGTATCATTGTTATAGTAATTATATTCATTTTCCTTTTAAGCGGTGTTTTATAAGATTATACGTTCTTCCTTTAACATGTGTTATATGTTAACAAGTAATTGAATCTACATAATGTTTAATTAACTCTAGAAGTGACTATGTGTTTCTTCATGTTCTAACTAACACTAAGCTACATAATATTATAGTATTGATAATCATTTTTATGACGTTGTGATTCGTTCTTCATTTCACAAATGTTATATATTAAAAAGTAATCTAATCATAATATGTGTTTAAGTAACTCTACAATACTTAGTATAATGAGGATCATTGTTCTATTGCATATATTCAATTTTCATTTTAAGCGGTGTTTTATAAGTCATTGTGTTATAATAAACACAAAATCTAATTTTATACTATAACAAGTAATCGTTATAGTATTTAGTGTTAATAATTTCAGAACACATAATGTTTTAGTGTTCTAACAAACACTAATTTTAATTTGGCTACAAAATAAAAAAAAATTGGGTTAAAATTTTAAAATTAAAAAAATATACATCAAAATAAATGGTTCAATTTATAAATTATAAAAAATTGAAAAAATTTGGGATCAAAATAATATTTTATAGGGACTTTAGGGTAATCAATTCCACAAATCACTAGAGGGATTTAGGGTAAGCATTTAACAAAAGATATAGGGATTTTACGTGCAATTAGTGAATAAATATGTACTAGAAAGTGTGATAATGACATTTCTTTGTAAGAATTCGAAAATAGTGATGGAAAATGCCAATCCGGCTAAAGTGCGGAACACCGAATGTTCTGCACCGTGCGAAATATTTAATGGCCACTGGATGAAGAAACTAACGTCAGAGATCATTTTGGTCTCAATACTTATCATGAAAAATGTAAAGTCAAATGATCTCAGCTGATCCCGCTTTCTTATCGACGGTCACCAAATATTTCACATCGTGCGAAATAGTTGGTGTTCAGCTACTATATGAGTTTGGAAAATATAGTTTGGGAACCATAAGTGCTTGTACTTTTTTTAGAGAAGCATTAACTTTTACTTGAAAAAGTTATATAGGAGCATTAAAACATGTATAGGGTAGACTCTTTTATAGGCTACAATTTTCAATCACTTCATTCACTCATTTGCTGCCATTTTTCTTCTTCTTTCATACTCTCTCTCACATTTTCTTTCCCAATCTCAGTAAATATTTACCAGAAAAAAGTAGAAAAAAATGAGAAAGAGAAAATATTTGTTGTTTGGTATTTGACCATTTAATCTAACTAATATGTCCGAAAATAAATGTTCAATTTTTTGTTCATTTCGTACAGAGGAATATTTGATATGCTTTTCCTCTACATCAAAGAAGAAAATGTAGTTGGGAACCATAAGTGCTTGTACTTTTTTAGATGAGCATTAACTTTTGCTTGAAAAAGTTATATAGGAGCATTAAAACATGTATATGGTAGACTCTTTTATAGGCTACAATTTTCAATCACTTCATTCACTCATTTCTCGCCATTTTTTCTTCTTTCTTTCATACTCTATCTCACATTTTCTTTCCCAATCTCGGTAAATATTTACCGAAAAAAAGTAGAAAAAAAATGAGAAAGAGAAAATATTTGTTGTTTGGTATTTGACTATTTAATCTAACTAATATGTCCGAAAATAAATGTTCAATTTTTTTGTTCATTTCGTACAGAGGAATATTTGATATGCTTTTCCTCTACATCAAAGAAACATTGAAGAACAAATAAATCTTCCAAAAGACCAAGTTGTACTAGGCTGCTATAGTAAATATATTAATTCTTCCTGCACCCGACAAAAAAACCCAATATATTTGCAACGAAATTTTATAAAAACAAAAGTTTTTCGCAAAAAATTAATCGGAACACATGTTCTCTTGCCAAGAACACATGTTCTCTTAACATGAACACGTGTTTTTGTCTACTGAACACATGTTCTCTTACCAAGAACACTTGTTTTTGTCTACTGAACACATTTTTTTTACAGGCAATGCTGACTAGTACATGTGTTTAGGACTCTCAAAACACAAGAACAAGTGTTCAGAATACGAGAACATGCGTTCTGAACACAAGAAGTTGTTAAACCAAATGATCTCAACCGTTAGATTTTAGATCCAACGGTGCGTAATGGTTTTGCATGGTGCAGAGCAATTAATATTCCGCACTGGATCTAACAATTTCAAATTATCAACATCCCTGCAACACAAATTCAAGACAAATGAAGTTACTATTCATCGTCTTCTCCAACAAACCAAGCATAATCAAGTTTGACTGGAGTAAAAGTATAGTTTTTTTCCCTTCCTTTCTTTTGCACGTTTTAAAAAAAAATTACCATTTTTTAATTTTAACTTCTTGTTTGAGTTCTTGGTTTTTGGGCTCTGTTGGGTTCATGATTTTTGATAAAAAAAAATGGACTGAATATTGACAACAAAAAAAAGTTTCCAAGGTTAAACAACAAAAAAACCCAATATATTTGTAACGAAATTTTATAAAAGCAAAAGTTTTTTCGAGTACTGTTTCATCTGAGTTACTATTCACTGAGTTACTATTCACCGGAGTTGTTTGATCGGAATAACTGTTCATCGTCTTCTCTGAAAAAATTTGGGCAACTCTTGAGCTTCTTTATGAGAATGAAGAAGGAAGAAGGAAGAAGGAGAGAGATGATAGTAGAATAGGTGAGAGTTAAAGAGAGATAAAATAGGGTGAAAGATCTTATCTTGCATTAAATTCTAAGTTTGATTTTTGATTTTTTTTTATTTTTTAAATTGGAAAGGGCAATTCTTATTGAAAAGGGTAAAATAGTCAGAAAAAATATTTTAGTCAATGTTTTAATCAATAATTCTAGTAAATTTTGCAGAAGATCCCTATTTTTTTTGCTAAGTAATATTTCAACAATATTTGTGTATATGTTATCTTTTTACTGTGGGGGAGTGGATAGCAAGATTCGAACTCGGGACCTCAGGTCCCTTTGTTCTTTGGCCGTTTCCACTTGGCCAGGAAGTCCCACTGTGTATATGTTATCCTTACCAAAAGCAACAAAAAAAATATTTTACTTTAGTGGTTGTTGTTCAAAAAGTATTGTTTACAAAATTCAGTATCAAAATAATTTATATTTTGTGGCAAAGATCCTTCCGTTTAACATTCTATCAGTCAACTGTTATTTTAAATTTTGAATTTGGTCAAAGATAAATTCATTAAGGACAGAAACGTAAATTTACTTCCCTATACCCAGGGACATACCAACCCTAGGAAGACCACCGTCAATGACACCATAACCACCGCATTGGCTGAGCAAATCCTTCAAAATATTTGTTATTTTCTCTTTTCCTCCTAGACCCATTTCTTAAAAAGTATTAATCTTTGATGGGGATTTGAAAATGATTGAAATTTGTGATATGGGTTTTGATTTTCTTGGATAAAAACCAAAGAAGAAGAGGTTAAGTAGTTTTCTGATAAAAGAGGTGGCAGGAGTTCAGAAAGTGTTTAATGCTGAATCATCAGCATCTACAAGTAAATAAAGTGAGTTGTTTGTCTGTCTCAGAGCTCTGAGTTTTGCATACTTATGGGAGGGGGGTGGGGGTGAAGGACCAGGATCCAAATCCCCATCATGAGGTCAAGCCTATGGAATGCCGATAGCTGGGCAACACAGGGAGGGAATGTTAAAATTGATTGGACAAAGGCTCCATTTACAGCTTCTTACAGGAATTTCAATGCTGATGATGCCTGTGTCTGGACTAGTGGTGTTAATTGAGTCTATTGAGTCTATAATTTTGGGTCCAGACTCAGACTCACTAAAAAAATATTTGAGTCCAAATCCAACTGTGTTGAGTTTGGACCTTTTCATTTAAGGTCCAGAATCTATTCCATATACTTCCTAACAAACATCATCAACAAATTCATCAACAATAAGAACAATAGAGTTTAATTTTCTATGATAAAGTTGTCAAGGGATTCTGATCAAATTCCTAATATTAATGAAAAGAATCATTTTTATGTTTAAGTAACTGAAATTTAATTAAATAATGGCGCGGTAAAATTTTCATGAAACAATCTACAACTTGTGACCCCTAAAATTTTTATTGCTAAAACCCGGTAAAAACTTTTTTTTATTACCATAACACAAAATAGCGAAATATTTAGTAATCATTTAGTGCATATTACTTGTTTAAGTTTAATAGTTTAGACTATAGATTGGTAAGATCCATTTCGATGAGCTATTTTGTTTCGAATAAAAAAAGAAAGAATTAGCATGTCTAGGAAAGCACTCAAAAAAAAAAAAAAAAAAACATTGCTACAGCAGCCCAAAACCATGTGATGGAAATTACTGTAGGTTTTGATAATTTTACTTGGGTAATAATGGGTCTTGGTGGGTCTTGATGGGTCTAATGAGTCTTAGTGGGTCTTTTGAATCCATTATTGATTACTTTAATAATTCATGAGTCCAAATCTAATTAGAGTTGGGTATAAAAAAAATAAGTTTAAATCCAGATTGGATCTGTTGGGCCCGGGCCTGAGTTTGAGTCTTTGAGCACAATTGACACCCCTGGTCTGGATATCCTCTAAGTCATCATCTTCGATGAGCTTCTCCAACAATAAATGGATGAATCAAGAACTAGTCTTGTGCCGACGAATTTATCACCGGAGACTTCCCAAAGGCCCAGTTTTTTATGTTGATTCCCCTAGGGGTGGAAGGGGTAGTACGTCTTGGGGGTATGGGGAAGTAAAATTACGTTTATGTTTTTAATGAATTTACATTTGACCAAATTCAAAATTTAAAATAATGGTGGACTGATGGAATGTTGGACGGAAATACCTTTGCCACTAAATATAAATTGTTTTGATATTGAGTTTTGTAAAAAAATACTTTTTGAACAATATCCACCAAACTAAAATAGTTTTTGGACCTGTAGGGCCAAATTGTCAAACAAATTCATAACACTTCTTTAAGATAGATTTTTTGGCCAATTTCATCTATAAAAAATTTATGATTAGTGAGTAAGGTCCTAGATTGTTTTTTTGAGTTTAAGGTACCTACTATATTTTTTAACTAACTTGAAAGCCCTTTTGTCCATTTTTTGACGGTCAACAGTTAGGTCAACTTATTTGATTTGATCTTTGCTAAATATATAAGGGTATTTTTGTAACTTCACTAAATCATAGTACTTCCTCTGGTTCCTCCGTAATTAAATAATTGTATACTTTAAACTTATTTTCGACACTATTTTTAAATAGATACATAAATAACATGATTGATATCGAAAAAGTAAATGTTGTAGAAGAAAATTGTGAAGATTTCCAAATTATTGAGACGAAGACCTAGTCTCATTTCAAAAATATATAAGTTCTTTGGGAACCACATAAATATGCCTTCAGAACATTACTCTTCCCATGTTTGATTCACGGAATGCCTTTATATAACGAATAACCTTGTCATGTACCAAACGGGATGTTGCATGGCCTTATTCCAGCTGAGCCAATAGACAAAAATGTTAAGGAAAGAATCAATACTCCCATTTGTGAGGGTTTAGGACCTTTGCAAGTTTGTGGTTGTTCTAAAAAGTTGCATTTTTGAGGATGCAATTGAGGGAGCCAAGGAATAAGTGTCAATATGAAGATTCCCTGCCATGCACAGAAATGAAAAAACTTATACATGAAGCTCTTTTAAGGGGTGGGTTGGGGGAGGGGGATATAGATCATAGCTTATAGGCTAAAAACAGCAAGAAAATGTTGTTTCGAAGCGATCCATATCTTTATATATGGATTTCCTGCGATTCTCATGTTTTGTGCCACTATTTTGTTCTTTATCGGGACGAGAATATATGTTTATGTTAAACCGCAAGGAAGTATCTTTTCAGATATCGCACAGGTACTGGTAGCAGCTTATAAAAAACGTAAGCTTAAACTTCCAACTCTCGAAGGAAATGTTGATGGAATCTTTTATGATCCACAGCCAAAAGTGAAGGTCATTAAGAAACTTTCTCTTACTCGCCAATTCAGGTAATTTGTCTTTTTTAATAATTTTTTTTTAATTTGTCTTGAATTTATGTAGTATGAGCTGATTAATACGAAATCTTATCAGACTGCTTAATACAAAATCTTATCGTGTCGAATTTGGACCATATAATCCTTGTCCAACACGTCCCAATAGCCATTATCTATAAAAATAAATAATATGTAAATAGTTATGCTATATTTTTATTAATTACATTACTTTTACTCAGTTTTATCATAAAAACAATTCAGTTTTACGTTTAAAATTCAAATTAAGTTTAAATGGTATGCTACGTAGTGCTACTAGTTCATCTTTGTCGTCGGGTTTAATTTCATTAAATTGCAATTTCTAGTTTTAAAAATGCTCCAAAATCATCTCTTTTTTTTTGTGTGGATATGATCGACCCTATTTTATTATTTCTGTTGTAATTAATGAAATGTTTAAATATTTATAAATTTCTTAATGGACTATTTGGACCGGGCCGGGTTGCACGATATTTTTCCTGGCGTGCACAAGCCAATTCTAATTAGGTCAAGACCTTATAGCACCATGTCAGCTCAGTCCAATAATAAAAACGCGTTGGGTTAAGACGACACTATAAATCTATAAATCTGGGCCGATATAATTTGCAACCTCTTGTACTTCCTTCCGTGTTCAGGTAACTTTCTGTAGCTATTGAGATTGGCAAAAAATCCTGTCCCCGTGTGTGTTCTCAAACAATCACAATTCACCATGTGTATATATAATTGGAAAAAATATTTATATAGTAAATTCTGATTGGTCGGGGATAGGATTGGGGATAGAGGATTTTCACCCATTGAGATTAGGTAGTATTTATGCATTAGAATACATAGACTTTTCAACGTACGTAAATTTTGTAAATTATCTCTTTTAATTTCTCTTCTTTAATTACTACTTTGGTGCAACTTTAATATCAAAATTACATACTCATGATTCATATTTCCTAATAAATAGTAACATTATTTCATGGATCATTTCAGGTTTCTAAATAAAGCTGCCCTAATAGAAGAAGGTGATGTAAATCCAGATGGATCAAGAAATGATAAATGGAGATTAAGCAGTATTCAAAGTATTGAGGAAGTTAAATGCCTACTTAGGATTATGCCAATATGGGCTTCTGGCATCATTTGTTTCACTGCCTTTACACAACAATGGACATTCACAACATCCCAAGCCTTAAAAATGGACCGTCGTCTCGGGCCTCATTTCGAAGTCCCTTCTGGATCAATGAGTGCAATATCTTTAATCACTGCCGGAATTATAATTCCTCTTTACGACACAATTTTCGTACCATTAGTACGAAAACGAACCAAAATCGAAGGCGGAATCACTCTCCTTCAAAGAACTGGAATTGGCATGATTTTCTCCTTCCTTTCGATGTTCGTTTCTGGGCTTATCGAGCGAAAGAGAAGGGCCTCTGCTCTATTGCACAACGGTCAAAATGGGGTTGCCCCGATATCGGCATTTTGGTTAGCCCCACAGTTAATTCTAACGGGCCTTTCTGATGCATTTAACGTGGGCCAAATCGAATTTTATAACAAAGAGTTTCCTGATAATATGACTACCGTGGCAAATTCTTTGTTTTCGATCACCATGGCTGGAGCGAGTTACCTAAGCATCGTACTTGTTAACGTTATTCATAAGACGACAGGAGAAAATGGGTGTTCTGATTGGTTAACAAATGACATAAATCACGGAAGATTGGAGAATTTTTACTTTGTTTTAGCGGGTTTAGGAGTTTCGAATTTTATTTATTTTCTTCTTATTACTCGTAGATATAAATATAAGAGTCGGGTTCGAGTTGATGAAGAAGAAGAAACTCGAGACAGTGCTGAGCTCAAGGGCATCGATAATTGAAATCAATTCCCTATTAGTTAGCTAGTACTCGCTACATTTCATTATATAATTTGTTTTAGATAGTTCTTATATTTTTTTTTATTATATAAGACATTTTAAATAGTTTTTTTATTCTCTGGTGCTTTTATTTTCAATTATACACTTACTTGACTCAAAATATTTTTTACTTAATAACAGTAAAATGACAATGTTGGTACTTTTGACTTAAAAGGTAGCTCGTTTTTAATTTCCTTAATCTCTACGAAATATTCTAAACGTACTGATAGAGTCATAACTGGAAGAAATGATTCTTGCTACATGTGTATAGATTTTTTTGGAGATTATTAATTTGTACAAACAGTGAGAATGTAGCTTTTGTCAGGAATTAAATGTCCAAAAATAAATAGGAAAGTAAAAATTCAATTATGAACGAAAAAGTATTATTATGAGGGTTTATTATCTTTTCCTCCTATTTTCATTTTAGTTGGGTTTTAACAGTTTGCAACTGGAGGATAATTTAAAACTCTTTGTAAAAGTAATAAATATTTGAAATGAAATAAAAAAAACATTTCTTATGGATTCAAAAATTGCAGTCATATAAAAACACAATTTTCAAATGTAACCAAAGGTAGCCAAGATATGTAAGATCAACCACTTGACCATTACTTGATTCTCAAATGTACAAAAAGAAATAAAATATATTACCAGTGCAACTGAAATATATTCTAATTACAATTTTTTTTTTTTAATTCATACAAAGATTATGGCAACACCTAACTCGTAAATTTGTTTTTCTCTAATAAGATTAGTACGTTTCGATTTTTTGTACAAGTTAAGAATGTAATTGGATAGTCTTTTATTTCAGAAAGGAACATAAGATTTTAGATCTTGTTTTACAAACAATTTAATGGAAAATTGGTCCTCAAACTATTTTTTCAAATAATCGAGTGGTACTCATTCTTTTTTACTTCCCAGTTAATCCTGAATGTTATTTTGCACTTCCTAACCGGTCCCAGAATCACCACCCACGGGGCTTTCCGGCCAAATCCCTCTGTATGTAGTATTTATACTTTCTAGATAATCCCTGGAGTATTTCCGAGCTTCCAAGATGGTTATATCATCATCTTCTTCATCCTCAAAGATCGATCCATCGCCAACCACCAACCATTTCACTTCCAAATCCGACCACCAACGCCGTCCACCCACCATATATCTCCCAAAATTCGACTATCAAGCCGCCACCCACCACTTTTAGCCAACTCGAAATTGGAATCACATGAATCTTCATATCAAGAATAATGATTAGACATCAAATCCTATTTGGAAAGCAGTCTTGAAGGGTCCACATGGGAGGTGTTGGTGGTCAAATTTGGGAGATAAATGATGGGTGGGTGGCATTGGTGGTTGGATTTGGGCGCGATGAATTTTAGAAGATGATGCTAGGACCATTTTGGAATCGCGCAAATACTTCTGGGATCATTCAGGAAGTAAAAATACTACAGCGGGGAATTTGGCCGGAAACCACCGTGGATGGTGGTGTTGGGACCCGTTAAGAAGCGTGAAATAACATTCTGGATCAAATGAAAAGTAAAAAAAGAATGAGTACCACTTGATTATTTGAGAAATAGTTTGAGGACTAAACATACTAATTTCCCAATTTAATTTCTACTAAACCCTAAACGTTTCGTTTAAAAACAAAAGACTGACCACCTAGACTAGACTTATGTGTATAGCAATCAAGCATGTGATACACAAGGAGCATTGGATTTTTGGATAATGTTGTATGACTAAGTAAAATTGACTAAAATTTTAAATAAATATTACTCACCTCTATTGGCATAATAAATTTAACGAATTATTTATAATTTTAACCTTAATTTAATTAATTAATTGGTTAAACTTATCTATCTAGCATTACTCTAAAATTTTATCTTGCTACATCCTATATTATGCCGAACACAAAATTGAATGCTCCTTGTGTATCACATGCTTGATTGCTATACACATAAGTCTAGTCTAGTCTAGTCTAGGTGGCCAGTCTTTTGTTAGTAAACGAAACATTTATGGTTTAGTAGAAATTAAATTTAGTCAATTGGCTATGGTGTCGAATACAAAATTCAATATATACTGCGTATTTTTTATTGATAAAAAATTTAACGGTCCAATTTTTTAGAGCGGACATTGTTATGATTTTGTAACACTTATTGCGTAAAATATGTATTATATGTCTTAAACCACATATTAATTAAGAAAGAACACATATTATATATGATGTAACACCTGTTTAAAAACCTACAACATCTGTCAAAAAATATTTAATATATATTAATTTTTTAGTGTGATACTATATCCGCGAAAGATATTCTTAAAGTTTGGAAGTGTGTGTTGCAATATATCCTAAATATCATCTCCTACCTAGAATATTGATTTATATCCAGTCAACTTACTCCAAGGCATACTATTTAAATCCAAGTTTGGTACTCGATCTTCATCTATCATTAAGAAATTGATAACTCTTGAATGGACCATCAACATTAAACAAGATCTTCATATGTTTCATCATACTAGACTTATTACAACTTTGGAAAAAATGTCACATATGAAAATAAACTATATACTACAAAGCCTAGTAGTTTAATTCATAAAACTCAACATAACCAAATAATAATCATTTTTATTGTCGTTATTAGTTTAGAAGGGGCAAACGATATATTGATTGACTAAGATTAAGGCACCATGACATAAAGTTAATAAGTTTGAATATCTTTCTCGCTTTTTAGATCTTCTGTTTTTTTATAATAGATAAATTCTCTTTCTGATTTTTTTTTTTTAAAAAAAAAAATTTAAAAGTCAAATATCTAGCTTTTCAATTTTAATAAATTTCATTTCGAACTTTTTCTTTTCTTTTTTCGGGCATTGATGTATGAAAAAAATTGATAGATAGGAAGAGGAAAATACCTGGAAGTAAGGGTGTTCATTAATCGGTTTCAATCGAAAATCGCACCGCACCAAATTTAATTTTGGTGTACGGTGCGGTATTTGGTCAATTATGGTGCGGTTAAATACGGTTTTAGTTGCCGCAGATTATTTTTTGGTGCGGTCGCGGTTTAGAAAATTTTAAGTTATATCGCACCGCAAACCGCATTATGTTCCTAACTAATTTTTTATTTTTTATTTTAAAGAAAATATGGTATATTTACATAATTATGTTTTACTAAATTTAATTTAATTACAATTAGTTGTTTTATTAGATTTAAATTAGGGTTAGGATCTGATTCTCTTATTCTCACACCTCATAAGATATTTAAATAATTTTATAAGTTTTTTAGATTGGTTTTCACCGCACCTAATTTCACCAAACCAAAATAATTACGATTTTGTGAAATTCGATTTAGAAGTCAAAATGGTGTGGTATGATTTTAAAAAATATATTAAAAAATCGTATAAAAACCGCATTAATAAATCGGTTTTCACCAAACCGCACCAATGAACACCCCTACCTGGAAGGACCATGTCTTTTAGGTGAAGAATTCTCAAGCCACAACAATGCCAAATGACCAAAGTGATTAAGCCAATTAAACAATGCCAAATGACTAAAGTGAGATTACACCAAATATTTAATTTCTCATTGATTCTACAACATGTGGTGTAGTTCAAAAAGTCATTTTATAGTAAAAATATTTTGGTCCTATTGTCTAGTCCATATATAGTAGGTAATTAAGAACATAAACATCAAGATATAAATGGTTGCTTTATCTTTAATCTTTTTAGCTTTCTCTCATATTGTTTCATTAGCAATTTATCGTTATTACAAAAATTGTTCTTAAATTAATGAGTGTAATATATGTGGGGTTAAAAAAGTTGATTCATAGAAAAGAAAATTTGTATGAATTGACCTTTCGTCAGGCATATACTAATTTTTAAGATGATACTCATATATTAAAATAAAATTACTCATTTTTAACAATTATGCCATGTGTTTTACTATGCCATTCATGAATACGATGTGATCTAATATATGTAATCAATTACTAATTGTATCAAAGTGAAACTTTATGATTGTATCGGGACGAAGATAGAAATTTAGCGTTTGGGGAAAAATTGTAACAGTATGCCGAATTATATATAAAAGATTGAAAAATAAAATGTTTGGGGGACAAATTTTATCAAATATTTTGAACTACATTTAAACTTGATTATATCTATTAATATTTTTAAAAATTTCGTAGCGACTGACACCCCGCCCTCCTTGTCTTCGTCCTGGGTTGGATGCAAGGAATTGGAAAGAAAAGAAATGCTAGAAGAGAAAATAGGGATCGAGTTTGTCTTGAGATATAAATTTTAGATTTTTGTTATGAATGATGTATGGAATATATAAATAACATTTAATACAAACTCTACTGCAATGTCTGTATGTTGTACTCTTCTCCCTCCTTACTTGATCCTCTCTACCTTTTCCTTCACCATCTCCTCTCTCTCTCTCTCTATATATATAACTCTAATTCTGTAAGTAATATTTCTTTTGATAAATTGGTGATTTACGATATATGCAAGATAAATATAATAATGCAATAAAAAGATTCTTATTGAATTAATCGAATCAGTAATTTACCACAGTCAATTTTTTAAAGAACAATAGTTAAGTCAATTAAGCTGACATCACTTGTCAATAATCTTGTATAATTTATCATGAATAAACATTGAAATTTTATCTAAAGAAAGGCACGTGTAGGAAATACTTCACATATATGAAATATTCGTGCCCTCTCTCTTTTATTTTTATCCCCCCTACCATTATTTTTTGGGAACTAAATATATTTGGTACTCAAACACAAATGAATTGACATTCAAAAAATATTGGAGGGCAACTGGCAAAATATTTTTCAAATTTGTAACACATGTTGCTTTTAAATATCTCGAATTCGCGACTTACTCTGAACAAGTCTTAAAAAATTACATGTATGATGGGTTAAATTAAAATTACTTATACAATCATGAATTTAATATAGGAGTTTCAAATCATCAATAATTTCAGAATCTTCCTACAAGAGAACTTTAGATAATGACTAGGAACACAAAATCTAAAAGGCTTTAAATATAGAAATCAAGCCTTTAGGTGTATTCATCCCATTAATCTTTGTACAATTCGTTAGGTCACACCAATAACTATAACTCGACAAAATGTTTATTGTTGCGACTACTCTTGGCATCGGGGAAAAGAGGAAAAAAATTGTGACAACTCAAGAAATTCAGTGCAATAATGAATTATGTGTGCTGGAATTACTGCCACCTCAATGTTACAGGATTGTTGAAATATAAAAGTCCCACATCGATTGTTTAAGGAGACTCAAATTATTTATAAGTTCAAATGTTAATATATTTTATTGTCAATTGGTCGCGAGGACATGCAAACTCTTGAGTTATTTTAACTGCTAGAGCAAATAAGCCCGAACCATCTATATCATTATTTTTAACTGCTGGAGAAACCGTGGAAGGACCATTCTGCAAGTACACAAAGATTATGTGACTCATTTGCAGTTACTCAATACTTTAGGGACTATTACGGTAATTTTGTCCAAAAAATATTACTGCCTTCCCGGCAGGGACGCGACTCTACGCGTGGCATGGCGAGTCGAGACGAGACAGAAGGACGGACGGCGCGCGAGGGGTACCTCCTTACCCACTTGTTTAAGATCACTAGTCTAGCTAGTGCTTATAAAGTAGTTTTAATCGATTCTCACAACCGATGTTGGATATACCAACACACCTCCATTAATAACCTCTCCACTTTAACAAAATTTATCATTCACACCGAGAATTAGTTTCCTCACGTGTTATATATCATCGTGAAGCTTGCGCAAGCCACTACGCGATGAATTCAAAACACTTTAAAACTAAGCGGTGGAACACACAATTAAATTTGATCAAATCAGTCCACTTTATTAATTAATTCTCCAACATCTATATCATTATTTTTGCTCAACTCGCCATGTGAAAAATGCGTTCCGGATAAATTTATTCTCGTCAATATCGATTCAAATATTTTGTAACACTATTTGTAACATTACATAAATTGCTTCTAATTGTATGAACTTTTATTTAATATTTTAAACTAAATAAGATAATCTCTAAATTTTAAAAAATAAAGTCTAAATATTATCATATACTATAAATGGAAATGTTAAATGAAGAGTTCCATAAAGTGTTAGATATAACTCGTGCCAGCCAATATGAAGTCGTACGAGAAGCTAAATCACACTCTATACAAACTATGTGCAACATATTCATATTTTAAGAGAAGTTTGAAACTTGAATGGAGATTTAATTACTTTGGACGCAACCAAGTTTTGGACCTTTTTTTGGGTTGTTCGATTTAATCATATTCATTGCAAAGATTAATTGGAATGGTAATTTAGAAGCGACGAAGTCAGAACTTTTAGGTTGGGTTGAAAAGCTACAACAGTACGCCGCACAAAATGTTGGGAGCGCATTTGATCAAATATTTCGAATTACATATAAAATTTACTATATTTATTAGTATTTTAAAAATAAAAATAAAAATCTCGAGGACGATTGACTCACCCGCCACTGCCTTCGTGACTGTAATTTAGATAAAGCTAAACATGTTGTTCTTGTTCAACTTCATCTATTCCTATATACAATCCTTCTAATCAATAATGTAATTTGAGTTTTACCTTTCACTATCTTATAGCATTTGTGTTCCCACTCCCACCTAAAGGAACCGTAAGTGGAATTTGGAGTTTTCAGGAATTTGAATTGAGAGGCCTCTCAAGCACCATAACCTATGAAGTTCAATTATTGTATTAAGGGTTGTTAAATTGACAGCAAAATGACGTAGTTGTCATTATGCATATTTTTACATATAGTATCAAAATTGATGAATTTTTTTAAATCCTAAATCCTTCAAAAAATAAAATAACTCGTTTTAAAATTTTAAAATATTCAGTGAAATAAAAACAAAAACAAAAAATTTCATAAAACACTATTTTTTTCTTCAATCTCTTTCACTTTCCGCTTCTTTACAAACTCCAACAAACTATCATTCTAGGACCTAAATGTCATTACAATGTATAAAGTAATATACAAAACATTTGTCCACAATTATTTTTGTAGAGTCAAATTCACATTCTATTTCAATATTTTAGTCTCATCTATTTTGTTTCGATGTATTCAGTCCTCGAGTGGCTGAACATAATCGGATTATATCGCATGAGCACTAATGACCCGAATTTACGCTGCAGGAGGACTAAAATTATTCAAAGAAAATAGATATGTGAATAAAATTGTTGAAATAATAAAGTGAGAACTAAATTGTAATTATAAACATGAGTGTGTGATTGTTTTTACATAATACTCTTAATGTATATCCTTCGCTAGTTCTATTATCATAATCTCTCTCTATCTCTCCCCTTCTTATACAATAAGCATTCACTCTAAGAGCTACTTTATTTATTGAAGAGACTAAATTGAAAAATACTATGATTTAATGGTAGTGAAAACGAAAAATATGTACAATGATAATAAAGTTATTTTGCTACCATTTTTAACATAATGAATCTCTAATGCATTAATTGAAACTTCATTTGGTAAATTCCTACTCCTTATAACTTAATGATAGCAAAATAAAATCAACCCCCTGTTTTTTTTTCTAACGGCCATAGATATTCACTAGTGATGATTTTGACTTTTTCCTTCACTCGAAGAAACTCCTTTTCAGAAAAAGAAGTAACACACTTGACTACTATATCTTAGGGAATTGATGTATGAGTCTGGCTCATTAATCTCGAGTGTGTCTCACATTTACAAAAAGTTTTTATTTATAACTCTCAGTCATATAAGTAAGACAGTAAAAACTCGTAAGAAAAATGTCAAGTGTAGAATATAATTTTATATATCAATAAAAACAAATATAGAATTTAAAATAATCTATAATCTTATGTTATGAAATAAGGAAAAATATTAAAAATAAGCTTTTGGAGGGAATCGAACTTAGACTACAAGGCTCTTTTTTAAAGATGCGCGGGTCGTGACTCAGGTCAAAGGCATATAGAGCTCCGAACCGAAGTCTATAAATAGGGCTATTTTGGGATATTTTCAGGATTCCAGAAATAGATGCAGTTTGAATTACTTTTTCTCTCAATTCTTTCCCTAATTCTAGGTCAATTGAACAAGCTCTGTGATCAATTCTCTCTTCTTCTTCTTAATTTTGCAAATCTTAGTTCATACATCAATAAAGTTCTATTGTGAAGTTGTTAACACGATAATTTGGTATCAAGGTTGTTTCTTTCCTTGGCAACAATTGTGGTGAACAGAAACCAGCAATTCGAAACTTCGCAACCTTCATCTCAGGCTATTCTTCCTTCGCCGGTGTCAGGAGAGCTGCGAATTCCTTTGGAATAGCTATCGCAGAGGTTAGTTGAGGTGGAGAGTTCTAACTCTCCATTTAATTCTCAATTTGATTATCTGAGAGCTGCTATTGACAATGTTAGTGTAAAAATGAATGGAAAAATTAATGAACCTCATAAGAAGATAGGAATGATACTTGATCAGTTGACTAAAATGAATTCTAATGATAAGGAAAAAGTAGTTCAAGTAGATCCTAGTAGAATGAACACTACAAAAAAAACAAAAAAAACCTTTAGTAACGAAAATTTTCGTTAGGAAAGGTCAAAAAATTCGTTACGAAAGACCTTTAGTAACCCCAGTTCACCCGCTGGAGCCGAGCCGGAGCCGGAGCCGAGCCAAGCCACCCTACATTAATGTTGAATAAAGTCTCCACATTTTCATAGAAGTGGGAATCGAACTCAAGACCTCCAACAAATTGTATGTCATGCACTTGCCCACTGAGTTACGTTGGTCATTTGTTACTTATTGTTCCTATTATATTTATTATAATGAAGTTTTGTATTTTGAACCTTTAGTTATTTTAATTTCTCTTTGTGTTGTGATTTTTTTTTTTATGAATTAAATTAAAATTAATACATTTTCGTCAATGTATTTGTGTATTAAGTTGTTATAAAAAATAAGAATAAAATTATTCTAGTTGCATATATACTATTTTTTAGTAATACTTTTAATATAAAGACTAAACAAATATAAAAATTAAAATTATATTCTAAATTAAATCATACTTATATATGTATATTCTTAAAATTAAGACGAAACTTTTCGTGACAAATTTTCTTTCGTTACGAAAGGTTGACCTTTCGTAACGAAAAAAGTATTTGTCATGAAAAGTTATACCTATCGTGACGAAAATGTGGTTTCGTTACGAAAGGCCTTTCGTAACGAAACTACTACTTTTAGTGACGAATATTTTTTTCGTTAGGAAAGGTCAACTTTTCGTAACGATTCCGAATTTCGTTACGAAAAGTATACCTTTCGTTCACGAAAAGTTCGTCCTAACAGTTAGTTTTTTTTGTAGTGGAATGCCAATTCACCTATAATCAGGCCTTTGAAGACTGATTATGGTTATGGAAGGGAGAATATTGGGAATCATGGTTCTGGAAATATTTCCAAACCTAGATTTGACTGTGGAGGTACTGATAAAGGTGGATACAAGTTGCCTAAACTTGAATTCCCTAAGTTTTATGGTAGTAAACCTAGAGAGTGGTTGATTCAAGATGAATAGTATTTCAAGATGCATAGGATTCATGATCCTTTCAAGCTTGGCATTGCTTTATTCTATTTTAGAAGAGAAGCTTGCCGTTGGGGACACAGCTATGTTGCTGAGCATGGGGCTCAGAACTGGCCTGGATTTATCCTGGCACTTAACTCTAGATTTGATGCTAAAACCATCACTGGAATAGTAGGAGAATTTTCAAAACTCAGGCAGACCTCTGATGTTCAATTTAATATGATGATTTTTGAGGATTTGAAATCTATTTTTGCCACTACTGGAACAATAGCAACTGCTGAATACTATGTAGCTTTGTTCCTAAGTGGACTTAAGGAAGAGATAAGAGGTGTTGTACATATGCAATGCCTAATTTTCTACTAGAGGCTTTCAGATTAGCTGTTGAACAAGAGCAATACATGGCACAATGCAGCAAGGCTGCAACCAAGCCTTACTCCTCCAGCTTCTCTCAAAAGTCTACTACTTCATTGATCCTGGTTTGGTGAAGCATATGAAGATTGAAGTTGACCATACAAGACCATTGCTTATAGTGTTAGGCAATGGGGAGAAGAAGTGGTATGGTGAGGGGGTGTAAAAGAGTTAAGTGGAAGATTAATGGCAAGACTTCTGCCAAGATTTACATGTATTGACCTAGGGGGAAGTGACACGATCTTGGGAGGTGACTGGCTTGAAAAGTACAGTCCAATCATATTGGACTACAAACATTAGGCAGTCAAGTTTATGGTTGGAGGAAAAGAAAATGAAGTTAGGAGCAACAATGAACCTGCTGAGCTCAAGTCCATTTCAGCTGAGTCTTTTCCTAAATGCCTCAATGATGCTGTTAAGGTTTGGATCGGTTATATGTCAACAATCCAAGAAGATGAAGGGTTTGGGTAGTTGGCAGCTGTCCAGGAAGGAAGTGGAGGTGAATCAGACTATCATGCTACCATATATGAGATTCTTATGGAGTTTTCTGATGTGTTTTCCATGCATCAGGGGTTACCTCCAAAAATGAACCATGAACATCAAATTGTTCTCAGTGATGGAGCACAACCGGTGAAGTTGAGGTCCTGATAACTCGTAAATTTATCTATATTTTCTTCAACTTTAATAGTAATTTTGAGCTTCAAAAAGTATTTACATATTGAGTTTTGAGCTTAGAATGGTATAATCCTCACTTCTTTGTGTTTGTATTTGTAGGGGCAAAATAGTCTTTTAAAGGATAAAAGTGAACCGACTTGCAGAATAAGAATGAAGCTGTTGGAATTGAAGATATGACCTTTACGGTCTAGAAGAGTTCTGGTGTACTTCAACTATTTTAAAGAATCTTGAAGAGTTGTATTTTATGTCAACTACTTTGAAGGAGTGTGGAGAGTTTTAATATATGCCAGTTACCTTAAGCTAGTAGGTTTCTATTTCTATAAATACTCTTTAATAGTCTTAGAAAAGAAAAAGGGGTCATTATTAGATTATTCTAGGTTTTAATTTGTTATTGAATTTTTTCTAGTATGAGCTAAATATTTATTCTAAGGCCATGATGTATCTAGATTAATTTTATATATTATTCTTGTGATTTTGTTATTCAATAGGTGTTGGGGAATTAATTTCTTATTATTATTCTTAATGCTTTGTGTGATTAGCTACCACTCAAATTGTCTTTACATTAACTTGGAAGATTTGCGACAGCTGACCTTGTTAATTAGGTTAAATAATATGAACATAAATTGCATGCAAGATAGACATATACTTGTATGGTTTGTGCGATCTTTACGATTTCATATGTTTAATGCATTTTTATGGGTTAAAATCAACATAGACATATAGTTGGTTTATTCATGAGAATAGGTTTGATAAGCCTTGAAAGAGGTTATTAGATATATTTTGGAAATCGATCGATTAATGAAACTCACTCTAGAATAACATATCGTTAGGATAATATATTGGCTAATTTAGTGAATTCATGTGCCTTAGACTTTTATCACTCTTGTTTAAGTAATTTGTTTTCTTTAGTTTATTTAATTAATTTAGTTAAACCATACTATCATCAACCATTGAATTTATTTTACTTGCTTTTGATCATCGTAGAATTAGTTATTTAGAAATTAATTAATCATTATTCTCTGTGGGATCGACCTTGATTACTACAACATCGACCTAGTATACTTGCTAGTATAGATTTTGCATATCAGGTCCTATAGGGTATCTCACTCTCAGAAAAATGAGATAGAAAAATAAGTGAAGATAATGTTGTATGAGGGAATTATACATCCTAGTAGTAGCTATTTTTCTTCTCCAATAATTTTGGTTAAGAAGAGAGATAACACTTGGAGATTCTGTGTTGACTATAGGCACCTTAATACTATGACAATTAAGGATAAATTTCCCATACCTCTTGTGGATGACCTAATAGATGAACTTCATGGAGCTTTATTCTTTTAAAAAATAGACCTCAGATCTGGCTATTTTCAGATAAGAATGAAGGAAAAAGATATCCCAAAAATTGCTTTTAGCACACATTTTGGGCATTTTGAGTTCAAGGTCATGCCCTTTGGGTTGACAAATGCTCCTGCCACCTTCCAGTCACTTATGAACTTTATATTTGGTCCATATTTAAGGAAATGTGTGCTGGTATTTTTTGATGACATCTTGGTCTATAGTCCTAGCTTGGAAGCTCATGAAGAGCATCTCATGATTGTACTCAATTTGTTACGGCAACATCAACTTTATGCGAAAATGAGTAAGTGTACTTTTGTGCAAACTGAGATAGAGTACTTAGGTCACTTGATATCTGGTAATGGGGGTTAGAGCTAACCCTCAGAAGATCAAGAGTATGATGGATTGGCCTAGACCTTCTACAATTAAGCTCTAAGGGGATTCCTAGGCGAAATAGGTTATTATAGAAGGTTCATCAAAGGGTATGGAACCTTAAGTAAGCCTATGACCTCCTAACTAAAAAAGAACAACTTTGTATGGAATTCTGAAGTTGAGAAAGCATTTATGTATCTCAAGAAGATCATGTGTCAACCACCAGTCCTAGCTCTTCCTGATTTCACCAAAAAAAATTGTGATAGAAACTGATGGTAGTGATTCAGGGATGGGGGTTGTTCTTATGCAAGAAGGCAAGAAGGCAAGCCCTTATCTTATTTCAGAAAAGCTTAGGGACCTAGGAGTTTAGGACTTCCTCCCTATGAGAAGGAACTTATGAGACTCTCAACTGTCATACTCAAATGGAGACATTATTTGGAAGGACACTCTTTTGTGATCAGGACTAATGACCAAAGTCTTAAGCACCTTTTGGAGCAAATGATTAGTACATCAGCTCAACAAAAGTGGATAGTCAAGCTGCTTGGCTTTGACTTTGAAATCCATTATAAGAAATGCATTGAGAATAGAGCTGATGATGTTCTTTCTAGAGTTCATGAGTGCAATGCCATTTCTGTCATTGTTCCAAAGTGGATTAAAGATGTTAAAGTCAGCTATGAAGGAGGTGTTACCTCCCAGAATCTCATTGCTCAATTTCTTATTGGCCAACAGATGGCTGATTACACCTACAAATGTGGCATTATCAGATACAATGGTAGGATCTACACTGGAAGTAGTGATGGCCTGAAGAATAAATTGATTGATGTTATGCATTCCTCCTTTGTAAGAGGGCATTCTGGGGTATTAGCCAGTTACTAGAGGATGAAAAAAGTTTTCTACTGGCCTAATATGCAGGGGCATATTCAAGAAATGGTGGGGCAATGTGAAGTATGCCAGAGGAATAAGCATGAAAGTGTGGCTTATCCTGGCTTACTTCAACCTTTGGAACTTCCTGATAGACCATTCACTCATTTGAGTATGGATTTTATTGAGGGACTTCCAAGGTTTGAAAGAAAGGACACCATTTTGGTGGTTGTAGACAGGTTTTCTAAGTTTGGTCATTTCATGGCCTTGTCACATTCATTTTATGCTAAGAAAATAGTAGAAGAGTTCTTGGATAAGGTTTACAAGATGCATGGTCTACCTATTTGTATTGTAAGTGATAGGGACAAGGTGTTTACCAGCCAATTCTGAAGAAGGGAGAATGAGTGGTAGAACAAATAGATTTGCCTCAGACTAATGCTGAAGAACTAGACAGAAGGTTGGTCAAGAAAGGCAACAAGGCTGTGGTTCTATGTCTTATATCATGGAGTAACCTATCTGAAGAAGATGCAACATGGGAAGAGGCTGAAGAATTCATCAAGAATTGGCCAGATTTTAGCTGGACAGCTTGAGGACAAGCTGGTTCTTAAGGGGAGGGAAATGTTATGAAATAAGGGAAAAGATCAGAAATAGGCTTTTGGAGGGAATCGAACTTGCAGTCTCCTTTCTAAAGATGCTCGGGTCGTGACTCGGGTCTAAGGCATATGGAGCTCCGGACCGTCTATAAATAGAACTATTTTGGGATACTTTCAGGATTTTTAGATGCAGGTTGAATTATTTTTTCTTCCCTCTCAATTCTCACCCTAATTCTAGGTCAATTGATCAAGTTTCTATGATCAATTCTTCTCTTCTTCTTCTTAATTCTGTAATTCTCAGTTCATATATTAAAAAAAAATTATTGTGAAGTTGTTGACACGACACTAAACAATAGTACAATTCGTAGAGAAAGTAACAAATTTGACAAAATATTATTTATGAAACAAAGAAAAGACAAAAATATGAAACATGATATATTTTCCGTTATTTTATTATGGTAAACAAGTTTTTTTTTTTGCTAAATATTATGGTAAACAAGTTGCTTTATGCATTCCCACTCAAGGCTTCCCCCCCCCCCCCTTTTTTTTCTCGTTTTCTTTTCCTTTTCTTTTCTGCTGGGAACACAATTATGTTCAGTTATCCTAGGACTTTAACGCATATTCAAATAACGCAGAATGATCCATTAACCATTACTATATTTTTGTCCTAAAGCCATAGAATTCACATAATAAAGATAAAAAGTGCACACTCTGCAAACGTCATCCACCAAATAATCATCTTCTATCTTTCTCTGTGAAGGCCCAACCACGTTGAAAACGTATGAGAAGATTGACTCGACAGAGTTTAAGTGTTCATATTATTTTGGAATATACATTTTTAATCTAACGATATTGTACCAAATAAACAAGTGGTGTAAGTGTTACTAGGTTTATAAACTGCGTTTCGAATATGAGTGAGCATCGAATTCGTCAATTCGATAATTTAAATTTGATTTTTCAGTTTTTTAAAACTCAAAAACCGATCTAATTCGGATTCGAATTCAGAATTACCAAATTTGCGAATTTAAAATTCGATTTTTGCCGAATTAACAGATTACACAAGAAACTTAATTGAACATCCAGATAAATAAAACAAACAATAAATTCAGAAAAATAATAGAAACAGAAAATTCGCCATCGCTTGATTCAACCATATTTACATGGAAATTAATAGTAAAATCACCAAAATAACAATTTTTAGGGTTTATTACTTTATATATTCACTATATAATAAAATTAATAAATTATTAAAAATGAATTCGAATTTGTTCAAACCGAATTCAATAATAGCTCAGCCGATTTCGTCCCATTTTGGACCAAATCAAATTTGGATGTATCCGTATTACAAAATTCACACCAAATTACCGAATTCGAATTGCCGAATTGAATTCGAATTCGGTCGGTAATTCGATAAAAACTAAAATTGCGCACCCCTAGTTTTGAATACGTGGGCACAGGTTGATATCAGAGCACGAACATTAGTTGAACGTTTACGGATTAAATATTACTATGTACATATGTAAGCCACTTCTAAAATTTCACACTTCTAAAAACCAAAATTATATTAGTACAGTACTAACAAAATCCACTGTTATAAATGCCAAACAAACTCGCTCTAGCTAGCGACAAAATATCAAACCACACTAGACAAAGGCCTATAGGCTACTTCTATAAATAGAACTATAGAGAAATCTTTTTATTGCATAAGCTCAATCTAAGATAAAGATGGAGTTAGAGAAGGAAAGCAAGAAGCAAATGGTATCTACCAAATGCCTTACCATTAATTCATCTTCTTCTTCTTCAAAAGTTTCTCAAAATGGTTATGATGAAGAAAAGCAAGACTCATTGGTTTCAGAGAAGCAAAGAAAGCCTGGTGGTTGGAAAGCCATGCCATTTATCTTAGGTCTATATACACCTTCTCCTTCTTTTATATGTTTTATTTCTTCAGTTTTAATTTTTAGCGTTCTAATAAAAAAAATAGTCTTGTCAGTTAGAAGCAGTCTTATATAACATGTGTTTTAAGGGCGAACTTAGACAATGAAGATGATGTCTGCATCCAACATTCTAAAATTTGAATTCTTTTTCCCGTTAGAGAAACAAGTTTTTTCAAAAAAAATCTTTTAAAGTATCAAATTTGGGCCTAAATTTATTATGAAATTTTAAAATTGTTGTTTGATTTATATTTCTGTATAGTTTACTCTAATAATATATATTTTTATTTGTTTTGCACTTATTGAATTTGATTTATATTCCCGTCCTTATATATATAAGAAATGAAATTTTTGTTTGTGTTTCCTTGTTTAGAATGTTGTCCCCATTCACAACCATTCTCGAACAGCAGTCCGGCTCCTATGCGGAACAGGGATTGTTTCGCAACTGTCGGATGGGATTTTGAACGGCCCAGATCTGGAGAGAGAAAAATTGCGGCTGGACTTAAAATATTAAAAAAAAAAATCTCTCTCCAGATCTGGACCGTTAAAAAATCTCATCCGACGGCTGGTAGCTTGTCCCGCACGTGCGGAACAAAAAGCTATCCCGCATAGGAGCCGGGAGCCTCGAACAGACAGACGAAACTAGGGGAGTGGCGATAGCCCCGCCTCTAAAAAAAAATTTAACTATGTTTTTCTCCTATAAAATTTGAAAATTATTCGTCTCAAAATTTTCAATATTATATTATGTTTTCCCTTATAAAATTTTAAAAAATCATTAATTTTTTTTATCTTTCGGACCTTTAAGAATTAAGTAAACTTTCATTTTATTTTTCCTAGAAAACATATTTTTTTGTTATTCTGACGGTGAAAAACTAATGAAATTTGCCCACATGATAGAAGTATGGGTATAAAAGAGGAAAAAATAAATTGCATATATTATTAATTGGTACACCCTATTCTTGTTTTTTAATTTTGTGAAAGGTCAAAACTACCCTTTAATGATTGACCAAAATACCCTTTTGCAGGAAATGAAACATTTGAGAGGTTGGCAAGTATAGGCCTAAGTGCAAACTTTATGGTGTTCTTGATGAGTCAATTTCATCTAGACCAAGTTTCAGCTTCAAATGTGCTTAGCGTATGGTCTGCTTGTACCAGTTTTTTGCCATTGCTAGGTGCATTTATTTGTGATGCCTATGCCGGAAGGTTTTTGACTCTTTCCGTAGCCACCATCGTTAACTTTCTGGTACGTCCTGTTCAACAACAACAAAAAAAATCTTCTAAGTCTACAAATTATGATCATCTATCTCAATTTCTATATTATTCCTACTTCAATTTTGAAAACCTATTGCATCTACACAATTTATTTCCTAAGATTCCACTCGGGACTGTCTCGAATAATAGTGAGAGCTCTATACTAGTTATCAAAGTTAGATCCTTAATTTTTTTTAAAGTATAAATTATAAAACGTGTCAAGACTTAAAAAAGTGCGAACAATCATAATACTGATATTTTATTTAAAAATTGTCATTATTCTAACAATCTTTGAAGCAAAATTGCCAATCGAATCTTCATAATTCATTTTCTCCAAAATATCATTCTAAGTTACTATCAAAGTTAATGTATGGTGTCTTTTTTGTGACATTATAGAACGCATATATACCTCCAACAACTTCAATTTTGAAAAACTTATTTTTACAGATATAACAGTCGTATGAATAGTAAACAAAATTCTATGTGCAATAATTAAACTAGGGAAAAAAGTCAAGACTCCAGTTTTTTACTGATAATTATATATATTAAGTGATTTTAAAATTTTAGGCCCCTCAAAATGAGAGGCCTTATTTTGTAAAACACTTTAAGCATGCATACAATCGGGCATGATTCCACTTCTTTTCTAGAATCTACACTTTTTCTACAATAAAGAAATAATGCGTGAGACCTTAATAAAATTAACCAGGTAATAAAAAGAGAAGTGAAACAGAAGATTCGAACTCGTTGATATTTTTTCCTTTTTTTAATGGATGTTGATGTTGTTGTTTTACATAAGATTCACATGACCTACATGAATGGCAGGGAATGTTGACATTGACAATCATTGCTTGGCTTCCTCAATTGCATCCTCCTCCATGCAAATTTCCTATACAACCACAAATTTGCAAAGGGCCCACAACCCCACAAATGGGAGTCTTATTCTTGGGCCTAACATTGTTGTCCATTGGGTCAGCTGGTATAAGGCCATGCAACATCCCATTTGGTGTGGATCAATTTGATCCAACAACAGAGGAAGGAAGAAAAGGAATTAATAGTTTTTTTAATTGGTATTACATGTCATTTACAGCGGTCTTAATTCTTGCTTTAACTGTGGTAATTTATATTCAAGATAATGTTAGCTGGATTTTGGGATTTGGTATTCCTTCCATTCTCATGGTCATTGCTGTCATTTTGTTCTTTCTTGGGACAAAACTTTACGTTTATGTTAAGCCGGAGGGAAGTGTTTTCTCGGACATTACAGAAGCGTTATCAGCAGCTTATAAAAAACATAAACTTAAACTTCCGCCTATTGAAGGAGATATTGACGGTGTCTTTTACAATCCACCTCCAAAAGGGAGGATCCTAAAGAAATTCCCTTTAACTAATCAATTCAGGTAATTATCCCTCCGATTTTTAATTTATCTGTCTACAGTTCATTTAATTTTAATTCACAAATATTTGTCACTTTAGAATATCACTTTCTCTTCAGTGACGTCTTTTTCTATATCTGTCAAGGGACGGTGCCACCATTCGCCCCCACTTGATTCCGTCTCTGGTTACTTTGTTTTGTTTTCTTATTTTGTATAAGATAAGATAGAACTAGATGTATGCAGTGACAGAGTTGATGGAAACGAAAGTAACAATTTCTTTAAAATTTTGAAATGTCATATTTTTTATAGTCAAACTTAAAAGTTCATTTTTTCCAAACATATAGCTTTTAGTTGTGCATAACACTATTCCTCTTAACTTTGCTTATTTATCATCCATATTTAATAAACTTGTTCATGGATTGATTATTCAGGTTTCTAAATAAAGCTGCCCTAATAGAAGAAGGTGATGTAAATCCAGATGGATCAAGAAATAATAAATGGAGATTAAGCAAGATTCAAAGTATTGAAGAAGTTAAATGCCTACTTAGAATTATGCCAATATGGGCTTCTGGCATCATTTGTTTCACTGCCATTGCACAACAAGGTACATTCACAACATCACAAGCCTTAAAAATGGACCGTCACCTTAGTCCACATTTCGAAGTCCCTGCTGGATCAATGAGTGTAATATCCTTAATAACGGTTGGTATTATCGTACCTCTTTATGATCGAATTTTCGTACCATTAGTACAAAAACGAACCAAAATTGAAGGAGGAATCACTCTCCTACAAAGAATTGGAATCGGTTTTAGCTTCTCGATTCTTTCCATGATCGTAGCTGGATTAGTCGAGAAAAAAAGAAGGGCGTCGGCTATAATGCACAGGAGCCCCGACGGGGTTGCCCCGTTATCGGCATTTTGGTTAGCTCCACAACTAATATTAATGGGATTATGTGAGGCATTCAATGTTATTGGTCAAATTGAGTTCTACAACAAAGAGTTTCCTGATAATATGACTAGTGTGGCGAATTCTTTGTTTTCGATCACCATGGCTAGTGCAAGTTACATAAGTATCATAATTGTTAACGTTATTCACAAAACTACGGGAGGCAATGGACGTCCTGATTGGTTAACGGAGGATATAAATGGCGGGAGAGTTGAAAATTTGTACTTTGTTTTGGCTGCTTTGGGAGTTTTGAATTACATATATTTCCTCATTATTGCTCCGAAATACAAATATAAAAGTAGAGTTCGAGTTGATGAAGAATAAATAGTATCTTACCATGTTGAGCTTAAAGGCATCCAGCACTGAAATTAATTGCTCGTACCCGAAGGAGATTAGTCTTGTTGTCAGCGATCGACGGCCATCTTTGGGCAAGACTGAAAAATTGAAAAAGAGTCAATTAGTAATATTAATCATCTTTATGCCTATATGTTTAGTTACTAGTATAATGTCTTTTTCTTTTTCTCTTTTTGTTTTTTAATGTTTTCGTCCCCCATAATGGATGCCTTTTTTAAATGCTCTTATCAAAATATTTCTTTTGGGCACTGCACATACATGAAGTTCGTGTTGGAAACATTTACAATTGAAAAGATGTGGTCATATGAACAATTATGTAACTTTTCATATGAAGAAATGTGTTTATTTATAAAACATGAACTAATATGACAATTCATAAAAGGACCACTTTCATACCTTTTCACTCTTTATAAATAGAAAGAGGATCAGAAGATTTTTTGATACACCAAATGAGGCATCATGAGAAACACCAAGAAATCCTAACACACCAAGCAAACATTCTAAGATTGAATTTGAGAGCGCACTCAAATTCAAGTAAGGATTCTTTGTATCCTTAGTGAATTTACATCACAACCTTGCACCATAGGGGCAAATATCATTTAAGGAAAGTGATTACACGCTTAGAAGTATTTCATATTATTTCATATTCATTCGTTCAAGGCAAGAAGAAGAAACTGAAGAATTCAAAATGAAGTAGAAGGAAGATTTTACCAACAGTTCGACCGTAGAAACAGATTATTCGTGAATTATAAAACGAGTATAAATGTTGATTAATTTTTACATTCGACCTAAGTAATAGTAAAAAAGTCGAAATTCGCTCATGATAACAAAAATAAACAAAACACATACGGTTTTGAAGATAATAATAGTGATGAAGATGGATAATCACTCCTCGACTTACTTTGTCAAATTAATTAGTCACTTTAACAAATGATCATTCAATCTAGAAAACGACTTGATTTCAGCAGCCCTTCCAAATAAAGTGGAAGAATTGATGTTGACTAATTACAAGGACCTTCCTCAAAGAACATCATTTTTCACATATTCATTCGGACTAGAATTGAATGTCCAATTTTTATACAAAATAAGATGGAATAGTAAATATCAAATATTTTATTTTGGATGGAGAAAGTATCTTATATATGAATCTATGTTTTTCATCTTTAACAATAACATTTCTTTCATTTCATAATATAAGGTTTTCCTACATTTTTTCCGTTAAATAAATAGAAATTTTTGTTAAAAAAAATGCGGGGAGAAAAAAAAAGAAAGAAACATACGGGGAATCTTTTGAACCAATTATATAAGTTAGAATATTATAATCACAGAAAAAAAGAGTATAATTGACACAACACTTATAGTAAGAACGATTGGCTTGAAGTTCGACACTCGTTGTCTTAATAAGAGTACATTGTTATTCCCAAGGATTCTTAGGACAACCAGCTATCCCTCCTTCGTCAGTGACTTTTGGTTATCTCAAATGGTACCGCTCACATACTCACATTCGAATTCAGCCAATATTTGGTAGGGTTCCTAAGAGAGTAAGACATCAATATGTGTTAATTTTTTTTCTATACGATTTCAAATGTATTTTTCTAACATATTAGTGTATTCTTGAAAACTAACATTTTTTTTTATTTGTTGAACAGTTTGTCGATGCCATGACTTCCCTATCTATATCTACTCCGAATCCCCCAATGCGACACTCAATGATTATCAATATATTTGGATTTTTTTTACTCCAAATTTGTTTATTTTGAAATTTTTTGGTGGATTTAAACCGGTTATTTCAAAGATATAAAAAATATGAAATTTTATTTTGGCCAGAATCCAGTGAGCAGTGGTGGATGGTTGAAAGTTGGCTGAATTTTTTTTAATTGAGAGAATTTTTATAAGGGGAGAGATAAAAAAATTATGAGAAATGGGGATAGGGGTGTTAAGTGTTAACTTTAATATATAGGGTTGTGGGGGAAATCTCACCCAAAAATCGCCAAACTTAAACTAAGGGTTGGGCTGAACTAAACTCTAGGGGCCTAAGCAAAATATTAAGCCCCATTCAGGCTCATTCTTTTCGTACGGTAAAGATAATTCTTTTGGACATTTTGTAATATAAGAACCGTTCTTCTGCGACTGATCCCACATCCTCACATAAATTGAGCGAAACTCACATTTATAAATAGACTTTGTTCAATTTATGTGAGAATTTGTAGGGCCAACTCTACAAAAGCGGTCATATGATTGAATTTTTTTTATCGCATAGAGAATTCACAAAGCCTTGACAATCACTTTCAAAATTGACTTTGAGCAGAAATTTACATTCCGGACACCAGAAAAACAAGATTGTCTATTTCAGTGTATTGATACAAAAATTAGCACAAACTGAGCAAAAACCCAAATTTATGTTCATATTATTTTACTTAATTAACAAGGTTAGTTATCGTAAATCTTCCAAATTTAGGTAAAGACAATTTGAATGTTGGTCAATCACACAAAAATATTAAGAATAATAATAAAAAATTAATTTCATTATACCTATCAAATAACAAGATCAAGAGAATAAAATATAAAATTAACATAGTTATATGATAACCTTAGAATAAAATCAATAAATTTTTTGTTCATACAAGATTATAAAATCAATAACAAAGTAATAGATAAAATATAAGAAAATACAAATTTAGAGTAATATATTTAACTAAAAAAATAGCTGAATGATAAAAACCGAAAAACGTAAATAGTTTAGTATTTAAAATAAGGCTAATTGGAGAAATCGCTCCCAAAACAATTTACGATTGGTGACTTGGGTCCCCAAACAATTTTTTTTTCTTTTGGATCCTCAAACAATTTGCGTGTTTGCACCATGGGTCCTTCTGTTCAAAAATCCGCTAGTCAACGGTTAGTCAACAAAATTTTAAAATACTCTCCCAACATATCAAGGGTATTTTTGGTATTTCCTATACTACCCACCCTAAACCCACACCCAAACCCATTCCAACTTGGTGGACATCATCATCATTAACAGCACTCCCAACAGTAGCAGCTGAATCTCCACCGTCGCCGCCGCGCCTTTCTTCACCTCTCCCGTGTAGGAACCCTAGACGACGATTTCTTCTCTGATGATATTGATTATGATCGGTCGCTGTTCAATCCTTCCTCCAAATCCCAACCTAATAGCACCTTTGTAGCTCTCTCAAAATTTGACCCTGCCCTAGGTTTTTCAGATGATCCAGTTTTACAGGGTTTTGAATGATGTATTGGGGAAATCCAAGAACTTTTTCAGGGCAGTCAGTGGTCAAAGACGGCGACCTCGAGCATCCTTTTCCGTTTGGTCTTGTCCTTTTGCTTCTTATTTTCCTGGGAACCGGCAACGGGAACGACGATGCTGTAAATTTTTGAAAGCCCGGTTCGGACCGGTTTGCCGGGAAAACAATGGTTTTGGGATTGAAACTTCCGGTTGGACACAATAAAGACAACTCTGACTGGGAATCATCGACGAATTGAGATAGCCATTCAAGGTTCTCTAAATCATCCGCCTGTAAAAATTGTTTCCTTTTCAATTACAAAATTTCACCTAAAAAGTATAACAAACACAAACAAATCATTTTCCTCCCAAAATTATGGTTTTTAGCCCCAAAAAAAGGGGAGGTGGGTTTTGAATTGAATTGAATATTGAAACTTGAAGTTTGAAGAAGATGAAGATGATGAGATGTGGGTTTTGTTTTGGGTCCAAGTTGGGATGGGTTTGGGTATGGGTTTAGGGTGGGTAGTATTGGAAATACCAAAAATACCCTTGATATGTTGGGAGAGTATTTTAAATTTTTGTTGACTAACCGTTGACTAGCGGATTTTTGAACAAAAGGACCCATGATGCAAACACGCAAATTGTTTGAGGATCCAAAAGAAAAAAAAAATTGGTTGGGAACCCAAGTCACCAATCGTAAATTGTTTTGGGAGTGATTTCACCAATTAGCCTTAAAATAACATGCCCACTATAGGGCCACCCCTATTTTTTGTTTTAAACACCCCCCTATTCCCCATTTTTTTTTATCCCTCTCTCTTATTTCTCTCTCCCAAAAAATCTCCCAACTTACTTTGCCTGCCCACCGGAAAACTTCTGCCGCCGCCGGAAGCAATTTTCGGACATTTTTTTCAGGGCATGCGGTCAATCAAATATATATATATTTTTTTTGCAAAAAATTCTAAATATTATTTTAGGGGTATTGCAACAAAAAAAAAAGTGTAAAAAATTCCAAGTATTTTTTTTATATTTATTATCACTTACAATATATAATATAACCCATCAAAATTTTAAAAAAATTACAAGTTTAAAATAGCATCACCACAACTAACACAAGTTTAAAAAATTTACAATTCTTAAAAAGTTTAAATTTTATTTGCACCTAATTTTTGTAGCAATACCCCTAAAAAATATTTAGGATTTTCTAAAAAAAAAAAAAAAAAAAAATTTGAGAAGGGAGTGGGGTGGTGTGGGGTTGGCGGGGAGGGGGTAGGGCGCCTGCACCCTTACAGGCGTTGGGGGATAGACTGGGGTGGCGTAGGGCGCCTGCAGGCGGGGAGTGGGTAAGGCGCCTGCTGATGTCAGCACGCGGCCCAAAATTTTTTATTATTTTTTTTTTTTTAGAAAATTCTAAATATTTTTTTAGGAATATTGCAAAAAAAATTTCCAAGTATTTTATTTGTATTTTGATATTATCACTTACGGTATGTAATAACCCATCAAAATTAAAAAAAAAAAAAACACAAGTTTAAATTTTTGTTTTTCAGAAAATTCTAAATTTTTTTTTAGGAATATTGCAAAAAAAATTAAGTGCAAAAAAAATTTCAAAACTTGTGTTTTTTTTTTATTTGGTATTTTATTTGCACATAATTTTATTGGTATTTTATTTGCACATAATTTTTGTTGAAACACCCCTAAAAAAGTATTTAGGATTTTGTAATTTGAGAAGTGGTGTGGAGTGGGGTGGGGTAGGGTGCCTCAACAGGGGTAGGCGGCGAGGGGTAGGGTGCCTGCAGCCTCACATGGTAGGGCGGCTGTAAGCGGGTAGGAGCTGGGGCGGCTGTAGGTGGGTATGGGGTGGGCGTGCCTGTAGGCGGGTATGGGGTACGCGGGTAGGGAATGGGGCGCCTGCACTGGAGTAGGTGGGTAGGGGGTAGGCCGCATGCCCCTCCACAGGCGGTGGGGGATAGGGTGGGTGGGGTTGGGTCTAGAAAATTCTAAATATTATTTTAGGAATATTGCATCAAAAAAATTGCAAATTTTTTTTTTTTATTTGCCTCAAAATTTTTAAAATTGATATTTTTTGGTGGATCTACTCCAATAAGTTCAAAAATGAAAAAAAAAAAAAAAATTGGCCGGAATCCGGTGACCGTAGTTGCGGTTGGTGTTCCGGTGGCGGCAGGGGGGCGGCAGCAATTTTCTATGGAGAGAAGTTGAGAGCATATAATGGGAGAGAGAAAAAAAAAATTAAATGAGGGGATGGGGGGGTGTCAACAACATAAAGGGGTGGGTGGGTAGTGTGACCCTAAAATAACTACTAGTAAGTAGTAAGTAGTAACTCATACAATATCACACGTGTGTAAAAATCTTTTGCTTTTCCCCGCCCCTACTAAGCCGCTTCACTTCATCTCTCTCGCCCCACTACTAAGAGTCCGTTTCTCAAGGCAAATTTCTCAATAAAGAGCAAGAAGATACTCTCCGTTCTAAACCCTATGTTATTGCCGCTATCGATGAACTTGAAAAGCTTAAACAACCTATCTCTGTGGCGATTTCAGAGGAAATCGATGCAGCGGCTTTTCAAACCCTAAACCCTAATAGTTCTACTATTTTGGAACAACCTAATGCTACTACTATTAAAGAAGAAGAAGATGAAGAACAACAACCTGTTAGAAAATTTAGTGGAGGATCTATTGAATTTGTTGTATTTTGGGATTCTGTTCGATGTAAAGGATCATAACGATTTTAGGGGTACTATGCTAAGGAGAAGTCACGAGAGAGGGTGTTGTTTAAGTTATGATTATGTGACGGATGACGATGCTGCGGATGTTAGGTGAAAGGGATTTGGATTTGATCTCAATGCTAGGAGGGCTACTCATTTCGAGGCCGGTGAACTCGAGTTCATCGCATAAGAATGCCCTATTGAGTTGCATTGAACATGCTAAGCTCTGGCTTGCAAAGTCTGACCAGCCCATTGAAACACTCTACCATTACTTGTAAGAATACCTATGCCTGCCCCTTTATACTTTGTCCATTAATTACTTTCTATAGTGACATTCTGGTTTCTTGTTCATTTGTATGTCAAAATGTTTGATAATTATGCTTATTTGGTATGATTTATTTGTGTGATTTATGCCAAATCTTGAAGATTGTTTACTGTATGTGGAAAGATCTAGCATTTGTGATGGGTAAGATAGAGAATCATGAACTTAATGTGATTAATTGTATCATGCACTTTTTAACTTTCGTTGAGCTGGTTGAAGCATTCATTTGTTTGAATTATTTTCTCTATGTTTGTTTGTTACGACACGACAACACGACTATTGTACCCTAGGTCTTGATTAATGGGTGCTGAGAAAGTTCAGTGCAAAAGGTAAGATTAAGGTTAGATGCATTATTCCTTAATCGTGCATTTCTAATCGTCTCGTGACATCATTGCTCAGTTCACCTTTTTTTTTTTTTTTTGAATAATTAGCTTTGCATTGTATTCTCATTGATATGTTTTATGACTGAATGCTTGCACGTGTATTTACTCGAGGCAAGAAATGTTACAATTTCTATCGCGTGCTCTCTCTTTTTTCTTTCTTATTGTGTGTATGGATTTATTCTATTGTCCATAAACTTTTGATGTTGGTTGATTGTTTTGAGGATGATTTGTAGTCGAGTCTTGAGGTAGCATCCTGGGTTTAAAAAAGCGCGCCTGAGGCAAGGCTGAAAACGCCTCCGGGGGTCTGAGGCGAGGCGTGTCCACGAGGCGAGCTTGAGGCGCACAAAAATGAAAAAATTGCATCATAAGCTAAAAATTTTGTTTTCAGATTTTCTATTTCCTGATTTGTACAGATTTTTTATTTCAGCTATGGATCCTAATGCTCCATCATCGGGTAATGCTCCATTGTCGGGTGACACTGCAAGAAAATATAGTAAGCAAGATGTCACAAATAGAACTAATTTCACTTGTGACTTTTGTAAGAAAGTAATTAAAGGAGGAGTTCAACGAATGAAACAACATCTAGTTGGAGGATTTAGTATAAAATATATGCTTTTATCTAGTATTTATAATATTGAAGTAATGTTTATAATACAAAATTGTATATATATTTAATTTATGAGAATTTTTGCAAAAAAAAAAAAAAGAGCGCCTCGCGTCCTTGAGGCGTGCGCCTCGGTTTGCCTCGCGCCTTTTAAAACTAAGGTAGCATCCCTTTTTGGTGCATAAGTAAAAATATAATTATTATGTTTATACTTGACTATAATATTTATCCTCCCAATTTTAAATACATTCCTCTGCATTTTGCAATTATGGTTGCTTAGCAAGTGGTAAAGTTTTATTCTAATTTATAAGTAACTTCTCATGTCTTTAAAATCAATTATGGACATGGATGTATAGACTTGTAAAATTTTCAAAATTCAGTGGTAGTTATTTTCCCCAAGTGAGACAGTACCATAAGAAACCAATTATGCTGCATTTTACCCCATTAACTCCTTTTTTTCTTTTTTTAATGGTAAATTTTAAATAATGTTTATTGCTATATCTAGAGAGTTCTCTTTCAACATTTCCTTGAGTACTCAATCTGATGAGGATTGTGTATGTGTGCATAAGAGAGGGGATCCCAGGGGGTGTGTGTTGGGGGGGGGGGTAGTCATTGATATTGATAGACAATTAAGAAGAGAGTGATAAAGGGGTGAGCATGAGCTCATATCAGTAAGTAATACATGAAAATGGATAATCTTGATAAGCCGTCTTAGTGTTTCATTTGGTTTCCCTGGTTAGCATGTACATTGAGAGCCATGAGTATGTTGTCATACTTAATCTCATCATATACTATTGATTTAAAGAATGTTTACTTTTTACTCTCCTATTTTGCACACGTTTTTTTATTTATATTTCCTTATTTTCTTCCTCCCTCCATTCATTATTGTTCAAAGCTTCCTATTTTCATCTCAATGCACTCGTATCTCTTTATCAATTCATGTGCACGTCTCGTTCTTTATTAACACATTTACCTGTTCCTTCTTGCTGCATTTTCTAGTCCTCAATACTATTATGGAAACATTTGGTTATAGGCCTTGAGGTTTAGTAAATATGTAAATGAGGCTTATTTGGTGCAACGTTTCGAAGATTTTAGTCTTACTGACCTCTGCAAACGGGTTTAACATTATGAGCTTTTCCTTTTGTAATTACTTTTTATCTAAATTTACAATTTATATGAGCTTTTATATCTGAAAGAGTGGGTGAAGTAATTTAATTAGTCCATTTATTTTATACTAAATGTTATCCTTATAATGTCCTTTATACACGAGGGTGACTGTAATTATCTATGCAAATACTGGCATCTCAAGATGGATTGTCAGTTTTAGGATCTAATCCGGAAGTGCTACCGAAGGTCACCATAATTTCATTAGAGAAATTTGTCTTATAAGGCGTAGAAGGTAGTTAGCAAATTAGAAAATTTGGGGGGGGGGACCTAGAGCAGGTCAAGTATCGGGAAAAATCCTGAATCCTATTGTTATCTCTATAGCTATTGTGGCGCTTCTATGCCTTGTGTTATATTCTTATGTGAATGCCATAGTATTTTCATGTTTTTTCGCTTTGTCACCTTTCTCCTCATGCTTATCTGATGCATCGGCAATGAACCTGTTTGTATATAAGCAATTTTATCTTGGGTGTATAAATCAAATCGTGTGTACTTCTTGCTTTCTATCTTACATTATGTAATTGGTGGGGAATTGAGATGGGAAATCTGTGCATATAAAGGGTTGGATGGAAAATTACTCTTTCCCCCTCAATTTACTAACAATTTCTTGAATGATAGAAAGAACTCACATGTTCAACATATGCTAGAATGGCACGTGATATGTGCATCGTGTTTGCTAAATGCATTGGACTCATGATTGATTATTTAGGGATATATCATCTGGTACAAGGAAAGATAGGACCATGGAATGCATTAGACATGGAAATTTAAGTAAAATGTGGCTAAATGTGTTTACTTTTTTATTTTCCTAATATTGCCGGTAGCGTGGCATCAGTATTTTCCCAGCTAATGCTGTGTACCATGTGTGTGGTCCGGTTGTGGCCCATTACCTTGTATAACTCATATCCGCCTAAACGTGACCACATAATGCCTTAGATGTGGCAATTTATGTAAATTGTGGCTAAATGGGTTTAGTTTTATTTTCCTAAAATTGCTGGTAACGTGGCATCATTACTGGACCAGCTAATGCGGTGTACCATGTGTGGGGTCCGGTTGTGGCCCATTACCTTGTATAACTCATCTCTGCTCCACTATAAATAGCCCTGCATCCATCACATACCTTCATCCTGTACTCAAAATTTCTTTTCTGAAACCCTTCTAGCGTCGCGACTCTCTCTCAAACACCTCTCTTTGAGCTCGTTTTTCTCGCTCTCTCCATCACCCTAAAAGACATCTACTTTCTAGATCTACAATGGCCTCAATTGAATCTGATGTTGTTGACGGACCTGTCAGGAGTGTTATAAACAAACGTCTACGCTCCCTTAAAAAGAAGTTTAGTCGCATTGTTCAAATGGAGGAGGCGTTATCTCAGGGAAAATCCCTTAATAGAGAACAAGAAGAGGCTCTCCGTTCCAAGGACTCTATCATGGGTGCGATCAATGAGCTTGAAAAGCTCAAAGAGCCCATTTCTGCAGCTGTGGCAGAGGAAATTGACACCATCCGGTGTCAATGGTTTGAAATGTTCGAGAATGAGAAGTTCTCGATGGTTGTTGATCTAATAAAGCTGGTTTATTTTGCAACCTTGTTCCAATTGCTGTCGTATAAAGACTATGCGACCAAACTTTACATAGGGATGCATGAGAGAACGTCTTGTTTGACGTATGACGTTGTTACAGAGAACGAGGCATCTGATTTGCTCTCCGAGAGGGACCTGGACATGATCTCTGGTTTTGGGCGCCTACTCACATCGAGGGCAACAAATTCAAGTTTGTCCCATCAGAATGCCTTGGGACTGTGTGTTGAACAAGCTAGGCTTTGGCTTGCTTGCTCCGATTTTCCCATCGGATCTGACCCCAACGTCACCTGTATGTTAATTTTTTTTCTTTTTTCTGTCTGCTAAATTGATGATTTATTGTCCTATGTTTTTTGTTGTATCTATGGTTGATTATGCATATATGTCGCTGCATTTATTTTTTCGTGTTAAACTTTGTAAGTTTTTGTTTTCTTCTAAGTTTTAAAACCGCACAGTTGAATGTTACTAGAATTGTTACATGGATAGCCCCAAAAAACCTCATCCCCCCTCCAATAAAAAAGAGAGGAAAAGATGACGAAAAGGAAATTCCTTCTATGCCCTTTCTCTTGTTTCATATCTTATATTTTTTATAATTCTATTTTGCACCGTTTTATTGGTTTCGCAGATGCTGGATTGAGGGAGAAGTTGAACAAAATTATGGAATTTGACTATTTCACGACGACTCCCGAGATGAGGGCACCTGTGGAAGCTGCCGACGCTTCAGGGACCTACGGTTCCTTTCAGGTGCCAGTCCATGGCGAGCCTTCTGCTGTTGATTTGCCAGAGCCGGTGCAGGGTTCCTTGAAGCAATCTCAACACCGGGTATCTACTTTTTTTTTTTGGGCAGAAGCTAATTATTGTATCCTTTTTCTTTCTTCCTGTTGAATTTGTATCAATTTAAAATTCCTTGTTTTTGTTGCATTTGCAATGGAGTCATTTTCAACTAATTGTTTTTTCCCCATTTTAAAGTGCTGCTTTGTCAATTGTCATTTTAGCTTTCTTTGTTAATGTCATTCTGGCTCCATTTTCTTATGGCAATTGTATTATGTAAGGTTGTGCAGGAAGTGGAGGTCGTGGATCCCCAAGGCGAGGGAGTCTACGATGATCAAACAAGCCATCTGGAAGACGTGACTCAGGTACATTTTTCGTAAATACAGAATATTTCTTTGCCGTTCAAAGTACGTATCATGAGATAACCAATTATTTTGATTGCCAGGGAGATGCAGCTGAAATCTCAGCCAAGCTCCCTAAGCAGACAGAGGCCTCGACTTCTGAGGTCGAGCCAAACTTGCAGGAGTTGTATAAAGGCCAGCACCACACAACGCGCCGGCCGTTTCAGGACCACAGAGGTGGTCGGACCCCGAGTGGTGGTGGCCGACGGGGACACCCAGATGGCCGCGGTGGTAGCAGAGGCGGCAGCTATGGAGATGGCCGCCAGTATTACGATCACCCCAGAAGTCACTACCGGGGACGAGGCGGCAGGGGCGCTGGCGGGAGCTACCCTGGGCAAGGCAGCTACTTGGTTGGAGACGCGTGAGCCTGGCTCTGGCTGTTGGTCTCTTTTTAGGGGAAGAGAGGTTTCGGGGGGGGTGACCTTTAGCCTTTTGGTTTTGTAATTGAATAAGTTTAAAAGAACTGTCCATTTACTCGGACAAGTTATTTTGTACTTTTATTTTAAGTACTTTTTTTGGCAGTTAGAATATAAAGTTTTTCAAATTATGCTCTTGAACTGCATTTTTATTTTATTTGTTCCGATTTTCTTTAATTATTTTGAGTATTTTACTCTGCCATCAGCTTCTGAAAATTTTATTCTTGTTTTCACCTTTTATCTGCTAGTTGTTGGAGATCAATGTCCTTAGATGTTTACTTAGCAAAAAAAAATGTCCTTAGATGTTTTATTGGACACAAAAAGATTGGTCCATGGATTAGGTTGCTGGGGGATGCTACATGAAATATGCACTTATTGTATATGCAGTGTGCGCAGGCCTAGGTAGGTGCTGTCTTCCAATTGAATTCTACTGTGCTCACAAAGCCTTTTTCAATTTAGCTCATTTGAATTCATTCAGCCTGGTGAGACTAATTTGGATTCGGCTATATGGTTCCAGCTAGTCTTATTTTCACTCGGGGCACCGGTGTAGTCTGGTCCTCTTTCATAATGACATATAAGTAAGGTCCTAACGTAGAATCTCATTTTAGTACTTACTACCAGTTCACTAACTTTTACTTGAACATAGACATAGCTGGAACCTCTTTCCTTATGGTGCTACAAGTAAGGGTCTTAACATGTAGTCTCATCTTATTGGTAACCGTTCACTTACTATCTGTACAGTACGTTACAAAGAAAAAAGTTATAATCCGTTTCACTTATAAACTGTACAATGCGTTACAAAGCAAAAAAATTATAATCCAGTTCATTTACTAACTGTACAATGCGTTACAAAGCAAAAGTCTTACACATAACCTATTTGTCTAGCGGTTTCATTCATCATCATTAAAACTGAGTTGTATTCATTATGAAGTGGTTAGAGGAATAAAAATAAAGTTAAAAGAGTCTTTTGTTTTCTTAGTTTGTTAGAGTCGTTTTCTATAATCATTGAAATCCTTTTTTGTCTTTGTTAAGCTGGACGTTATAATACTTACTAACATTCTATTTATTAACTTTTATTTTAGTATAGACGTAGCTGGAACATCATTCGTTATGGTGCTACAAGGGTCCTAACATGTAGCCTCGCCTTAGTGTTAACAGTTCACTGACAACGAGGCACATCACAAATGGTAAAAACGCTCCACTCTAAATCGGTAGGTCGGGAGTTTCGAGTCATGCTGAAGGGAAAGTGGGGAACCACTATTGATCCTCCTAAAAAGAAAGAAAAAAAGAATAAAAAAAGCCCACATACTAACTGTGCACTACGTTACAAAGTAAAATTGGTTCACTTACTAATTGTATAATGCGTTACAAAATGAAAGTCTTACATAAAACCTATTTGTCTAGCGGTTTAATTCATCATCATTAAAATTTTGAGCTGTATTCATTATGAGAAGTGGTTATTGGAATAAAAATAAAGTTAAAAGAGTCTTTTATTTTCTTTGTTTGTTAGTGTCGTTTTCTGTAACCATTGAAATCTTTTTTGTCTTTGTTAAGCTGGCCGTTACAGTACTTACTGGCAGTTTATTTACTAACTTTTACTTCAACATAGACGTAGCTAGAATATATTTCGTTATTGTGCTACAATGTCCTAACATGTAACCTCGCCTTAGTGTTAACAGTTCTTTGACAAAGAGACGCATCACAAACGGTAAAACACTTCACTCTAAATCGGTATATCAAGAGTTCGATTCATTCTGAAGGGAAAGTGGGGAAACCAATATTGACCCTCCTAAATATAAAAGAAAAAAAAAGATAAAAAAAGTTCACTTACTAACTGTGCACTACGTTACAAAGCAACATATTTATAATCCGATTCACTTACTAGCCGTTACACTACTGTAACCATTGAAATCCTTTTTTGTCTTTATTAAGTTGGCCGTTACAGTACTTACTGGCAGTTTCTTGACTAACTTTTACTTGAGCATAGACGTAGTTTGAACATATTTCTTTATGGTGCTACAAGGGTCCTAAAATTTAGCCTCGCCTTAGTGTTAACATTTCATTGATAACAAGATGCAATCACAAACGGTAAAACGCTCCACTCTAACATTTCAATACTGGAGAACCACTATTGATCCTCCTAAAAAGAAAGAAAAAAAAGAAAAAGAAAAAAGTTCACTTACTAACTGTGCACTACGTTACAAAGCAACATATTTATAACCCGGTTCACTTACTAAGTGTATAATGCGTTACAAAGTGAAAGTCTTACCAAGAACCTATTTGCCTAGCGTTTTAATTCATCATCATTAAAATTATAAGTTGTATTCATTATGAAGTTGTTAGAGGAATAAAAAAAAGTTAATAGAGTCTTTTGTTTTCTTGGTTTGTTAGTGTCGTTTTCTATAACCATTGAAATCCTTTTTTGTAACCATTAAAATTATGAGTTTTATTCATTATGAAATGGTTAGATGAATAAAAAAAAGTTAATAGAGTCTTTTGTTTTCTTGGTTTGTTAGTGTCGTTTTCTATAACCATTAAAATCCTTTTTTTTAACCATTAAAATTATGAGTTTTATTCATTATGAAATGGTTAGAGTAATAAAAATAAAGTTAAAAGAGTCTTTTGTTTTCTTGGTTTGTTAGTGTCGTTTTCTATAACCATTAAAATTTTGAGTTGTATTCATTAAGAAGTGTTTAGAGGAATAAAAATAATGTTAAAAGAGCCTTTTGTTTTCTTGGTTTGTTTGTGTCGTTTTCATGCTGAAGGGAAAGTGGGGAACTACTATTCATCCTCCTAAAAAGAAAGAGAAAAAAATGTTCACTTACTAACTGTTCACTACGTTACAAAGCAACATATTTATAACCCGGTTCACTTACTAATTGTATAAATGCGTTACAAAACAAAAGTCTTACATATAAATTATTTGTCTAGCGATTTAATTCAACATCATTAAAATTATGTGTTGTATTCATTATGAAGTGGTTAGAGGAATAAAAATAAAGTTAAAATAGTCTTTTGTTTTCTTGGTTTGTTAGTGTCGTTTTCTTGTTAAAATGAAAGTGGAGAACCACTATTGATCCTCCTAAAAAGAAAGAAAAAAGTTCACTTACTAACTGTGAACTACGTTACAAAGCAACATATTTATAACCCAGTTCACTTACTAAGTGTATAATGCGTTACAAAGTGAAAGTCTTACCAAGAACCTATTTGTCTAGCGTTTTAATTCATCATCATTAAAATTTTGAGTTGTATTCATTATGAAGTTGTTAGAGGAATAAAAAAAGGTTAATAGTCTTTTGTTTTCTTGGTTTGTTAGTGTCGTTTTCTATAACCATTGAAATCCTTTTTTGTAACCATTAAAATTATGAGTTTTATTCATTATGAAATGGTTCGAGGAATAAAAAAAGTTAATAGAGTCTTTTGTTTTTTTGGTTTGTTAGTGTCGTTTTCTATAACCATTGAAATCCTTTTTTATAACCATTAAAATTATAAGTTTTATTCATTATGAAATGGTTAGAGTAATAAAAATAAAGTTAAAAGAGTGTTTTGTTTTCTTGGTTTGTTAGTGCCGTTTTCTATAACCATTAAAATTTTGAGTTGTACTCATTATGAAGTGTTTAGAGGAATAAAAATAATGTTAAAAGAGTCTTTTGTTTTCTTGGTTTGTTTGTGTCGTTTTCATGCTGAAGGGAAAGTGGGGAACTACTATTCATCCTCCTAAAAAGAAAGAAAAAAAATGTTCACTTGCAAACTGTTTACTACGTTACAAAGCAACATATTTATTACCCGGTTCACTTACTAATTGTATAAATGCGTTACAAAACGAACGTCTTACATATAAATTATTTGTCTAGCGACTTAATTCAACATCATTAAAATTATGTGCTGTATTCATTATGCAGTGGTTAGAGGAATAAAAATAAAGTTAAAATAGTCTTTTGTTTTCTTGGTTTGATAGTGTCATTTTCTTGTTGAAATTAAAGTGGAGAACCACTATTGATCCTCCTGAAAAGGAAGAAAAAAACGAAAAAGAAAAAAGTTCACTTACTAACTGTGCACTACGTTACAAAGCAACATATTTATAACCCGGTTCACTTACTAAGTGTATAATGCGTTACAAAGTGAAAGTCTTACCAGTAACCTATTTGTCTAGCGTTTTAATTCATCATCATTAAAATTATAAGTTGTATTCATTATGAAGTTGTTAGAGGAATAAAAAAAAAGTTAATAGAGTCTTTTGTTTTCTTGGTTTGTTAGTGTCGTTTTCTATAACCATTGAAATCCTTTTTTTTTTTTTTTCTATTACAATTATTTATTGGACCTCACCAGAGGAGGAGTATTAGAAGCCCGGCTGAGCGGGTGCCTCGTGAGGGGAGTAGTAGAAGCCCGTTGAGCGGGTGCCCCGTGAGGGGTATAGCAGAAGTCCCGTTGAGCGGGTGCCCGATGAGGGGGAGCATAAGACCCGCACAAGTGAACCCAAAGAAATGGCAATTAAATCATTCCCCTTGTGTGAGGTGGGTATCGAACCCACAACCTCAAGGTTGTGGGCAGGCCCTTGCCCCACTGGGCTAAGGAACCTTAGATATTGAAATCCTTTTTTGTAACCATTAAAATTATGAGTTTTATTCATTATGAAATGGTTAGAGTAATAAAAATAAAATTAAAAGAGTCTTTTGTTTTCTTGGTTTGTTAGTGTCGTTTTCTATAACCATTAAAATTTTGAGTTGTATTCATTATGAAGTGTTTCACTACAGCAAAAAAATGTCTATTGCGACGTTTGTCATATGTCGCAATAAGGCAAATAAACGTCGTTATAGATCTATACCAACATTTATTGCAAATGTCGCTTAAACGTCGCATTTGCCTGTGTCGTTATGCTTTTTTACGACATTTGTAACAAGCGCCGGTACCTATCTATTACGACATTTGTTGCGTCATTTTAAAGTGTTTCAAAAGGTATTTTTGCCGACATTTGTAAATAATCGCAACAGGTCACATATTGCGACGTTTGTAAATACCGTGAATAAATAGTTATTCCGACATTTGTAAATTTTGAAACTAGGCTGGCAGACTCGAGCCGGAGTCGGATCCTAGATAAGCCGAGCCGTCGAGTCTAGCCACCTTTGAATAATTGAAGCCGGATCCGGAGCCTAGGCAACCCAAACCGAGCCGTTGAGTCTAGCTACATCTGAATAATGTAGAATAAATTTCCCCTTACTCAAAGGGATGGGAATCGAACCCGCGATCTCCTGCATGTATGTCATGCAATGTGCCGCTGAGCTAATTGATCCCTTGTTAATTATTTCTCCTCTTATTATATTTATTATAATGGAATTTTGAAATTGTACACTAACTTATTTTAATTTCTTTTTGTTTTTTAATTTATTTTTGTGAATCAAATTAAAATTAATACACTCTCATTAAAAAATTTATAATTTATGTCTTTAATGTTTTTTTAAAAAATATATTTAAGAAACATAATATCTATATTTATGTTTGTCTAGAAATGTCACAAGATTTAATGATATAGTATATAAATGTCGATATATTAGTCGCAAAAAGTAAAAATTTATAACTATATGCAATTTAATGTCACTAACTAACATGAAATTGTCGGTAAGAATAAGAATTACTATATTCGTAGTATAAAATCCAAATATAGCGACGTTTGTTTGAAATGTCACATGATTTAACGACGTTTTATATAAATGTCGCTATATGTGTTGCAAAAAGTAACAATTTATAACAACAATTAATGTACATGTCGCTAACTAATATCAAAATGTCGATTTTATCAACCGACGCTATTAAACGTCGTATAAAATTCAAATATAGCATCGTTTGTCTGAAAAATCAGAAGATCTAACGACATAGTATATAAATGTCGCTATATGAGTCACAAAAAGTAACAATTTATAACAACGTTTAATGTAAATGTCGCTAATCAATATCAAAACATCGGTATGAACAACAATTGCTATAACCGTCACTAAGAAACGTCGTATAAAATCCAAACCTAGCGACGTTTGTAACAATTGTTGCATTAACGTACTCTTTTTTGTTTTAAGCGACGTTTGAAAAAAACGTCTGGTACAAAAACGCCGCAAAAGACTGTTTTTGTTGTAGTGTTTAGAGGAATAAAAATAATGTAAGAAGAGTCTTTTGTTTTCTTGCTTTGTTTATGTCGTTTTCATGCTGAAGGGAAAGTGGGGAACTACTATTCATCCTCCTAAAAAGAAAGAGAAAAAAAAGTTCACTTACTAACTGTACACTACGTTACAAAGCAACATATTTATAACCCGGTTCACTTACTAATTGTATAAATGCGTTACAAAACGAAAGTCTTACATATAAATTATTTGTCTAGCGACTTAATTCAACATCATTAAAATTATGTGTTGTATTCATTATGAAGTGGTTAGAGGAATAAAAATAAAGTTAAAATAGTCTTTTGTTTTCTTGGTTTGTTAGTGTCGTTTTCTATAACCATTGAAATCTTTTTTGTAACCATTAAAACTATGAGTTGTATTCATTATCAAGTTGTTAGAGGAATAAAAATAAAGTTAAAAGGGTCTTTTATTTTCTTGGTTTGTTAGTGTCGATTTCTATAACCATTAAAATTATGAGTTTTATTCATTATGAAGTGGTTATGAGAATAAAAATAAGTTAAAAGAGACTTGTATTCTTGGATTGTTGGTGTCGTTTTCTATAACCATTGAAATCCTTTTTTGTAACCATTAAAATTATGAGTTTTATTCATTATGAAATGGTTAGAGTAATAAAAATAAAGTTAAAAGAGTCTTTTGTTTTCTTGGTTTGTTAGTGTCGTTTTCTATAACCATTAAAATTTTGAGTTGTATTCATTATGAAGTGTTTAGAGGAATAAAAATAATGTTAAAAGAATATTTTGTTTTCTTGGTTTGTTTGTGTCTTTTTCATGCTGAAGGGAAAGTGGGGAATTACTTTTCATCCTCCTAAAAAGAAAGAGAAAAAAATGTTCACTTACTAACTGTTCACTACGTTACAAAGCAACATATTTATAACCCGGTTCACTTACTAAGTGTATAATGCGTTACAAAGTGAAAGTCTTACCAAGAACCTATTTGTCCAGCGTTTTAATTCATCATCATTAAAATTATGAGTTGTATTCATTATGAAGTTGTAAGAGGAATACAAAAAACGTTAATAGAGTCTTTTGTTTCTTGGTTTGTTAGTGTCGTTTTTTTATAACCATTGAAATCCTTTTTTATAACCATTAAAATTAAGAGTTTTATTCATTATGAAATGGTTAGAGGAATAAAAAAAAAAGTTAATAGAGTCTTTTGTTTTCTTGGTTTGTTAGTGTCGTTTTCAATAACCATTGAAATCCTTTTTTGTAACCATTAAAATTATGAGTTTTATTCATTATGAAATGGTTAGAGTAATAAAAATAAAGTTAAAAGAGTCTTTTGTTTTCTTTGTTTGTTAGTGTCGATTTCTATAACCATTAAAATTTTGATTTGTATTCATTATGAAGTGTTTAGAGGAATAAAAATAAAGTTAAAAGAGTCTTTTATTTTCTTGGTTTATTTGTGTCGTTTTCATGCTAAAGGGAAAATGGGGAACTACTATTAATCCTCCTAAAAAGAAAGAGAAAAAAAGTTCACTTACTAACTGTTCACAACGTTACAAAGCAACATATTTATAACCCGGTTACTTACTAATTGTATAAATGCGTTACAAAGAGAAAATCTTACATATAAATTATTTGTCTAGCGACTTAATTCAACATCATTAAAATTATGAGCTGTATTCATTATGAAGTGGTTAGAGGAATAAAAATAAAGTTAAAATAGTCTTTTGTTTTCTTCGTTTGTTAGTGTCGTTTTCTATAACCATTGAAATCTTTTTTTGTAACCATTAAAACTATGAGTTGTATTCTTTATCAAGTTGTTAGAGGAATAAAAATAAAGTTAAAAGGGTATTTTATTTTCTTGGTTTGTTAGTGTCGTTTTCTATAACCATTAAAATTATGAGTTTTTTTCATGATGAAGTGGTTATGGGAATAAATATAAAGTTAAAAGAGACTTGTTTTCTTGGATTGTTGGTGTCGTTCTCTATAACCATTGAAATCATTTTTTGTAACCATTAAAATTATGAGTTTTATTCATTATGAAATGGTTAGAGTAATAAAAATAAAGTTAAAAGAGTCTTTTGTTTTCTTGGTTTGTTAGTGTCGTTTTCTATAACCATTAAAATTTTGAGTTGTATTCATTATGAAGTGTTTAGAGTAATAAAAATAATGTTAAAAGAGTCTTTTGTTTTCTTGGTTTGTTTGTGTCGTTTTCATGCTGAAGAGAAAGTGGGAAATTACTATTCATCCTCCTAAAAAGAAAGAGAAAAAAAGTTCACTTACTAACAGTTCAATACGTTACAAAGCAACATATTTATAACTCGGTTCACTTACTAATTGTATAAATGTGTTACAAAACGAAAGTCTTACATATAAATTATTTGTCTAGCGACATAATTCAACATCATTAAAATTATGTGCTGTATTCATTATGAAGTGTTTAGAGAAACAAAAATAAAGTTAAAATATTCTTTTGTTTTCTTGGTTTGTTAGTGTCATTTTCATGTTCAAACGAAAGTGGAGAACCACTATTGATCCTCCTAAAAAGAAAGGAAAAAAAAGAAAAAGAAAAAAGTTCACTTACTAACTGTGCACTACGTTACAAAGCGACATATTTATAACCCGGTTCACTTACTAAGTGTATAATGCGTTACAAAATGAAAGTCTTACCAAGAACCTATTTGTCTAGCGTTTTAATTCATCATCATTAAAATTATGAGTTGTATTCATTATGAATTTGTTAGAGGAATAAAAAAAAGTTAATAGAGTCTTTTGTTTTCTTGGTTTGTTAGTGTCGTTTTTTTATAACCATTGAAATCCTTTTTTATAACCATTAAAATTATGAGTTTTATTCATTATGAAATGGTTAGAGGAATAAAAAAAAGTTAATAGAGTCTTTTGTTTTCTTGGTTTGTTAGTGTCGTTTTCTGTAACCATTGAAATCCTTTTTGTAACCATTATAATTATGATTTTTATTCATTATGAAATGGTTAGAGTAATAAAAATAAAGTTAAAAGAGTCTTTTGTTTTCTTGGTTTTTTAGTGTCATTTTCTATAACCATTAAAATTTTGAGTTGTATTCATTATGAAGTGTTTAGAGGAATAAAAATAAAGTTAAAAGAGCCTTTTGTTTTCTTGGTTTATTTGTGTCGTTTTCATGCTAAAGGGAAAGTGGGGAACTACTATTCATCCTCCTAAAAAGAAAGAGAAAAAAAGTTCACTTACTGTTGTTCACAACGTTACAAAGCAACATATTTATAACCCGGTTACTTACTAATTGTATAAATGCGTTACAAAGCGAAAATCTTACATATAAATTATTTGTCTAGCGATTTAATTCAACATCATTAAAATTATGAGCTTTATTCATTATGAAGTGGTTAGAGAAATAATAAAAAAAGTTAATAGAGTCTTTTGTTTTCTTGGTTTGTTAGTGTCGTTTTCTATAACCATTGAAATCCTTTTTTGCGACCATTAAAATTATGAGTTTTATTCATTATGAAATGGTTAGAGTAAAAAAAATAAATTTGAAAGAGTCTTTTGTTTTCTTTGTTTGTTAGTGTCGTTTTCTATAACCATTAAAATTTTGAGTTGTATTCATTATGAAGTGTTTAGAGCAATAAAAATAATGTTAAAAGAGTCTTGTTTTCTTGGTTCGTTTGTGTCGTTTTCATGCAGAAAGGAAAGTGGGGAACTACTATTCATCCTCCTAAAAAGAAAGAGAAAAAAAAGTTCACTTTATAACTGTTCACTACGTTACAAAGCAACATATTTATAACCCGGTTCACTTACTAATTGTATAAATGCGTTACAAAACGAAAGCCTTAGATATAAATTATTTGTCTTGCGACTGAATTCAACATCATTAAAATTATGAACTGTATTCATTATGAAGTGGTTAGAGGAATAAAAATAAAGTTAAAATAGTCTTTTGTTTTCTTGGTTTGTTAGTGTCGTTTTCTTGTTGAAATGAAAGTGGAGAACCATTGTTGATCCATCTAAAAAAAAGAAAAAAAAGAAAAAGAAAAAAGTTCACTTACTAGCTGTGCACTACGTTACAAAGCAACATATTTATAACCCGGTTCACTTACTAAGTGCATAATGCGTTACAAAGTGAAAGTCTTACCAAGAACCTATTTGTCTAGCGTTTTAATTCATCATCATTAAAATTATGAGTTGTATTCATTATGAAGTAGTTAGAGGAATAAAAAAAAAATTAATCGAGTCTTTTATTTTCTTGGTTTGTTAGTGTCGTTTTCTATAACCATTGAAATCCTTTTTTGTAACCATTAAAATTATGAGATCTATTCAATATGAAATGGTTAGATGAATAAAAAAAAAGTTAATAGAGTCTTTTGTTTTCTTGGTTTGTTAGTGTCGTTTTCTATAACCATTTTTTTTTTTTTTTTTTTTAATAAAACTGAGATTTTTGTTGATTTGAGTAATCATCGGTTACATGATAAGTTTGGATCGATCAAAGGATCCTTATAGCTGGAATCCCTTGTCTATCTAAATTGAGTAAACCCCGAACTTCTAAAGGAAGTTCATCAAAAGCAGTAAAATACATAGGAGTTTTTGAATCACAAGCTAAGTTTAAGTTTTTTTTTTTAATAGTTAAAACTAACGTCTTTTAAAAGGTTTGTACCTAGTCTCCATATGGTGCTCCGTAGGATCTTTTATGTTTCCCTTTTTACCCTTGCGAGTGCGAACAGGAATAAAAACTTCGTAGTCATCCTCCATCTGAAGATCTGCTAATGCTTCGAAAGATCCTGTGTCTGAAACCTTAGTATTTTCAGGTGCAAGAGACTCACTCTCTTTTTGCGCAATTGTACTGACAGTTGACCCCTTGAGTCTTTTATTGAGTTCCCGAAAGCTTGCAAATAATTTGTGTCTATCTTCGAAAGGAGCTTCCAAATAATTTGGGTCCTTTTGATTGCTAGTAGCTTGTGCATTATGTAGTGTAGTTCGGACCGGCGTAGATTTTTGTGTTCGGTCTATATCCGGGCTATGTGAATAAACTCCACCCATCGTGATCACGGGGACCGTTGATGAGAAATATCCTTAATTATTATTCGCGAAATTGGTGTTGGAGTAACACACATCATGAAAGCTGTTTGGACCCCAGTATCTCTCACCGATTTAGGCGTACTAGTGGAAGGTAGCATGACATTTAATCCTACTGATTGTAAATCACCACAATTGTCCGCAACCACACGGGATCCCTCCTCTCCACGTGATTGCAAATCAACAACTGATTGCAAATCATCAACAGTCAACTCTTCTTGAATTTGAGGAGTCTCACCCGTGGACAAAGTTTCCACCATTTCCGGCGTGATTGTCGGCTGATCCTCCAATCCATTTTGTTGATTTTCCGTCGTACCAGACTCTGCCAAATTTTGCGGGATAGCCGCAAGTGGCTCCGATGCACTCTCTGCCATCACCACCAACTGGTCGGGCAAAGCATCACTAATAGTCTGAGAAACGATATGTTCTTCAACCTCCAAAACATGTGAATGGTCTTCTACAATAACCTGCCTTGGAAGAACATCAAAATCGTCGTTCACCCTCAGGGTTTGAGTTGTGCCAGATGACGTAACTAACTCAACCGAAGCAACCATGACCGGGCTCACCCCAGGTTTTCTATAACCATTGAAATCTTTTTTTGTAACCATTAGAATTAATCGTTATATTCATTATGAAATGGTTAAAGTAATAAAAATAATGTTAAAAGAGTCTTTTGTTTTCTTGGTTTGATAGTGTCGTTTTCTATAACCATTAAAATTTTGAACTATATTCATTATGAAGTGGTTAGAGGTATAAAAATAAAGTTAAAATAATCTTTTGTTTTCTTGGTTTGTTAGTGTCGTTTTCTTGCTGAAAGGAAAGTGGGGAACTACTATTCATCCTCCTATAAAGAAAGAAAAAAAAAGTTCACTTACTAACTGTTCACTACGTTACAAAGCAACATATTTATAACCCGGTTCACTTAGTAATTGTATAAATGCGTTACAAAGTGAAAGTCTTACCAAGAACCTATTTGTCTAGCGTTTTAATTCATCATCATTAAAATTATGAGTTGTATTCCTTTTGAAGTTGTTAGATGAATAAAAAAAAAGTTAATAGAGTCTTTTGTTTTCTTGGTTTGTTAGTGTCGTTTTCTATAACCATTGAAATCCTTTTTTGTAACCATTACAAATATGAGTTTTATTCATCATGAAATGGTTAGAGGAATAAAAAAAAAGTTAATAGAGTCTTTTGTTTTCTTGGTTTGTTAGTGTCGTTTTCTATAACCATTGAAATCCTTTTTGGTAACCATTAAAATTATGAGTTTTATTCATTATGAAATGGTTAGAGTAGTAAACATAAAGTTGAAAGAGTCTTTTGTTTTCTTGGTTTGTTAGTGTCGTTTTCTATAACCATTAAAATTTTGAGTTGTATTCATTATGAAGTGTTTAGAGGAATAAAAATAATGTTAAAAGAGTCTTTTGTTTCTTGGTTTGTTTGTGTCGTTTTCATGCGGAAGGGAAAGTGGGGAACTACTATTCATCCTCCTAAAAAGAAAGAAATAAAAATGTTCACTTACTAACTGTTTACCACGTTACAAAGCAACATATTTATTATCCGGTTCACTTACTAATTGTATAAATGCGTTACAAAACGAAAAGCTTACACATAAATTATTTGTCTAGCGAATTAATCCAACAACATTAAAATTATGAACTGTATTCATTATGAAGTGGTTAGCGGTATAAAAATAAAGTTAAAATAGTCTTTTGTTTTCTTGGTTGTTAGTGTCGTTTTCTTTTTGAAATGAAAGTGGAAAACCACAGTTGATCCTCCTAAAAAGAAAAAGAAAAAAGTTCACTTACTAACTGTGCACTACGTTACAAAGCAACATATTTATAACCCGGTTCACTTACTAAGTGTATAATGCGTTACAAAGTGAAAGTCTTACCAAGAACCTATTTGTCAAGTGTTTTAATTCATCATCATTAAAATTATGAGTTGTATTCATTTTGAAGTTGTTAGAGGAATAAAAAAAAAAGTTAATAGTGTCTTTTGTTTTCTTGGTTTGTTAGTGTCGTTTTCTATAACCATTGAAATCCTTTTTGGTAACCATTACAAATATGAGTTTTATTCATTAAGAAATGGTTAGAGGAATAAAAAAAAAGTTAATAGAGTCTTTTGTTTTCTTGGTTTGTTAGTGTCGTTTTCTATAACCATTGAAATCCTTTTTTGTAACCATTAAAATTATGAGTTTTATTCATTATGAAATGGTTAGAGTAATAAAAATAAAGTTGAAAGAGTCTTTTGTTTTCTTGGTTTGTTAGTGTCGTTTTCTATAACCATTAAAATTTTGAGTTGTATTCATTATGAAGTGTTTAGAGGAATAAAAATAATGTTAAAAGAGTCTTTTGTTTTCTTGGTTTGTTTGTGTCGTTTTCATGCGGAAGGGAAAGTGGGGAACTACTATTCATCCTCCTAAAAAGAAAGAAATAAAAATGTTCACTTACTAACTGTTAACCACGTTACAAAGCAACATATTTATTACCCGGTTCACTTACTAATTGTATAAATGCGTTACAAAAGCGAACGTCTTACATATAAATTATTTGTCTAGCGACTTAATGCAACATCATTAAAATTATGAACTGTATTCATTATGAAGTGGTTAGGGGTATAAAAATAAAGTTAAAATAGTCTTTTGTTTTCTTGGTTTGTTAGTGTCGTTTTCTTGTTGAAATGAAAGTGGAGAACCACTGTGATCCTCTTAAAAAGAAAAAGAAAAAAAGTTCACTTACTAACTGTGCACTACGTTACAAAGCAACATATTTATAACCCGGTTCATTTACTAAGTGCATAATGCGTTACAAAGTGAAAGTCTTACCAAGAACCTATTTGTCTAGCGTTTTAATTCATCATCATTAAAATTATGAGTTGTATTCATTATGAAGTAGTTAGAGGAATAAAAAAAAAATTAATCGAGTCTTTTATTTTCTTGGTTTGTTAGTGTCGTTTTCTATAACCATTGAAATCCTTTTTTGTAACCATTAAAATTATGAGTTTTATTCATTATGAAATGGTTAGATGAATAAAAAAAAGTTAATAGAGTCTTTTGTTTTCTTGGTTTGTTAGTGTCGTTTTCTATAACCATTGAAATCCTTTTTTGTAACCATTAAAACTATGAGTTTTATTCATTATGAAATGGTTAGAGTAATAAAAATAAAGTTAACGAGTCTTTTGATTTCTTTTGTTAGTGTCATTTTCTATAACCATTAAAATTTTGAGTTGTATTCATTATGAAGTGTTTAGAGGAATAAAAATAATGTGAAAAGAGTCTTTTGTTTTCTTGGTTTGTTTGTGCCGTTTTCATGCTGAAGGGAAAGTGGGGAACTACTATTCATCCTCCTAAAAAGAAAGGAAAAAAAGTTCACTTACTAACTGTGCACTACGTTACCGAGCAACATATTTATAACCCGGTTCACTTACTAATTGTATAAATGCGTTACAAAACGAAAGTCTTACATATAAATTATTTGTCTAGCGACTTTATTCAACATCATTAAAATTATGAGATGTAATCATTATGAAGTGGTTAGAGGAATAATAATAAAGTTAAAATAGTCTTTTGTTTTCTTGGTTTGTTAATGTCGTTTTCATGTTGAAATGAAAGTGGAGAACCACTGTTGATCCTTCTAAAAAGAAAGAAAAAGAAAAAAGTTCACTTACTAACTGTGCACTACGTTACAAAGCAACATATTTATAACCCGGTTCATTTACTAAGTGTATAATGCGTTACAAAGTGAAAGTCTTACCAAGAACCTATTTGTCTAGCGTTTTAATTCATCATCATTAAAATTATGAGTTGTATTCATTATGAAGTTGTTAGAGGAATAAAAAAAAAAATTAATCGAGTCTTTTATTTTCTTGGTTTGTTAGTGTCGTTTTCTATAACCATTGAAATCCTTTTTTGTAACCATTAAAATTATGAGTTTTATTCATTATGAAATGGTTAGATGAATAAAAAAAAGTTAATAGAGTCTTTTGTTTTCTTGGTTTGTTAGTGTCGTTTTCTATAACCATTGAAATCCTTTTTTGTAACCATTAAAATTATGAGTTTTATTCATTATGAAATGGTTAGAGTAATAAAAATAAAGTTGAAAGAGTCTTTTGTTTTCTTGGTTTGTTAGTGTCGTTTTCTATAACCATTAAAATTTTGAGTTGTATTCATTATGAAGTGTTTAGAGGAATAAAAATAATGTTAAAAGAGTCTTTTGTTTTCTTGGTTTGTTTGTGTCGTTTTCATGCGGAAGGGAAAGTGGGGAACTACTATTCATCCTCCTAAAAAGAAAGAAATAAAAATGTTCACTTACTAACTGTTAACCACGTTACAAAGCAACATATTTATTACCCGGTTCACTTACTAATTGTATAAATGCGTTACAAAACGAACGTCTTACATATAAATTATTTGTCTAGCGACTTAATGCAACATCATTAAAATTATGAACTGTATTCATTATGAAGTGGTTAGGGGTATAAAAATAAAGTTAAAATAGTCTTTTGTTTTCTTGGTTTGTTAGTGTCGTTTTCTTGTTGAAATGAAAGTGGAGAACCACTGTGATCCTCTTAAAAAGAAAAAGAAAAAAGTTCACTTACTAACTGTGCACTACGTTACAAAGCAACATATTTATAACCCGGTTCATTTACTAAGTGCATAATGCGTTACAAAGTGAAAGTCTTACCAAGAACCTATTTGTCTAGCGTTTTAATTCATCATCATTAAAATTATGAGTTGTATTCATTATGAAGTAGTTAGAGGAATAAAAAAAAAATTAATCGAGTCTTTTATTTTCTTGGTTTGTTAGTGTCGTTTTCTATAACCATTGAAATCCTTTTTTGTAACCATTAAAATTATGAGTTTTATTCATTATGAAATGGTTAGATGAATAAAAAAAAGTTAATAGAGTCTTTTGTTTTCTTGGTTTGTTAGTGTCGTTTTCTATAACCATTGAAATCCTTTTTTGTAACCATTAAAACTATGAGTTTTATTCATTATGAAATGGTTAGAGTAATAAAAATAAAGTTAACAGAGTCTTTTGATTTCTTTTGTTAGTGTCATTTTCTATAACCATTAAAATTTTGAGTTGTATTCATTATGAAGTGTTTAGAGGAATAAAAATAATGTGAAAAGAGTCTTTTGTTTTCTTGGTTTGTTTGTGCCGTTTTCATGCTGAAGGGAAAGTGGGGAACTACTATTCATCCTCCTAAAAAGAAAGGAAAAAAAGTTCACTTACTAACTGTGCACTACGTTACCGAGCAACATATTTATAACCCGGTTCACTTACTAATTGTATAAATGCGTTACAAAACGAAAGTCTTACATATAAATTATTTGTCTAGCGACTTTATTCAACATCATTAAAATTATGAGATGTAATCATTATGAAGTGGTTAGAGGAATAATAATAAAGTTAAAATAGTCTTTTGTTTTCTTGGTTTGTTAATGTCGTTTTCATGTTGAAATGAAAGTGGAGAACCACTGTTGATCCTTCTAAAAAGAAAGAAAAAAGAAAAAAAGTTCACTTACTAACTGTGCACTACGTTACAAAGCAACATATTTATAACCCGGTTCATTTACTAAGTGTATAATGCGTTACAAAGTGAAAGTCTTACCAAGAACCTATTTGTCTAGCGTTTTAATTCATCATCATTAAAATTATGAGTTGTATTCATTATGAAGTTGTTAGAGGAATAAAAAAAAAAATTAATCGAGTCTTTTATTTTCTTGGTTTGTTAGTGTCGTTTTCTATAACCATTGAAATCCTTTTTTGTAACCATTAAAATTATGAGTTTTATTCATTATGAAATGGTTAGATGAATAAAAAAAAGTTAATAGAGTCTTTTGTTTTCTTGGTTTGTTAGTGTCGTTTTCTATAACCATTGAAATCCTTTTTTGTAACCATTAAAACTATGAGTTTTATTCATTATGAAATGGTTTGAGTAATAAAAATAAAGTTAACAGAGTCTTTTGAATCTTTTGTTAGTGTCATTTTCTATAACCATTAAAATTTTGAGTTGTATTCATTATGAAGTGTTTAGAGGAATAAAATTAATGTTAAAAGAGTCTTTTGTTTTCTTGGTTTGTTTGTGTCGTTTTCATGCTGAAGGGAAAGTGGGGAATTACTATTCATCCTCCTAAAAAGAAAGAGAAAAAAATAGTTCACTTACTAATTGTTCACTAAGTTACAGAGCAAAATATTTATAACCCGGTTCACTTACTAATTATATACATGCGTTAAAAAACGAAAGTCTTACATATAAATTATTTGTCTAGTGACTTAATTCAACATCATTAAAATTATGAGCTGTATTCATTATGAAGTTGTTGCTGATAATTGACAGATTCTTAATCAGTTCATGCAATATTAATCAAATTTAAATATACATAACAGATAAACCGAAATCAGTTTATGCAAATATCATAATCACAGAAACATATGATAGGCAGTCAAAGAAACAATCTTTTCTGTTTTTCACAAACACACATACCAAATCGAATTTGATATATGTTAAGATGTGAGTAACAATGTCGAATTCGAATCGTATGAGCAGGAATAAAAATAAAGTTAAAATAGTCTAGCGTTTTAATTCATCATCATTAAAATTATGAGTTGTATTCATTATGAAGAGGACAATTTTTCAATTTTCAATTTTCAATTTTCTTTAAGCTCTAGTATATATTCTTGAGAAAAGAGGACAATTTTTCACAATTTCTGAAATCCTTCTTTTCTTTTTTATCATATCTTCCATATACTGATTGGGGTAAGGAACATTTTCATATTCAACATATCATTAGAAATATATGTATCAATAATATATTGGAGCTTAAATATAATCTAGAAAATTGAAAATCTAAATCTTTAAGGAGCAGTTAAAGTGCTTATATTTGTTTTCATTAATATTGTGCTGAAAAAATTTAAATCGTTAATTTATTTATCTAACAGTTAAAAATACATTTTCTTTAAAAGATGGACATATTTTCACGGAAAATGACTTTTTTTAAAAAAATAATTATAAAATAATAGCTATTTCTTTTTTGTAATCTCAACTGTCAAATTAAACGATCCAATAACTAAGATTTATAAGCATTGTGCTAAAGAAATAACCCATCAGAACCTTGACTTTCACTCTTAGGATTTTGGTTTTATTTGCACTGGAACACTACAACCAGGACTCCCTTCAATATTTCAAAAACTAAATTTTTTATTGAGGACTTAAACTATTTTTTCTTTTTCAATTTTAGACTTAAATTTTATTTTTTATTCTTCCTAGACTTAAAAAATTTACGAGTGCCCCGATATAGAAAAAATTCTAATTTCCGATAAAAAAGAGTCACGTGACTTAAACGTGATGTTTTAATTGGGGATAATAATGTACATATGCGTAAAACACATGAAACCCTACCCGACCCACTAATTAATACCCACCCGACCATATATGTTTATGCGTAATCCACAGAAACATATATTTGCTTCAATTTGCTTCGGGTGAATTTCATTTTGATCCTTATAAATGGCTCACAATGTTAAGTTCGTCCCTTCAATTTCAGAAATGTCAACCTCGTCCTTATAAATGGCTTGTAGTGTTAATTTCATCCCTGAAATTACAGAAATGTCCACCTAATTCCTAGAATTGGCTCTCAGTGTCAAGTTCGTCCCTAAAATTTAAGAAATATCAATTTACATACCATGTAATGTTGCGATATGTAGAAGTTTTTGTATATATGTTTTTGCAATTTGATTATGGTTTCATTATAATCAGTTTTGAATTTCGTTTACGGAAATTTTCAATTTTCTACAATTCTTTAAGCTCTAGTATATATTCTTGAGAAAAGAGGACAATTTTTCACAATTTCTGAAATCCTTTTTTTTTTTTATATCATATCTTCCATATACTGATTGGGGTAACGAACATTTTCATGTTCAACATATCATTAGAAATATATGTATCAATCATATACTGGAGCTTAAATATAATCTAGAAAATTCAAAACCCAGTATAATGAAACCAGAGTCGAACTGCAAATATATATATATAAACAAAAATTTCTACAGATCATAACAACACTTGGTATGGATGTTGATATTTTTGAAATTTCAGAGACGAACTTGACACTGGGAGCCATTTCTAGGGACAAGGTTGACATTTCTATGATTTCAAGGATGAATTTGACACTGCAAGATATTTATAAGGACAAACTTGACATTGCGATCCATTTTTAGGGATGAGATTGACATTTCTGAAATTTCAGGGACGAACTTGACATTGCGAGCTATTTATTTATAGGTATCAAAATAAAATTCACCCATTTGCTTCGGATGCTTTCTTTGACTTCGTCTTTTCCTTCGCCTTCTTATGGCAAAAACATTTTCTCCTTCCACCCCGATTTCCGAATAATTCAGCTTGGCAGAAGAATTAGTAGAAACACTTGTGGAGGCAAGTTGAATACGCTCAAGCCGGTTAACCAGTGTAATACAAGAATTTTCAGTTATTGCATTATATGAATGTTTGCCAGTTATAACAAGTGACGGATCCAAAGAAGGGTGAGTGGGGGTCAAATGATCCACTCAAGAAAAAAAAAATTTAATTATATATGGTGTATTTTATTTCATTTAGATAATAAATGTATAAATGACCCCAGTGAATTATTGTGTATATCAAATGACTCTAATGATTTTTTTAATTATATATGATATATTTTTTACTCTATTTAAATAATAAATGTATAAATGACTGCAGTCAATTGTTGTGTATATCAAATGAACCCAGTAAAAAAAAATTTTGGATCCGTCACTGGCCATAAGGGGGCTGAATATCCACTCATTCAGTGGGTGAGGAATTCTAGAAATTTGTATAAAAATACTTCCTACAGTTAGAAATGAACTAACGACACCGTTTCAATCCAAAGTTCATGCTAGGTCCGAATTTGCTGTGTTTTGGAATGGGTTATCACAATTTGGGAGAGTGAAGGAGACGGGTCAAAACGATGACTGGGATGTTAATGGGTCGGGTATAAATTTAAAAGTGGTTCTGCTGTCACCCTTGTTTTTTAGTTGTGCGGACATTTTTGTCCCTGTCAAAACGACACCGTTTTACACTTCAGTCAGATTTTAGTCGGAAATTAGAATTTTTTCAATATTCGGAGCACTCGTAAATTTTTTAAGTCTAGAAAGAGTCGAAAACAAAGTTTAAAGAAAAAATTGTTTAAATCCAAAATAGACGATTCACTCTTTTTTATTCTTTGATAAAATAATTAATTTTTTTAAGAAAGTATTAAAAAAAAATTACCTACTACGTTTCTAAGAATTACTAAAAAAATAATTTTTCCATCTTTCCAACATGAAACTTCATCTACGACTACAAAAGATGATCTACGAAAAATTAACTTTGGATTTAACTTTGCTATTCGAATTGATATGCCTTTGGATAGGTCCCCCAACAAATTTAAAAAAAAAAACTTCCATTATATATCACTGTTATATATAATTTTTGCCTTTTTTTCCCCAAGTAAAATAATGGTATATCTATATTCTACTTGAGAGTATCAATAGTGTTCTTCGTTTTTCTTACATTATGACCCAAACTCCCAACAACATATACTAATTAGAGTAAAGCGTCTTACCACGTAAGGTATGCTTTGTTGTCTAATGGTAGATATTGGGTCTGGTTTGGGTTTGGTCTGGTTTGAGACTCAAAACAGCTTTGGATTGAGTTTGGGAATAAAATCTGAAGTGTTAAATCATCCCCAAACTCAATCTAAAGGTGGTTTGGGTCTGAGTTTAAGTCTCAAATCAGACCAAATCCAAATCAAATCCAATCCAAGCACATCCATTATAACTACATGGTGTAATATGGAAAGCGTTTTCCAATGTAATGACTAAAGATTAGAGTTTCTAAATCTTCTAAAAAAAATAGAAAATATGGAGAGATTGATTAAAGTGAACAAAAGTGAAATAAAGAGAGAATATTGCGGAAACTTTCTAATTTTTCTTAATTGATGTAAATGGTAAAGTACATCAGATATTTATAATTATAAAAGTCAAAAGTCTATCCTCCTACCAATTATTGACACATGTACAAACAACTTAAACTAACTCTAACAACTATCCATATACAAGTTGGATCTAAACCATTTACATTACTCTAACCCGGATCTACTTCATTCTTCTCATCAAGGGTTCGAACCCTTCCTTTCACTTCAATGTCTCTTTTGCCATTGTTTTCTTCTCTGCTTTGTACACCAGTTTCAGCTGGATTTTCTTCCTTATCTTTTGCATATTTCAACAGCCTCCCATCAGCTGGAATCTGTTATATGTTCAACAATCCCAGACTTTGCACCAAGTACTTGAACCTATCAGCACTTAAAGGTTTAGTGAACAAGTCTGCTAACTGATAATATGTAGATATAGGCATAGGTTTTATAACACCTTTCTTGTACTTCTCCCTTACCACATGGCAGTCAATTTCTATATGCTTTGTCCTCTCATGGAAGACAGGATTTTCAGCAATATATATTGCACTGTTGCTGTCACAAAATAATGCCACTGGTTTAAGCAATTTCAGTCCTAAATCTCCAAGTAAATACACTAACCATTGTATTTCACATGTTGTCATAGCCATTGCCCTGTATTCAGCTTCAGCAGAACTCCTTGAAACTGTTTGTTGCTTTTTTGACTTCCAAGAAATCAAGGAGTTGCCTAGAAATATACAGAAACCTGTTACTGACTTTCTTGTTTCTGGGCAGCCAGCCCAATCACTATCAGTGTACCCTTTCAACTCAAGAGAACTATTTGCTGGAAACATCAAGCCTTGACCAGGAGTGTTTTTCAAAAACCTTAACACCCTATGAACAGCCTTTAGATGAATAACAGTAGGACAATCCAAAAACTGAGACAATTGTTGAACAACATAAGATATATCAGGTATTGTGACAGTCAAATAGAGAAGTTTTCCTATCAATCTTCTATATCTATGAATATCACCATAAGGCTCAGAATCACCATGCTCAAATTTAGCCTTTGAATCAATAGGAGTAGCAACAGGTTTACTATGCAGAAAACCTTCTTCTGTAAGAAGATCAAGGACATACTTTCTTTGGCATAAATTTATCCCTTCCTTACTTCTGGCAACTTCAATGCCTAAGAAGTACTTTAGGGTACCAAGATCCTTGATTCTAAAAGTATCATGCAGAAAAGTTTTAACATCAACTATTTCAGTCATAGAATTACTTGTTAGAATCACATCATCCACATAGACTAAGAGAGAAATGAAAGTACCATCCTTAGACTTGGTAAACAAACTATAAGCATGCCAAGACTGAGTAAAACCAATCCCAATTAATGCCTTAGTCAGAGTATCATTCCATTCCCTGAACCAAAACTGCTATGACCAGGAGGTAATTTCATGTATATCTCCTCATGTAAATCACCATGTAAAAAAGCATTATTAATATCTAGTTGATGAATGTACCAATTTTTGGCAGCAGCTAAAGCAAGCAAAGTCCTAATTGTTGTCATTTTTGCCACAGGTGAAAAAGTAGCCAAAAAATCAACACCAGGCTGCTGTGTGAATCCTTTAGCCACCAATCTAGCCTTGTACCTTTCTATTTCACCACTAGATAAAAATTTAATTTTGAATACCCATTTACAGTCAATAGCAGCCTTACCAGGAGGTAAATCAGTCACAGTCCAAGTCTGATTTGCTTCAAGAGCATCAAGCTCAGCCTGCATTGCATCTCTCCAAGCTTTATGCTGCACTGCCTCATGAAAAGAATTAGGTTCCTTTGAAGTATTTAAAAGTAAAACAAAGTCTTATGTTTCTGGTTCAACATTCCATATGAGAGCACATTATTAATAGAATGAGGAGAAGAATTATGTGTTTTAGGAAGTTGAGAGCATTCATAATCCTTAAGATGAGAAGGAACCTTAGTAGGTCTAGAAGACTTTCTAATGGGATCAGTAGAAGCATAAGCAGTTGCATCAGATGATACTGTAAGAGAATTATCAATAAAAGGCATAGAAAAATCTGCTGGAATGAGATCAGGAGTAGGATCAAAAGTAAAAGAAACTGGAGAATGAACAGAAGAATAAGGAACAGGTAAATCAATAGGAGTAGAAAAAGGAAAAACATCCTCTATAAAGATAACATTTCTAGATAAGAAAATGTCATGTGTTTCAAAATCAAGAAGAATATATCCCTTTGAAGTACTAGACTGCCCAAGATAAACAGCCTTTTTACCTCTAGGGTCAAACTTTCCTCTTCATTGATCAAGAGTACAAGCATAGCTAAGACAACCAAAAACTTTAAGATTTTGATAAGAAGGGATTTGTTGATACAATTTCTCATAAGGACAAGAATTCTTAAGTACAGGAGTAGGAGTAAGGTTTATCAAATAAGTGGCATGTTGAATACAAAACCCCCACAGTTTAAGAGGAATGTTAGATTGAAACCTAAGAGCTCTAGCAACATTCGTAATATGTTGATGTTTTCTTTCTACCACCCCATTTTGCTGTGGTGTAGCCACACAAGATGTTTGATGAATGATTCCCTTTTGGGAATAAAAATCTGGCATTAAGAACTCAGGACCATTATCAGATCTAATAATTTTGATGTTGATGGAGAATTGAGTGAATACAAAGGCACAGAAAGATTTAAGGGTAGATTGTGCTTCTGATTTGCATTTTAACAAAAAAGTCCATGTAAACCTACTAAAATCATCTACAACTGTTAGGAAGTATTTATGACCTTGGATAGTTTCTTGTTTATATGGTCCCCATATATCAACATGCACTAAGTCAAAGATGGATTTCACAACAGTGTTGCTTAAAGGAAAACTCAGCTTATGTAGTTTAGCAATAGGACAAATGCTACAAGGACATGAATGTTTAGACTGAACAGAAGAAGCAATGCTCTCAATGAGCTTTATTCTGGGTAAAGAAACATGGCCTAGTCTATAGTGCCATAAAAAACTATCAACTTCCTTAGTAGGAATGTCAATGGAAGCAGTACAATTAACAGAAAATGATTGAGCAGAAGAATTATTAATCAAAGAGCTAGGGTTGAGCAGGTATAATCCATGCCACTCTTCAGCTATGCCAATCTTCTTCAAGGAATGAAGGTCCTGAAGGACACATTTAATTGAGTCACAAAGAATAGAACAAGGATTTTGCTTGGTAATTTGAGAAACAGAAATAATATTTAGGTGAAATGAAGGCACACAAAGCACATTTTTGAGTACTAAAGAGGTAGATAAATGCACAGTTCCTTTGTGTGTAACAGGTATAGATGACTTATTAGGAAGATTAACAAAGATGTTGTGAGTAGACAAGCAAGTGGTCAAAAATTGAGGGGAACAAACAACATGGTCTGTTGCACCAGAGTCTAAGATCCAAGGTATACTTTTAAAATGTAAAGAAATACCTGAAGGTGCATTAAAGTGGTTAGAACTGGTAGCAGGCAGAAAGTTAATCATATGCTGCATAGAAGGACCAGAAAAGCCACCATGACCATGTCTAGTAGAAGTAGAACTATCCAGATGAACATTTTTGATAAGTTGCATGATCTGATGCTGCTGTTCAAGAGTAAAGCCAGTAACAGGTTGATTCTCATAACCAGAAAATGAAGATGAATCTCCTGAAACATGATTGACTGATCTGAAGTTACTATCAGCATGTTTGTAACCTCCTTGACCATTACCAGAACCTCCTTGACCATGACTTCCACCACTAACAAATCTGTTATTCATATTCTGACTATTACCAAAGCCACCATTCCTATTACCTGCACCATTACTGCCTTTGTACAATTTGTGTCCATGTGGATATCCATGCTTCTTATAGCATCTTTCCACAGTATGCCCTGGACTATCACAATAGGTACAAAACAAACCTTTCCTTTGATTGTTATAACCTCTTTTCTTTCCTCCAAAACTGACAGCATGTATGTATCCAGGTTCATCTCTTTGCATATGATTATTATTTGAAGTTTTAGCTACTTGACCAGTGTCAACATCATAGCTAGGTCCCTGACTATGAAGAATGTGAACTTCCTTTTGAGCAGATCCATGAGAAATCTGACTCTCATGTTGTGTAGCAAAATTAAGTACATCATCTATGAGTGGTACCTTCTTTTTCATGAGTACCTTAGACTTAATACTACCATAATCTTCCTTAAGTCCTTTTAAAAATCCTAATGACATAGTCAGATTCATAATAATCTTGAACAACTTCTAAACCTCCACAGGTGCACACAGGCTAATGGTCTTAAAATCAGAAATTCATCCTATAATATCTTGAGATGTGCATAGTATTCATCTACAGACATACTGCCTTGTTTAAGATTGTGAAACTCTTCAAGAAGATCAGACAAATGATAGGCATTAGATTTAGCATACCTTTTTTCCAAATTATTCCACACAGCAGCAGATGTGGATAATGACATAACACTCTGAGCAATGGTGTTAGAAATGGTGTTCACAATCCAGGTGAACACAGTCTGATCTGCTTGTTCCCAATGCCTGTAGTATTGATCTCCTGCCTTTGGAATAACAACTCCAAGCACATCTTCAATGAAGCACAATTTGTTCTTCATTATGAGTGCTCTTCTGACAGATCGACGCCATGTATAATAGTTTGGACCAGTGAGAGGTGTTTGAACCAGAAGAAGAGCCGGATTCTCATTAGGAGCTATGTAGAAAGAATGCAAGGGACTTCCTGGAGTAATTTCTACATTTGCCATATGAGATTCTTCGAAATTTTTCAGAAAATCAGAAAATCAAAGAAAAAATGACAATCAAGAACAGCAAATTTATTTTGCAGAGAATAAAATGATTTTTGAAATCAAAATTGAAATAAAAAACCAATAGGTAGGAATCGGACACTATGAACAAGCTTCGATTAAAAAATCAAAGCAATCAACCATGAATTTAAGAAGAATTCAAAGATCGCAGAAGCAATTTTCATAGCTCTGATACCATGAACAAAAGTGAAATAAAGAGAGAATATTGCGGAAACTTTCTAATTTTTCTTAATTGATGTAAATGGTAAAGTACATCAGATATTTATAATTATAAAAGTCAAAAGTCTATCCTCCTACCAACTATTGACACATGTACAAACAACTTAAACTAACTCTAACAACTATCCATATACAAGTTGGATCTAAACCATTTACATTACTCTAACCCGGATCTACTTCATTCTTCTCATCAAGGGTTCGAACCCTTCCTTTCACTTCAATGTCTCTTTTGCCATTGTTTTCTTCTCTGCTTTGTACACCAGTTTCAGCTGGATTTTCTTCCTTATCTTTTTCATATTTCAACATAAAGATTAATATAGAAGGTGGTTTGTGTAGTCTAAGAAATGTTTTGAGACTCTTAACAAAAATTTACACGGCTTATGGGTTAATGATGGATAGGATTTTAAAATTTTGAATTAACAATAAAGATAATATGTATATTATGAATTATTTTATTCTTTTCATAAAATGAATTATTTTATTAAGTAGAAAATAATTGTAACTAATGAAAAGATTGTAAAATAATTAAAAATGGCATATTCTTGAAAAATATGATCAAAGATTTGGAGGCTTAAGAGAGAACCAATAGGCAATAACATTTCTATAATATATAATAGTCAATGAATTAAGGTACTTCAAAAAACATATTTTAATCATTCTAATTAGTATAATTTTATTTTAGAGATTTTAGTATCTAAAATTAAATTAGTGTCAAACTTAAACGACAACGAAGCGCAACTCATGCGGTAAAACACTTCACTTCCAACTGGTATGTTGGAAGTTTGAGTCATGCCGGAGGAAAAATGGAAAATTACTATCGATCATCCTTTAAAAAATTAAATAATGTTAATATGGTCCCAGACTCAATTCAAAAACAATTTGAATCTCAATTTTTTAGATTCAATTTGAGTTTCAAACATCAAAGGTTCCTTAGCCCAGTGGGGCAAGGGTCTGCCCACAACCATGAGGTCGTGGGTTCGATACCCTCCCCATGCAATGGGGCAAACTTTAATTGTTTCCATTTTTAAGGCTATCTTCCTCTCTTGTGAGGCGCTTCTCTCTCCCCTTATGGGGCAACCGCCCATCCGGGCTTCAAAAACAAAATTGAGTTTCAAGCCAAATTAAACTCAAATCATACTCAATCCAAATACACCCAACATACGGAAAAAACGCCTATTTGGTCCTAATTGATGTTTCTAAGAATCTTTTGAGTCCTAAAAGATTTTTTTTTCCTTTTATATCCTGTATGTATTTACGTACTGCCAATTACATCATTCCGTCCAATTTTCTGTCTAGATACCGTCAAGTCAATCGTGTGCCTAACATGTGAGGCACTTTTTAAGGGTATTTCAGACATTTTCAATATATTTCTCTCAAGAAAAATTTGGGTACTCAATTGTTAAACAAAAAAATTATTAATACTCAATTTAAATTAACCAAAAAATAAAACATTTAAACCCATCCCCTCCCCCTCTATCTTCCTCCGCCCCACCCTTCCCCACAACCGTCAACCACTTGCAACCCTACAAACTCAAGAATTGCTGTAACAAGTTTTGTAACATTTGGGGAGATTTCTTGTCTCATAGAAATATAAAATTAAGATTAATATCCAGAATCCTCAAGAGATTCTTGTATGCAAAGCAAAATGGAAAGGACGGCCCAACAAAAAACACACCAAATATCAACCTAATTTCTTTCTCCCCTTTCCTATCATGAATCATAGCAAAATAGAGTTCATCAAACCGAAATCGGCAAAAGCACCGAAACCCATCCCCCTCCCCCCCTCTCAATCTCCCCTACCCCTAGTATCTTGCCCGACCACCCATCTCCACTTTTTTATGTTTTAGATGGGTTTCAGATTTTTTAATTTAATTTTTTACGATTTCAATGATTATTGTTGTTTTCATGAAATTGATTACAGATTGTGGATAAACTTTTTTATTTTTTATTTTGTGGGCTATTCAATAGAGGAATAAGAATGATGGCATGTGGGGAACTCGAAAAGAGTACATGGATATGGGTGGTGGACGGCGGCGACAGAGGAGGAGAGGCGGTGGTATTTTGGTTGATTGGCATACCATTGATATTCTTTGGTGGCTTCATGTGCATTCTTTGGTGTTGCTCAGTTGTCCGGCAATTGATGTCTACTTTACTGGTTGTTGAACTTTGGTTGGGAAGAAAACAAACCCCCTCCAAACCGTAATCCTGCAGCAATAAGATGGGCCCAAATAGCTGGAACCAGAGATTCAACTTTGGGTTTTACCGGAAAAGAAAACCAGTATAATGATGAACATCAGGTGAAGGCCTTGGTCGAATTTGTGGTGTGTTGTGATGGTATATAGGTGTTATGAAAATTAGTGGTGTTTTGTGAGAGTGTTGATGTGATGGTGGTTGACGGTGGTGGGGAAAGGGTGGGGGCAGAGCAAGATGGAGTGGGGGAGGGGATGGATTTAGTTCTTTGGTTGCAGGTGGTGGTGATGGAGGTTGACCGTGGTGGGGAAGGGCCGGAGGAAGATGTATGGGGGAGAGAGGGATGGGTTTAGACTTTAGATATTTTATATTTTAGTTAATTCAGATTGGGTATCAATAGTTATTTTTTTTTAACAATGGAGTACTCAATAGTTTTTAAAGAAAAATATATTAAAATGTCTGAAATGCTCTTAAAAGTGCATCACATGTGAGACACATGACTGACTTAACAGAAAATTAACCAAAAAATGGACGGAAAGACCTTATAAGCATCACGTAAATACATACAGGATATAAAAGGAAAAAAAAAATCTTTTAGGACTCAAAAGATTCTTAGAAACATCAATTAGGACCAAATAGGCGTTTTTGCCCCAACATACTTATTATATTATTTATTTGAAAGGTTTCTATTACTTTTGTAAAGAGTAAATAGCTTTTTTTTGGATAATAACAATTCCTGCTTTCCAGATTATAGACACAAACAATTTTTTTGTACATTTTTTAAACCATTACTATTTACGGGACGCTATAATTGGACTTTTTACACTATTTCGGTCAAAAAATAACATGTGCCGAGCATATAGACATCTGAACTGGGATATTTTTGTCAAAGCAAAGATTTAACCAAGTACCCTGTTTGAGGGGTGTACCCACACCCACAAATTGAAATCCGACCCACCCGCTAATTAAAAAAACCTACTTCAGAAATCCCCCTCCCGTCATAAACCTTCTTTCCCCTCCCTCCCTCCTTCCTCCTCGAATTTTAGCTCATATTTGCAGAAATCTTTGAGCTTTAATGTCTGCGGCGTTTCTGCTGGTTGGAAGATGAAATACTGGTTGAAAGATGGAAGATGTTCTGGATGAAGAACTTAAAGTTATCAAGGAGATTGTGGGACCTGAAGATCATGTCCAGGGCCGTGTGAAGGGAAAACGGGGCTTGAGGCAAAAAATTATTGGAGGCTTATATTGAATTTGTTTTTGAAAAGTTTAAAGTTTTTTTTTTACTTTTCTTGATTTTTCAGCTGAAGTTTTATAATCAATAACAAATACAAATAACACAGAAATATAGTAAGCTATAATAAAATTAAAAAATAAATTCAAATAAAAAAGATTAAAGAGATAGAAACTAAAAAGATAGAACTGTGATTTATATAGCCAAAATATTAGAAAATTGCGCGTATCAGAATCAGAGAGATTTATGGTTTCTTATTTTTTTAGACTGAGAGTAGAGTGTAGAGAATAAAAAACTCTAATTTGTTTGGGATAAAAATGGTGGAGATAGAAAGGTCACTAACTCTTTGAGTTTTTATACTGTCATAATGACTCTCAATTCGATGGGATTTGGTTGGGTTGGACCTATTTTTATTAGAATATTATAGACGTTGAAAATAAATGACTAACAAATATGTATGGTTAGCAGTTAGGCATGATCAATGCCGAAGATGTCGTTTAATTTCTGGAAAGTAGGAGAGGCAATATTGAGATTGAGATGAAGATTAATTTCAGGGTTAGGCTTATGTTAAGTGGGAAATTCGTGGGGGTTTTTTTTTTTTTTTTTTTTTTTTTTTTTTTTTTTTTTTTGGAAGTGAAACTTTAGTATAAAAAAAAATTGGAGCCTTTATTTTGTGAGGGCTTGAGGCGACTGCCTAAATGGCCTCATGGCTGACACGGTCCTGATCATGTCATATATGCATTGTCTGGCGGTGTTGATTCCCCTGTTGCTGCTACACTTGTCCATAAAGAAATTGGAGATAGACTTCATTGCGTCTTTGTTTGTAAGAGAAATTAGCTATTTGTAACATATATCTATTTACGGGAAGCCATTAATGTCCTCATCTTTTTATTAGGCTAAAAATAGCCCCATCTTTTTACGGGCCACTAAAAGTGTCAAATTAGTGAATCCGGTGACTATTCAGGCCAAATTTCCCTCACGTGAGGGGCATTTTTGTCCCAAAAAAATTGGGCAAAAGATAAAACTACTATTTGTAACATATATCTATTTACGGGCCACAATTAATAACCTAATCTTTTTATTAGGCTATTTTTAGCCCCCGTCTTTTTACGGGCCACTATAAGTGTCCAATTAGTGAATCCGGTGACGATTCAGGTCAAATTCCCCTCACGTGCTGGCCACATGAGGGGCATTTTTGTCCCAAAATATTTGGGCGACCACAACCTATCTTGCCCAGCTCCTTTCTCCGGCCACCATCGATCTCAAATTCTCAATCAAAACCCATATTCTCCGATCTCATCATTAACTTGTCAATCAAAATCCATCTCAATAAAATCTCATCTTCTCCAATTCAACACCAATTCATTAGATCTAATGAGAGATTTGTTGCAAATTGATAAATGAACCCCCCCCTCCCCCCCAAAGATATCACCATAGCCAACTCACGGATTTCGGCGAACTTGTCGGTTTTTAATGTCTTGTAGGGCCATTTCTGCCAGAAACTTAACAAGCTCGGAACTCTCTGAATCACAAAGGTAAAAAAATACCCCTCACCTATATCACGTGTGAACGGCACGTGAAGGGAATTTGGCCTGAATCGTCACCGGATTCACTATTTGGACACTTTTAGTGGCCCGTAAAAAGATGGGGCTATTTTTAGCCTAATAAAAAGATGAGGACATTAATGATTTCCCGTAAATAGATATATGTTACAAATAGCTAATTTCTCTTGTTTGTAATGGTTTATTGAGGTTTGAGCTCCCCTTTTCTAAGTAGTGAAGATTCTTACTTGACATTGAAAATTTTCAGAAGGGTTGATGGAAACATGCAATTTTTATTTCCTTTCTTGCCGGGAATTCTTATTCTTCTCATTTATTTCTTCTAGGTGCAAGGAGCAAGAACCAGTAATGGAAACCTTTGAAAGCGATCTTCAATTACATGTTACTTGTGTACTTAAGTGTTATGATTGCTCATATTATATGGAAATAAGTGTAGTTTGTGGGATTCGAACCAGAGTTGGGGAATTAGTAGTTGATTGGCTCATTTATCATTCTGGGTCAGTTGGCGGGTTACTATTCCGACCCGAAAATCGTTTCTATATAAGTAGAGATTTTTGGGATATTTCGGGCATTCAGAAAATAGATATTTTGGTGACGGTTACCTTCATCTCCAACCCCCATTTCTGTTCCCCTAAGCTTCGAGCTCGATCTCTCCCCTTCTTCTTCTTTCCTCTGTACTGGAGCTGAGCTCCTTCTTCTCAATTTCTTCTCCATTCTGTCCTTATCTCTCTGAACTCTTTTAATACAGTTTACTAGCATTGAATTCATCAATAAAATCAGTATTGAAATGTCCAGACATAACAAATTGGTATAGAGCCATAGATTCTTGGAGGAATTACCGGATAATTGTGCTTCAGATCATCGGAAAATGATTCCTACTTCGTCTGAATTCCAAAATGAATCGGAGAATTCAATGAATCAATTGTTCTCTCAACCGAATGACAGTGGCATCTTCAATGAATTTTCGCACAATCGGATTCCATTTCAGCCGGAGATGGAAACTCTAAGGGATGATGTGAGCTTTTCGGAGTTACATGACGAATTTCAGAACTGGAGATTCTCGGATAAAGTGGCTACGACAAGGAGTCTAGCTGTGGAATCATCACTGGTTGTGGCACCGCTGCTGCTATTAGCGACACGGGCACGGGATGTGAATTCGATCAGCGAATTCCAAGGTATACGAATTCTCCATTATGATTCTTCTATTAGAAAGGTTGTTCTTCAACAAGATGAAATGTGTACTACTTCCGACAAGTAGAGTTCGGATTTAGCTTCTCAAAATTCTGATTTTAACTTGAAATTTGACTTAGTCAGTGGGAAATTGAATCAGTTAAATCAATTAATCCCTGGAAATAGCCTGGTGGAGAAAATATCAGAACAACAATTTAGTAATAGAATTGCCGAATTGAGAGTCACCAAGCCCATTATGTTTGATACAGTTAAAAATTACTATCGGAGATTCTTAGAGTGGATAGAATTTATGTGATTGAATTCTGTTTTGGATATTGAGTATTTGATAGAAGAATTTATTGATGGTTTATCCTTGGAGATTCAATGGGAACTAAAAAATCGACATTATTCACTATGCTCTGTTTCTTACAAGTATTCAATGGCCTGTCTCATAGAGCACATGTAGAGATTGAAAATTGGAGATCTAAATTAAATCTACCAATGTTTGATGGAAGCAATTTCAGAGGTTGGATTCTTAACCTTCCTAAACTTTTTCAATTATGTGAAATTACAAAGGAGTTGAAATGGGGAATTATTGGGGTCATGCATGAGTGGTTGGACTTCTATTTGGTTTTCAAACTATAAATACACTCATTCTAATATTTCGTGGAGTGAATTCGAAGCAGCACTATATCTTAGATTTGGAGAACTTGATGTTGATAGTGAAACTGATAATTCGTGTGACAGTGGAGTTGGAAATGAGAATTCATCATTGAATGAAGATGAACTACATATCGTAAACAAGGTGTTCGATGAAAGGTTTATTGGGATAACATAAATTGTGGAAGTGGAGTCTGAGGTGATGAATCTGAGGTTGAGGATTGGGGAAACAAGGCAGGAAATGAGACTATTGAGGATGATGATTCTGGAAAAGAAATGATTTTGCTGTTGAATAATGAGGCAGTGCAAAAGAGGTCGGTGGAATTTGAATGAGGTGTTAGGACTGGTAGTTATATGAAAATTAAGTTTGATAATGATGAAAAAATGAAGATGGAGAGGAAGAAAGATTTTGCTGAGGATTCTTTACTTAGCTATGGATTGAATATTTATGTGCTCAAGAATGCTATGATATTCCACTTCAACTTTGAAGCTTTATCTACTCTTTCCATGTCTTCTGCTCTTTCTGAAACAATTTCATGGTCTAAGAAGTTTGGGGGACTTATTTTCTTTGATCCAAATCTGCCTTTGCCTTTATGGAAATCACGTGATGAGACTAGAGAAATATTCAAGGAAGCTTGGAAAGCAGCATATATTATTGAGGTTTCGAAGCAAGGTATACAAGTTCATTATTATATACTTACAAATGGAGCTGATCAAGTCTTAGTATATGATCCAGGTGGTGCATTTGATGTATCAGTTCATGAAGTGGGAGATGGGAATGAGTTAGATCATCACTCATTTGAAGACTGTGCTTCAGATGAAGTCAATCATAAGAGACTTAGCAGGTTGGACTCGTCTGAGCATGCCTTTGTAAATGGGGAGGATTTTTCATCCTCTTCTGTTGTCTTTCATGATGTATCCAATAGAACCAAGTCAATGGCAGTACTTGGTGCTCTTGATGATTGCTCAAAGGAAGTACATGAAGAGAGGCCTAATATGGCCAATGTTGGTGGTGTGGGTGAAATTCGCATCTTGGAAGACAAGTCCAACTATGTTTTTTATCCTGGTGGAACTTGCAAGTGGAGAAGAGGAATTTTGAGGACAAAATTCTTAAGGAGGAGGGAATGTTATGATTGCTCATATTATATGGAAATAAGTGTAGTTTGTGGGATTCGAACCAGAGTTGGGGAATTAGTAGTTGATTGACCCATTTATCATTCTGGGTCAGTTAGCGGGTTACTATTCCGACCCGAAAACCGTTTCAATATAAGTAGAGATATTTGGGATATTTCGGGCATTCAAAAAATAGATATTTTGGTGACGGTTACCTTCATCTCCAACCCCCATTTCTGTTCCCCTAGCTTCGACCTCGATCTCTCCCCTTCTTCTATTTTCCTCTGTACTGGAGCTGAGCTCCTTCTTCTCAATTTCTTCTCCATTATGCCCTTATCTCTCTGAACTCTTGTAATACAATTTACTAGTATTGAATTCATCAATAAAATCAGTATTGAAATGTCCAGACATAACATAAAGCCCACAGATTTATGCAAATATGAGCTCAAATTTGAGGAGGAAGGAGGGAAGGAGGGGGAAGAAGGTTTATGACGGGAGGGGGGTTTCTGAAGTAGGTTTTTTTTATTAGCGGGAGGGTGGGTTTTAATTTGTGGGTATGGATATACCCCTCAAATAGGGTATTTGGTTAATTCTTTGCTTTGACAAAAATACCCCACCTCAGATGTCCATGTGCTCGGCACATATAGTACTGTCAGAACGGGTATACCCGCCCGCTCCACCCCGTTCCGTCATGAGCATGCCTTAAATGGGGATGGGTGGGCATGCCCGCTTTTTTAACGGTCCATCAAAAGGGATGCCCATACCCCCCCGGCGAATGCCCATGGGCAAATGAGCATGCCAGCGGACCTTATTATTATTATTTTTTTTTGAAAAAATATATCAAATTTGAAAAAATCAACGAAATGCAGTTCTTTCTCACTCATTTACAGTTTACAGTTCTATATGGGGAAATAAAAATCCAAAATAGTTTAAGAACGATCAAATCAAATTCTACAATATCCAAAATAGTTTTAAAATAATAATAATAATCAAATGAAAGTCCACAATTTCAAGAATAATTTAAGATCAACTATCCAAAATTAACAAACATATTACTGAAGTCAAAGTAACAAAAAATATATATTGTTTTTTAATATCCTCCATCTATTGATCTAGATCATGAACACCAGAAGTATTATTTGAATCCATTTTAGATCATATTGATTCATCCTCATCATCTTCACATATAAAACACACACCTTAAGAAGTTAAAACGTTATAAATGGTAAATGATAAAAGATAAGTTAAAACATAATTTAGTTACCTTCAGAGATGAAATCGTGAATCCAATTGCATACACATATTTGAGTTTGTACATTTCTAGGAAGAAGATGACTCTTATATTTGGTAAGAACGCGTGCAAGAAGTTAGTGGAGATATATGACTCTTGTTCAGTTTGGAAAAGACTGAAGAGCCTTATTAATCCCTATCCAAAATTAATATTAAAAAACGAAGCGGGCATGTCCGGTTGCAATTCGCCCATACCCGCATGGCCCGTTACACACCCCGGAAATGCCCGTTGATACCCGCGTTTAATTGGGCTGGAATTCATAGCCCCATATCCGCCAATTAATCTCATGGGATGGGCATGCCCGCGGGCAAATGCCCATTTTGACAGCTTTAGGCACATGCTGATTTTTTACCAGAATAGTATAAAAAGTCCAATTGCAACGTCCCATAAATGGTAATGGTCTAAAAATGTATAAAAATAATTGTTTGTGTCTATAATCCGAAAAGCATAAATTGTTATTGTCCAAAAAAAGCTATTTACTCCTTTTGTAAATTATCATCTTTTACCTTCTTCTTTTTTGGCTAAATAAGAAATTATTTATTAATTATAAAATAAACAAATTTATTACAATCAAAAAATAAAATTAAAATAAAATAAAATAATCATCTTTTCTCTTTACAGGACTATAATAATCATTGTACTCTCATGATTTAATATACACACTACTTACAGGGAATTTTAAACTGTTTAAATAAAAGAAAGAAACATAAATGTGTCACCATGTTGCATATCTATACTTTTAGAATGATATAGATGGATTATTCCTTGAAATTTGGTAAACATGCATTGTTCGTTTTTGAGGATACATAGGCATAATATTTCTGGTAATACAATAAAAATAACATAACTCATAAATCTCAATAATTAAGAGTATGAGTAAAGGATGGATAGGAGATATGTTTGACATTAGACAATAAATATATAAAGTGACTGCTTCATTATACCAATGAAACATATAGATTGAAAACTAACCTAACTTTTGTCAATAAATGCACAAAGTGAACAGAATATCGTTGAAACAGTAATTCTCATACACCGTCACGTTACTATAGAGTCATTTCCTCAAATCAAAGTTAAAATGTATCAGACAAGACAGACTTAAGAACCATTTTAATTTGTGTGTAAATAATAACTTTGTATCTAAGAAAGCATAAGAATAATCTTTCTTGTTAAATTAAATTTATCAATACAATGTATGGAGAATATATTCTCCACTTCACTTTTTTTTTATTCCTATAGAATCTACTTTTTGCACAATGAAAAGCAAATATATATATATATATATATAGGTAATAACTTCACAAAAAAAAATTCTCAAGTCCAAATTAACCACTTCATTAACATAGCTAAAGTTGCCACTTAGCTCCAAGAAGATGGGAATAGGTTCTTCCTCTACTAGAAAGAACACTCGAGTTATTGCTTTCCATGACTCCAAGAAATGGAAGGCTCATTTTGATAACTCCAAAAACACAAACAAACTGGTATGATTTTTCTCTCTTGTTTTTTGTACTTAAATTCAAATTCTTTTTTCTTCTTTTATTTTCTTTTCGGGCTTTGGTGCAAACTATAATAGAGGCAGGGGCGTCTCAAACATTATTGAAGCTCTATACTAGTTATTAAAGTTATATCCTTAATTTTTTTTAAATATAAATTATAAAAAGTGTCAAAACATAATTATAAACTCAAGTTCAAGAGTGCGAATAATTATAATATTGATATTTTATTTAAAAATGGTCATCCTTCTGACATTGTTTACAAAAGGCAGTTAATTCATTAATTTTTTTGTATGCCCCAAATTATTTCCTTATCCATTTACTCATGTCCGAATTTCAAGAAGTGTCAGAATTTTTTACTTTTAGAGGTATAAAACCTTGCACTTAGATATGTACATGCATTTGACATATGTACCTGAATCCAGATAACATAGATATTAAGTAATTTTAAAATTTGTGGAGCCTCTCAAAATAAGAGCTTGGGTTATGCTGTCACTTTGAACATGATAATAGCCCAACATGGTGGCAGCAGGGGTCAAATGATCCCGATGAAGAAAAAAAACTAGTATATAGGGTATATTTTGCTCTATTTAGATGATAAATGTACAAGTGACTACGCACAAATCGCCGTGCATTCTCTGTTTCTGTATCAGTCACTTACTATAATGGTTTCCTTTTGTGTTTGTTTTGAAGATGGTGGTTGATTTCTCAGCTACATGGTGTGGAGCTTGTAGAAAGATGAAACCAATTTTCGACGAATTATCAGAGAGATATACAGATATCGAGTTCATCAAGATAGACATTGATGAATTGAAGGATGTGGCTCGTGATTTTGGAATAGAGGAAATACCAATTTTTGTTCTTCTGAAGTCTGGGAAAGAAGTTGAGAGAGTTGTGGGCGCGAATCGCGATGAATTAGAGAAGATGATTGAGAAACACAGAGACTGAAAGTAGAATAAATAAATGCATATGTGGATTATGGTAATGGTTTGTGGATATTTTTGCAGCTTGAAGATGGTCCTAAGAACTAGTATATATGAATGATGTGTAAAATAAATAAATGCATATGGATTTGGTGTTCTGATCCTCGTGATATTACATGTAACATTATATGTGACTGATCCTCGTGATATTACAAGTAACATTATATATGTGTCTCTAATTACGATTTTTTTATTAATATATCCTAAACTAAACAAGATAAAATCTATATGTAAACAAAACAATAACAAGGAAGAGTTGATAGTTATTTTGGTCACCAAACTATTTATAGTTCAGAAAGCAAGTTCTTTAACGGAGCCAAATGCAAATATTGCAAATAATATTTTACAAACTTGAACAATGACAATGAAAATTGACATTAAAAAGCTAAAACATCATCTCAATATATGTTTTAAGCTAATAAAAGTGCCAATACGTAGCAAGAAATTTTTCAAGCCATCCCCCTATTATGCACAGCTTTGATTTTGAGGGAAAACGTGTTAAAATGTATTTACATTTTGGCAGCATCATACTATAACGGTTAGTTATTCTTACGTGCATAAATCTGAACTACTCGGCAGTTCTTCCCAATACCCTCCGCAAATCAGATTTTTGGTCTGAAGTGAGCCGTGAAGGGAACTTGATGTCGAACTTGATCCTCAAATTTCCTTTCTTACCAGGTTCTTTTGATATGGGCATCCCTTCATTTTGGACAGTTAACTCATGACCTGGTTTGACTATGTCTTTGATTGGAATCGTCAGCTCTCTTCCGTCTAAGGTTGTCAACTTGAGAGTCTTCCCAGTGAGAGCATCGAGCAAGGATATTCGCTGATGAGCAACGAGATCATTGGCATCCCTCTTGTAAGTAGCGTGAGGCTTTTCATCCACGACAAAAATCAGGTCTCCAGGGGTGCAACCAGGTTCGTAGTTTCCTTTCTCGGGGAAGGTAATTTTTGTGCCTTTCTTCCAACCTGGTTTAATATTGATTCCCAAGACTTCCTCTACAATCTTAGGCTTGCTGCACAAGTAGCTTAAACGTTGATCAATATTGAAAAAATAACCCAAGGCAGCAAAAGCAGTTATGCAATTGCTAGATTACTGTTCCCCTTCAGAGAATTTACTGCATTTCAAGCAATCATTCTCCATGTTATATACCAACTAATATCTTAGAGAAAAGTCTTTCACGTTCTTTACATACTATTCAGAAATTGTTTACCATGACCCATTAAGTAAACAAGGGGGATGAGGCAATGCCACTACCGAAGGTAATGTCAATGCAGTTGAAATTTATTTTATCTCTTGGCGGAATAACAGCTCTGCAACTTGTTTGGCTCTGTATAACTCACTAAGAGTAATTATACGAAAGTTGGAACATACAGTTGCGCTTGATCCATGGGTGAAAACAAGATGATCATTAAAAAATATATTTCAATTGATTTATGTGAATCCAGGTAATTTATAGTCCTTCCGAAAAATTATATACATATTGGCCTAACTTTCAGAGAACTATACTTCTCCAATTTAATATCTGAGCAAGAGAAAGAAGCAAAATTCCTAATCGTAGTATTGGACAACCCCTTCTGGCAGCAAAATTTTTGGATTAGGAGAAAATCTATGTTATATCAATTCTAACTAATACAAAAACTTTCAGTATTCTTTTCTTGTTAAGTTTCTTGGTGTTAAAGAGGAGTAGAGATATTAATTACCTCTTTTTCTCATGTTACAATTAACAAATCAGGATACAAAACTAGAGATCATCATACCAATCATGTAATGCATATGGTAATCCTTTGATATTCAAATTAGACAAACGAAATTTCCAGTAGTTTATCTAGCCTAGAAAGGTCACCAATAAAAAAAATTAAAATGCAATTCAAAAGGAAAAGAATCTGATCAAATACAATGCTCATTAGCAGCAGGGAACCAAATATCTAAACATAATTTGATCAGTATACAGGATAGAATGAGTTCATCAAACCGACAATTTAACCAAGTGTGATAGCCTATTAATCAAATTTCCAAGAAGCAAGCAAGATCATCATCAGCCTAGTAGAATTACAAGATTCAACAAAATATTGGAGCTTCACCAATATCAAAGTCTGTCAAACTTGATCTCATTTGATGTCTGATTCATGTTCATATCAAACATATCATTCTTTGCAGATATGAAATCAATAAATCTATTAGGCATAACATGTTTAGGTTATCAATTTTAGAATATCCCCACAATAGAGCCAAATGCTCCAACTTCACAAAACAATCTATCCACCAAAATTGCCTGAAAATATTCAAGGTTAAGTTTGATATGGAATATGGACCAAGATTTATCCACGTAAGGAGGGAGAGTTTTATACCGATGTGCATAAATTTGGACCATATGAATGTACCATGGTCCATATCAGGAAAAAAAATTAATGTTCAAAATGATTTGAAGTTTAGAATTCTATACCTTATCTAAGCGGAGTATGATACCATAGACAAATGTAATTTTTTTAAACTTTGAAGTATTAACACAAGAAATTCAATTAAATAAGAAACTTCAAATTCAAATAACAACAACAAAATCCAAAAATAGAACACTAAAATGTTAATCAATTTCGTACCCGGAATCATCAAGGACGATCCTAGAAATCTTCATCTTCCTTTTAAATCCTTTATACAGCTCCTCCAAGCTACAAGACAACTTATTCTCCACCGGAGCCGCCTTCTTCACACCACCATTACCGTCGATGTCGCCACCACCAGAATTACTATAATTACCGTCAAATCCACCAAAAAACTCAGCAAATATGTCATCCGCATCTCTAAAGCCTCTTGAAGCACGGCCACTAGTCGGCGAAGCAGTCGTAAACTGACCAGATTTCAGTCCTTCCTCACCATAGACATCATAGATCTGCCGCTTCTTCGGATCACTCAACACATCATAAGCCTCCGATATCTGCTTAAACTTCGCCTCCGATTCAATTTTGTTCTCCGAATTCTTATCTGGATGCCATTTCATCGCCAACCGCTTATACGATTTCTTCAAATCTTCTTCCGATGCCTTCTTCGATACTTTCAAAATGTTATAGTAATTAATTCCCATTCTCGATCAAATCTAAACACAAAATTACAATGCAGGAAAAGGAATATATATACGGCTGCGCGTGTGACTAAATTTCCCAAACTTCGAGAAAGATCCTAGCTGTATTTCAAGTATAGATAAGGTCGGTGGAAGCTCCGGCGAGTTGGTCGTCGGAGGGGGCGGCAGGGGAGGAGTTGAATGCGTATGCTAGTGGAAATGGCGGAAGTTAGGCTAAGATGCGCAGAGGGAGAGATATATTTTGTATAAGGGAAATGATAGAGTGACGATGGGTTTTAGTGAAGGTAACGGTGGTTAATGTGGACACGTCATACTTTTGGCTGCGGCGGTGATGGAAAAGAAGGTGACGGGAGAAACAAGGATTTAATATTAATAAATAAAAAAAGGGGAGTAGGAGTAGAAAAGGAGAGAACGTGCAAGCGCGTAAAGAGTGGGGCCGACAAGAGTATCTTCAGTTGGAAGTGTGGGCTGTTACGGCCTACGGTGGGGGAATCTGTTTTTGGCGTCGCTGGTTGGCAACTTGGCGGCAACTGGACCCAGGGAGGGGTTCGTGCGACGTCGTTAGGACTTATTACTAGAAAATTCAATCAGTAGTTGAGGGTTAAGAATGCTAGTATGTATCTAGCAGGGGATAACTATGAATAGGTAAAATGTGCTTACGACTCTTAATTTTTTTTTAATTTTAATTTTAATCCTAAATTAAAAAACGTAAAATATTTGACCCTGAATTTGTCTAGAGTGTTAATATTTAACTTTTCGTCAAATTTCAACGTTAAATATAACGGAATAGCAATATGACTTGACTCAATAATAATTTGGAAAAATTGGTTCATAATTTGAAATATCATAATCTTCCATTTCTTGTTCACACGAGAATGGCAAATTTTGAGTGAAAGATAGCAAGCACTTTGGATGTATAGACTTTGGGAGCTAAAGAAATTTTTGGGTTTTAGATTGTTCACTAATTTATAGAGTAAAGTAATTCTTACATTTTTTATTGATCACGGCTTTGGATCAGTTTGTTATTGCATTTTGATTTTTTTTAAGGTTAAAACCAATTTTCATAAAATACCCTTGAGTTAAGTCATGTGAGAGTCACATATTACTATTCTGTTATATTTAACAGTTAAATTAGATGGAAAGTTAAACATTAATACTCTAAATAAGTTCAGAGTTAAGGATTTTACGTTTTTTAATTCATGGTCAAAAATCAAAATTAAGAAAAATTCAAGGTGTGAACACCTTTTACCAATTATGATATGTACCAGGTTCTTTAGACCTTATGGTTTAAAAGTAGTAATGTCATTATAGAATAAGAAGAGAGATAATTTTAAGATGAGGTGGTTAATTATGCACCATAAGATTTACATGGATATGGATATTGTCCATATTAGAATTTTCCCTCCGTAGGTCTCACTTCCGACCCCTCGAGAGAGTTTTAGTATGTATCTTCAGTGTGTTATACTTTCAGGTTTAATTTACAAGTGTGAATCACAGATTGTCCTTGCCAATCCCATAGCTTTCTTGTTAATAACTTCCCATAGCTTCCCATTTTTTTGAAGGCTTGCCAAAGAATATGACATTCCTTTCGTTCCAAACATACTCCATAGTAATAGTAGCAAAATTAGACAAGAGACCAAACTCAGAAGGGTGTGAAAGAAACTGATGAAAGACGAATTCAAAAAATTCCTCGATGAAAAAAAAAAAGTCTTAGTAAAAATAAAGTTATATGAAAATTACGTTTCCTAAATATGATTATTTTGATAAAAAAAACTTTGATAATTAAGCCTTATAAATAGATAATTTTCAAGATAACAAAAACTTATTGTTGATCGTATAATTTAATATACAGCACACATAGATATAAATCGAAAATTTTCAATATTGTTGATAAATATTGTATGATGCCAAAGGTTTTAACAATGTATCTCAAAGAGGGGGGAAATTCGGCATGAGACGGACCCAATGTGTACGGTCTCACACTCCTCTTACATCAATTAGTGAGAGGCCACTCTGATAGCCTGCGGGGACCCTCACCCTGCGAGTGGATCCCTGTCTAAATTTATTTGAGAGAAGTGTGGGGATCGAGCCCAGTGGTCCCGCCCATGCTGACCCTACCCTCAAAGAGGGGCCATAGAAACTAAAGAGGTTTGCCGAAGACTAGACTAACTTGATTTGATTAATCATAACCACTTCACAAGTGGATGAATGGATTATAACTAGACTTGCCCCACTTGAATCCCAAAACCTATCAACTTTTGAGTTGACATCTAAGAGTTCAAACGTTCGATGAACAACCAAAAAAAAAAAATTATTAAAGCATATGGTGGAAATGTGGAATGAATACTTAAAAAACGGTTCAGATATTTTGTGTCATTTGTTTTATATTAGAGTAATTTGTCTATTTTAGACTTAAATAATTTTCTTTTTCTCTTTTTGGACTTAAACTTTGTTTTCGACCTTTTGTAAATTTAAACAATTTACGGGCACCCCAATATAGAATTTTTTTCGAACTTCCGACAAAAAAAAGACACATGACTTTTTTTTACAGGGGTAAATTTGTCCAAACAATAAAGGGAAAAAGCCCTACCCGACCCATAAAATAAAACCCACATGAATACCAAAGGTTGCACGAACTATCAGTCAAATAAAAAAACCCCCCATTTCACTTTTGTTTAATCGTTCAAACCAACCCATTCCTCTTCTCAAGAGCAAAACCAAATCGTCTTCCAAAGAAGAACATTAAAAAAAAACTCCCTGCTATTATCAACAGAAAATGTGCAAATGAGGATACGGGACCAGGAAAAAGTGAAGGAGAGACCACAATATGGTATGCATTTTCATATTTCTGCTTGTTCTTGATTTTTTAATTGATTTTGAATAGAGTTAATTAGACATATGATGAATATTGGTACTGTAAATGATGAATATTATAACGTTGACTGTTAATTTAGGGTTTGTGGTCCCCTTTAAACTGCTTTAAAATATTTGGGTTTTTTGGATCTGTGCAAAAAACAGAATAATTTATTAGGGTTTGTGGTCCCTCTCGTTTATATGTATAACTTTACTTATTTTATTGTTCTGAAATGTGTAAATTTACTTGTTTATATGTGTGTTTTCAATTTCAGATCCTAAGTCTAATAAATTTACCTTAAAGGTAAATCACAGTGGTAGGTTTCTTTACCCTGATAGACCTAATAAGGAATATGGTGAGGGAAAAAGTTGACTACTTTGATCATTGTCATAATGATACTTTTGGTTTAGCGGAACTAAATTTGGTGTGTAATTTGCTGGGACACAAAAAAGTCACAGATGTGTGGTATTACTGGGATGGGGCCAATGACTGTAGTTTCCTGCTCCAAATATTGTCTGCAACTGATGTATCAATTATGTGTGATAATGGAGTTTGGACTGGTGAAGTTGAAATATTTGTGATTGTGGACCCTAAGTCCAAAAGAAGGCTAGCAAAGCCACTAAATGGACCTATTAAAAACAAGTCAGCGGATAAAAAAAGTGTTGATGTAAGTGTTGAAAAAAGTAATGTTGGGCAGAGTAGTGTTGGAGGTATGGGTCACCACAAATCAGTGACCAGGGGTACAAATCTAAGGGAAATAATGGTGGGGAGTTCAGATTTGAAGATGTGAGTATGGGGTCACCACCTAGGGTTACTTGAGGAAGGGGACAAAAGGCTGGGTCAGGAGCAAGAAAAAACAAATTTTCAAAAGAAACCATAGAAGCCTTTACATATGTTTTTTGCACACCTGCACAAGAAGGTGGGGCCACTGGTCTGGTTACTAGTTTGGGTTGATAATATCACTCCTTCTCAAAATATAGGTAGAGTGGATGATGAAATTAGTGATGAGAATGATATGGATTTTGAGCCTTCTGAATTTGAAGAATCAGATGAAGTTTTATCCTTCTGTGATTCTGAAAATGATATTAGTGAATGTGAGTTTTTTATATCGGACAGTTGCAAGGAAAACAGGAAATTACCAGTTGTTGGGGAACATAATGAGGGAAATAAGGGTCTTGCAGTTGAGTATGTGGTGGATGGTGTGCACCCAAATGGTGATTCTGATTTCTATGATTCTAATGAGCTTGAAAGCTTGTGTTCTTCTGATGATGAGTTGGAAGAAACTGTAAAACTAAACCTACTGGAAACAAGAATACTGAGGGAAAGTAGAATGAGGGTAAGGACAAAGAAGGAAAACAGAATGACAAAGCTACAGAAGATGAAGTGTCAATGAGATTTAAGCCTGAATTGGACATGAAAAGTCCAAAGTTCAAGCTTGGCATGGTATTCAATACCAAAGATGAACTAAAAGAAGCAGTTAAGAATCATAAGGCAAAAATGGGCAAGTTTATCTCTGTAACATGGCCAAACAGTAAAAAAGTAATGTTTACTTGTTCTAGAAGAAGGTGCAAATGGATGATTTTTCCCTCCAAGGTGGGTATGAGTGTTGACTGGCAGGTTAAGAGATTTCATGAGAAGCATATATGTGGTAGGTCTCACAAAGCTAAAATAGTGGGACCCAAGTTTCTAGCTAAGAGGTATATTGAGGATTTCAAAGCAAGTAATGGTCTCAAAGCCCAAGACTTAATTGATAAAGTGTTTACTAATTTCCAAGTAAACATATCACATCATACAGACTTACAGAACAAAGAAAGCGGCAATGGAACTGATTCAAGGGAAATACCATGACCAATACACAAGATTGTGGGACTACGTAGAGGAACTTAGACAATCAGATTCCATGAACAATGTGGGGATGATGCCTGACATTGATGGAAAGGGAAATGAAAGATTTTTAAGGTTCTCTTTGTATTTGGGGGCACTTAAAAGGGGTTTCTTGAAAGGATGTAGGAAAGTTATTGGACTAGATGGATATCACTTGAGAGGCCCACATCCAGGTGTTCTGCTGACTGCAGTTGGAGTGGATCCTAACAACTCTTTGTATCCTATTGTCATAGCTGTAGCAGTAGCTGAAACAAAGGAGACATGGATATGGTTTATAAAAGTGTTGAATGTTGATCTTGGATTTGAACAACAAGAAAAATGGACACTGGTATCAGATAGACAGAATGTACTTGATTCTTCTTGTTTTTTACATCATGTTATTGGATTTTTATGTACTATTGACTTTTTTTTTACTTATATTGTACAGGGATTGATTGAAGCAGTTGAATTAGAGCTGCCACTGGCAGAACACAGATTTTGTGTTCGACATTTACATCAAATTTTAGAAAGCACTTTGCTGGAAATGCTTTAAAAGTTCAGCTTTGGGGATGTGCAATTTCAACTCATCCAAACCAATTTTTAGACAACATGGAGAAACTAAAGGCATTGGATCCTCTTGCCCATTCTTGGTTGGTTTATGCTTGCAATGTTAAGCACTGGTCTAGGGCCTTCTTTAGGACACACACACAATGTGATTTGCTGCTTAATAACTTGTGTGAGAGCTTCAATGCTGTGATTTTGCAAGCTAGAAGTAGGCATATATTAGCAATGCTTGAATCAATAAGAACATATTTGATGACTAGACATCAAACAAAAAGAGTGTGGATTATGAAACAAGATAGTTTAATTTGTCCTAAGATTACCAAATGACTTAGAACTATTTATGTCTAGGGCAAATGGGTACATTCCTAGGGCTGCAAGTGGACATAAGTATCAGTTATAAGGGGCATATGGGGATAAATATGTTGTTGACTTAGAACATAGGCAATGTTCATGAAGAAAATGGAAACTTTGTGGCATACCTTGTGTGGATGCATGTAGTGCCATTATTGCAGCTGATGAAGAAGTAGAAAAGTTTGTTAGTGAGGTTTATCACTGCTCCACCTCCAAGAAAACATATGAAGATATCATTAATCCTATAAGTGGTCCACAATTGTGGCCAATGTCTGGGAAAAAACATATACTTCCACCCAAAAAAACTTAAACTCCCTGGTTGGCCCAAGAAATTAAGGAGGAATGACCTTTTTAAAAACCTCCGCAATGGAACAATGATATCAAGGCATGAAAAGAAGCCAACTTGCAGGATGTGCAATTTGGTTGGACACAATGCCATAAGGTGTCCTTTAAAGGAAGCTGCAAATGTGGTTCAAGGTTCAACTGTTGAAGGTCAAGGAGTTCAAACAAACATCAATTCCTTCAATGAATAGATGCAGTAACTGTCGGGTTTTGGGACATAACAAAAGAAGATGTCCACTGATAAAGAAGAAGGGAAAGGCAAATGTGGTTGAGACTATTGATGAAGAGGTAATAATTTAACTACATTCTTATAGTGTTCTTTGTTGTGATACTAATTGTATACTGTTTTTTCAGCCTGATTTTGAATTCAATGAGGATGAAGAAGCTATTGCTGCAAGTGATGATGAAATGGATGTTGCATATGATGAAGCTGAAGAAGAACAAATGAAAGATGTTGATGAGGAAGAAGACGTGTAAGATGTTGCAAATGTTGAAGAAGATAACCAACTGATTTCACAAGTCATTGATGATTAGTGTTTTTAGACTTTATTTTGCCAGAATTTAGACTACATTTTGGTACTTTGGGGATGTTATTTTAAGACTATATTTGACTTGATATTTTGGGCACTTTTGGCTTGTTATTTTGGTCACTTTTGGTATGTTATTGTAGTCACAATACTATGTTTCTCATCTTTTTTGTTAAATGAAGACTGCAATTTTGGGATGTCAAAATACTCTTTTTCTCAGCTTCTTCTAAAATGAACACTGCAGTTTCATTGCTTAAAATGATTCATCTTCATTTAATGTCAAAATACATGACATTCCTTACATTTTGAACAATGAATATGAGGATTGCATTTACAATATTTCTACCAAACCCAGATCCAATCTTCAGCTTCTCTTCTAAATTCTTCAATTTCTCATCCTTTACTCGCATTTCTTCTTTCAACAACTCTAGTTCAGAATCTTTGGACTCCAACCTTGCGAAAATCCCAGGAATAACACAACTCGAATTACTTGAAGATGGATTATCAATTCATTGGAAAGATCCACAACCATCACACTACAAATATAAGTAAATTAAAAACAGAAATCAACCATAAATTTAGTAATCAATCAACAATGTCTAAACAATACTCACACGAGATTGAAAACAACAGATGAATCGCCTTCCAGGATTGTTTTCGGTCCGAGATGTGTACAAAGCCACAACCTTTGGGCATCTACAATCATCCACCATTCTTGATCTTTGTCTGCTAGAGCTTGAAGAAAACGAACTCATAATAACAATATTGCTTCCTGGGATGAGAATGAGAATTTTCTATGTTTTGGAATGAGAATGAGTCTAATTTTGAAATATTTTGAGATGGAAGATGAAGATATAATGGAATTTATTGGTGCGGGTATGTTTTACAGTGGATTACCCGATTTTTAAAGATGAAATGATATTTTTGCCCTTGTCAAAACGACACAGTTTTGCATGTCGGTGGGTTTTTTGTCTGAAATTTGAAAAAAAAAATCTATATCGGGGTTCCCGTAAATTGTTTAAGTCTACAAAAGGTCGAAAACAAAGTTTAAGTCCAAAAATCGAAAAGCAAAAATTGTTCAAGTCTAAAATAGGCAAATTGCACTTTATATTAGTCTCTATAACATTTTAATTATAAAAAATTCTTTTGTTTATACCTTAAACTAAAAATTAAAATAAGTTTTGGAGTAGAATAATATATAAACTAATCAAGTACCAACAAGTTCAAATACAGGATCAACAAAATAAGGGATAAGTCTAGGAAAAACAAGCCTCCCCTGGCACTACTTGACTAACAAAAGGGGGTGTAGACTGAAAATAAACTAAATTCGTAGAAGGCGTGTTTCCTCCTGCTTTGGCAGCCCATCTGCACATGCATTTACCTCCCTGTAGACATGAGAAAGAGAGATTACTCTCCGGTATCCTCCTGAGTAATTCCCTGCAATCCATAATAAGAGGTGACAAAGGATGTATATGATAACAGTAGCATCTAACTCAACCGCAAGCTTCTGAATATCAAGGTTGTTGAAAATCTTCAATCCTTCTCTAAGAGCTCACAGTTTCAGATACCATATTAGAACAGATACCCAAATTCTCAGTATAAACAAAATATAATTAGAAATATTACAGTGCCAGAAGATTAGATCTCTCTAATAGGTTGGAAGCCTCCAAGAAGGATATGAAACCAAGTCAATTGTGGAGTGCATTATTGAGGAAATTTCAACCAAAGTAATTGGCTATAACAAAGTTATCCAACAATTATGATTCTCTTTTTTACTTTCTTTTTTGTGCTACGTTTCTTTTGCCAATGCCATAACAATTATGTTTCTCTTTTTATTTACTGAATGTTCGAATGAGTTTTTAAAGTAAATTCTAAAGTAAATTGCAAAGTTTTTGCTTTCCTTTTTTGACAGAATAATATCAAACTCATCATATAAGTTGAGTTTTTTTTCTCTTTTCACTTGTAACATATAATAAGGGAAACTTTTGTTCTTTGCAAGTGCTTATAAAATAGATCAATGGGCCAAAAGGGGAAAAAAAAACAGAAAGGAAGCAAGGAATATCCATTATAGACTAAAGGTTAATGATTTCACTATAATCATCTATTTGGCTAATATTCTTAGTGATATGATACTAAATCACGGTATATGTCATTGATTTTTTTTTACATGAATATTGAATCATACTTTGTAGTATAAGGGTTTTCTATTTTTCTTTTAAAAATATATAAATATATATATATATATATATATATATATATATATATATATATATATATTAGTTTATAAATGAGTTGAGTTGTGATGCTCGTGAGCCATGTCCCGAACTAATCTTGAGTTGAGAAAATAAATTTACATCAAACATGAGTTTAGCTACGAGCTACACGAAATTTGAGTTAGTTGAATATGAACTTGTTTTTACTCAGCTCAGTTCCACCCCTATCAGATAATAGGCCGCTTCTAAAATGACGAGCTGGGCTTGTCAATTTGTAACATACTTCCTCCATTCCTAAATATAAGACTTTTAGAACAATTAGCAAAAAATAAAAAAGTAAATATTATGATATTTTTTTTAAATAAAATATTAATATTATTATCTTAAATATAATTAGTGCATACAAGTTCCTTTTTTTTAAAAAAAAGTGCATACAAGTTCTATTTAAAATAATAATATTAGTATTTTAATTAACAAAATACATTGGATTATCCAATCCAACTATTACTAGGGTTTAACCTTTGGGCCTTTTAGGTAGTTCCAGAAACGATTTCAACTGCAGGCCAGTTAATTCTTTGCTTTACAATACATAAAAATAAAAATAAAAATAAAAAATCAATTTTGGCGCCAAGATGATTTTCGCAACCACCGCTAGCGTGCTTCTTCCAGCCACCACCGGCACCTTTAACTCAACCCACTCCCACCACACATCCGCCCAACTCCTCCACCTCTTAAATCATTGCACCACCATGTCCCATCTCAAACAAATCCATGCCCAAGTCATTCGCACCACAATTCCACCACATTACAACCCAGAAACACTCTTTCTCTACAGCAAAATCCTCCAATTTTCTTCATTACATGACCTCAATTACGCTTTGAAATTCTTCAATCAAATCCAAAATCCCAATTCTTTCATTTGGAATACCCTAATTAGAGCTTATGCTCGCAGCAACGATAAAAAAGAACAAGCTATTTTGTTATTTAATCAGATGTTAAGTGAAGAAACTCTTTTACCAGATAAACATACTTTCCCTTTTGTTTTAAAAGCCTGTGCTTATTTATTTGCATTATGTGAAGGAAAACAAGTTCATGGACAAGCATTGAAATGTGGGTTTGGGTCGAATGTGTATGTAAATAACAGTTTGATTCATTTTTATGCTTCTTGTGGGCGTTTACATTATGCCAACAAGGTGTTTGATAAAATGCCGGAGAGAAGTATGGTTTCCTGGAATGTTATGATTAATGGGCTGGTTGAATTGGGTGAGTTTGAGGATGCTTTGAGAATGTTTTGTGAGATGCAGAGGTTGTTTGAGCCGGATGGATATACTATGCAGAGTATCATAGGTGCTTGTGCTGGTTTAGGGGGTCTGTCTTTGGGTATCTGGGCTCATGTTTATGTTCTAAGAAAGTGTAAATTCGACGAAAATCTTGAGATTTTGGTGTACAATTCTTTGGTGGAGATGTATTGTAAATGTGGAGCACTTAAATTGGCTTTACAAGTTTTTGATTTGATGAAGGTGCGCGATGTGAATACTTGGAATTCAATGATTTTAGGCTTTGCAATGCACGGGGATGTTGAGGCAGCATTGCTTTTACTTCACGAAAAATGGTTGATGATGAAGGATTAGTACCTAACTCGATAACGCTTTGTAGGTGTTTTGAGTGCATGTAATCACAGAGGTTTGGTTAATGAGGGCCGCAAATACTTTGATAAGATGATCCATCAGTATAAAATTAAGCCTGTTTTGGAACATTATGGTTGTTTAGTTGATCTTCTAGCTCGAGCTGGACTTATTGATGAAGCACTTGATATAGTATCAAACATGCCAATGAAACCTGATGTGGTAATTTGGAGGAGTCTTGTCGATGCTTGTTCCAAGAAAAATGGAGGATTGGAGCTAAGTGTAGCAGTAGCCAAGCAAATAATTGAATCCGAAGACAATATGGGAAGCGGTGTATATATCCTTTTGTCGAGAGTTTATGCATCTGCTAACAAGTGGAATGAGGTCGGGTTGATCAGGAGACTAATGACCGAAAAGGGTGTTAATAAAGAGCCTGGTTGTAGTTTAGTTGAGATTGATGGGATTTCTCATGAATTCTTTGCAGGGGATTCGTCTCATCCTCGTACTAAAGACATTTATCGGTTTCTGGATGTTCTTGAAGAAAAATTGAAGTCATTAGGGTATGTTCCTGATGTTTCACAGGCACCTATGATAGATGAAACCGGGGAAGGAAAACAGAAGACTCTTCGGCTGCATAGTGAGAGACTTGCTATTGCATTTAGTCTCTTGAACTCAAAAACAGGAGTGCCTATCCGTGTATTCAAGAACTTGCGGATCTGCAACGACTGTCACAATGTCATCAAGCTAATATCGAAAATCTACAACATCGAAATCATCATTAGAGATCGTCTGAGATTCCATCATTTTAGAGATGGATTATGCTCCTGCAAGGATTATTGGTAAATTCACTTGTCAAATTATGAAATGTATTATATGTTTTAGTGGATAATTGGTATAACATGATACACCACATAGTTGAAACTTTTTGGAGGGAAATTTAAAACGGGGACAAAAAGGTAATTTTACAGTTATGAAATGAGAGTTGTTTAAAAGCCTAATCATATGATGGACCCCAATGACAAGACATCCATGTGGAGTGAGTATAAAGAAGAATATTGATTAGTACATTGTTGAATAAGATGACAAGATACATCAAATTGGTCAATCCAGCTCCTATGCGGAACAGTGCGAAATAATCTCAGCCGTCGGATTAAATTTTAAACGGTCCAGATCTGGAGAGAAAAAAGTTGCGGCTGGATTTAAAATATTAAAAAAAAAAAAAATTATCTCTCCATATTTGGACTGTTAAAAAATCTCATCCGACGGCTGATAGCTTGTCCTGCACGTGCGGAACAAAAAGCTGTCCCGCATAGGAGTCGGGAGCCAAATTGGTGGAATACTTTAGGGTTCATAAATTGAAAAGGGAAAAGGGTGACACAAGTGGTGAGTTATTAATAAGCCAAATGATTAAATATTAGGCCCCAACAGAGAAAAATAACCAACATTTTTTTTTGACGCCCCGAAGGCGATTGCCCCGAAGGGGAAGAGCGGAGAGTACCCTAGATAGGGAGATTGTAGCATGCCCCATACCTGGGGAAAGAATTTAGCCTCACAAGGAGGAGAATTTATTTGCCCCACAAAAAGAGATACGGGAATCGACCACGGGGCCGGGTAGCCTACCACTTGGGCTACCCGATTCCTGTGAAAAAATAACCAACATAAGACAAAGGAGAATATTAAGTATTATTACTTTCAATCAACTTTAGTTGTGATTTGTTGTGCTTTGGTCACTTTATTTGTCCTAAAAGATGGTACTAATTTATTTTGTGATTACTAGTATCATTTTATTTTTAAGGAATGACCTAACATTTGTCAATGAATGTAAAAAGTAATTTCTTATATCGTCACGTTTGTTACGGAATGATGCCCTAAAAATCAAAGCCAAAAGGCATCAGAGAAGACAGACTCGAGAACCATTTTGATGTATATGCATATTATCATTCTTCTTTCATTCAGCATCAAGAGTATTTATGTGCACTGTTTCAATAGTATTTTAGGAGCAGCCACTTTGTGCATTTATTATCGAAGGTTAAGTCTATTTCCTATACATCTCCCGCCTACACCCCAATTATCGAGAATTTAATGTGTTATGTTATTGTTACTCCTAAAATCTTGATTGTACAAGATTAGGAGGTGGATTAAAAAAAGTACTAAAAGATGATGATCAGAAATGAAATCCTTTGTTTATGCACCATTAGTTGACATCTTAATAGGAAAACAGAATAAATGAAGAAGAATGTACCTAATATAATAAGATTATATACCTTGCCTTTGATTATACAACGGCTGGATCCATGAAAATCTGCTCTTTTTTACCTATTTTCAGATACTGTTCATTTGACCTATTTTCCTCTGCTCTTTTTGTCTCGAAAACGATTGGAATACCGAGTGCTCTAAGAAAAAAAAATGATTTTTTTTTAAAGAGACAGTACAGAGGACTAGGGATTTATATTACAAAATCAGGGTATAAGAGCCAGTAAAAAACCCACTACAACAACAATAAAAAAATGAATTCCTAAATTCCTTGCATAAATCAAAGGCACAAAGATGATGAAGCTGACTAACTATTACAATCTTTCATTAAATAATTCATTCTACTAATAGAAACATACTTACAGATGGCTTTTATAGGTTCTGTGCTATATAAGATTTATGTAAAACCTTATTCGCGATTCCAGGGACAGGGAAGACTGCATTCGGGTTGAGCCAAAATGGTATTATGATCTTCGTTAACAGTGTTTCCTATAGCGCGATTCCTGGTCTCGTGAAGTTCCTAGCCACTGATGATTCATAGCGTGATTCCTGGTCTCGTGAGGTTCATAGCCACTGATGATTCAAAGCAGATAAAATCATTTAGGAGACAAAAATCCAAGGTAGCAATGAAAAAGATCAAACCATAACTGCTCAAATGAAATATAAGAATGAGAAAAATCTTTACTTGGTACAAGATAATAAGGTTTCATAATAAGCTACATTTCATATGTTATCTTCCCTACTTCTATAGTCTTCTTCAAGGTAATGCTCATTAACCTACAAGTAAAGCTTCTTATGTACAAGAACTGGGGAAAATGAACTTCTAATGGTGAAAACAACAACAACAACAACAACAAATAACATAACCCATTAATTCCCCAATAATTGAGGGTATGGGTGGAGGATAGATAGGAGACAGACTTAACATTTGGAAATAAATACACAAAGTGACTGCTCCAAGAAAAAAACAACGATAACAAAATTCAACATTTTTGGACTCTTGAGCTCAAAATTTTGCTTGTGAAGGGTTAACTACTTTAGAACCTAAATAATACTCTCTCCATTCCTTAATATAAGACTTTCAAGACATGTAGTGAAAGTGAAGGAAACAAAAAAGGGGGTATTTTGTTGGTCAAAATATCAATATTACTCTCTTAACTAGGAATTGTATACCATTAATTCTATTTAAGAGAGTAATATTGATATTTTGATTAAAAAAAATCTTATTTTTTGCTTCCTTAATTTTCGCTACATGTCCTGAACAACTTATATTAAGGATACGAATGTAGTATTGATTTGTAGAGCATAAAAAACTCACCCTTAGTTGAGGAATCAACCACAACAACATGCATGGTGGAATTGTTTGGAGGCAGCTGCAAACGAAGAGGGTAAAGCTTCCCATTCAATGGACTCTTAGTACAAACCAAAATGTCTTCGATCCCAATTTCTTGTTCCAACTTTTTTGTCAATTCTTCAACCCCATTTCCTTTAAATGTGGTACAATACCCTTCCATTCCTTCCTCAATTTCTCCATTTTCGTCGGCGATTTGATAGTAAATCAACCTCCCATCTCCTCCCTTTGGAGGCGAACTAAGTGAATCAGCAGACTGTTACAAGAAAAATGATTCAAATGCCATGTTAATAATATTCATATTCACCTTATAAAAATAGCTAATTGTTAAGCGGAATATCGTCTGTCCTCAACTAATGTCCTTATGACTGTCACAATCACAAATAATTCGCCACGTGGATATCCATCCCTTCAATTCCATTTATTCAGCTGTCATTATTCATATTCACGTGGCGAATTGTGAGTGGTTAGGATAGGGACGAGGGCAACAGTTGGGGGACAAACATTTTTTTTTTTTTTTTGCCTTATTAAGCTAGGGCTTGTTCTTAGTTGCTTAAAATAAGCAGTTTATAATTCTTTTTAGAAATTGATACAAGTGCGCCTTTATTTAGCTTCTTACACTTCATTCTGATTTATTTTATGGATAAAAATACCTTAAATATCTTGAACTTAATGAATCCAATCCAGGCTTCCAAAAAAAAAAAAAAAAGAAGCTATTTGAGGGTGTTAAGGTCTTTTCATTTATAAAATAAAAGAGAAAATGTCATTTCCCATTTTTAGGCCAAAAACTGACTATTCTCAAATTTCTTAAAATATCAACAAAATTTTATTTTCTTTTTTAAATCTCTTGTGATTTTCTAAAAGTCAGCTTCTGTTTATTAATACACTTGCAAAAAGTAATTTCATTTTAATTCTTAAAACTGATATTTTTTTCATGAACAATTGTTTTTAGTAACTTAAAAATTACTACTTCCATTCCTTAATACAAGTCAATTAAAACATGTAGTGAAAAATTAATAATGAAAAAATTCAAAATATTTTGTTAGTCAAAATATAATAAAACTCGTATACTACTAATTTCATTTAAAAGAGTAATATTGATATTTTTACTAACAAATTATTTTATTTTTTGGTTCCTTACTTTTTGTTATATATCTTAAACGACTTATATTATAAAATCAAAATATGTTGAAATTAATGTCGTAGAACTGCAGAATATTTTTACTGGATTAGTAAAGTAAAATACTGGTCACCAAACAAAATCCAAAACCTGCAGAGGAAACAATACCTCTTGTCTAGAGAAAGATTTGGAGGAACGAGGAGAAGAAGGAGAAGAAGTCGAATCAGAAGCAAACGAATCCGAATGATGAACAAGAGGCGGCGGCGCCGCCCTCGGCACCGGCGACTGAAGAACAATCTCCACCACACAAACATCCCACAAAATCAAATCTTGAGTAGAAGTACGATGAGGAATATCATGAGTAATCGAATTTCTCCAAGGAGGCAATCCACCATTAGCTCTCAAAAACTGTCCGTACCTCGTTTTCAATTTCACCTGATTATTATTCCCATCCTTAATCGGTTCCCATTCCACCGACGAATCTAGCCGTTTCGGTGTCGTTTGAAGAACTTTCCGACCGGTCATACCTAGTAAAAACGGCTGATTCGACGCCGTCAAGTACTTGTTGTAACAGCTTTTTAATCGAATTATGTTTTCCTGATTTTCCACGAATTCAACGGTCCATTTCGCGCATTTTGAGGATCCATCACGGGTTTGGGTCACGGATTCTTCGTCTTCTTCAGCTATTAAGTACTTGTTGTGGATATTTCTCAATCTCACCGCCTTCGCATTCAGGAATAGTTCCATTGCTGGAATATTCACCAGAGGACTCTGTTACAATAACAACAGCGACAAAGTCTTAATCTCAAGTAATTCAGGTCGGTTAACAGTGATAATAACAAATAAGTCTTAGTATCGAATAATTGGGTTCGACTATATGAATCGAGAAACAATTTGATGGAAAAATAGAAGGAAGAATTTGTGATTTTGGTTTTTTTAGATATGATCGAGGATTTGGAAGATTGGAGTTGTTTTTGGAGCTGTTGATGGGTCGATTTTATATGTAAGAGAGTGGGGACCAAAAAATGGACATTGGACAGCGGGAGACAGCAAGGTCAAATGTAGTATGCTGTTGTTTGAGTCTGTTTGACACGGTTAAGGAGGCGATCCGACGCTAAATATAAAAAAAATCGTATATAAATTTTGGGGCAGTTTGTTGGAGTTATTATATGTCTTACTGTTAATGAGTGTTCGATTCTATCGAGGAACGACTCTCGTAGGAATTTTTCGCGATTGTAGAATTCCATTTACAAAGAGCATTATGGGTCAGGAACTCTCCGCTAACAGTCACGCTACGGGTCAAACCAATTACCAAGTCCGGATTAGTCACCACTCACCACGTATATATTGAATTTTTATTTAGTATATATTGAATTTTTTTTTCAGATAAATTTTTTGACGATTCATATTTTTTTGTAATGAATACTTATTGTGATTTCGTAATGAATTTTATATAAAATATGTATTGCATATCTTATATATGTGTTAATTAGAAAAGAACGCATATTTTTTATAATGTAGTATTTATCTAGAAGTGTGCAATACCTATACAAATAAATATTAGTATTAACACTTTTTATTAGTAGCACGTTACGTTGCTTTCACGCGTATAATTCAACTTCGACAAAAATGAATGAAAAAAGTATGACTTATTCTAATTTAGAATTTAGTCCTTGTTTTTAACTATAAATAAAAAAGTAGGGGACGTGGGAGGATAAACATGTAATCTTATTTGGAATATTCCAATTCCTAAAGGAAATATATATAATAAATTGTTTTTTTTTTCTTCAAGAAAGAAAATATTTTATTATTGTGAAAGATGTGTTAAACCACAAATTTATAATTTTTAGTTAAAAGTATTGCACTTATTGTCCCAGATTATATATTTAAGGCGTGATATGTTTTGTGGGCAAGTCACGATTGGAGGAATATAATAATAAAACAATCAAAGTAAAATAAGCCTTATTATTGAAATTTAATTTAGGATTTTTTTTAGTGAAATTTAATTTGGGAGTTAAACAGGTGTCTTTGGGGTTGATTCAAATATATAGTTGGTCAAAGTTGAAGAGCCGCTTCTCCTATTACTATTAACAAAAAATGATTAATGGCTAAAACTATTAATCATTAATTGAACAAAACGAACAAGGCAGCTGAGGCTTCGTTCATTAAAAATGCCGCCATGCAAAAAGCTTTACATCGAATAAAGAAAGGAATAGAGTGGGGAAATAATGTAACATTAAATTGAGAATATAATTAAGCAAATGTCATATTTGACATTTTACGGTATTCTATTATAAAATTTGTTAAAATTATAATTCACGTGCAAAATAGGGATGAACTCCGAGATTTTTAAAAATCCTATTAGATATAGTAAATTTTATATGTAGTTCGGAATATTTGATCAAATTCTCCTCCAATTTTTGCAGTTTTTATATGTAATTCGTCATATTGTTGTAATTATTCGCTCCCAACCTAAAAGTTTTGTCTTTGTCCCTGGCGCAAAACACAAAATGAATAGATAATTTGGGACGAGGGAGTATATCAGAGTCACTCATAAATGTTTGGTTCTAAACTTAATGACAATTGTCAAGAAAAGAGCAATATTAAAACTTCTGATGGTTCTTTGCTTGGACCTGCTAATAGACTAATGGAGTGCTGGATTTACATTGAAAGAGCTAATTAGCCATGTAATTAAACAAGCAATTTGTTGAGGTCAAGAGATTGGCAGCTTCAGTGCGGGAGCATTCTGCCTAAGACTGTGAGGTCACAGGTTCAACACTCCCCTCTCGTCTTCCCTCCCCAAATAAAAAAAATAAAAAAAAAAAAAAAAAAAAAAAAAAAAAAAAAAAAAAACCAAGCAATTTGTTGGACCACTTAAATTTATTTCCTTAAGGAAGGAATTGTAGCAATCACAATAATGATGGTTCGACAGTCTCATTCAGACAAAATTTCTCTCTTTTCCTCGGTACTTTCTCTCTTTGTCTTGTCACTTTCCCCTTCAAACATTTTGGCCACAAAAACCTTTTCCACCTCCGCTAAAATACGGAATAACAAATGTATCGTACATACAAAATATCTAATAATCAGTGAATAACAAAATTTCACGGTTAAAATCACCTATTTTACATTTGTTAAAATTTTCTAATATTTATTGTGAAAAAAAAGGTTTCAACTGTTACATATTTTATCTGACAAATAATAAGTGTTATCTACGTACATAATTTTTACCGTTGCGCACAATAACCGGACCCAATTTTTTCCCAAGAATGTGTTTACACAATGAATAGTTCTGATATGGACCAACTACATTGGAGCATATGGTTCAGAACTGGCACATCACTACAAAATAAAGAGAGATAATTTTGTGATTACATGGCTAATTCTGTACCACACAGTCCATATTAACCTGTTCCATATCAGAAAAATCCTTACACAACACAAAACCACCTGAAACAACTCTTTATTAGTTTGATTGTGTTTTTTTCTTTTTCTTTTTTGAACTAATTTTTTGATAGTGTTTTCTTTTTTTCTAATTTGCATAGTGTTTATTCATGAAATTTATTTTAATTGTGTTATAATTTTATCGTTTGTCTAATTTTTATTAAGTTGAACCTTACAACAACAACAACACCAACAAAGTCTTAATCTCAAGTAATTTGAGTCGGCTACACGAGTACATAAATTAATGTAAGATATATGTGTAATCGTTCGCATTAATACATTCCCTTCATTTTCTTCTATCAAACATCATATCATACCCTCATCCAAGTACAACAAATACATATCATTCTTGATAACTTCAGTCCAAACCTTCTTCGACCTCCCCTACCTCTTACAACCTCATGCCTCCATCCTTCAAATTTCGGAACCGGAGCGGCATTCGGTCTTTTTTTACGTGTCCAAAATATCGCAAACGATTTTCCCTCATTTTTTTTCCTTACAGGTGCAACTCTTATTTTCTCTCAGATAATATGATTTCTCACTCTATACTTTCTATTATGCACACACATTAATCGCGACATACGCTGTTACACTTATTTTCTAGATATGACATATTTTCACGACCCAACACTTCACAACAACGCGGTCTAACAGATGCTCTATAAAACTTTCCCTTAAGTCTCATAAAATTTTGATTTGGTTCGCTTTTTATAAAACGTTATAAAACCGAATTGAATATCAACTTTTTTTTCCGAAGACCGAATGCCGAATGCATATCCGTATTCCTTCGTTTCTGTGGTGATTTTTTAAACAAGTCTTCTTTATACACCTGAACCTTTACTCCAAACTTGGAATATTAAATTTTATTTCGACACAAAACAATATCCAATCACAACTCATTTGTCAAATTGAAGCAAATCTGCAAAAGGAAATCAGATGGAAGAAGCAGCAAGAAAGAAGAGAAAACATGGAAGGAAGACTTTGACCACATGTTCATTTGTCCTCAACCCCATTAACATAACTATACAAGTGATGCAAAAATTATTATAAAAAGCTAGCAATCAATGATGGTTCACGTTTGTCGATTATTGTTTCTTTTGATTGATTAGTGTTTGAATGTCGACTAATATAAATATAATTTAAACATGATAAATTTGATAATTTAGTATTACGTTGCTTATTAGAGTGACTCAAATTTATGATTTTTCATTTAAAAAAAATTTAAGATATTGTGAATAAACCAGCTAAAGATTAAGTATGTCGCTATAGTTCTTGATTATTTTTCGAAAGAATAGTAAAGAAAGGTTATTCATATTTCAAATCTCCACGTCTTTGGTGATATGTAAGTATCCTTGTAAGCGATCTATGGTCCCTAAAGGTCTGCCCTGACCCGTGGTGGTGATCCTAGCCGAATCCACCCAAACTTTTTTTTACCAAAAAAAAATCTCCACGCCCTTAACCCAGAGCTCTAGGGCAACTGGCTGGAGTTGTCATATGCCTCATCGTTGACGAGTGTTCGATTCCCACGGTGGATATCGACTCTCGTGTGATTTTCCCACGGTGGTAGGGCTCGTGTAAAATAACAATATTAGTCAGACCCTCCCGACTAGCGGTCACGCTACGGGCTAACCGAAGACCGAACCCATATTAGTCACTACGTTGACGTTGGACACCTGATGCCCCTTGGGGTTAACCAAAAAAAAAATCTCCACGCCCTTGGTCTCCTTAGGCAGTGACCATTCATTTTGAGTATTTTATCTTCACCCCACTACCTTCACGCGAGCTCTGTTTACTAATAGAGGAGATTATTATTTCGATTTGGGTCTGGTTGTAAGCCCGTTGGCTGCCATGGAAAATTCCTATTGACCCCAGCTATACTATCATAAAATATGGGTCATTCTTCTCCATTTATCTTCAAAGAATTAATCTAGGGCTTTCAATGAGGCTACATCATAATAAAAAACCCAAATTAAAGAAGAAATATACAAGTACAGGAGCAGATTTCTAATTTCACCACAGAACGGAAATTAGATTTCTAATGTGGCTACTGTTTGCGAGTTGGGCATACAAGAAAAACTTGCCCAAATATTCAAGAACCCTAGTTTCGTTTTCTTCAATTTGAGAGGGAAATTGTGGCTCATTGTATTTATAGTGTGTTTTTGGAGGAAAATAAGGTAGATGCTCTAAATTACCCCTGCAAATTAAGGTACATGAACAACACATGGGTGATTTAATCTGGGTTCTGTCAAAAAATTTGACGGAATGACTAATATGGCAGGTCGAAAATTCATACGTAACTAACTTGTATAAAATTAATCGAAAAGGACATATGCGGAAGTTAGAAAATACATATAGAACCAAATTGGCTATTTTGCCCTGCTAACTCAAAACTAGATCAAGATTTCTTCACATTTTCAAATTTCCACATTCACGACTAGTAGTAGTCTTCCTAATCCTCCACCATCACCACCACCACCACCACCACCTTCTTCCTCCTACTTCTTCCACTCTTAACCACCTCTACCATAGCAGCTCGCAGCTGCTCTGCCTCCTCCATAGCTAAATTTTCATGTCCACCATTCACCTCAACTCCTTCATTTCCTTTCTCCTCTTCTCCTGGCTGTGGCCACCCTTCTTTCAAAATTAATTGCTCTTCCAATTCTATCCCTGCCATCATTTCCATAAACAGTCTTTCTTTTTCCCTCATCAACTATGATCCCATCTCCTCCTCCTTCCTCCTCTCCCCCACCACCACACATCCGCTGGCGTCCCCCCGCCCTAAACTGCTCTTCTCAAAAAAATTCCATTCCTAATAAACTCATCTTTCTTTCTGGCACCCCATTTAAAGTCTCCGACTCTTCTTGCTCAAGGCTTTACTTCCTCAAACAAGTTAACAACATTGGTCCAGCTAATTTGTTTATAGGGCAGTTTATAAGAACAGTGGTTGCTTCAAGTAAAATGTAAACTTAGCATCAAGAAGACTGTAATTAGATTTCTGGACTACAATACTACCATTTGTCACTGAAACTCAAATAAACCATAGCAAACAATCTTCTTTCCCAAACTTAGCCACATGGACCAAACCAATTACTTCTACTCAAGATCTATAAACTTTTACCACAAAATAAAACGTGTACTCGGATCGAGTCTGATTTTAATTTGAGAATCATGCTCTATATTTGGATTGAGTGTGGGAATGAAACATCAAGTACTCGTCCATGAATAATTTGATTTGGGTTTGAGACCGAGACTCAATCCAATAATACCCAAACTCTAACTAAATACCAACATAGTAATAGCTAAAATTTAGTTTTGAGGAGCTCTAAATTTGGCCATTAGGACCTTAGCAAACTCATGAGCTTTTCAGCTTCAGGCATAACATCTTTCACAGCATTATCAGCACAGAATTTCTCAGCCCATTTGACCAAATTTGGTATATTTGCTTCATCAAGTAATTTCACATTGTTCTCTGTTGCCTTTAACCATCCCAAAAAGCATCCAAAGGCAATGTCTAAGTACCCAATTTTCTCTCCACCAAAGAAATCTTTGCCTTTGCTGCAACTTATAAAAGCTTCTTCCAATAGTGCTAAACTTTCACTCACTGAGGCTATTGCTGCTTTTTTAGCTTCCTCTCCTTGTGCTTCTCCTATGCCTCTCATGGCCGGAAACCACTGCAAAAAAGTATCGAAATTCAATCATTTGAACAATGCCATCATCCATCGGTATAATGGTGTATTTGGACAATGTTGTTACTGGAAAATCCATGAAATTTCAGTTCGACTTCCTTACGAATAATTCAATTTTTACTTTTTACGTAACTCAAAGTAAAAATCTTAGGCAATATCTAGTATACTTTTACAGTGTTCCATTTCAAAAAACGCAAGATTTCAATTTTTTTTAAAATCCACATCTCTCCAACAATCAATTTAATTTTTATAAAATCAGACAAAATTTACAAACCAAACACTATCTAGTTCCACCCTCAAGACTAGGGATGGAAATTTGACCCGTGACCCGTCGCCCTGCCCTGCCCCAACGTCTTTTGGGGCAGCACCATAGAGAGAACGGGGCAGATCGCCCGCCCCGCGAACGGGGCAGATCGGGGCATGGTATTTGTGTCCGCCCCGCCCTGCCCCGCCTAGCCCGGCCCATATAATAATAATATTATTTTTTGGTATTATTAGGCCCAAGTAATTGAAGCCTACCTAAACCTAGCCCAATTAAATATTTGAAGCTTATAGCCTACCCACCCCACCCAGCCCAGCCCATCCTATCCTATATAATATTATTATACTAAGTGCTAACCCTAAATCCTAATTCTCTCATATGACTACCTACCCAGCCCAGCCCAGCCCCGCCCCACCCCACCCCACCCCACCCCCTCATTCTCTTTTCTTCTTCTCTTTCTCTCACACTGAAGCTTTTTCTTCTCTTTTCTAGAGCATTCTTCTTCCTTTTTCTTTTCCCCCTCTCTTCTTCTTCTTCTCTTTTCTTTTTTTTTAACAGTAGGAACACCTCAATCGCAGAAAAAGGTTTGATTTTTTTTTGAATTTGTGAAAAAAGAAGAAGAAAAATATTTGATTTTTGTTTCAATCTTTGAAAAAGAACAAGAAAAATGGAAAAAAAGTGGTAATATTAGTGATCTTTGTTTGAAACTTTGAAAAAATAAGAAGAAAAATGGAAGGTTAAGGTTAATTTACCATGAATTTGTTATGAGAATTCCATTAAAACCCATAAAGATCAAGGCAGAAGAGAACAAAGGCAAATTGAATGGGGCGGGGCGGGTCAAAAATATCTGATCCGCGACGGATCACGGGGCGGGGCGGGGCAGGGTTTCATAGTCGCAGGGCAAGTATGGTATTTGCGATACCCACCCCGATCTGCCCCATTGCCATTCCTACTCAAGACTGTATTTGGACACCACATTTTCCAGTACAAATTTTCACTAGATTTCATATATTTTTCGCAAACAATTCACTTTTTCAATCTCTTGCACATAAATTCTCAAATTAAAACCAATCCAAATACACCCTCGTAGCTCCATTAGTAGTTACATTGGAATGTAGAGTCTAGTTAGATAGTGTTCTACTGTCAATAGGGTCTAAGTGGATAGTGTTCTGTATTGGAACGGAACACAAAATTTCAAATTTAGGACATAAAATACGGAACACAAAATTTCAAATTTAGGACATAAATCTCCTCTTATAAAGAATTCAACCACAACTATAAAGTTGAAAGTAATATTTCATTTTAAAATCAAACACTGTCCAACTAGATCCAAGTCTATCACAGATATTTCTCAATTTTTCTTAAACAACAAAGATAAATGTAAATTCAAGTACTATCCCTATTCGCCGTGTAGGATATGTAACAATAATTAAGAAAACGAAATTAAGGTACTTTTTAGTCAAAATAACGAGAATAATATTGATATTTTAACCAACACAATATCTTACTTTTCGCTTAATCAATTTTGGCTACATGTCCTAAACATTATTATCAAGAAAATAAAACATTTCTAACCCATGAATGATTTTTGTCTCCATTCCTATGTCTGTCACTAAATCTTCAACCAAAAACTCCAAAATTTCTTCGATTATCATATCCCATGTACACATTCACAATTGATTTTCAAACTAACAGAAACAGAGAAAGAATTACTGTACCTTATCATCAACATAAGCGCCCCAAAATCGAGCAATTGCGCGATCATACGGATCAGAAGGAAGAATTGAAGGGCCAGAGCTCCAAAATTCATCAATGTATTGAACAACTATGAGGGATTCACAAACGGGTTTATCACCATGGATGAGAACTGGCATTTTCTTGTGGATTGGGTTTGATTTGAGAAGCAATTCACTTTTGGATCCAAATTGTTCTTGATGGAATTCATAATCAACCGATTTGATGTTGAGGGCAATCCGAGCCCGGAGAACGTATGGGCTGGCCCATGCTCCGATCAATTTTACATCACCGGAAGCCATGATTGATCAGAAGAAGGAAATAACCGAGAAAAATTTCACTGAGATTAGGGTTTGTATGGGCTTTAAGGGTTGGACTGAGGCTAGTTTATTATATAGATGGTGAAATGCATGGAGTTCGGTGTGGATAAGGTATGAAGGTTAGGTGTGCATTCACACTTTGTGAAGTGTGAAATGGTCGACTATGATAAGTAATCAAGTAGGATCCGACACGAGGGAATGTATGATTGCAAGGTCAAATGTAGTATGCTCTTGTTTGAGTCGGTTTGACATGGTTAAGGAGACGATTCAGTGCTAAATATAAAAAAATTCTGTATATATTGAATTTTTTTTTTTTTTTATGTTTTTTTAGATAAAAACATTGAATGTTTATATTTTTTGTAATTGTTATAAGTATAGAGAAGAAAGAAGAGATTTTGGGAGAGAATAGAATATTAGGTATGTATTGATTATTTACTTTTGGTTCATGTGTCTCATACTCTATGGGCTTTATGGGCATGATCATTCATTATTTACAACACTCCCCCTAATTTATATAACAATTTCCTTACAAAAACTTATTTGGAAAAAACTTAGTGGGAAAAAAATTAAGGGTAAATGACCTCAAAAATCCTTAATGTATTTACGGATACACGTTAAGGTCCTAAATGATTTTTGGCTTCCTGTTAGGTCCTAGAACATTTTGCGAGGCAGATAAAGAGTCCCACCACCATTTGGATCGGTGGTTTCCAGCCAAGTGGACGGATGGCCCAGTCAAGTGGTGGCGTTTTAAGGGCAAAATGGTCCAAAAGGAGAGGCTATTTTATCTCCACTCTTCACATGTGCCAGGAAGTCCCCCAATATAAAATTAAACCTCTTGTTTTTTAACAACCCATTTCTTCTTCTTCATGGCGACACAAAGCTCCTTTGAAGATGGCCGATTTGCTACCTGTCATCATGGCGAAAGATGTGTAATGAAGACGAGTTGGACCAATTTAAACCCAGCAAGAAAATACTTGAAGTGTGCTCGAGTTGGGGTGAGTTAAAGATATAATTTTTTTTTGTTTTTTTGAGGTAGTTTTACTACTAATTAATGATAATTCTCTTCTAAATGTGCTAGACAGCTCAAGATTGTGGCTATTTTGAATGGTATGAGCTTCCAATGAGTGACAAGAGCACTAGGGTTGTTAGTTGGTCATTGAAAGAGTTAAGGAAAGTTGAGGCTGAAAATCACCATTTGAAGAGAAAGCAGAAGTTTTTATGGGCTGTTATAGTGATTTCATGGGCCATTTTTCTGGTTTGTAAAGTTGGTTAGTTGTGGGTGTAGTTGCCTTGTGATGTTTGAATTTCAGTGAACATGGATGGAATATGATGTAATTGAATGTTGTGTTTACTTGTTGGATGGATAATGGAGATATTTGGCTTGTAATGTTTCAACATAACTATGTAATACCATTTCACTGAAATTGTTCTTAATTACTATAAAATTGAAATTGTTCTCCATTACACATATATGCCATTAAAAGGTTCAGAAAATGACCTTTAAACTAACACACAAAAGACGCATTCTAGACAAATCAAAAACTTTAAATTAATGGAGACAATTCCATGCACTTGTAATTATCCAAAATAGACAACATTCCAGACAGCTTCAATTTTTCCTTATTGACCTTCTAAGTCTTCCTCGCTCAGACGGACAATGGTTCCTTGTGTGACCTGTTTGTTGGCATATGGAGCATTTTCTTTGGCTTCCAGACAAGCCAATTACCTGCAATAATATGTCATTGTAATGAGCAAATTTGACACCAGCATAACAACAAACCACAGATGCACAGAATAATATAAATACCTGAGATGACATTGTTGGCTGCGAAGTGTTCCCATCCTGCTGACTTTCATTATTATGGACCTCTACATTGTCAGCTTCTTGATTTTCTGGACAAGTTCTTCTATTGTGTCCCAATTGATGACAAATTCTACACTTGTTCACATTCGATGAAGTAAAATTCTGGTTTATTTCTCCCTCAACTGCTTGTACTTGTTAAGGAGGTATTGGACACTTTCTGATGTTGTGCCCTGGTTGATGGCACCTACTACAAGAACCAGTCCCCAAGCCAGCCATGCTCATCTTCATCCTACCACCACTACTTGATTTTCTAGGTTCATCTTTTTCCCTTCTCCTTGATTTTTTAGGTCTTCCAGGCAACTTCAGCTTTGGAGGTGCATGGAGTTCAGGTCCTCCACTCTTAGGCCAATTGTTTGGACCATTAATGGGATAAATCATTGGTTTCATAAGCTTTTCAAGTATACCTCTTTACTGTAACACTGATCCACAAACTCCTCTAAATTTTTCCCTATCATCCCAAGTGCAGCAGCAGCATGAACACAGGGTATTCCACTTAATTCCCATTTTTTACAAGTGCAATTCTTAAGCTCAAGATCAACTACAAATTGCTCCAAGGTACTGTTGGTTACTTGGCATATTGAATCACCTGCAAATGTTGCTGTTTGATGTCTTGAATCCTCATTCACTTTCTCTAAAATTTTAATGATTCTTGGGCAGAGATGAGTGTTTTGTTTCCCCATCCATTCATTTCTTTCCTTAAGCCTCATCATTAAATATGTCCTGGTTTGAATTTAGGATCATTGATAATCCCTTCAACAGGTTTATAAGTTTCAAATTGAGGTTTCTCAGGAACACTGTCATCCTCATCAGAGGTCTCATTATATTGGTCCCAAACCTCCTCCTCATTTATGTCATTACCTTCACCATCTGATTTATCAACTTCAATGTCATTCCCAGCAAATAATTCAAACTCCTTCCCTTTTGGAACTAAATAAGTATTCCTCTTGTTAACTGAATTGACATTTTTTGATGATGAGCCTTCATTCACAGTTGCAGCCAAATCTACCCCAACCCCACCCCTCATTTTCTTCCACATAGGCCTCATGTACTTCATCTGGTACATATTCTGCAGAACCTGGTTCATACAAAACAGGTTCTTCAACTTCTATAGCATCTGCATTTTCAAGCCCAAAATCAGGTATTAGATCCACATCTTCATCATTCATTACTTCATAGTCAGCATCATTCCAAATTTTATCCAAAAATTCTTCTTGATCTTCATGTGAATTTTGATCAACTTCATCTGTACCTCTCTGATTTGTATCTGCAAATTCAGTTTCTTCATCCAAGGGTTCTGTAACACTTGGTTGTAGCACAGGGGTACTTGATGCTATACTTGATCTGGTTTTCTTTTTCACCTGAGTGCTATAACCAAGACTTTTCCTTTTATCAATACCTTTCTTCTTAACTGGCACAAGCTTCTTTCTTTGCATTCTATTATCTTCATCAAAGAACAAATTACCTGCAACATTGCAATTTGGTTCAATGACTGCAAAATCACACACATTGTAAGTTTTTTCTGGAAACACCATTGGAATATTATCCAGTGACTGGAAAACTATTTCCACAATACCATTTTCTTCACCAGACTTGACCATTTTGTATACATCTTAATCACATAATAACCTACACCATTGTTCTTCCCCACCATCCATGACTAATTTCCAATTATAGATGACATGAAGCTTATAACCTAATTTGAATGCAATCCCATCCAAATAAAATAGGGACATCTTACTCCTGTTGCATTTCTCAAAATATTTAACATCACCACCGTGATAAGTGGTCCCCACAATTTCCCCCCATACACAGCCTTCACAGTAAAATCAGCTTCGCTGTTTCCTATTCACAGTTCAAGTAACAATCACATTTTACTACAGCTTTTACTACACAAACAAACAAAGTGTTTCTAACAACATAAATATGGGCCACCAAATATTATTAAGCAAGTTTATAAGCAAGCACAGTCAAAAATGGTCCCCCCCAGTCATATTTCTTTAAGAAAAAGACAAACAAATTAGTTCTATAAGGGACTTACTGGGAGTATTTCCCATTTGTAGAGTTTTCACCGCCTTCAAATTTTAATCTTTAACCGCCTTCAAATTTTAACCTTTCACCGTCTTCAACTGCTTGCTTTCACCTTCGTCATCACCTTTCTTCAAGGGTTAGGGTTTTCGATTTTCGATTAGGGAATGAAGAGTTTTTACTGAGGAATTTTTTGACTGACCTAGTCACGTGTGAAGATAAGTGGCCTCCCAAAGTGACGTCGTTTCCTTTTGGACCATTTTGCCCTTAAAACGCCACCACTTGACTGGGCCGTCCGTCCACTTGGCTGGAAACCACCGATCCAAATGGTGGTGGGACTCTTTATCTACCTCGCAAAATGTTCTAGGACCTAACAGGAAGTCAAAAATCATTTAGGACCTTAACGTGTATCCGTAAATACATTAAGGATTTTTTAGGTCATTTACCCAAAAATTTAAACCAAACTAAGAAAATGAGTACAATTGATGTTGGAGTATTTAATTGCCGCCTCGTTAAAACCTTGTCAGGAAAACTCAGTGGGATAAAACTTGAACGAAGGAAAAAGAGTACTGCTACTCCCTCTAATTATTGAATGTCTCTAAGACGACGCATTCCAATCTGATGTATCAACTTTCTAAATGTTGATGTTGGTAAAGCTTTGGTGAATAAATCTTCCACATTATCACTTGAGCAAATATGTTGAACTTGGATGTTACCACTTTCCCATGGATGTCCATAACATTAAGAATATGCCTCGTTAAAACCTTACTATGAAAAAATCAAGTGGGAAAAAATACGCCGAGTGAAGGGAAATAGTACATTATCCTTATGTCAAATTACTTCCCTTGTTAACAACCTCATTGAACCAATGCATATAGATCATCAAGATCAACCTTAAAAATTGCAATTGGTATTATCTTAGTGAATAATTGTTATAGATTTTCATAGGATCAACAAATTACATCTTCCAGATGCTACAATTTGTAAATACTAGGATTTTCAAAAACTTTCAACATTTACTTGCTTTTTCTAAACTCTTCGGGAAGAATATTTTGATGATTTAATCCTCTCTACTCCAAGGATATTTATTTTCGTAAGAAAAATGTTAATCACACATCAAGTGTCCCTTGAACTCGTCATAACTTTCTTTTTAAAAAATAAGAGCATATATATTACAAATATTCAATTTGCAACTCTTCTGGAGTTAGCAAAATATTAACCAATTTATTTACAACACTTTGCAAAATTTCTTTATTGAACTTTAAGTTCATTTAGAGCTTCTACATGAATTAAGCTGTTTAACAATGATATTCCACATCATTCATTTCTCTCTCTCTCCTGATGTGGAATAACTTATTTCATAAAAAAATACTAAAGATAATAATAAAATAAGATAAATGCTGCAAGCAAACTATTATAAATGAAAATTGTTATCTTTGCATAATACTTTCAAAAAACAATAATCACTAAGTCTTGATGTTTATATTCTTCGGGAAGAATTATTTAAATGCTTCTGCATATCAAGTCCTTCAAAGACTTCATATAAATGTTGTTACTAAATTGCAACATTGTGTATATATTAAGTGTTTGTGCGCTATTCAAATACACTTGCATCCACCATCAAAATAATTTATTTGTTCGTTATTTTAAACGAATATCCTTTTAGGATTACACTCCAAGTGTATAATTTCTGTAAAGAATACATTTACACTTCAAGTGTATAATTTATGTAAGGAATATATTTACACTTCAAGTGTATTAATTCTCCGTACATACTTTTCATAATTTGAGGTGAACTCAATGGTATATTTTGACCAATCATTTCTACGCTTTCAATTTTGAGTCTGCAAACTTTATATTAAAGATCCTCATTCTATTGCGCGCTTACATAATGTCGACATTTGCATAATTTTATTAATATGGTTCCATCAATTTCCAAACATTTGAGATCTCATAATTCTCACAAAATTTCAGGTACCTGAATTTCTTTTGGAAATGATATAATATTCATGTCTGAAAAAATTCTTCTAGATTTTTAATCTTCTCGACTTGACCATCTATAAATATTTACTCCATTTGCGAGAAGTTTTATTATTGGAACCCATAATGCTACCACATTTCAATGTCTCAAATTTAATATTATGGGTAGCTTGTCCTTCAGGGACATTAAATATCATGGAGTTTTTTTTCTGGCTGAATTTTGGTTATAAAATATTTCTGACTATTCAACTTTTGGTTCAAAACTCATTTGTTTGAGAGGAATAAAGTGAGAAAAAATAATGTAAAATTAAATTGAGAATATAATTAAGTAAGGTTATGTTTGATATTTTACTATATTCTATTATAAATTTAATAAAATCATAATCTAGGTGCAAAAACACAAAGTGAATAAATAATTTGAGTATATCAAAGTCACTAATAAATGTTTTGTTCTAAACTTAATGACAATTGTCCAGGAAAAAAACAATCTTATAACTTCTGATGATTCTTTGATTGGACCAGGTCATGGACTAATGGAGTGTTGGATTAGCATTGAAAAAACTAACCAACCATATAAACAAGGAATTTGTTGGACACTCAGTTCGGGGTGTGAGTTTTTATCTGTTATCATGGTAGATTACACCATTGTATAACTTTTATTTTATTATATTTTTATTTTATTTTCTAATTATAATTGGCTTTGACTATTTTATAATTAATGAATAATTTTTTATTTAACAAAAAAAAAGAATTTGTTGGACCACTTAATTTTATTTTATTTTGATGAATAACTACTTAATTAATTTCCTTAAGGAATTGTAACAATCACAATAATGGTTCGACAGTCTCAACCAGACAATTTTTCTCTCTTTTCCTCAATACTCTCTCTCTGTCTCGTCACTTCCGCCTTCAAACATTTTGGCCACAAAAACCTTGCCCGCCCTTAGCAAAAACGAATAACACATGTTTCGTACATATAAAATACTTATAAATCTGTGAATAAAAAAATTTGACGGTTAAAATTACCTATTTCACAATGTTTGTTAAAAAAATTTAACAAGTGTTATAAAAAAGTTATTTTAACCGTTAAATATTTTATCTGACAACTTATAAGGGTTTCGTACGTACATAATTTTTAACGTTGCACACAGTAGTCGGACCCAATTTTGTCCCAAGAATGTGTTTACCTAACAACACAACCACCTAAAACAACTCTTTATTATTTTGGTAATGTTTTTTATTTTTATTTTTTGAACTAATTTTTTGAGGTGAGAATCATTTGTACCCGTGTATTATGTTCTCATTCTTGTGCTCAACTACTCACAATTCGTCATGTGTACATTTCTTCTAATTATATATACACATGGTGAATTGTTGGACAAAAAAATGAGAACATACACGTGTATAGACGATTATTTGCCAATTTTTTGATAGTGTTTTCTTTTTTTCTAATTTGTATAGTGTTTTTATTCGTGAAATTTATTTTAATTGTGGGTTATAATTTTATCGTTTATCTAATTTTTATTAAGGTGAACCTTACAACAAAGCTTTAATCCCAAATAATTGGAGTCGGCTACACAGTTACATAAATCAGTATAAGATTTTTGTGTGATCGTTCGCATGAATCATTTCATCCATTTCCTTCTATCAAACACCCTACCATCATCCAAGTCTAACAAATCCATATCATTTTTTATGACTTCGATCCAAACATTTTTCGACCTCCCCTACCTCTTACAACATCATGCCTCCATCTTTCAAGTTTTCGAACCGGAGCGTCACTCGGACTTCTTTTTATCTGTCCAAAATCAGTGCAAACGATTTTCACTCATCTTTTTTTCTTCAACTACTGGTTTCTCTTGAATAATATCATTTCTCACTCTATGCTTTTTAATATGCCACCCACACATACATCGCAGACATACACGTCTATGTTATACTCATTTTCTAGATATGACATCTTTTCATAGCCCAACATTATGTTCCATACAACAACGCGGGTCTAACAAATGCTAGTCTCAACGGTATATTACGGTCGCTTATCAAGTTGAACCTTATAAGAAAAAAAATGAATTTTTTGATACAAAACAAATTGAACCAAATCATACCAAAATAATTTTAATATTCGGTATTCAGTTTCCATAAAATTTTAATTTGGTTCTCTTTTTATAAAACATTAAAAAACCAAATCGAATACCAATTTTTTTTTTCTTTCTGAAAACCGAAACAAATATTGGATGCATATCCATATTCCTTCATTTCTATAGTATTTTTTAAATGGTGAAGTCTTCTTTATACAATGAAACCTTTAATCTAAACTTGGAATATTGAATTTTATTTCAAAACAAAACAATATCCAATTACAACTCATTTGTCAAATTGATGCAAAACTGCAAAAGGAAATCAGATGGAAGAAGCAGCAAGAAAAAAGAGGGAACATGGGAGGAAGACTTTGACCACATGTTCACTTGCCCTCGACCCCATTAACATAACTATACAAGTGGAGTAGTTTTATCTTGGTAGATTACTAAATTTAAAATTTACATTCAAACCAATCAATACAGATACAGCGTACGAAAGAGAATTGAACTTACATCAATTCTTTTTCCTACGTGTACCGCACTCATTGGTTTGGATGTAACTTATAAACTTAGTAGCCTATCAAAATAAAAAAAATTCATACAAGTGATGCAAAAATTATTAGAAGCTACTCATTCCGTCCCAAATTATATGTCAACTTTGATAAATGCACGAGTATTAACAATTTGGTAATTTTAATGGTAAAATATAAGAAGAAACATCTAAAATACCCCTCAATAATTTTATTAATCTCATTTAAAATTTATATCTTTCTCTCTCTCTCTTTCATTTCACACAACATTCTCTTAAATATGTGTTGGAAAGTGATCATTTTAATTAACTAAGAGTACTAAATGAGGAGTTGGATGAAGGGTAAAATTGAAAAAATCATCATTAATACATACTTTATTTAGAAAGTAGATAGTTAATTTGTGACCAACAAAAAAAGAAAAGTGAATAGTTAATTTGGGACGGAGGGAATGGCAATCAATGATGGTTCACGTTTGTGGATTCTTTTTTCTTTTGATTGATTAATGTTTCAGTGTCGACTAATATAAGTATGATTGCAAAAGAGTGATTTAATTTCATTGTTGGTGCCAAATCCAATTCCGGTAATCCCATTGAATTCTTCTACAATATTTCACCTTTTTATTGTGATTCAAATCCACAAAAGAAAAGGAAAATATAAGTAAATAAAGTAAGAAGCAGTGATGAAGAAAAAATAATTTGGACAAGTAAAATTGAAAAACTAAGTAAAAAAATAACTACACAAGTAGAATCAAACTCTTCATCATAATCACTCCATCTTGATGAGCTCCTAATCCAATATTAACCACGAACTAATTATTCAACTTTATGGAGAAGTAGTGAGTTGCGAAATTGATTCAAGACACGACCCCCGGTGCTAAAATCACTCTTAGATGCTACCGAACTTGCAGGAATCGCTAATACATCCTTCTTGCCATTATAGACAAAATAGGGAGTTTAAGAGTATTTTCTTTCCAATAATCCAAGATAATAAAGTCTTCATCAACACTAACACTCTTTGTGGGGTAAAAATTTTCCTCCAAATAAACATGTCGTTCAATCTTACAATGCATCACTTATTCCTCTTCACTAAATTTAAGGAATTCTTCAATGAATGCAAATTTATAGGTCTTCTTTTTTAATTAGTATTATTATATTTATATATTATATTCTTCTTATTCGGGTTCGAGATATTTTCGGGTTAAGTGTGGTCAAGCTCACGCTCAACTCACATAAAATTCAAGCTTGAATATTGAGCTCACACTCGGCTCACTTCAGCTCACGCTCACATTTTTTCGAGTTATGTGAGCCGCCCAAATCCGTTGACACACCTACCTATGCATATCTATTATGTTATTGCATATATAATAAGTGTTCATGTATGAATACACCACTTTGGTCAACACTTTATCTTTTAATTGGTCGATTTGGTAGAAACAAAAATTAGTCTGAATATGATACCAAAATACCTCGCAACATACGCTGTTACACTCATTTTCTAGATATGACATATTTTCACGACCCAATACTACGTACCATACAACAACAACGCGGTCTAACAAATGCTCTATAAAACTTTCCCTTAAATCTCATAAAATTTTGATTTGATTCACTTTTTATAAAACCGTTACAAAATCAAATTGAATACCAACTTTTTTTCGGGTGAGTGTGGTCAAGCTCATGCTCAACTCACATAAAATTCAAGCTCTCATGTTCATATTTTTTCGAGTTATGTGAGCCGCCCGAACCCGTTAACACCCTTACGCATGCATATCTATTATGTTATTGCAGATATAATAAGTGTTAATGTATGAATACACCACTTTGATCAGCACTTTATCTTTTAATTGTTCGATTTGATAGAAACAAAAATTAGTATGATACCGAAATACCTCGTGATCAGAAAACAAAAATACTATTTGTACAAATTTACAACATTAGTCCGACTACTATGTTTATAAGGTGATCTATATATACGTACTTACAGTCTACAGATTTGAAGTATCGAATTAAGTAATCTAATCACCCACGTCTATATGAACAGTGTTTATAGTGTTTAAAGTAAAATGTAAACGTAGCAAGCACCACAAGACGTGATAGATTTCGGACTACAATACTACCAATTGTCACTGAAACTCAAATAAATCATTCCACACAATCTTATTTCCCAAACTCAGCCACATGGACCAATTACATCTACTCAAAATCTAAACTTAGACCATAAATAAAATAAAATGTGTACTTAGATTGAGTCTGATTTTTATTTGAGAATCAAACTAAGAATCATACTCTATATTTTGATTGAGTGTGAAAATGAAACATAAATACTCGTCTATGAATAATTTGATTTGTGTTTGAGACTGAGATCAGATCAGAAATCTCAGATCGAGACCCAATCAAATCATACCCAAACTCCACCTAAATACCAACATAGTAATAGCTAAAATTTAGCTCTGAGGAGCTCTAAATTTGGCCATTAGGACCTTAGCAAACTCCATGAGCTTTTCAGTTTCAGGCATAACATCTTTCACAGCATTATCAGCACAAAATTTCTCAGCCCATTTGACCAAATTTGGTATATTTGCTTCATCAAGTAATTTCACATTGTTCATTTTCTCTGTTGCCTTCAACCATTCCAAAAAGCATCCAAAGGCAATGTCTAAGTACCCAATTTTCTCTCCACCAAAGAAATCTTTGCCTTTGCTGCAACTTATAAAAGCTTCTTCCAATAGTCCTAAACCTTCACTCACTGAGGCTATTGCTGCTTTTTTAGCTTCCTCTCCTTGTGCTGCTCCTATTCCTCTCATGGCCGGAAACCACTGCAAAAAGTATTCAAATTCCATCATTTAAACAACAATGTCATCAAAGAAAATATAGTTCATAATCTAGGGAAAGAAAATGACTCTCATCTCCTCAAAAGTATTTACCAAGACACGATAAGATCCTTCATGTTTTTTAACTTCCTGGTAGGTTCCAGAACAAATTTCGTTGTTGTTAAGTAGTCCCACCACAATTATACGTGGCGGTTTCCGACCAAAAGTAGCCAAATTTTGACCGGAAACCACCGCAGACAATGGTGGTAGGGCTACTTAACATCAGCAAAATTTGTTATGGAACCTACCAGGAAGTTAAAAAAAAATTGTAAGAACTTATTGTATTTTGTTCAGGGACGAAGCCAGGAATTTGATGTTGGGGGGGCGAAACTAGTAAAAAAATTCCAAAATTCTTGGGGGGGCAATAAAAAAGGCAAAAAAAAATTCTTGGGGGGGCGAAATTGATAAAATTTTCCAAAATACACATCAAATTTCGATAAATAGTAGTATTTTTAAAAATCTCGGGCTGTAATCGTCCCTGATTTTGTTAAATAGTTTGAGGATATCCATGTCATTTTCCTCATAATCTACCATGATCGGTATAATGGTGTATTAGACAAAGTTTTTACTGAAAAATCCATGAATTTTTTTCAGTTTGAGAACAATTCACTTTTTAGTTTTTACCGAAACTCAAACTAAAAATCTTAGGCAATACTTCCTCCATTCCCATTTAATTATCATTTAGGAGATTTGTAGGTATCCAAATTAATTGTCGTTTAAGCCTCTTTTATTAGTTGTCAACAATTTATTCCAATTATACCCTCGACATTTCTTTTATTTGCCGCCTCTGCCATCCCTATTTTTTCCTTTCTTTTCTTATGCTATAGAAGTGAGAGAGGGGTAATATTGTGAAAATGACAAGTTCCTTAATTTTTTTAAATTGTCTAAAGAGTCTTATATTTAGGAATGGAGGGAATAATATCTAGTATACTTTCACAGTGTTACATTTCGGAAAACGCAATACTGTATTTCATTTTTTTTTTAAATCAACATCTCTCCGACAAGCAATTTAATTTTTATAAAATCAAACAAAATTTACAAAACCAAACACTATCTAGTTCCACCCTCAGACGGTATTTGGACACCACATTTTCCAGTACAAATTTTCACTAGATCCCATATATATTTTTCGCAAAGAATTCACTTTTTCAATCTGTTACACAAATTCTCAAATTAAAAGACCAATCCAAATACGCAGTCATAGGTCCATTGGTAGTTCCATTGGAATGTAGAGTCTAGTTAGATAGTGTTCAATTGTCAATAGGGTCTAAGTTGATAGTTTTCTGTATCTGAACGGAACACAAAATTTCAGATTTAGGACATAAATCTCCTCTTATAAAGAATTCAACCACACCACAACTGTAAAGTTGAAAGTAATATTTCATTTTAAAATCGAACACTATTCAACTTAGATCCAAGTCTATCTCAGATATTTCTCAATTTTTCTTAAACAACAAAGATAAATGTAAATTCAAATACTACCACTATTCCTTAATATAAGCCTACACGTAACAATAATTAAGAAAACGAAAATAATGGATTTTTCAGTCAAAATATCAATATTTCTCTGTTAAATAAAATTAGTGGTATATAAATTCTAATTAAGAAAATAATATTTATATTTTGACTAACACAATATCTTACTTTTCGCTTAATCAATTTTAGCTACATGTCCTAAACATTATTATCAAGAAAATAAAACATTTCTAACCCATGAATGATTTTTGTCTCCATTCCTATGTCTGTCACTAAATCTTCAACCAAAAACTCCAAAATTTCTTCGATTATCATATCCCATGTACACATTCACAATTGATTTTCAAACTAACAGAAACAGAGAAAGAATTAATGTACCTTATCATCAAGATAAGCGCCCCAAAATCGAGCAATTGCGCGATCATACGGATCAGAAGGAAGAATTGAAGGGCCAGAGCTCCAAAATTCATCAATGTATTGAACAATTATGAGGGATTCGCAAACGGGTTTATCTCCATGGATGAGAACCGGTATTTTCTTGTGAATTGGGTTTGATTTGAGAAGCAATTCACTTTTGGATCCAAATTGTTCTTGAAGGAATTCATAATCAACCGATTTGATGTTGAGGGCAATCCGAGCTCGGATCACGTATGGGCTGGGCCATGCTCCGATCAATTTTACATCCCCGGAAGCCATGATTGATCAGAAGAAGGAAAAACAGAGAAATTTTTCAGTGAGAAATGGAGAGGCAGAGGAAAGATGAATGGATTAGGATTTGTATGGGCTTTTAAGGTTTGGACTGAGGCCAATTTATTATGAATTTTTTTTATATGAATTAGGTACGCATTTATGATTCAGAATTAATTACAGATTTTTTAAAATATGGGCAATCCTGCACTAAATGATTCAAAGGATCTTATTCATATTACAACTGTCCATGGAGGAAAATTCGGTGTGGCTAACGTATGAAGGTTAGGTGTGCATTCACACTTTGTGAAGTGTGAAATGGTCAACTATGATAAGTAATCAACTAGGATCTGACTTGTGGAACGTAGGGTGTACTTGGATTGAGTTTGACTTGTGATTGATTTGGTTTGATCTCAAAATTAACGGGAGAAATTCAAATTTAATTTTTTTTTTCAAATATTCGTTGAAATTCAAATTTTAAAGGCCAAAATTAGATTATTTGGGAGTATTAAAAAAAATTAAAGGGCAAAATTTGAATTTCAACGAATACTTGAAAAAAAAAATTTGAATTTGAATTTCTACCGTCAATTTTAGAGGCCAAAAATTAAATTTCTCCCGCCAATTTTGAGACCAAACCAATCCCAAGCCAAATCCAATCCAAATACACCCATAGTATCGTACGATCGCTGAAATAGTTATTTTTATTTGGGTAAAAAGCGTTCACGCCCCCTAAACTATTCTGTTTTTTTATTTTTGACCTTCAACTAAAAACGGTCAAGTTTTACCCCCTAAACTATTTCGATTTTTGGTTTTTGACCTTCCATCCATATTCTCCGTTACATCATAACGGAAGTCTAAAAAATGAGGACATTTTTGGGCAATCTATATAAAATCCTAAAATTTTTGTTTTTATAAAAAAAAAAACTTATTATTCTGATGAGAAATAAGAAGTCATCGGTGAGAACAATAACAGAAGCCGGAAGCCGGGTACCACTCATCTTCTCCAACCACCAACTGTAAATTCCAACCTCTAAAAAAAATCTTAAAAGACCCTTTTTCCCTTAAATTTAATTCTATTTATTATGAATGATATGATTTCTCCAAAATGCCCCCATTTTTTGGACTTCCGTTATGTAACGGAGAATATGGATGGAAGGTCAAAAACCAAAAACCGAAATAGTTTAGGGGGTAAAACTTGACCGTTTTTAGTTGAAGGTCAAAAATCAAAAAAATGAAATAGTTTAGGGGGCGTGAACGCTTTTTACCCTTTTTATTTTTATGTTTGAGTTTTGTTGAGCTAACATTCGACTCGAAATTTTAGACAAAAAATTGATTGTTCGTTTTAGTCAATAACAAAAAATTTCCTATCAAGTGAAACTCTGCTGTTCAATATTCCTCGTTCAATTCTGCGGCTTCTTCAATTTTTTCAATCCTCTTCAATCTTCAATTTTTAACTATTGACCAATTTTCTTTCTTCCTCGATCAATTTTATTTTTCATTTTTTCCTTTCTTTGGTCTGTGAGCCGTCATCACTTGGAATAACAAAAAGATAATTCGAAATCATAAACTCTTATTTGATTAAATTGTTGAATGAAATAATCAGTGTTAAAATCAATGTTATTGAATTTAAATTGCTTCATTTCACCGAGACCTGAGTAGATTTTTTTTTCTATTTTTTTTTTTAATGTAAAAATATTATAGGAAAAATTGAGTTTTAGAATGAGTAACAGAACATACTATCAATCTCCTACGTCTCTTTCATGTAATGAATATTTATTAAATACTAATAAATATTGTAAGATTCTAAAAACTTTCCGATTTCATCTAAATGATTTAGGAAATTATTAGAATTAATTAATATTTTAAAATTAAATAGTATTTACGATTTGAATTACTATTTTATAAAATTTTCACCCTCTTCAATTTTACGTAGAATTTCGAGTTTGATTGTCTTTATATTTATAACAAAATTATTCCTCTAAGTGAGGTATTTGGTTCTTTTTTTTTTTTTTTTTTCTTGATGAATAATAAGAGGTGCATTCAATATGAATTCAGGAAAATTGATGAGGACCGGTGAGAGTGCATTTGTGGTTAATACGAAGAAGTTAGGTGAGGTTTCGGGCTTTTATTCAGCCACGTAAGATTAGAGGTATCAACGGGTTCGGGACACATAATTAAAAAAATTGTGAGCGTGAATTCAATATTCAAACTCGAACCCGAATAAAAATAATATAATTAAAATATTATATATATTAATAATAATAATAATAATAATAATAATAAAGAAGATCTATAAAATCATTTCTTTTGTTTTAGTCTATATAAGAATTTTTGATCTATGTTGTAGATTCTTTAACCTTTTATATAGCTATGTATTTATCTTTTGTTATCTTTTTATTAATTTATTTTGCTTCAAGAATTAAGTATCATTGTATTATTATGTATATTTGTATTATTATCATAATTTAGTTTCATTACTCATTGTATTATATTATTCTTGCTATAGGAGTTTTGTTTTTTTGCTAATATAAATTTAGCTCGTGAGGCTCGTGAGCTTTTTCGGACTGAGCGTTAGTTGAGCTTTCCAATTTTAATGTGAGCTGAGCGTGAGCTAAACCAAGCTCGCTTCACATAGCTCGATTGACACCCCTACGTAAGATGGCAGCCAACGGCTTTTCTTTTCCAATCCGGATCCTATACGTAACAATTTTTTTAATATATAAGTAACATATAAGAACAGGTATTTTGAAGTTTAAAATATGACATGTGTTTTGAGGCTTAGAATATCTTTCCGTTTTAAATCAACCTTAATAGTAAAAAATTTAATCCAACGAACGAGAAAAATTTCGCAAGTGAAATTACCCGTTCCGCACGGGAGCCACCATCTTCCTTTTCTTTAAACTTTTCATTTTTCCTTTTTGTTCACGAAACAAAAATGTAATAATATTATATTCCCTCTATTTTCATTTAATTATCGTTTAGAAAAAATATATATGTATTCAAATTAACTGTCGTTTACATGTCTTTTATTAGGTGTCAACAATTTATTTCAATTATACCCCCAACATATCTTTTATTGGAAAAGTGAAAGAGATGGAGGAAGAAGTATTATTGGAATTGTTGTGGAAATATTTCTATTTGTTTGAATTTCTTAATTTTTTTAATAGTGTCCTAAACGTCCTATATTAAAGAATTAAGGGAGTATTATTATTCTGACGTAACCAATGACTGTTTCCAGGGAAAGCCGCAGATTATTTTCATTTTCGATACCACGACTCCTATGCTGAACACGAAAATTCAGTATATACGGGACATGCTGTCAGCCATTGGATTTTGTACTTTTTGTACTTTTTTATCCAACGGTTGTATAAAAAACAGGGGTATTTTAGAGATAAACTTTGAGCTCTTTTTTCTCTTTTTTTACTTTTAATTGGGTGTTCAATAATCAAGAACATGCATTCACTAATAAAAAACATGCGTTCTCGACGAGAGAACATGTGCTTACTCGCGGGAGAACACATGTTCAATAATCAAGAACATGCGTTCACTAATAAAAAAATGTGCGTTCTCTAACAAAAAATGTGTTCATCGACGAGAGAACGTCGCGTTCTCTAATAGAGAACTTGCGTTCTCTAACAAAAAAATATGTTTTCTAATAAAGAACGTGCGTTTTTCTAACAAAAAAATGTGTTCATAATATACAAGAACGTGTGTTCTCTAACAGAGAACATGCGTTCTTGTAGAAATATACTCTATTTTACTTTTCGACCAGCAACTTTTCTCTCTCTCAGTAACCCACCTTTTTGACTTTTCACCATGAAACTTTTCTCTCACCTCTAATAAAATTACATATATATGCTTTTACCTCTCTTTTAAATCTCAACCATTGATCCTCTTAAAAAATGAAATCAACGGCCCTTGTTGTGTCCCGCACGTGCGGAATTTAAGGCGTTCCGCACAGGAGCCGGACTGCATTTTCGACTGGACCACTAAAATATTTTCCTATTCTTCTGGATACTTCTAGTGAGACCTATAATATATTGGGTAAAAAGTGCTGACGCCCCCTAAATTATTCTCTTTTTTGTTTTTGACCCTCAACTAAAAAGGGTCAAGTTTTACCCCCTAAACTATTTCGATTATTGATTTTTGACATTTCATCCATATTCTCCGTTACATCATAACGGAATTCCAAAAAATGGAGGCATTTTGGGAAAATCATATCATTCATAATAAATAGAATTAAATTTAAGGGAAAAAAGGGCCTTTTAAGATTTTTTTTAGAGGTTAGAATTTACAGTTGGTGGTTGGAGAAGAGGAGTGGTACCCGGCTTCCGGCTTCTTCGGTCACTGTTCTCACCGGTGACTTCTTCTTTCCCGTCAGAATAATAGGTTTTTTATTTTATAAAAACAAAAAATTTAGAATCTTATACAGATTGCCCAAAAATGCCCCATTTTTTGGACTTCCGTTATGATGTAACGGAGAATATGGATGGGAGGTCAAAAACCAAAAACCGAAATAGTTTAGAGGATAAAACTTGACCGTTTTTAGTTGAGGGTCAAAAACAAAAAAAAAAAGAACAGTTTAGGGGGCGTGACCGCTTTTTACCCTAATATATTTGTAGAAAGATTGAGTCCGTAAAGTCTGACTTTTACTTATACCGTTAAGTTAGTAATATTGCCAAGACATATTTCCTCATGCGAAGGCAATTTATCTTCAAATGACCAAGTTACCCTTTTATTCATTATTAACCTCTCTCAATTAATTTATTAATCTAATATTTTCTTTCCTAATCTATACACAATCAATCTCTAATTTTCTCTCATATCCCAAAAAACAGCCCACAATCTCTCTAATATTTTCTTCTTAATATATTCACACTCAATGTATAATTTTCTCTCTTTTGTAGGGCTAGAATTTCACAAGAAAAAAACAAATGATATAAACCAAAATAAATTCATAGTCTAAGGTTTTCATTCATTACAACAAATGAACAAGAAAAAATATTGTAAATTTATAGTTTTTGAGCAATACGACTCTAATTGTCTTTTCTATTTCATCTGTCAAAATGGGATCAATGTATAAGTATGTCAAAAATAAAAATAAAATAAGAATTTATAGTGGTTTTTTTTTTGTGAACTACTACTATTACAAGAGAGAATTAGAGATTGAATAGAATAGATTATGGAATAAAATTATGGAGAAATTGTGGGATGATTTTTGGATAAGATAGAAGATCAGAGAAACAAAAATATTGGGAAAAAAAATTTAATTAAGAGAGTTAATGTTAACCAAAAGGGTACATTGGTCATTTGAAGGTAAATTGCCTTGGCAGGAGGAAACCTGACTTTGGCAATATCATTCGCCATACCATCATATTGAAAGAATTTTTGGAAAGTCGTCCTCTCGATTAAGAGTTTTAGGGCAAAAAAACATCTATCCTCCGTGTATGTCCATATTCTTATACCCAACCCATTACAATTCGCCATGTGTATATATAATTGAAAAAAAATGTTAACATAGCAAATTTTAATTGGTTAGAAACAAAAATATGAACATACAATTTTCACCCAAGTTTTAGATACGATCTTCCTCTCAGATAAGAGTTGAAGTTTGCAGACTCAATCTATCAAAAAGTTTTTGGACCAAGTCAGGATTAGTTTACCGAATTTAGAAATTCAGTGCTCTGAATAAAAATATAGAAAAAATGGTAATTCTTTCAATATGCCGACACAAATATAAAGTCCGGCACAAAATTAACATTGACACTTTTAATATATATATATATATATATATGATATGATATGATATAGTATATAATAAAAAACCATATATTGTTAAACAATATACTATTAGTGTACATTAATCATAGTACACCTTATAGCATATATGTACTCCACTTAGTAAAAATTACCAAATACGTGGTACATGCATATAACACTAACAGCGCACCATGTACACTATATTATATACTTTTTCACTATTGAATGCAGTGTTGCAAAAGTCACTAGTCGCTAGTCGGTCGGCAGACAGGGGACTAGCGACTAGTCGGCCTAGTTGGGGAGTAGTCGGCGACCCTAAATATTAAATATATTTTATTTTAATCATTTTCGAAAATATTTTCTTTTATATTTTTGGTCTAATTAAATATTAAAAATATAAAGTAGGTCATTTTTAAAAGTAATTTCGATCATAAAATATAATTTTTAAAAGTAATTTCGGACTTTAAATACAATTTATTTCTAAATTTAGGTCATTTAAGACTTGTTTGTAACATAATTATTTTTTATAGGATCTTATGCTGCTAATCACTTTAATTGCAGCCCTTTAGTACTTGGGTATATAATGTCTCCTAAGAGACAACCCTAGCCCACTTTTCATTTCTCTCCTCCTCCTTTCTCCCTCTCACAGTCGTGGCTCCCCATCTTCTCTGCCTCCGGCGTTCAGCCGCCCTCCTTCTCCTTCCTTGGCGTTTTGCTACCGCCGCCGCCCTCTCTTCTCCCCTCTTCCCTTTCTTCTCCTCTCTCTTCTTTCATTTTCTTCGTCTTCTTTCTTTCCTCTCTTCCTCCGCTGCTGGTCCGTTGCCGGTCGGTCTCCTTCTCCGGCGAGGTAAGGTTTTCTCTTTCTTTTTTTTCTTCTTTATTTTCCCTTTTTCCTCCGCCGCTGCTCTTCTCCCGCGGCTACTCCATCACCATCGGATTTTTGACCGACTAGATCGGACTTTTGACCGGCTAGTCGTACTTTTGACCAACTTTTTTCAAAGACCCGATTTTTTGTCCGATTTTTTGGATTTCTAGGCGGCCACCGGCAGACTACCGACTAGTCACCAGCTAATCGGCCGACTAGGCCGAGTTTTGCAACACTGATTGAATGCACTTTCTGTACAGGTGTAAACACCAACTATACAGCCCCGCCTTTCTAAAAGGAAAAAATATGCCTCAACATTCTAACTTTTTTGATATCAAAATAATTTCTCCATGGGAAGTTTTATTCTGTGATTGCTCTGCTATCTTATTGTAAGACAAACAAATAAATCCCCGTAGAATAAATATGAAGAGGTTAATATCATCATCAAAGGAGGAAACTATGTATGGAGTTCTTATGAAGGTCCTATTGCATACAAAACTCAAGAAACCAAAGCAGAAAATGCATCCCTCGACTCTGTTAATCTAATCTTCCCTATAACTGGATACAATCACTCTGATGTAAACAAGAAAGAAGAATCAGCAGCAATGGCGGAGCTAAGGGTGGGCGGAAGGGGGCGCCCGCCTTCCAACATTTTCAGAAATGACGAATTTTCCATTTTCAGAAACGACGAATTTTCTATAGGAAAAAAATTATTTTTTGTGATATTTCCTTATAAATATTGTATTTTGCCCCCTAAAAATTTTCAGTAAAAAATTCGCCCTTCCAATGACAAATTCCTGGCTCCGCCACTGATCAGCAGCGATAACTGGTGGATACGTTTATCGTTCTACAACCAATCCCTGCTTGTATGGAAGTTAAAAAATTCTGAAAGACCTCTATTCCTTTTCCAGAAAAAAGCTAACATATATAGTTTCTCAAACTAACAGAATCTGAAATGGTTCTTTTGTAGTTACCTTTATGGAGATTTGTGTGCTAAAAGTATGTGGGCAACGGCTGAGAACCTGGAAAACAGTGGCAATTTCACAACAAGCGAGATTGCATTCAGTTGTGCTCGCGATTCTCCTTTTCCGTACAGTCCAGTTCCCAACAGTTCTCTTCCTAATTCAAGTTAAATATTTTCTTTTGGACAAGGCAAAAACAAAGATGTTTTTGTTCTTACAGCGAGTGGAGTGTGCAGAGTAGTTTGTCCAAGTCGCTGTAATTATGCTTGCTCTAAGCTTACGGCCACTGTAGTTCCAACTCCGTCTTGCAGCTACCTTCCTGGTCCGCTGTTGAAGCTGACACTTTTCCTCTCTTCTGTAAACATTTTAATAGAGTTGATATTGTAAGAAGTAGCTGAGGTTGCTTTACTGATCCGAGACTTCATAACAGAGCTTCTCTTGTAATAACAATAATATCATCTTCAAACAAAAAGTGTGTCTCCGTGCCTGGACGGCAGAGCAGTACGCTTTAAACGATTCTTCAATCTCATGTTTGTATAAACTGATGTAAATCCAATCCTGCTCTTGTTTCCCGACTGCAAAAGCAAGATAATGATTAGAATGGAAGACGATGTTTAGATCATCACCTGTAAAAGAATTATCCGACCTTAGGCTTAGGTAAACTTGTTAATCCCGATCCTCGTTAAATTTTCGGGGTGGCGATGAAGGATTTGTGCATGGCAAGAAACCGGACTACCATCCTAGTACAAGAAGCTGGAAATAATTAGTTTGCTTAACAAGCAAAGAAGTGAATCGATAGAAAAGCCTATTCCGTAAGTTTTCCCAAAACAGTCAAGAGGAGAGGCTCGTGTTCACAAAATGCTTGAATAAATTTATAGAACATATACTAAGGGACAAGAATTTCTTTGTTCTGATTTTCTGATATCGTAAATTTAGTCTTGTAAAGTATATATCATGCAAATTGGTATGTGAAGGCTACACGCAAAATTTATGACAAATAACAACATACCATAGTCTCTGCACTGAGCCAGAAGCCACCCGTTGTCTTTCTTTAAATGTAGGACCGTACAATAAGAGAAAAAGATCGATTTCATTAGACTACTTCCATAAAGTGCTAATCTGATCATTAATGCAACAAATAATTCGGTCATAAAATCGAGTACGAAATTCATTTTAAAAAAAAACAGATTTGCAGAACAAGTAAAAAGAGCTTCTGTAACAAAGTAGTACCTTTCTCAAAAGATAAACATCGAATTACAGGGTTCTTTCTTCTGAGTGATAAAGGAGCCGCGTCGATTTTTGTTCACAATAGTGCAAAATCAGTACTGCAGCTAATCATGAATTTCCGGTGCTCGTCTTTTTCAAGAGACAATTTTCTATTGCTTCGTCACAAAGTTCAATAGTTTTATCAATGTCTCCGTCATCATACTTCATGTCAAGAAATACACTATATAATTCTTCATTTGCAAGCAATCCTTCTTTTCTCATCTCTTCAAAAGTTTCTCTTGCCTCCAAATACTTTTTCCTCTTAATAAAGCCCTTGATGAGTGCAAGATAGGTATCACCCATGAGACGAAATCCCTTTTGAATCATTTCCTTGCGTAAAAACCATGCCTCTTTCATGTTTCTTGCTTTGCAATGCCCTCGTATTAGTATGTTATATGTATTTGCATCTGGCTTAACGCCTTGATCACACATTCCCTTGTAAACGACAGTTGTTGCACGCATATTGTTTTGAATACAATATTGCTTCATGAGTGAGTTATAAGTGGTTGCATTTGGAAGTATACCTTTTCCTAACATCCAATTGAGCAGCTTCTCACCATCTTCTTGCATTCCCATCATGCAGAATCCATTCATCAAAACATTAAACGTAACAACTGTGGGTTGAAGCCCTTTCTGCAACATCTGACGCAGAAGCTCATGAGCTTTGACGATCTCTCCAGATTTACAATGTGCATCCATTAGAGTCGTGTAAGTGTAAACATCAGGAAAAAAACCAGCCAATTCCATATCTTGCATTAAAGTATGCGCTTGTTCGATATTTCCGGCTTTGCACAGACCATTAACAAGTGAGTTATATGTGCAAATATTCAGCTCTAAGCCTTTTCTGCGTATCTCGTGAAGAAGCTCATTTGCAGTATCCAACTCACCCTGTTTACAAAGCCCGTCAGCCAGTGCAGTATAAGTGACAACATTTGGAATTAGCCCTTTCCGTACCATCCGGTTGTGTAAACAAAATGCTGCCTTAATTTTACCTGCTTTGCAGTATCCATCAATCAGTGCCGTATAAGTAACTTCATCTGCTTCCAGCCCTCTGCTAAGCATTTCATTAAATAGATTATCAGCTTCCAAAACTTTTCCAGCATGACAAAGTCCACAAATCATAACTGTACATGTCACAGAATCAGGGACGATATTCAGATTTTGCATTTCATCGAACAATCTATAAGCTGCAGACAAGTTCCTGATTTTGCAGAAACCATCAATAAGAGTAGCATATACTACGTTATCTGGAGCAATTCCAAAGCATATCATCTCCCTGAAGATCATCTCCCCCTCCAATACTTTACCATTCTTACACAAAAGGAGGATGATGCTGTTAAAAATGAACGCATTTGGCTTCAATCCTTTCATTTGCATTTCTTCAACAATCTTTAAGACGAGTTTAAGATCCCCTGCATTACAGTATCCATTGATTACAGTACTATAACTTATCAAATCAGGAACAGAGCCCTTGAATACCATTTGCAGAAGTAAACTATGCGCTTCCTTTATTTTTCCTATCTGACACAAACAATGCATCACTATATTGTACGATTCTGTATTCCAAGTAACACCCACTTCAGAAAACTCTTTATACGTCTTCAATGCCAAATTAAGCCCCCCTGTACCTTTTGATAGACGAGAAAGGAAGAAGTAACAAGAATCAACAGATAAAACCAACCCATAACTTAGAATCTTGTCAAAAAGCCTCCTTGCATGATCAAGATTCCCAACTTCAAGAAGCACTTGAAAGAAAATGTCAAAAACATACGGACTAGAACCCCAATCCTTATATGTGTATATTAACTTTTCAAGGAGATGGGAAAAAGAACGATCAACATCCAAATTAGGTTTCGTCCAAACGTCACGTATAAGTCCGTTAGCAATGATTGGATCTTTTGCAGCAATGGCTATTTGAATGACAATGCAACGAGCTTCTAATGATGGTTCCCTCCGTAGGCATGACCAGTCAAAGAAATCCAAAACCAGTTTGTAGTCACTCTTTATGTTCATGAGAACCCAAATGAGATGATCAGGCTTGAACTTGTACTCAAAGGGCTTCAAAATTCGACGAAGGTGTTCAGAACGACGTTGTTTAATTGTCGTGGAGATATGGTTAATAAGCTCAGAGTCCCTGATGGAAGGTTTTTTAGGCGAGTAGTCAGGAAAAGGTCTGGTACCTGTTGAGCCAATGGTAGATAGCTTCCGGACCAAACGTTTTTGATAAGTGTAGAAGGCAGTTCGTCTTGCTCCAGTACCCAAGTTTAAATGATAAGAGAAGGCTTGATAGCAATAGAGAAACCTTCTCCTCATGTCTTTCAGAGAGATCCATCAATGCAGGATTTGTGAGCACATTAATGTCGATGTAGTCATCTTCCTCCATCTACAAGAAACAAACCATAGAGGCTTTTTCATCCCTTTGTTACCTGCCACTAAACAAATCAATATTTCAAGCATACACAATTTTCTACAAGAGAAAAGGAAAGTCAGGAGTCTCCTAAAATTTTGTTCCGTGAACGTTCAACAATCACAACCACAGACAATAACAAATTTTGTTGTTCATGTCTTCTTTCAACTACTATCCCACATTGAACGTGCTCTGATGAGGCTAAAAGTGCACTTTATTCTCTAACGTGTCTAAGTTAATATTTAAAAAAAATCACGTTTGATAAGTGGTAGTTGCTCATACCTTGTCCTGACACTTTCTACAATGCACACCAAGTTGAAGTTGGAAGCAACAATGGTTCGTCTTATGACAATAAAAAGACTCCAAAACGTATAATCATCCCTCTATACACAATATCACTACAAGCAAAATCATCCCTAATGCCCTAGGGCACCATATACTAATACTTTAATTTTCTTCTTTCTTTCTCTATTTCTTCATATACTAAAGTAAACTTCTTTTTTACAAAAAAAAACTTATGTTATAATTAACTAAACTGATTTTCCAATTTTCAGCACAAAAATATGCACTGAATGATACTGACATTGTTCTTACAAAGTACAAACCACACTTTTCTAGGCATTGTATCAAACACCATTTGAGCACTATAAAGTAAACAACTTTGGAGACTTAATCAAAGAACAAAAAGAGAAAAAATAATCCATTTTGATAGGAAAGCTACTAAAAATCTGTTAAAAATGGACTTGGGCCTATCAAAAGGTACGTTGAAGCGGAAGGGGATGATTGCACAATCCTTATAAAGAGCAAATTTGCTCACTAATTAGTTGGCATAGGATTCTCAACACACCCGTCAAACCCAGGCTGGACATTGGAGCGCGAAAATCAATATGGTCCAACATCAAACTAGATGACTCTGATACAATGTTAAAAATTGACTCGGGCCTAACTCAATCATTTCCTACCTCAAGAAGGGGAGGATTGTATAATCTTTATAGAGAACAAATTTGCTCACTATCTCGTCGACGTTGGATTCTCAAAAAATTCCAAATTTTGCTTGTTACTACTTTAGTCCAGAAAAAGCAATACACAGAAAAAGCATCCCCATAAATTTCCATTTAACCTAGATAATGAGAGACTAAAAAAACTTGTGCAAAAATAAATTACTTACAAAAACATGATTCTTCAGTGACTAAAAACTATGAAAGTTTAGAACTTTGTGAAAATTTCTCTTAGCAAATAAAGGTTATAGAGCTTAACCTATTGTAGCAGAAGAAGATGATAAAAGGTTGAGCTGAGGTTGACAATGGCGACGAGCTGCACAGACCAGAGAATCACACTGAGAGAAGATTGCTTATTGGGCTTTAGTTGAGGATTTTTATTATGGATCGAGGAAGAAAAGCCCAAATACTGAGGTACTCAGTTTGCCCAATAAAAGATGGCCCAAAATTAAATGGGCCCAAAATGAAATGGGCCTATAAAACCACATAAGGTATTTTTATTGTTCTCTAAGTAGTGGAACCATATATGGAGTTTTTTACTAGAAATATTATGGCATATTGGCAAATTTAGTCCCTATTCTACATTTTTCTCGCGCAATGGGTCCCCAATATATTTTTCTTTGTTTTTCACTCCCCAAACATTTTGCGTTTGGCGGAAACAGTCCTTCCGTCCAATTATTTGATAGGAAAAAAGATTTTTGATTTATTTTTCCAAATAAATGATATGCACTAGGGTTATTTTGGGTAATTCACTTCGGAAATAACCAGGGGTAATTTGAGTAGTTGAATGGGTAAATTTTCTTTTACCCCAATCAATCTCTCTCCCCGATATCCCCAAAATCCAATCCAAACCTAGGGTTTTCGATTCATTTTCCTCCTTGAACAGCTGGGAATAGGAGATGACACTCAGGTCGGGACTCCATAAAGGTGGTCGGGGTGAAGGGTTTAGTATTTTGAGTGGCTTATTGAATTCAGACGCACTGGAAAGCTTATTAAGGTATATTTTTCCTTAAAATTCTGAATGGTAAATGTGAATCTTCTTCTTGGGTTCCAATCCGTCTAAGATGTGCGAATTCAGGTTGGAAATGGTTTTGAGCAATGACAATGGGTGGGCATTTCCATGGGTAAACCCCATTCACCATTCACATTGGAGCTCCTATTAGAAGTAGGGGTGAGCACCGAATTCGAATTGGCCAATTCGGCAATTTGAATTCGGTTTTTTCATTTTTTTCCTCCCTCAAAAAACCGACCGAATTCGAAATCGAATTCGAATTGGTGAATTCGGAATTCGGTTTCGACAGAATTGGCCGAATTGGAGGGTGTATTTTTTATTATATAATATATTTAATTATATAATAATAATATTTAATTATTAAAAAATCCGCATTCGAATTCGGCACACCAAATTCAAAAATAATCAAACCGAATTCGTCCCAAATTCGACCAATTCGAATTCGGTCTTGACCGAATTACCGAATTCAAGCCGAATTGCCAAATTGAATTCGAATTCGGTCGGAATTCGGTAAAAACCGAATTTGCTCACCCCTAATTAGAAGACTCCACTTCAAAACCACCATAACTCTTAGGTTTATTGTAACAATTTGAAGCTTTTCTCATTTTCTTCAATGAAGGAATCAGATTTTGGTTGGTGACCAAGTGGAGAAGAAGATGTACATGGGTTTTTAAGGATGGAAATTCACCCAATATATTCGTTGGAATGCTGGTTCCAATAATACCCTTTCTATTTTCGAAATTTGGCTTTATTTTTTGGCACATTAACGGCCCTCATTGACAGAATTGGACAGAAGGACTGTTTCCGCCAAACACAAAATGTTTGGGGAGTGAAAAACAAAGAAAAATAGATTGGGGACCCGTTGCGCGAGAAAAATGTAGAGTATGGACTAAATTTGCCAATATGCCAAATATTATCCTGGTCAGGGAGAAATTATCCTTAAACTTGCTCTTAAATTAATTAGTGCAATCTATGTAGGGTAAAAAAAACTAACTTAAATGAGAGAAAATTTGGTTGAATTAATTTATTTATTTTGCCTACGTATATTACACCTATTAATGTGAGAACGAATTTTAGAACGACGATAACTTTCTCTTGAATCAAAATAAAATTAATCGTTTTTAACATTTTCTTTGAATGTTTGTTATTGTTTTTTTTAACTTTGGGGAGGGGTATAATGGTAATCGAAGATCAGCCATTTATCACTAAGTTGTTGCCTTGCTCCAATTGAGTTATTCACTACAAGAAAAACGCCTATTCGCTACGGTCGATTCCGTAGCAAAACCATAGCTAATACACCATTAGCTACGGAATTAGTACGGAAACAAACCGTAGCGTTATTCGCGTCGCTAAATTAAATTAACTACAGAATATTAATCCGTAGCTAAGTAGCTACGGAAATTCCGTAGTTAACTTTCACCCGGGTCACTTAAAATGGGTATAGTAACGACAGATTTGCTACGGAAATTTTTTAATTTAACTACAGATTAGCTACATAAATATTCATTTAAATAATATAAAATAAAATTATTTTCGTAGCTAATCTGTAGCTATTAGATAATTTTTTTACCAGAAAATTTATATATGCTACTAGCTCCCTGCCAAAACAGAAATACTACCAAACAATTTATATGCACCATCTACCTTAAGCTAACAAACCAAGCCAACTAAATAATATGCCATAAGCTAACAAATCAAGCCAAAAAACTTAAGCACAATCCAAGTCATATACTTAATACAATCCAAACAAAAAGCTTAACACAATCCAAGCCAAAAGCCTAATACAATCAAAGTGTTCAAGCTAAAAACTTAAAACAATCCAAATGACAAACTTAAAACAATCCAAGCAACAAACTTAAAACAATATTGTTTTACGATTGATTGATCGCCAATATGCTAGTCTAGTGGTAAGCATTAAAACTTTAATTTTGAATATCGGTATTTTAACTATATTTTTTCAATTATTTAGAAATACATTGTACTCATCTAGTATAGCAAGCCTATAATACTTAGTTCGATAAAATTTAGACATATTTACTAGTGTATTAATAGCGTTGTAGTAACCTAGTCGACTCAGGTCCAACGAGCTATAAGAGAAGGAACATTACAGGCGCTTAGGTTACTATTATGGAATAATACTACGAGTTTCACCCCGACTTCATTTTTTTTAATTATTATACAAAAAAGAAGAATAATAATTGACCACCAAAATAAATAATTTAATGAAATCAAACAGTGTATAGTTCTGTCTATTAATCTGCACAATTATTGGTAAATAGACGTGTTAAAAGGATTTCTTAAGGCTTAATTGCCAATTGTTCTTTAGGGAATAAGAATAGGAAGTAAGCAAGGGTCTAAAGTTCGAGAAGGCGAATTTCTTAATAAGAAAATTACAAAAGCCACCTTTTGCTCTAAATGGTCAGCATAATCATTTACAGATATTATAATCAAAGCTAGAGAAAGGACGCCAACATCTTCTTCTAGGAATGTGGTAAGACATTCGACCTGTATACAGTGGTGGAGCCAGAATTTTTTTTTTTTTGGGGCACAATTAACATTGACAAAATAAATTCATAAAAGCATATAAATATTGGCGGAACCAAAAATTTTTTTTGGATGAAATCTTATAGACTGGAGTATAGACTGGAGTTATTCACATTTTGTTCACCCTTTTCACTCTACTGATCAGTGCTTCATAAACCTCCAAGTCCTCTGGCTTCATATTGTGAACTTTTTATAGTTTACAAGAGAGCCATTGTGAATTTTTTATTAGTAATTTTATTTTTTAGTCTCTTACACACTTAAGTTTGTTACCATTTTAACCAAAATTGTTAAAATATAAGTGGTGCCATTCCTATAATTCACAAACTAAATAATTTAATTTTAAATCGTAAAGTGATTCAAAATGGGTACAATAAACAATGTTCACGAGACGAGGTGTTACAAAAACAAAACAAAACAAAAACTAAAAAAAAAAAATAATAATAATTTACTTTTAAATCGTAAAGTGATTTAAAATGGGTACAATAAACAATGTTCACGAGACGAGGTGTTACAAAAACAAAACTAATTTTTTTTTTTTTTTTTTTTTTTTTTTTGGGGAAAAACTACCACTGTGGCTCCGCCACTGCCTGTATATTATAGGATCGAATTCCCGTTCTTCAATTGTTTTTTTAAGCTAGTGAAGGGATTAGAACACCAAAACTAAGTTCATATGGTGTACAGGGATGTTGTATGAGATTTGTGGTCTCACTTTCAGACTAGACTCAAACGAAAATCAGACTTTCTCTTTCTAGATGGAGAATGCTTGATGTTTCATACACAGACTCAATCAAAAGAAAATTTGGACCGCATATTGAATTTTAAACCAAATTAAATTCAAACTAGACCCAATTCAAATACACCATAATCAAAGGTAAATATTAAATTTCGAAAGATCAAGAAATGACTTGCAATTTGTGTGAGGTATAAGGTTTTCTATATTTAGGGATTTAGAGACAATCACAAGATAAGAATTTGAAGTACTCCCTACATTCCACAATATAAGTCGTCTGTGACATATAACAAAAATTAAGGGAGAAAAAAATTAAGTATTTTGTTACTTAAAATATCAATTTTACTCTATTAAATATAACTTGTATACTACTAATTATATTTAAGATATTAATATTGACATTTTGCCTAACAAAAAACCTTTTTTTTTGCTTCCTAATTTTCGTTACATATACTAAACAACTTTTATTATGAAATACTATATATTCTAAACGACTTATATTATAGAATGGAAATACTAATAAACATGGTAAAAGGTTAAATAAAATGCATGAGAGCTTGACTAAGAAGTTATGGACCTTGGTTAAAACGTTTGATCATCTACACCATTAAAATGCCTTCCATATCGAATATTACTAAATTTGCAACCAAAAGTGGCTTCCGCTAGACAATTAAACTTCCTTCCCTGCCTTTAAGCACTAGGAGAATGGTACTCACTACCTCTAAAATTTAATGGCCACTTTTTTTTTAACATAATATGAATATAAAATTGTACATTCAAATTTTGGATTAGGAGAGTAATATGTAAAGATGTGCATCCATATTCGAGAGTAAAGAGTCACGTCTTGTGCCTAGAAGCCCAACTCTTTTATCAAGAGCATTTGTAGTTAAATGCTTAGCTACCGTCTTTCTTATACAAAAAATAAATATTCTAAATTAATAAAGGGTGTTTGATAGATGTTTATATATCATCATCCAACAAAGAGGCACAAATGTCCACATTTTTATACAATATGAATAGAAAATGTACATTTAAATTCTAAACAGAAGAGTAATATGTAAAAATATTCATTCATATTCTAGAGTAAAGAGTCACGTCTTGTGCCTAGAAGCCCAACTCGTTTATCGATACCGTCTTTCTTATATAAAAATAATATCCTAAATTAATAAAGGGTGCTTGATACATGTTCATATATCATCCAACAAAGAGGGAACCAAACAGCGATGGCCATCCCTCGACATTTTGGAAAATGTTTCTATAAGTATACTCTCCTAGTTTCATAATAGAAGTTTCTTTAGATTCTTCATATGTTTTGAAAATACATATCTTTTTTTAGTTTTTAAGATTGATTTTTTAAAACTACCCTTAATAGAGAGAATAGAGAAGAGTTGGTGTTTGTGAGTAGACTAATTATTTAAGGCTATAAGAGTAAAAATATATTTCGTCTCCCTCTTCTTTAATCTATACAAAACTATTTAGAAAGACATCTATTATAGAACAAAGAGAGTATTTTTTAACATAATGGTTACCTTTTTTTTTCGAATTCGGCGCCCTCTACATTTTCAGAAAATTTCTTCACATTGGTAGGGGAGAGTTCGGATCATGGTTTTAAAACTCGGCCCGAACCGACCGGTCGGATCGCCGCCCGACCTTCTTTGCTGTCCGGGTTGGTCCCCAAAACCAGTAAGACTAAAAAACTAGTTTCTTTTCTTCAACCAGGTAAAATCCAGTGGTCGGACCATCGAACCCGAAATGCGGAACAGGGTTTACTAGAACCTACCGGGTCTCATATGCTTTATTATTATTTTTTTTAAATGAAATTTTCATTTTAAATATAAAAAAAAACCGAGAAACACTCAATATGTACATCTCACCTTCAATTCTATTGGTATCACCCTTTAGATCAAGAAGATGAAACTCTTCCAGTCTCAACTCTCAAACCAAATCCATCAAATTCAAACTGCCAAATTCAAACTCATCAAATTTCTCTCACAAATCTCAAAGCTCAAACATCAACTTGGTGAACCAAAATCTTCTTAAGTTTGCTTTTCTGAACTAAAACTCCTCATTATAGTTTTCTTTTCTTGCTTATGATAGTGTTATAATTTATAGATATCTAGTGAACTTCATTGTTTTGGAACTCTAAAATCAATTGATCTTTTCTTTGTAGTTCCATGAAGGTTTCTCTTTTTTTCCTTAATCAATAAATATATTTAAATTTTATAGAATAGTTTGTGTTTAAATGAATTTACATAGCATTCTATTAATTTTCATGTTAATTATTAAGGGGATGGTTTAGACTTTGAATTTGTACTTCATTTTAAACAATAATTATATATATTTTTTTATTTTTAATATTTATGACATCTTTGGATCAATTAATGGGTCGATGACGGTTCGCCCATTAGTTTGATCAGTGACCCGTAACCCAATAATATTTTTGGGTCAATGACCGGAATGAGTTTCAAAACCTTGATTCAGATATGAATTTAGATGGACCGTTGTATTTTGAGGAGTTATAATACAATAATTTTGAAAACTTTTCAGGCCAATACAAAAACTTAATAGAATATATGAGTATATAATTTTTTTTGCACAATGACAATATATTGATTCCAAAATTCTAGGAGGGGTCAATGTCCCTCTCAACCATAGGGTAAGTCCGGTCCTACTTATGATTTAATTTTAGATTCTCATTCCACTAAAATCAAATATCTAATTTCATATATATCATTCAGTAATATCAAATACTTTAACTTCATATATAAAATGCACTACCACATTGAAAGTAGTCTTTCCCTTCTCAGATCTCCCACTTTCCACTCCCAAAGAGCCACCTTCTCATCAATAGAAATAAGACCACCTCCTCCGAACTTCCAAGCCTCATATGTTCCTCATTCTTTCATACTCAAACCAACAATAAACTCAACAAATTTTCTCTCCTTTGTCTTACCTTAACTCTCCTCACTTCTCTCCCCTCTATCCTAACACAATCTTGCCAAAAAACATGTGGAATCATACCAATCAAATACCCGTTCGACACTGGACCTGGTTGTGACGATCCTCGTTTCCAATCCTATGTAACATGTAATAAACAAAACCAACTCATTTTCTCAACCCGCACTGGTTGTTACCCCATAACTTCAATTGACTATAATACCCAAGTCATGTACATTTCCGATCCCTCAATGTCTACTTGTTCTTGTTCACAGCCATCTAAAGGCTTTAGTCTTGACTATAATGCCCCTTTTAGTTTCCACGAGAACACAATTTTTTCCCTTCTTGATTGCTCAATTTCTTCTTCGCCTATATACAATAAAAAAAAATTCATTATGTGACCATATCGGGGAAGAAATTTGTACCATACTTAATTCTTGTTCAGCAATTAGTAGAATCTAATATTAGTCCAGATTATTGGAAATATGTGGTGGCTTTGAAATATAAATTTAATTATAATATTGATTATCCATTAGTTTGTGATCATTGTGAGAATAGTAATGGAGTTTGTGGGTATAATAGTCCTAATTATAATTCATTTTCTTGTAATTTTTATAGTGGATTTAACACTTCTAATAATTGTTTTTATGGAGCTACTTGGAGTGATGGTTCAAGATTATTTGTCCCATGGAAAATTGGTATGGATATTTCTTCATTGAGTTTATTCATTTTTAATTTTTTTTAATATATTGAATTCTCATTTTGATTCTTGAAGTTGTGGTGATTTTTATTTTGTAGGGGCCTTTTTTGATTTATTCTTTGGGGTGGATTTCTTATATTGCCTTGTTTGTGATTTATTCGTTTTATTCTTTTGATTCTTCAATATTATATTGTCCGGTTCAATCGAGGATGAATCAATAAAAATTCACCCAATCCTAATAATAAAAAACGCTCGATATGAGTCAAACGCTCAACCTTTAAGGTATCATCATCAACTCTTTCATCTCGTTACAGTCTTAGCTCAGTATTATATTATGCCATAAAGAAAACATTTGTCTTGATTAAACAGATAATTGAATTTAAATGATGGGAGTTGTGAAGAATTTGTAGGCTATCAAACAAGGTTGGAAAGTAGAACTTTTTGAGGAATCATTCATTTTAAAAAAATATATATTTTGGGGAAGAAAGTTGAGAAATGGAATAACTTCTCTATCTTTTAAGCATCCAATGTTCTTTTCTTTATCTCAAATTCCCACATACCCAGGGACGAAGATAAGGGTCGGGTGGGCAGTTGCCCACGAGATTTTTCAAAATCTTATTAGATATAGTAAATTTTATATGTAGTTCGGAATATTTGATTAAATTCGCCCAAAATATTTTTTTGCTGTTTTTATATATAGTTCGGTATATTGTTATAATTTTTCGCTCCCAAACTTAAAAGTTTTAGCTTCGTCCCTGCACATACCCATTATTTGACAAATCATTTAGATACCCACTGCTTTGGCAGGTCACTGAATTTCATCTAAAATTCTCCTGTCTTTATTCTCTGATTAATAAACCTCTACAAAAGTATTTAGCTTACCTTGAATTGACTAATATTAGGATGATAAGGTCAGTGTACCACTAACGACAACTGATTTAAGTGAAGGAGTTTGATGAATCTTAAGTAAGAACTCGAATTTGAGCTTTATGTATAGAGAATATTCTTCTGGGAGCTCCACCTCGATATGAGTCTAACTGTGGAGCTGATTGAATTAGTAGATAACCATAATGTCTCGGATTCAATCCTCATGTATAGTCGATCTCTATCTCGATCTTAGATTATTCTCAAATCAAAATTAGATTCTAGATGAACTAATGCTTGCAGTTTCATATTCAGACTCAATTAAAAAATAATTTTAGTCTCGATCTGAGTTTCAAATTCAAATTAAACTCAGACTAAACTCAATCCAAGTACCCTGGAGGCCTTCTGAACTTGACACCACATTTATGTTAGTAGTACCCAATGACCATTAACATATGTTGTACGTTTTATATATTTTGAGCATGCCATTTTAATAGTTAATTTTGCTTTTGAACGTCAAATACGTGATTTGATAGTAAAACACATTAGCTTATGCAATTACTATTCTGATTGTCCCTGGTTTGATGTAATGTTCTATACAATGAAATAAAACTAGTGTGATGTTTGATTGATGATTATGTTTTACTGATCATGTGTAATGGATACAAATAATATCATAGATATAATATATTTGGGATATATTGTATCGGATGTGATTCGAAAGAGAAGTAATACTTGATGGTTCTTTAGTCCTAAGTATTACTTCCTCAATACTATTTGGAATCCTTAGACCTTATGACTCTATCTTTTCCAGTATGAATTGAGTTATGTATTGACTCAGTAGAACGTTACTTTTAATCGAGTAATTAATAGATTGATGATCGGACGTAATATCCCATCATGACTTGAATGTGAGAGGCATTGTAAGGAATTTATCCCGCTCTTATTAGAGAGATATCCGTAGGCCCCTCGATAGGGAAGACTCCTTAAATGCATGGTCGTCCTCAAATGTATTCAATAAAGTGATTATTAAATTCTATTTGTTGTAACAGTCTACCTGGAGATCGAGCATAAATACAATTAAACTTTATAAGGGTGACAACTACAATACCTTATGCTTAATTTGGATACCGCGAGACAAAGGGATTAAATAGTGGATTGATATTAGGTTCCACCGTACATTCATTCACTCTAGGTAGTCACAATGTCCTGCTAGGGACCGCTTGTGATTTATGAACACATACTACTACTAAGTGTGTGTTCATTGTCATTGTGATATGAACCTATACGGTCACACGCATAGACGAGTTAAGAATGGGCATTGTGATATGAACCTATACGGTCACACGCTAGGTTCATTGTATCTGACATTTATTTTTTCTGAGAATAATAAAATGTTATTATTCGAATTAGAGATTAAGAATGGGCATTTTCGGTATTTAGCTTTCGCTGGAATTACGTGGGAGTTGGTTCTCGTAACAAACTCTCACGCCCTATATATTCTCTTTTGGGGCGAAACCCTAGAGACACTTTTTGAGCCGCAAAACATAAACATCCATAATAAGATTTCTGCCCATCCTTTCTCTCTTGATTTCCGAAATTCAAAAAACGAAGAGTCAGCACTCGCTGCTCATTTCGTCGCGTGGATACCGGTAGAAAGCAATTCCGCAAGGGAAGGCTTTTGGTGGCTACAACAAAGCATATGAAGTCAAAAACCATTAATGAAAATTCGTAAGTATTTCTCCGTCTATTTTCGATTCCCATAGTATGAGCGGATCCTTCCGGGGACAATTCAAGGGTGTTTAGAACGAGTTTCTGCCATTGAATCCCTTCAATTTATGCAGCATACCATGAAAGCAATTACAGCATTTACCATAATATCTCCACAAATAATTGAAAAAAAGAATATGAACAATAAAAAAATTGGAAAAACTCAAGAGGAAGAGAATGGAATCAGACTCTGATATGAACTATTCATATGACGTTTATGGTAATACTGCCTTTTCTCTAAATTACAACACCTCAAGTTGTTAAAAGAGTACCATGCAGTTAACACTACCAAACTAAAGAGTTTCCCCTCATCTCTGGGACTAAATGTAACCAAAATAAGCCCCAAAAGAAGAACCCCCCGGGGGTAGTTACCAAAGATTACTACAGGTTCACAGAACAGCCCCGGTATGATGCCAGTCGGCTCCAATATCTATATATACAAGACACAGCCGCCAAAACTCCGATCCCATTCTCTTGTCTAAGTAAAAGTTTTCGATATGGGTACCTAATAAGATCCAACGCAATCTCATAGTAGCGGTTGTTGTTATCTCATGTTGCAGCATTGTGGTCTTCCTTGGCTTTGCAATTTTTGCCACAAGCAGATCATCTGTCTCGGAGATTGGTAATGTGCGGTATAATAATCTTCTATACATCCATATTGACAGAATTTCAAGCTGTGTACGTATTTAACTGGTTTCGTACTGTTGAACTGTTCTACCCACATTCCCATGCTAACGTCTTCCATCTTGAACAACTGCAGTAAATGTTAGATTAGCCAAATTAAATATCGCGATTGCCCCGTTACAAATACCCCAAAAAATAGAAGTCCAAAATGATCGGTAGAGAGAGGGGAAGGGAGGATGACATCGGAAGTAAGGTTATTACCCTCAGCTTGTGTTTCTCGAAATCTGATACTATGTTCTTTGCAATGTCATATGATAGGATATAGCCAGGTCCATTAGCATAGGGCGGATAGTCCTCTTCTGGCCACTCCTGAAGTTCCAAAGGAAAACAAGTAAGAAAAAATCGAAAGGAAACTTCTCATGGACTTAAGAGCTGCCTACTATGAATTAGGCAACCCTATCGAGTGGGTCAAGCGATGCTTAAATTCACAGTAAAATGACACCGAGTAGCACTAGTTAGACTATTGATTTCACTACACACTCAAAATAAATCTCAGGGGTATTCAAGGAAAGACATTCTTCGTTATAACAATTAACAAATGCAATTCTTCCACGTTAAAGCTCAATTTGACAGCTGAACCAAAAGCTACACTCATCTATAAATCATTTTTTTGAAGGAGACGAAAAATCGTTCACCAATCACCACAACTTCAGATATAACAAGATACTGATTATCAGGGTTGCAAGCAAAGTATCTGAAACGAAGATATTATACCAAAAATGCAACACGTGGATCGGAATTTGTTTAAAGCAGACAGAAGCTACTTATACTCATTGCAAAAACACAAGTAATTCAATGAATATGCAATGTTGTTACCATCCCCTCCCGCCCCAAAATGTATTGAGAACTAAAACATTTTATTGAAAGAGGAAAAAGAATGAGAGACGAGCAGTAGGATATGGTAATTAATTTCAAGCACATTAATAAAAAAGTATCCCATCTGATAATCTAAAGGCAATGCAAAAAAGTATCCAATTGTGTTAAGTAATAAAATTTTGGTCCTTTCAAAAATTAAGAAACAAAGGATATATACCTCATATGTCACTGCCCATTTACCATGTCGCAGGGGCTTGTGGTAATAATTGATATTTCCAACATACACGCTTCCAGCACTCTGGAGTTTCCTCACTTCCCTCAAGACCGCATCTATCCTCACAAATGTGTCATCATCACACTTCATAACGTACTCCGCTGCAGCCGTGCGTACCTGTAATGATCCAACATGCCATGTTATACCGCTGTTCTTTCACGATCAAATAAAGTACAGTATCTAACATTATGGAAACATGACATCAACTTCAAATTTAAACGGTTTGACCACGCACCCCATATTCACAAATTGCAACAGTCTTTAGTACAACAAGATCATAATTGTCCATGTAAGGCACTATAACAATATCTCCAAAGAACTCTGCTTCTTTCATTAGCTCTACGTTCACTTTCTTTCTTCCGTGCTGCCAAAAATTCAAATTCACGGTAATAGTTAGATCCGCATAAAATCCACAACTAAATACTGTTTCGATGGTACATATAGTTCACCAATATCAGATACATGCCATTGCTACAAAGAAACGAGCCACGACTTTTGAAGATTTGATTGAACCATGCTGCAACCATGACTTTCTTACAGCCATCCTCTCAGCAAAGTGATTACCAGCGGAAAGGATACCAATAAAAAGCTCTACAGGTCCACTGGGCAGAGGTGGGGCCTGCCATTTTGTTTGCATCTCCAGATGCCTTTCCGGAGCAAAACTTGGATGAGTTGTCGGCAACGAAGCAGCAAATGCCGAATGAACATCAACATCTCCATTTATGAACAGTCCGGTTGCATCCTCGAGAGTATAACCCTGCCAACATTTAAATTGTCTTCAGGAATTCATTTTATCATTATTTAATGTTCATGAGCTACAATGAGGAATACTTACGGGACGATAAGGAAAAGAAGTAATGTGCCTCCCATCTACATTAATATGATAGCCTTCTAAACCAGCACTGAGTGTGAGAATAAATAACTTGTCTTCAGCAAGCGGATATGGCCAGTCAACAGTAACTTTCTTTGTCCTCCCAATCAATCTCTTCAACCACCATGAGGCTTGTGATTCCTCTGAGTGATTGTCATCATCCCGAATCCACTTCTCGCATTTAACGTGTCCATCAACTTCAAAAGACCAAACATTTAGTCCTCCTTCCAATTTCATATAAGCTCCAAAGTCGAAACATAAGACACATTTTGCACACGAGGCAAACAAAAACAGGGGTATACGGAAGCAGACAACTTGGAACTACCCAAAACATAGACAAGCCGAAAGCAAGCATCATTTTCTTTTTTGATCAAGTATTTCTAAAAGTTCCCTTAAGTTTCCATAACTAGAAAGCGACAAATTTGAAAACTAAGAACGCCAACTCAATACCGAACAATAAACTAAAACTTCCAAAATAAGGAACCTCCTAACCGAATAATCAAACAAAAGCATCCAAATATCAACAACCTTTGACCCCTTTCAGATAATAATTACTAGGACCACTCAAATCCAACCATATTCATCCAACAAGTTATACTATCAAAATTGAGCTTATCATAGAAGAAAATCAACTGTTACATTCTTTTCTTTTCTTTTTTCCTTATGAAAGCAGCTAGCTACCTAACACAAAAGCATAATTAGTCATTAAAGAAACTACTCAGTCAAACAACATTATCAAATTATCTATTTTAAGGTAACAGAATCTCTCACCAGTTTCCTCATCAGCCTTAGATTTCCACCCTTCGCACCTCATGGGCGAACCCCATTGCATTCGGTAACATGTATTTTGCTCGATCACTGGCTTCCCACTCCAATCTCCTTTTATCCTGGGATTAAAATGCAATATCCTTGGAGGGTCTTCTCCATCCACAACTTTCAGTCCTTGCAATTCCATCATAAACTGTGACACCATGACAGTCTCCTCCCCATCTTTCACCAACGCTATCTTCGGATCCCTCTCCTGATGAGCCCACCGGGGCTTTCCCACAACAGTTATGTATGACCCCAATGTTAATCCACAAGGTATCAACATTAACTTCCCCTTTTTCAGAATCTCACTTCCATTTAAAGATACCGAGTTGGGGCATGACTCAATGGCAACTAAAGTTCGATTTTCCACCTCATCTTTAGTTTTCCCTGACTGAATTTCCTCAAAAACTTTCTTCCCCATGGAAAATGCATCTCGAGCTGCTTTATGTAGCTCAGAAAATTCATCTTTATCTACGCTATCAAATGTATTCTCATCAAAAATTAGGCCAGAAACATTCCCAAATTCACCTATTTTCCTCCGGGATAACCGGAAATTCATAGTTTCTTCAACAAAAAACTCATTGTTGGCATCTGGGGTTCTAATTGGTAAGGTATTAATAGAAATTGAAAAGTCGTTCTCTGAAGATTCTAACCCCAACCCAGTTCGTAAAACTAACGGAATTTCTAAACTCACTAACACAAGATACAAAAACAAAACAACCATCAAAACTTGGATCGATCTGAGTCGACTCACTGACATCAGTGAGTCGAACTTCCCACGCTTCATTTGTAATTCCAAACAACAACAACCCACACGAAAATTTTATCTGGTTTTTCGTTTTTATGAAGCAGATTTCAAAGAACAGATGAAATTAGCTTCCAATTTTAAAAAAGTTTGAAAATTTAGACAACCCAAATGATGAACCCCCTAGATTACTTCCCACGCTTCGTTTGTAATTCTAGCAAGAACCCCAGATGGAAAAAAAAATCCGGGTTGTCGATTTTGTGAAGCGGATTATAAAGAACAGATAAAATTAGCTTTAAAAAAGTTTGAAAAATCAGACAAGCCAAATGATGAACCCTAGATTAGAAAGACAAATGGGATTGGTTCATCAGCAGCTCAAATGAACTGTTACAAACTCTACAGGGAATATCTCTAACAAACAAAATGACAGAGAGAAACAGAGAAAGATTGCTTTATAGTTTGAAAGAACAGAAAAAAAATTTGTCTTTAAAGGAAAATAAAAATAGAGAAAACTGTCAAATATAAATAAATTATTTTTACTTTTTTCTTTTTATTATTAAATTTTATTTGAACTCTTTTTGTCTATAAATTAGTTTCGAGTTATTAGTTTTGTCAAATTAATATAAAACTCGTAATATCTTATTACTTTTGATCACGTTTTATGCACATGTCTCTAGTATTAAGGGATTACAATGATAGAAATTCTATGTGTAGAACACGTTATAAAAAATTGTCAAAAATCAACAGTTTTACACAATTAAACAAAAATAACACTTTAAAAATTAAAGAAAAATTTACTAAAAAAATAATTATAATTTATTTAAATATAAAGTTTTTCCTCAAAACAAATACAACAGAAGTTGTAACAGATCAGGAACCTCATTAGCCTTTCTGTAATGCAATTATGAATTACCCTATACACACATCCCAATGCTGCGCGGTTTGGACAACTTTTGAAGCCTCACGACGTCGTTTTCTATTTTTGTCAAAAAAATTTTAAGAAGAAAAAGTGTTTTAAGCCCAATTTGTTTAGGCTTTTAATTTGATTAAAACATTTTTTTTTCTAGGATATAAGGTTAATTTTTGTGAGAGAAATAGTGGGGCCTGTAACAGAAAAATTGAAGATTTTTAATAAAAATCATAGACAATTTGGGAAATTTATTGGGTATATTTTGACGGTTTAAAACATAGCTTTTAAGAATTAAAAAAGTAGTTTTTTGTGGGATTACCTTTTAAAAAAAATGTACCAAGATTAAAACGTACTACCTTCATTCCTAAATATAATTCTTTCAGGACAATTAGCGAAAATTAAGGAAGTAAAACTCAAGGTATTTTATTAATCAAAATGTTAATATTATTATCTTAAATAGAACTTGTATGTCACTACTTTTATTCAAGAGAGTAATATGGATATTTTGTTAAAAAAATATCTTAATTTTTGCTTCATTAATTTTTTTTACTTATTCTGAAAGTCTCATATTTAGGAATGAAGGCAGTAATAAAAAAGGTATATTGTTTTGTATTATGAAAACGAGTCTAAATACATTTTAAGATATGATTGATGATAATAAGGAAGTAATTTGGTTATAATAATTTCTTACTAAAATTATAATCTTTAGATTCGAATATTCACATTCACATATCTTCTATGTTATGAAAAGACCTAAAGAAGGTATAAAATTAATTCAATTAAGTTTTTCCTTTTTTAGGGAAGTGATCATAATTATAAGGTTAAATGGAGAGGGAAAGTCAACAAGGGGTTTGGCCCAGTGGGGCAGCCTCTGGCTTGGGACCTTCAGGTCCCTAGTTCGACACCTTCTCCCCGCAATGGGGTAAATAATATTTCTCCTTCTTATGAGGCTATAATTCCCTCCCCAGGCATGGGGCATGCTACAATCTTCCTTATCTAGGGTACTCTCCGTTCTTCTCCTTCAGAAACAATCGCCTTCGGGCGCTCAAAAAAAAAAAAATGGAGAGGGAAAAGTCCAATGCTATATATGTTCAATTAAGTGGAGAATCAGAAATTCCTGTCTCTTGAAATTTTACAGAAATATACCTTTTCCTTTTTCTTTTTGGAAAAAATAGTATAAATAACAAAAAAATTATTTTTAGTACTAATAAAAGAATTTACAAAATTATTTTTGTAATAAGGCTGAAGCAAGAATGGGAATACGTTTTATGTCACCGACTCTAACTCTGTTCTCCGACAATATTTATCCTCGATTCCAATTTCATCTCTGCATTAATAGAGAATTTTTTTTCCCCCAACCAGAGCGAGGGAGCAGCCGAACCCTCAATTTAAGTAGGGAAACTGTCGTCCCTACTCTTACCTAGTTTAGAAATGGGAACTAAATTTTTTTTTCTAAGTTGAAACCCAAGTAACCAGAATAATAATCAAGTATTCTCATAATTTAAAAGATTAAAAGAAGTATATTCAATGCAAACGAAGTATATTCATTTTAAATAAAAATGAATATTAGTTTGAGATTGAAAGAATATTAATTTTGGTTGTTGACTCTTGTAATAACATATTAAAAATTTACAATTTGGGGCAAAGGTCATGGGTGGCACATACTATTGGATTTTCAAGTTAGTGTGTCTTCAATGGGTACATGGTGTGGAATGTTGTGTGATTGGGGGGATTTTAATTAGTTTTATTACTAAAAAAACAAGAACATGTAACAAGGATTTCACTAGTTTGAATTATTTTTAAATTTTTGTCCTAAAAATAGTAGTAATATTTTGATTGGACGGAAAGTGAAGACCGTTGGAAATAAGTGTGGTGTGGGAAATAGACTCTACAAAAAAAAATTTAAAAAAAATTTAAAATTTGAGAATGAAAGCAAAAGGACCATGTCCATGTCCTTTGGTAGGTAACCATTTCCTTTCTTATGGGATTCATCATACAAGTAAATTACGTGATAGATTTCATCATTTTCACAACAAATATAAGGCAAAATAAACTCTCTCTTTTTTTTTTTTTTGGTTAACACCGATGGTACCCGGTAACGTGTTTACTAATCCGACTTTGGTTTGTGATTGGCCAATAACGTAACTGTTAACAGGGAAGGCCTGACCCATAATACTCTTTTACATGGAGCTCTACCACTACATGAAATAACTTTTAGAAGTGTACTTTAGTTAATGTTTGTATCTTCACTTTTACATGTATAAATTATTGATCATGAAGATATTACTTTGGACAGGTTTAGTACAACTAGCTTCACTTCTAATTTCTAAAGGTTTGTCTATGGTAAAATTATGGGTTCGAATCACCCAAAGAGTGGTTTCATATTGCATTATTAGATTTATACCGAGTATATGTCTCAACCGAATTAGTTTATATTTCATATCACACTATTAAATTTATCATGTGTATGTCTCGACCGGATTAGTTGAAAAATCCAAATTACTAGTCTAGCAAAAAATAGAAGATATTATTTTGAAATGAACTTAAATATGAATATGAGGTAAGTCTACCGTAACAAATTATCATATCACATGTGATTTTTATTAGTCATTTATGTTAATAGTTACAGTAGAATTGTATTATGCCTTAAAGAGGAATTGAACATCTACGTTGCTAATTTACTTATATGGTGACAATGGTTAAACAGAGTCATTTAATTTTTTAGCACCGTTCTCGTAAGACTGACCACACATCTCTCTTACATAAATTGAGCGGAGCCCAAATCTGCAGGTATGTCCCGCCAAATTCATGTGAGGAGATTATTTGACCAATCCCACGAGGGCGGTCTAAAATTGAATTTTCCATTAGAGTTCTTCCGTCAAGAAAAAATGAGGGTGAATTGGTAAAGTCGTCATGATTCACATCTCACTCACAACATTTACGTAGCGAGATCGGTCCATCCTCCACCTCCCCTTATTTGCCAATAGATTTTGAATTAAATTTACATCCCCCGATGTATAAGAATGAGTTAATCACTATTTATACTCCTCAGATATGTTTCAAAAGCAACTGTTACCCCTCAAAAAATTTAGGTGCTATAAATGTCCCCAACTATTTATGGGGTGCCATTAGTGCCCAAAAGTGGTGGAATCCGGCGAGAGGAGCGGCGTTCCACATGTGCAGCCCGCACATGTACAATTCAAGGGGCAATTTTGTACATTCAGTTTTTAAATTAAAAAATTAAAAAAATCTCCCCCAACTTGACCATTTCCGATCTGATCCAACCCGTCTTCATCCTTCTTTTTTTCTTTTGAAGCCCGCATGGGCGGTTGCCCCATAAGGGGGAGAGAGAAGCGCCTGCCTCACAAGAGGAGAAGATAATCCTAGAAAGGGAGACAATTAGAGGGTATCGAACCCACGACCTCATGATCGTGGGCAGGCCCTTGCCCCTATTGGACTAAGGAACCTTGATCATCCTTCATCTTAAGAATCCCAATTCCAACCAAATTCTAATTCTTCATCATTTATCATCTTCATCAACAAAGTTTCAACCAAAGTCTCCTTATTGAACAAATTCCCAAGAAAAACCCCAAGTCCATATCAAGATATACTGGAAACAAACGTAGTCATTATTTCATGGATAAGCGAAAAAGGAGGTGCAGCTCGATAATAAAGAAAATCCAAGTCCAAGATTCATAAGCTATTTAACCAGGCAAGGGATTTTCAGCAAATTCATCGATTCACAAAATTTAGACTAAAGATGGCATGCATAAGCATTAAGCGACTTCATGCTTTGAAGTTTTGCATTTCTATTGCAACCAATTCAAAGATTCAACAAAAAACAAACCAGCAGCACCACGGCTCCTATGCGGAACAGGTTTTGTTCCGCACGTGCGGAATGGATTAACATTGTTGGATTAAAATTTTGACGGTTAAGATTGATTTAAAATGAACACATATTCTGATTTCAGAATACCTGTACGCGTTCTTAAAGTAAAAACACATGTTCTCAAGGTAAAAAAATTGTTTCGTATTGTGGAAAAAATTCTATTCCACATGGGAGCCGAACTGACCAGCAGCCAACTGCTACTCCTCGAAAAAATGAAAAGAAAATCTGTTGGTTTTCCCTTTTTTATCAAGACGTTGGATTTATTTAGCAAAAAAAAAGACGTAGGATTTTGGACTAGATAATTACCTAAAAGAATTTTTATGGTGTTCTTGGTGAGTTTTTAATCTTGAAGATTTGTGGGTTTGATTCATTTTGCCTTGTTATTGATTGCTGGATTATGTTAGTGGTTAGTGTGACTATTTTACCCCTGATATTTCGCATGTGTGGAATGGTCATGTGCATCACCACCCCCTTTCGCCGGATTTTACCACTTATGAGTACTAATGGCACCCCATAAATAGTTGGGGACATTTATAGCACTTAATTTTTTTGAAATTTAACAGTTACTTTTGAAATATAATTGAGAAACATAAATAATGATTAACTCTATTAAAATTAAGAAATTTACTTATGTGCATTAATTGGAACTTTGCTTTTTGGGTTCTTTTCCATTCGGAATTGAAATTTGAACGTTTATTGTCACATTTCTTGTGCTTTATTAGTTGTATTGTATCAAGAGAAAGATAATATACTCTAAAATATCACTAAGTAAATTATTGTAGTTGAAATAAATTTTTATTTTTTTTAAATCAACTCAAGAACCTTCTCTTCCTCTCAGGTAAAAATTGTCTGTCTCCGTGTATATTCCAATTATTGTACCCAAATAATTAGAATTTTCTATGTAGACATTTTTTCCAATTATATATATATATATATATATATATATGGCAAATTGTGATTAGTTGGGTACAGGAATAAGGAAATACTTGGGACGGATGATTTTTTGCCCTCCCTCCCCCACCCTAAAAAAGGCAAAAAAATCTTTTGTTCTCATTTTGTGTCCCCGCTTTTTGTCCTTACGAATACATAATTGTCAAATGTTCACTTTCCCCTACGGGTTCCACTATTTTTTTTAAGCTATAAATTTTTTAACGAAAAAATTAACACATGTCAATTTCTTATTAGTGGGACATGAAATGAAACACTGAACGGGATAGAAGATTTCTAGTGCTAAAAAAAAGGAAGATATATTTGAAGTAGAGGGTCCATCATCCATGTTCTTTTTGCTAAATAAGAAATTATCCATTAATCATAAAATAGTTGAAGCCATTACAATCAAAAGATAAAAAGTTATACAATGGTTCCACCATGATAACAGACAAAAGTTCATACCCCGGACTAGGTAAACACTACAAACAATAGAAAAATAAATATATAATAAAATTCTTCGCAACATCTTCTCCAAAATCATTGAACTACAGTATCAAGTTCAGTTCCAACATCTTAGAAATCAACAATCTACGAGACCATGAGCGTATCAACCGTCTCATAGATTGTCTGGGAAAGATGAAGAAAACTGAGAAATGGCCCAGAACAACTCCGGGTTTAGAAGGAAACTCCAGATCTGAAGTAGATCTTGCATCTGAGTCTTGAATCTTGAATCAGAATACCTTGAAAAAATTCCATCACGATTTATGACAAAAGGAGGGGATGAAGACACCAAAAGTGGAAGAAAGATGGAATGGTTGGATCTAGCCATAGAAGTCAAGAAATGAAGAAACTTCAAGAGGAAGAAATAGAGAGAAGAGGGCTCGGGAATCCCATCATCCATGTTCCTATTTCTTCCAAAAGACTAAACATCAATCAATCTCAAGCTTCCTCTAACTACAATTCCTTCTAAATAATTTTTATCTTGTCACCTCTTACCTTATTATCATCTTACAAGTTAATTATTCACTAATGAGCATCTTACAAGTTAATTATTCATTAATGAGCGCAATAACATATGTATGAAAAAACTAACTCATTGTCACTCTCTTTCCTATGAGTTATTGTTTTTCATCCATGCGTATTAACCCATTAATGTGTAATTAACATGTAAGGTTGATAAAAAACATTAAGACGTGACTATAATAAAACATTTTTTTGAGGGGGAAACGATAAATTATATGTTAATATAGGCCTTCATCACCCTGTAAGATTCTATTAACTAAACCTTGACAGTCATTTTCTATCGCACAAGGTGAAACCCCTCTTTCTTGAACAAACCTGGCACTCCTAGTATTGCTAAAACCACAGCATGTTTCGGGCTCGCGGAGGTGGCAATAAATCTTGAGAAACCATCTATAAAGGCTCCACGATGATCACGCAAAATGGCTCCAATTCCTGCTGAACCTACTTTCATGATCCATCCACATTAAGTTTATTTATGGATGTTTCCACTTTAAGAGGGACAGGCTATTCATGATTTTGTGATGTTTTCTGTTTTCATACTACTTATAGGTCAAATAATGATAGTATATCTTTTGCATTATTATATGGTTTAACTGCACTAACTTTTGTTTTTATTGGAGAATCCAACTGTTGTGGTGGAGTTTGGCATGAACTCTTATTCGTTTATTAATTAAACGCCTCAACGGCTGCAAAAGTACAAGGAGGGAAACTAAACTAATACCTCCCGATAGGTACAAATAAATCCACTTCTACATGAGACCGTAAAAATATTCCCCCATGAACATTACAAGTCCTTTCATGCTTAGAAGAAAACATAATGAAATAGAATAGACATTCTTAGCAGAGCATCAACCAGAAAGAGAGATATAGCAAAATAGGATCATGCAAGCAAACGTCTTCTAACTCAGGATGGACGGGAAATACGGCAACCTTGTGCATGTAAAAGACAGAGAGACCTTGCACCTATATCGTTAAAATGTTGAAATTATCTATTTAGAAAGAGGATCTCTAACCACAACAAATATTAGCCAAAATGTCCGCAATCCTGTTCGCCTCCCGATAGACATGAGTAATTTTGAAAATTGAGAGCCGAAAAATTATATAGTAAACGCCGAAAAATAGAATCTAAACTCCAAGATGAAGAGACTACAAACTTAGAATCGCATTGTACCACAGTTTGAGAAAAGCACATAGAGATAGCTAAGTCCACCACTGCCAGCCAAAGCCTTTAATTCAACAAAATTATTCAACTCAAAATATGCATAAAGCTGCAGCAAAATGACAATTTCCACGCCTAATGAAACCTCCAGACCAGGATTCCCCGAGACGCTCCATCAACATTCAAAATAACCATGTCATACAAATCAGGATTTAACCAACATACCTGTGTATGACGCGGAGAAGAAAGACGAAACCCTAAAGGATTAGTCCATGATCCGAGAGAATACACCTTCAACAGCAGATGATATTGAGAAACTACACTTTTGAATACTTTTGCAAGAGCTATGAGAGGAATTAAGCCCCAGACCTATTTTGACAGATCAATGTCAAGTGATGGAAAATGCATTAGACATTGACCTTTCAGATAACAAGTTCACAGGTGGCATTGAGCAAATTGCTATGAAGGGTAAAGTAGGAATTAAGCATCTCGATTTATCGCGCAATTTTCTCAAGGATAAAATTCCAGAATCATTGGGAAAATTGCTGGAAATGGAGACTTTGGATTTGAGTTATAATCTGTTAGGTTCTATACTGCGAATATCATTAGCAAACTCAAGTTCTTTGGAGAAGAATAATTTCACAGGGAGGATTCCCAATGAGTTCTTGAAATTGAGAAATTTAAGAGAATTGAATTTCTCGTATAATCAACGAAAGGTTTTGTTGTATTCATCAAATATTATTGAAGAAGCTTATTTATCTAGAAAATTATTCATGGGTATGGCTACTCAAACCCAGCTGTTGATAATTAAGATAATCAGTTTTATTTAATTGAATGCAACATAAAATCTGCTCCGGCAACTCCTCGGTTTTGTTTCCCTGATTTGCAAAGAGAATATAACGCTATTATTGAGAGAACCTACACTCCGGGAAAAAAGGAAAAAGAAAAAACAATACTCTTTCCGTCCAGATTTGAATGTCACATTTCCTATATAAAATGGGACATTCAATTCCGAACAGAGGGAGTATAAATCTAGTTGGGTATCTAAATTGTATGCTTGCCTGAATTGTGAGTCCAAAATCCAAGATGCAGAACTTCAACCGGTCCAGGAATGTTTCAAAACCCTTTCTAGAAATGTAACTGAATCTATGCATATCCAAATCTATCTCGAAATAGTTATCTCCCTGCAAAGAAATTCTAACAAGGTCAAGAATCGACGTTCTTGCAAGAAAGACACGGATCAATAAGATCTCTCATTTTTTCAAAGTTCTCGTGAAATGGAAAACATTCGAAGTTAGACATGATAATTGAAAACCCAGGTTTTAGACTCACCATGTGGAATTCGTGCTGAGGACGCGAAAGAACAGGCTTTTCATTGTAGGCATGCATAATCTTTCTCTCTGCTGAACTCAAAGGGAGTTCTTCGACATTTGCTACACGGCCCAGTATTTTTAACCTTTCTCTAAAGGGTACACTCGTATCTACACGAAAACCTTTCATCTTTTCTACCTCGTCATCAATCAATTTCTGTGAACAAACAAAGAAGGGGAAAGGAAAGTATCAGTCAACCTTTTCATACTAACTGAAAAGCGCCAAGATAGTATGACAAATGTAAAGCAAAGCTTTTCCTGTATTGTGGCTTATCCTCATTGAAATTATGTTTGAGCAAAGCTTGTAAAGTCTTACAAAATGAAACTTTTGAAGATTCAAGTAAACGATGCAGGAAATTGTACTTACTTGGATACTTTCTTGAAAATGTTCTGGAAGTTCTTTGGCGTAACTTTCGTTAAGTTTAAAGTACATAACAAAACTTATTCCTTCTCCATCGATTTCATTCTGGAAGAATGTAGCAGGATAGAGTGGTATCTGCAAAGCCAGAAACACAAGTATTCTAGAAAATGTAGAGGCAAAAACTAATAAATTTAAAAGTAAACTAAAGGAGAACTTTGGAGTTTCTGCATGCACTGTTTGAGCTCGAAGAGCGACATCTAAATAGAATATGATTTCAGCGTAAGATTTCTGCAAATTAAAAATAAAAATGGAAACAGAAAAATGCAAAAGTAAAGTTTAGTGGTAATTGGAAGGAAGCATCAACACTTTTCAAGTGTTCTTTTTGTCACCTAATCTATTTTCACAAACACGAAAATGAAAGGCCAGCTTGATTAAACTATAACCAAATTTGTCTTGCAATTTTAAGTATCAGTAGAGTATGAATGTTGTGGACAGCATGAAGCAATACCTGAGCATTCACAACAAGGATTGGCGGGAGTTTCCCAGAGGGATGGATTTTGGGAAGTTCCACATATTGAGCAATGTGATTAACTTTCTTTGGGGATAGAAATATATCAAGACCAAACGGATAATACGCTGCATAATTTGGAGCATGATCCTTTCTTTTATCTCTGCATGAAAAAATGTCACATGAAATTTTTAATGGAACTTTAAAGTTTAAGAGAAGAATCAGGCTTAGATAGATATGCATATTCTTGAAAATTCTCGGAACAGATTTGTAACCTTAAATAAGTGGGCCCTCGAACTTTAAAAGTACCCGGTTCAATACGTGACCAACTGTCTGGCACATTCTTTTCCAAGGGACAAAAAGGTACTTGGGAACCAGCTATTGGTCTCTGCAAGAGCATCTTCGAAGAAACTACAAGAAATAAGAAAGAAAATCATTACTTTTCGTCCCATATGAAACAAGACAAATAAATCATTCGGACATGTGTAAACAAATAAATCTCAAGTCAAGTAATTACAGTGAGAAACTTAGCCAAATGTAACAGCAGAAAATAATGTAACTATGTTGTCTTCCTTCTGATAACGTAATTTATTTTGTGGAATCACGCAACAATAATTAGATATGGAAGTTGAACTCAAGTACTTACGTAAAGCTGCATTAGAATTTCCTTCCCTCCATTTGAAGGAAAGTTTCGAGGAAGCTCTTTTTGTAGCACTTGGAGGACTATAACTCAGCGATCTTCTTTTTTCTTCGGGGGGTACGGTTGAAGCAAGACAGGGCAAGCAGTTGTTAGGAAGAATTCCACAGTGATCCAACAAACCATCTTCCCGACTAGTACTTTCATCTGGACAGGAGGATATATCATCAAGGAATACAGGCGTCACATCACTTAAAGGCCTACCTGTTTTCACTTGCAAATCAGAACCATTAGGGTGAACTTAACTTTTAGCAATTCCGCTAACAGAGTTCCTAGCAGAATTGTAATTCGGCGAGTCACCGGGCTTCTATAGGTGCTCACCTGAGGAGGCACTTTGTGAAGTCGAATCACTTGCTCTGTTGTTAGCAAATCTGGGTGAAGTAATACTAGACATTGACACAGCATCATAGCCATTCAGAGACAGTATATCTGCAGATATAAAATAATTGCAGATCAGCATGATTACATGGCTAACAAAGTAGAGTAATATTTATGTGTATTTCGACTGTTATGGACACCTGAAATTTGATAAATAAATATAAGTATTACTCAGATATATATACCATCGGGAACACTTTGGAAATCATCGTCACTGCAGTCAGATTCAAGGATTCCAGCAGAATCAAACCATGCCTCCTCAACACTCCCTGCAACATGAAGAGCAAAAACCAATCAAGAAAGTTGTAGATTTCGCTTTGACATCAGAGAGAATAATACAAAAAAACTGTATACAGAACATCATATTGCAATGCGTTTCAAAATTCTTAACAGGTAGCTGAAACTGATGCAAACACAAAGTGAAAGGCTTCAATTAACTTGCAAGTCAAACTTTTTGTTTACGGATTCTTATTTCCTAAAAGTTCTGAAAAGCTAGCAAGAACTATAAACTGCATTGAACTAATGAGAGGACGCATGTAACGGAAGATGATAAGCAACTCGTTATAAAAGTGTTTCAGATACACAGCTTTTGCTAAGTGAATTAGAAAAAAATGTGATAATTTATATGATTCAGATTATCCAGTTGAACATTTACAGAAAATCTAAGAGTATATCCCTCTAAAAGAAATACATGTGACTACTTTTTTTCTTTAATTAAAGAAAAAAACGTTACTGTCATAAAAAAACATTGAACTTAGCATTTTACTACTTTATTAATGATCCCTCATAATACACTTTTGACACACTATTATCAAGACTCGCTCTGTTTATTTATGAACAAGATATTTAAAGTCCATCGCTCTAATCCAGGGGCGACAAATTAGAAATCAAGAAGAGTTTAACGAGTATAATGCATCTTCGATATTATATACAATGCAATCCTCTGCTAGGCTAAGAATCTAAAACAAACAAATAAGCATCAACAACCTAAATCACACTCCATATAACTAACTAAAATTACTATTTAACACCATACTACTACACTGGATTAACATGGCTATAGTATCAGATTTTAGCTTAAGCTCGCTCGTCATAAAAATGAATTCAGCTAAGTCATCGGCCACATCAACTGATCCAAGAAAGCATAAATCTTGAACTTTTTTCGCCATGTAGAGAATATGAAGTCAAAGATCCTCATATAGTACCAGAAATTATCTCACATTTGCAGAACCCTTTTCTAGAGGTAGAAAAGTTGCCAATTATTTACAATTACAAAAAATGGGGGAAAAAAGTCAATTACAAAAGAAGAGAAAAATGCTATATATATACACACGTAACTATTTTTACTTTTCTCTTTCTGTCAGTAAACTTTTGTTTTAGCTTTTTCTGTCACTAAATTATTTACGAGTAACAGCTTTTGCCAAATTAGCGTAAAACTGGTGATTTATGTCAACTTTTGGTGACATATTCTGAAATGTCTCTCGCCTTAAAGACTTAAATTCACAGAAATGCCCTTAAAATTGAAGACATGTGCAAAAGATGTGACCAAATGTTAACGGAAATCACTAGTTTTACGCTTATTTAACAAAAGCAGCAACTCGAAAACGGTTTAGGGACAGAAAAATCTAAAATAAAAGATTACTTACAAACAGAAAAAAAAACAAAAATAGTATATATATATATATATATATATATATATATATATATATATATATATATATATATATATATAGGTTTTCACTGTAAAATAATCTGAATCCATATATTATTTTTTTGTCCGGGTCAGGCAACTACTAAATGATAATGCAGCTTCCATTTTTAATTACATTCATCAGATTACATTACACACCACATATAGCGCAGCTGACACAACACTTCCAACTTAAAAATCATATGTCCCAGGTTCTACGCCCCTCCCTGGTAATTAAAAAAACATTTTAAAACAAAATTATTGAAACTGCAAAATAAAATCAGAATCACTGAGATAAAAAAGAAATACCAAATATAATTTAAAAAGAGAGAGAACCAAAAAAAAACCTTTAAAAGTAGGATTGTTGAAGGAGCGATCCAAATGAAGAGATTTATCAACTTTATTATTATCCAATGATCGATCATGACCTGCTTTTCTTCTATTGCCACCACCTTTCATCCTCCTCCTCCTCCTTATCTTCCTCGTCTCCGATCGCCGGCCCACACAACCCTCCGGCCTCGAGGCGCATGCCCCCATCTAAATTAATTAATTATTTTACAATAAAAATTAAAAAACACAAAAAAAAATTAAAATCCGCTTTATATATATATAAAAATTAATACAAGAAGCTGATGATGATGATCATATCACCAAAAAAATAACAAAAATCACAGAGAAAATCCAAAAACAAGAGAGAGAAAATCAAAATCTAGAGAGAGAAAGGGCGTGAAAAAGGAACAGAAATCACGCACAGACTCTCTCTCTCTCTCTCTCTATTTCTAATTTCTTTTTCTTTCTCTCTCAGATTGATAATTATGTGATTTTCAGAGCTCAGTTAAAAAGAAAAAGAAAAACTTCTGTGAATTTAAGCAAAAAGTCAATTTATAAAATAAAATAATTTTTTACACGGAAATCAACGTGACGGCAGTTTTGAGGAAGGACGGGAGCTGGGAGAAGGCAAACAAATCCTCAATGTCCGTTCCTGTTTCTATCCCCTTTCTTATCCCCATCTAATCACAATTCACTCAATGTATATAAAGAAGGTGGAGCCCACGTTTTTTAAGGTTGGTGAGGTCTACTAATGGCGAAAAAATTAGAGATAATTTTGATATGTAGGAGTGTTAACGGGTTCGGACCGACTCACATAACTAGATAAAATGTGAGTGTGAGGTGAGGTGAGGTGAGGTGAGGTGAGCGTGAGATCAATATTCAAGCTCGAATCTTATGTGAGCTGACGTGAGGTTGACCCTGCTCAACCCGAAAAAAATTCGAACCCGAATAAAAATAATATAATAAGAATAATATATATATATATATATATATACACACTAATTAAAAAGAAGGAACCCTATAAAATCCATTTCTTTTATTTTAGCCTATATAAGGATTTTTAATTACATTGTATGTAGATTCTTTAACCTTTGATCTTGCTATGTATTTATCTTTTGTTCTCTTTTTATTAGTTTATTTTACTTCAAGAATTAAGTATCATTTTATTATTATGTATATTTGTATTCTTGTCAGAATTTAATTTAATTACTCATTGTATTATATTATTTTTGCTATAGAATTTTTGTTGTTTTTGCTAATATAAATTTAGCTCGTGAGCTCACATTAAAATGTGAGTTGAGCATGAGCTCAATGTTTGTGAGATTTTATGGGCTGAGAGTGAGCTGATCTTTCCAATTTTTATGTGAGCTGAGCGTGAGCTAAGTCAATCTCGGCTCAGATAGCTCTATTGACACCCCTACTGATGTGGGTCTGACTAATAGATTATGTGGTCTAAAATTGTTTATATCAGTACATAATGAGGAGAGAGATTATCTTGTGTTTATGTGGACAATTTTAAACCACAGTCTTGTGTTAATATGGATAGTTTTGGATAGGCTCACATAACTCGAAAAAAATGTGAGCGTGAACTTAGATGAGCTGAGCGTGAGCTCAATATTCAAGCTCGAATTTCATGTGAGCTGAACGTGAGCTTAACTCCGCTCAGCCCTGTTAAATCTCCCAACCGAATACGAATAATATATTATTTATAATATGTATATATATAATACTAAATTTCTAATTAAAAAACATATAAAAACTGGCTGCAAAATTCATTGATTATTTTCTGTTTTTCTCAAACCCCATCTTTGGTTATATTTTTATTAGTTTATCTTAATACATAAATTATTGTTTTATGTATATTCTGTAATTTTGTCAGGAATTTAATCTCATGACTCATTTATTATACTATTCTTGCTACATTTTTTTTTTCCCTAATATAAATTTAACTCTTGAGGCTCATGAGTTTAGTTCGAGCTCACATTAAAATGTGATTTGAGCGTGAGCTCAACGTTTGTGAGCTTTTCCAGGTTGAGCGTTAATTGAGCTTTCCAATTTTTATATGAGTTGGGTGTAAGCTATGCTAAACTCGTCTCACATAACTCGATTGACGCTCCTAATTTTAGCACCATAAGATCCACATTCATATCAGAATTTTCCAAAAAGTAGTGTTGGACTAATTGTAATTGTAATCCACACTCTTCCAAATTCAGCCCTTCACTGTTCTCCTCTAGAAGTGAGGTCAAAAATAAATTTATTTTAAAATTATTACATGTCAAATCTTTTTATTTTATCTCTAAAAAAAGTTGAGAAAACCTAAGAAGAAAAAGTAGTACATGTGACAAATTTTCAAATTTTAGAACACTTATTATGACAACTTAACATGTGATTTCCTCCAATAGAGTTTATCGTAACTAGTACTGTGAAACGGGCCGTGTCACACCCCGTAACCAGAAGGTAACCTGGCAATGCCTCATCTATCAATGAGACAAAGAACCCTTAACAAAATATACTCTAACAAGACAAACTTAACAGAATAATCTTAATCTTTAACTTTATTATAAGTCATCAATACTTAAAGGTAGATTACATAAACTTAGAACTAAAGTTATTCAACTTAATAAAGGTTCATCAACTATACTATTACATGATCATTACTTCTTTAATTTCTACTTGTCGTGCTCCCCGTCCCATGTCTCCTCATCAAAGCATCATCTACAAAACATAAGAATATAATAGGGTAAGCTACACTAGCTTAGTAAGAGCCGATCGGCCTTGGGATGAAGGACCAAAGAGACTTCAACACATTCCCTGTTTCCCAAAACATTTGAAAATATATCTTGTCTTGTCTTAGCCTGAAACATCTTGAAAACTTTTGTAAAATACTTGTAAACATAACATAATACTTGAGAGCTTTCATAACTTACAATATGAAATTCCAATCCAAAACATTATTTTTAGACTCTTTATAATACTTAGAAATAATACCAAATCATATAAATAACATGTCATAACAATACTAACCAAATCGATCACATACATATCAGAATTTGTACTCCGAGTACTTAACATAGCTTGACATAACATGACATACTCGTAGCATTCCAATACTTATAAACTTGACATGGTTAGTACCAAAATGACATGCAACAAGTAATTCTACAATCGAGCTCAATTATCCAACAATAACTCTATCCAGCTGTTAACAGCCCAAACTTTAATGCCGTTTAGGGAGGCCCTTACATTTTTTAACTTATAACATATCATATACGTAGCTGGTAAGGCTCGGAAATTGCTATTTAAGGATATATTCTGTCATTATCCATCCTCGTGGGATGAATGACTCATGTATGACCACTAACTTTTAAACTGCAAGGGACCGAGGCATCATTAGGGGACAGAAAGTGCTCCCGGGGCACTTATATCATGAATTCGGAATATATCCTGGTCTAGGGTCATCATTAGACAAGAGCTCTAAATTGAGAATATGCATATGCTTTGACTCTCATGTAATGCATCCGAGCAATTTAATCAACAACATGCGCAAGAATCAACAAGTATAAGCATGCAACGATGGAAACATCATTCGGTTCTTCATCCAGATTTTTATGCAATAAAACATGTGAAAACTTCATACATTTCAGATCTTTAATAAAAGAATACTTCATGCATTTTTAGGACTGAAAAATAAGGACGAAGGGTTCTTACCTTATCAATCTTAAAGCAAAACCTCAAAATACACCAAAAGCAGAAAATCCAGATTCAAAGGACTAACTTCCCAATCCTATAACTCGAAATACAGAACTCCAAATGCTACTCCGTTGAATTCCAAACGTAGCTCTATCAGTCCTCTTCGAAACGCACTAAGAATCGCTGAAAACAAACAGCTTTTGCTATCTCAAAAGTGCATTCTTCCACAGCCTACCCAATCTGCCATGACCTTCAACTTCGATGATTATATCTCTTAATCCAGAACTTAGAATGATAATTCCTTTGGTCAGAATTTAGTTTAGGTAGTATAGTATCTATGGTTAAAATATGGGAGGAATCCGAGATGATTTGCTATGTCTGCCAAAATATTCTTACTTGCTGTCCAGATTTTCCAGCACTCTTATTTTCTCTTTTTCTTTCTTATGCTTTCCTTCCCTTCCCTACCTTTATCCTCTATTTATAGGCTATCTAAACTCCAGATTTCTGAGAAGTTGTAACACTAAAGTAGGCAACCAATCCTCAAAGTTCAGCCCCCTTAGGATTATCTCTAAAGGTACCCCTTCATACATTAACCTCCCTCCAAATATTAACCAATTAAACTAACCAAAAAGTTCATCTTGTCAATTAGGTCCTCTAACATCTTATCCTAGCTAGTACGCCCCTAAGAATAATTAGAATAAAAAGTACATATAGCACATAAAATATATAATCACATAAAACATGCTATCGAAAGGTCCTGGGTATCACAGGCCGGCCCGGGCGGGCTCAAGGCAATACGGGGCGGGGCGGGCCTGGACTCAATTTTGCGGACCCTTGATATTGAAGCCCAAATCCGCACCGCTTATAGCCCACGGACTTGCGGGCCGCCCGCGGGCCCAGATAAGTTTTTGCCAAATTTCCTTATGCCCTTTCCAATATTCTACTATCAAGTCCAAGTACAATGCTATGCAACTGCTACCAACATCCAAATAAATAAAAATACAACATCTTCATCAAAGACATCCAAATCAAAGTCATCAAAGACATCCAAATCCAAATCAAAGTCATCAAAGACATCCAAATCAAAGACAAAGAAATCAAAGACATTCAACATCCAACATCCAAATTTAAATAAAAAGACAACATCTTCATCAAAGACATCAACTATTCCACTTCAACGTTCATCAGCTTCTTGTAGACCATCCTCGTGTGAATTTGAATCCGCCCTTGAGACGGTTGCATTTGGTGTGCAGTCCTCATCATCATCTTCATACATGAAAAAAAGTGCAAGTTAGATAGTGAAGCAAACGGTTTTGGAACATTAAATTTCAACAAAAAATATTATGAGTTATGAATTACCTTGAGCGATAAAGCCGTGGTTCGATTACGTAAACATATTGCGACTGTACATTTTTAGGGAGAAGACAACTCTCGTACTTGGTTAGAATTCGACTACCAATACTAAATGCGGATCTCAAAGCCACTTTGTAGTAATGGGAATGCTCAATATATCGAAGCCATCAAAGCTAATTCGGAAACCTATATGTGTTTTTTGTTCCAAAAGCGTAAGACATCTAAATTCACAAAGTGATTCCATTGGAGTGTCGACTCTTTTAAGTATATATCCAATTGAGATTTTTCAGTTGTGGTAGCAACTTGGCTAGCAAACATTAAAAAGTCCTATTAAGACAAACATAAATATGAGTTACATAAAAATATCTGTCATGCATTTTAAAAGTATTAAGGTATTTCAATTGAAGATAAGAAAAATATTATTACCTGATCAGGAGTTAAAACATCCAAATCCTTTTCCAATCCACTTTGACTTGGAACATAAGAACCATGTTCACTTGAGGAACTTGACGAAGGTTTGGAATATTGTTGAAACAACTTAATCAAATTTGTCTTCACGGTCTCAACATTTTCAGCAATCCGCTTTTCGCTCTCCTCCGTTTTTTCAAGTTCAAGCTTCTCGTAACATGACTGTAAGAGTGATAATTTGATGCGTGGATCAAGAACAGTACCTAGTGCAAGAATTACACTATACTCTTTGCAATACTTGTCAAATTTTTTCTTCATCTTCTTAACCATGTCCTTTACGACTACATCTTCACTATTCTCATTATCAACCAACAGGTTGTTCAATTTTCCAAACTTGCATAAAATACAAGTTAGAAGTGGGGGTAAGAAGTCCCGGGACATCAACTTAGTAATATTAAAAAAGGGGACGAAGAAATTCGCACATCTTTTCCCCTCTTGACCAATCTTCGAGTTGATGGACATTCTCTATAATTTCTATCACTCAAAAAAAAGACAATCAAATGCACGCCGATATGTCAAAGCACTATTAAGCATCAAGTATGTAGAATTCCACCTAGTGATAACATCTAATTTCAAATGAACCCCTTTTTCAAGTCCAACTTGCTCAACACATGAATCAAACGCTCTTGTTCTTGCTTCCGACGATTTAACATATTTGACACTATCTCTAATCTTATGCAAAACACCACAAGCCACCTTCAAACCCTCTTGCACAATTAGATTCAAAATATGTGCTGAGCAACGAATATGAAAAATTTCACCTTTACATAACAAGCTATCCTGCAAATTTAACTTTTGACGCAAAATAACTTGCATGTTGTCATTAGAAGAAGCATTGTCTAAGGTTATAGAAAATATTTTCCTGTCAATCCCCCACTCTCTTAACATACCAAAAACCTTTTGAGCTATTTCAACACCATTATGTGGAGGAGGAAAATCAGCAAAACAAAGAATAAGGCTATTAAGTCTCCATTGAACATCAATAAAATGAGCCGTCAAAGAAATATATCCTTCAGAGGTGCAAGCAATCCAACAATCAGAAGTTAAACAAATTCTACTAGGCAAATTGGAAAGAGTTTTTTTAATGTTTTCTTTCTTATCCAAATAAAGCTTATGAATATCTGTTGTAGAAGTACCCCTAGAAAATCTTTTCACACTTGGATTGCAATAAGTAAGGACATCCCAAATTCCATCATACTCAACAAATGATAATGGTAGATCATGTCTAACAATAGCCATAGCTATTTTATCACGAAGAACCTTTTGATTCAAGGGTTTATGTGTTGCCTTCCCTTCATTGTCGTGGAACGATTCCCCAATATCTTGAAATTTGTTTTTTAAGTGAAGACAAAGTCCCATGTGACGACGAATGCTAGAGACTCCATATTTATTCCCTCCTGCACAAAACAGTTTTGCGCATCCTTTACACTTAGCTCTCGGCTTTCCATTGACTATACCGAGGTTTTCAAAATATTCCCACACATTTGAATGTACCCTAGACTTCTTCATTGGAGGTTCGACATTTGACTGATTTTCACTCTCCAAAGTATTTTGGGTTGGCAAATCACTTTCAATTTCACTATCATCAATATCAATTGCATCTTGATTCTCCATACTTCATTAAGACAAAATTCATAAACTTAGAAACAGAGGTAATAAAATGCATATTATTATTACTAATATTACAGAAGCAATAAAGAGAAGTTTTTGGAGAAGCAATATTCTAATATTACTTGGAAGAAAGCCTATATTGTTGTAATGTTATATTACTAATATTACTAATATTACAGAAGCAATATTCATTAAGACTAAAGTTCTTTCCTTAAAACTGAAAAAATATCAAAATGCTTCCAAATAATTCAATATATTAGTATTACAAATAAAAAAGTGGGATTAAATTGTATAAATCGTCGGAAGCAAGAAATTGCATAAATCGTATAAATCGTCGGAAGCAAGAAAAAAAAAGGTTATTGGCTCTTCTTCCTCTCTACTCTCTGTCTAGAAAGAAAAAGGAAGAAAGACCCCAATATTCTAATTCAATTTCAGAAGGGATTGATGAAAAATAGAGAAAATCACAAGACCCACATTCCTAAAGCACATAATTTTGAATAATTTGAAAACCATTGACGGGATGAACAATTCAGTAATTAATTACACAGTTAATAGTAATACTCACGAAACAAAACTAGAAATCACTTTCCAAGAGCAGGAGTACCTGTTTCAATAAGTAGCTAGATCGCGTGGTTGCGTTGCGGTGGTGAAATGGCTCTGTTGTCTGCGATGTCGCCGATCACCGGATGTCGCCGATGTCGCCGTCACCGAAGTCACCGGACAGCAGCAGAAGTCGGACAACAGCAGAAGAGGTCGTCAGAAGAGGCTTGGCTGCTGCGATGTATTAGGGTTGGCTGAAGTGAAGTGTTAAGGAAGGGTAATATAATTTTACATATTTACATTTTGCCCCCTCAGCTTATACTTAATTTTTTTTTTATAATATCCGCGGGCGGCCCGCTTAATCCGCCCCGCACAGGTTGCGGGCCTTGCGGACCGGGCTTAAAAAGCCCGCATTTTTGCGGGCTTGCAATTCGAAAGTCCATACCCGGTCCATTCATTTGCGGAGCGGACCTGCCCGCGGGCCTCGGCCCACTTTGACAGTACTAATCGTAACTCGTTCTAGTTCAACTCGGTGATTTGGAACAATTGGTAAATTAACACAATGCCAAAATAAAATATACATGTTTGACTTCTACTTGAAAAATCTAACATTTCATTAAATATAGATTAAACTCTTTAAGCGCAAGACATGTTACTTCTGAATTAGTCTTAATAAATGTGAAAATAACAAAGGTAAAATATACTTGGGGAACAAAGTCACAATTTTAAGATGGGGTGGGGGAAGGGAGGATATTTGAAACGAATAAAGCTTGGTGTTTTAAGTCGAGTCATTCAATTAGATAAATAGAAAGGTAAAATTATCAAAAATCGAAAAAAATATTCCTATAACAATTTTACCTCTAATTAATCTAATGTTGATCCATTACAGTTAATCTATTAATCATTTCCCATTGGAAAAATAAGTGATGGGAGAGGAACGACCAACTCTTGAATTTTTTTTATCAAAATAACTATATTTTGGGATACATAATCTATTATAATATTAAAACAAAATTTTTCCTCCAAAAAATAATGTCCTTTCTCCCAAAATATAGCCCTTGATAAAACAACTCCACCTCTTTCCCCACTCCCCTTGATCTATAAAATAAGAATTTTGTTACATTGTAGAATAATAATAAGTTTTTAGTATTGAATAGAGAAAGTGATCACAAGGTTCTTAGCCCAGTGGGACAACAGTCTGTCCACGATCGATACCCTTTCCGTTCATGGGCATGCTTTAAATTGTCTCACTTTCTAAGATTATCTCTTCCTTCTCTTGTGAAGTGCTACTCTCCCCTTTGAGGTGTACGCCCGTCTGCGCTTTAAAAAAAAAAAAATAGAGAAAGTGATAACGAAGTCATAAAAATCTGCAACTACCGTGCAACCTAAATCTCAAGATGGTAAAATGTCAAATATTCCTTGTTTTTAAAGTGATATGTGTGTAATACTACCTTCATTCCATCGTATAAGTCGAAGTCGAAAATATTTAACGAAAATTAAGAAAGTAAAAAATAACGTAATTTATTTGTTAAAATATCAATATTATTCTTTTAAACAGAATTAGTGATATACAAGTTTTGTTTAAGAGAGTAATATATATATTTTAACTAATAAATGTATCTTAATTTTTACTTTTTTTAAATTTTTTTTTATATGTTTTAAAAGACTTATATTATGAAATAAATGGAGTAATGTTGAGTAAATTTGATGTGAAATTTCTTGGATAGACCCACATGTTAGGTCACTATTGAAAAAACAAGGTAGTGCAATACAGTTCAGAAACCACCAAGTTATTAGGTTTAGTTTGACTAATAAATAGGAAGGGAAATGAAAGGGGGTTAATTTGTTCTACTACTATAATGTAGTAAGGTAAATATTAAACATGAGGTGTTATTTAATTTTACTCTTAATTCAATTTTATTTTTTATTTTATTTATTTTTATTTCTTCAATATTTAATTTAAGGGGTGTGATTGAAAAAATCATCATTAATGAACATTTATTTAGAAAATTGATAAATAATTTGGGACAAATTAAAAATGAAAGGTGGATAGATAATTTGAAACAGACTAAATAATAATAATAATAATAATAATAATAATAATAATAATAATAATAATAATAATAATAAAATCATATTGCCGTCATGTTTTAGTTGTTACTTCTAATAATTTTCTTATTATTTATAAGGGAAAAAAATGTAAACTCCATCGAAGAACAATATCAAAGGATTTCATAAAATTGTTGACACGGTAGTATCTATGGGAAAGTGACTTTTGATGTTGCAATTTAAAATTCTTAATATTTGGTAACACTTTGACATTTTAATACTTGCATAATTAAACAAATATTATACTAATCTATATCAAAGAAACAACGGGTTTGCTTGGATTGAGTTTCATTATGAGATTTTAGTTTCGATTTTGGACCAGTCTTAAACTCAATTCAAATTCTCGATGATTTAATGTTTCAAGTTTTATTTTATACTCAATCCAAAATGAGTTTAAACTTCAACATCAAACTCAAACTCAAATTATACCCACTTGAAGCAAACCCAAGATCACCAACACAAGTTGGCTCATTTGATTAGAATTTGACACGTCTTTACAAATGTCAAGTATTCAATTCTCGCTGTCGACGTGAGGGTTATATTGGTGGGCAATTTGTAAGTACATTGTAAGCGACTTATGATCTCTTGGGTCTGCCCTAACCCGTGGTGGTGATCGGAGCCGAACCACCCAAACTTTTTATTACCAGCAAACACAGGATCACCTCGTTATTGGCTCATTGCACTAATTGTGATAAATTAAGCATTAATTTATTTTTTCCTTTTCTGAATAATTAAGCATTAGTAGTAATATATAATTGTTGTCTTGTCACTAACCTCGTGGAGATTTCTTAAACTATGTCACACGGGAATTCTAATTGTAGTAGTTAGCAAATATGAGAATCTGTTGCTAAATATGAGAATCTTCATTACAAGAGAAAATGACTATGTCAAATTAATAGAGTCACGCCACGAAATTTCTTGAGTTAAAATAAATTATTTTTCAATTGTCTTCTTTTGGAAAGTTTTTATTAGCTAAACTGTAATCTTGACTTTCATATAATGTAGTATTAAAAAATTAAGGGCAATTATGTTCTAGCAAAGAATCGTTCGACAGTTATATACTTGTTGTTTGACGGGTAAAATATTTCTTAGTAGATTGAAAGATTTCAACTTAAAATCGCCTTCTTATTCCTTCGTTATGGTGAATAATCTCCTTCAAATTAAAAAAATAAAAATAAAAAGTTTTCATGTGTAGATATAATGTGTGTGTTCAAGAATGAGATTTGGTAGATGCTACTACTATGTTGAAGCAACCCAAGATCTAAACCACCTCCTCAAGAATAAATTGTTTGGTAATAATACTCAAAAAGTTATATTGATTAATATAGCCGATTTTAATTATTTGAGATTAAAACTTTATTATTGTGATAATAATACTCAAAAAGTAGTATTTTTTTCCCCCATTTGTTGGCAATGCACATAAGAAAAATCAATGTCTAAAAAGACATCAGTCTTTAGTAGTTTGTTGGGTTGTACATGAATTGGCAATGGGACCCATTGCTTTGCTTTGCAACAATGATGAAATCTCCACCAAAAAGAAAAAGAAAAAAAGAGAGAGAAAAACTAGCCTAATTTGAACTAAAGTTGGGTACTAATGTATGTGTTTAGAAACATACATGTTGATATATTATATATTGCATCTAATTTGGCCAAGGGTTAACTCATAATGTGAACTTAAAGATGATTTATATATTGAGGGGTCATAATACAATAATTTTGAAACTTTAAAAAGAAAGGGAGGGGCAAGACAAAATTTTAATAGAATATAGAGGTATATAAAAAATTTGCATTGAAAATATATTTATCTCAAATCAGAATAATAAACTTTTTTATTTTCTGAAGAATAGTGATTTTCAAGGAAAGAATAACTATTTTTTAAACTGTCAAATCAAAATTATAATTGGGATTAGCATAGCCAATTTATTTTTTGTCTACAGATCTTACAATAATTCAGCTGATAGATTGCTAAATTATGTAATAAGGACTAGATCCTCCACTCAATGATTTGAAAATTCATCGGGTTTTCTCCTATCACATGTACTACTCGATATCACTTAATGAAATACAATGTATTTTCTATAATAAAAAAACTTGTCAAATAAAAAAATTAATGATTAAAATTTGTTAATACGATACTAAAAAAAACATATAGCAGACTAACCGACCCTTTAATTTAAAGGGGTGAAATGGACAAAAGAGAGGGCTTGGTGGCCTTTGGTGATGTTAGACATCAACGTCGGCAAAAGTTGCGGTTGAGAAAACACTTTGTGAAGGACATGGGGAAAGTTACAGCTAACCTTTGTCTCTTCCAAATATCGATGAGGTGTGGGGCACCTTAACCATTGGTGGATATCCACCTTAAATGTCCCCTAATTTATACTGTCATTGATGGAGGTCTTAAAGTACTATTGGCATATGTACCCCATACCCTATTTAGGGGGTCACTCGTATCGTCTTTCTGAAACTGATTTTATAGTTATCTCATATTTATTGAGTGAAGTCCACATTTACAAATATGTCGCGTTTAATTCATTTGAGAGAGTTGTATGATCAGTTTTACAAAAACGGACTTAATATTGGGTTTTTCATATTTAGATCACCTTCCAAGCCTGCATAGTATTGGGGGTAGTAGGTGGTCTATTCTCAATTATTTAAAATATAAATTGTTTATAGTTTTCTTTGTAGGTTAAGAGTGATTTTGATTGATTTTTCATTTGTGATCTTAGCTTAAATAAGTTGGAGAAAATATGACTTTAAGAAGTTATTATTGACTTTTTTTTGGGTTAAATATAAAAAGGTACCCAAAGTCTATATGGAGTTCAATAAGATACCTATTGTGTTGATAGTGTCACACCCCCGTATTCGTATGATGACCTTACATCATCTCATATATCAATTAGGCACAGAATCAAATCAAAAAATGATAAAACCTATTATATTATTATTAAATAGAAACTAACAGTCTTATACCATGTCAGAGTAAATACGTAAGTCCAACATTAAAGTAAAATATGAGTTGTTTTACATGTTATTACATCTTTGAACTATTGAAGAATTAAATTAAAAACAAAAAGATATTTTACTAAATGGAATATACTCCATACATTGGATCTAATCAATGAAAACTTTGACTACTCCTATGAAGGAAACCAAAAGAGAAATTCAAGATTCAAAGGTTACATAAATCCCTGGCAATTCTAACATGCTGTCCCATCATCAATTGATTCATTAATTAATGCCATACATGTGAGCTTCTTCACTGGGAAGGTGACAAGGAATCATGTAGGAAATGGATTTGGATCTAACTCATTCCCTCAAAATGTACCTTAAGAGGGGGAGGATTGCCCAATCCTTATAAAGAACAAATTTGCTCACTAGCTAGTCGATGTGGGATTTCAACACACCCCCTCACGGCAGAGTGGATATCCGGGCCAGTGAACAATAATGGGGCCCAACATCGAACTAGGTGACTCTGATACCATGTAGAAAATGGACTTGGGTCTAACTCATTCCCTCAAAAGGTACCTCAAGAGGGGGAGGATTGCCCAATCCTTATAAAGAACAAATTTGCTCACTAGCTAGTCGATGTGGGATTTCAACAAATCACAAGAGAAATAAGATATCAGCCTACTGGTGTGGTGTCGTTGTGGCCGATTTACCTCTAATTACTGAGTGTAAGTTCGATTACTATTAAATATATAAAATTAAATTTTTTGTGTGGTAATGATATATAAACGGTTTGTGATAAGTAGTGATATATTTAGTATCTACGAAGCACCCCAAAATTTTTGAAATCCCATATTTTTAATTGTGAAATTTTTTAGACCCCTATATATTCTATTAAAAATTCGTTTGGCACCCCCAAAAGTTTAATAAATTTTTATTGAAATCTATTGGAACTCCTCAAAGTATGATGACCCGTTAACTTTATTTTCTTGGTCAACCCCTAGTGGTAAGTTTCTATTTAAGTATATTGTGCGATTTAAATCCTTCATTATCACTAAAACAGAGTAGTGAGAGAATCTCTTTTTTTTTTCTTTGAAAGAAGAGACGAAGATAATATGAGAGAGAATCATTTGTGTTGGTTTGAATATATTAAAAAAAGATCATGTGATGTTCCAGTTTGGATAATTGAAGGATTAAGTAATATTGAGGTCGTAAGAAGCATAATGAGACCGAAGAAGATTTGGATGGAAGTGATAAAAGGATATATGAATTTGTTAGATTTAGACTTGGGTGTTGAGAATCCCACATCGACTAGTTTGTGAGCATATTTGTAATATATAAGGCTTGGGTAATCCTCCCCCTCTTGAGGTACCTTTTAAAAGATTGAGTTAGACCCAAGTCAATTTTTAACAGAGGGTTTAATTTTGGATGGAAATAAATTGAGAGAACGCATAACGTGGATGACTTTACGTAATTTTTTCTTTAGTTTATGTAGCTGACCCTAGGGGTGTTCACTATTTGGTATAACCGAAATACCGAACCGATCCGAACTGAAATTTGTTAATTGGTTCGGTATTTTGGTATATTCAGATTATTCGGTTCGGTTTATAAAAAATGTTCAAAATTTAGGTTTGGTATTCGGTTTTTCATTTTTGAAAACCGAATTACCAAAATTATTTCAAAATATATTTTATCATATTAATTATTTTATTTCTAAAGAAATTACTATACAGTCTCTTCAATTACTTGATGGGTGTTGTTGGTTTTAATTTATGTTTGGTAGTGTTTAGTGAACAACTACGTTAAGATATGTATCTACGTTGAGCCACTAATAATTTTAAATGGACATTAGTTATGTTTTTATGGTGTGTATTCCCTCTATATTAACTGTGTTTTAGCTCTTGGTATAAAATTTTCTCAATATTTGTTGGGATATCTAAAAGTGATAAGTAGCCATGAGTTGGTTTGAATTATTATATTGCACTAAAATTTGAATTTGTTATTTCGGTTTTTACGGAACCGTACCATACCGAACCGAACCGAAATTATTTTAGTTTGGCAATTTCAGTTTTCAAACTATTATGATTCGGTTCGGTTTAATAAAAAAAATTACAAAACCGAATTTCGTCCCAAAATTTCGTACCGATACCGAACTAAATTACCGAACGCACACCCTTAGGTGACCCCAATATTTTGGGATTAAGGTTTGATTCTTGTTGTAAGAAGAAGAGACCATTGTATTGGGATACTACCATTTCTTCTAGAGATACAAGTAGTGAAGTAAATTGCAATTAATATGGAATAGATAAGTAGCCATAATAAAGTAAGGATTTTTTTATTTTTTTGAGAGTGGGGGTTACCTTCAATCAAAACTTGACCAACTAATCTTAATTAATTCTCATCCACAATTCACAAAGCAGAATCTCAACTATTAAATGTACCTATTGTTCTTTACCAAACTTTTCTCATGTACTCCGTGTATTTCGTTCAACCATTCATACTAACTATTGGGAAGGTCTAGCATGGGCCGGTCCTTGTGCGATTGGCTCCACGCCCCTCTCACATACATTGAGGTGGAGCCTATCTGCATAGTAGGTCCTGTCTCAATTTATATGAGAGGGGCGTTGGCCAGTCCTACAAAGATCGGCCCATGAGGGAAATTTCCCTAACTATTCCACTCTCTCTACTCCACAAATAATTACTTTCATAATAAAAAAATTCATTATTAATACTCATAAAAAACTATTCGAAAATTTTATTCAGGGCATTTTTATTTATAAACTAATTTTGTGATGACACTTTTGACAAATTAACAAATACACGGTAATTTCAGATTAAATGTGCAGTCAACAACCTTTGATCCTTAAGGGTTTCTCAAGTGCTTGTCCCTTATAAGACCACGAGTCGAATGACCCATTATAGCAACCTCATGTATTATTATTAGGCTTACTTATCTTATATAGATCTTCAAAGAATTAGTTGAACTTTGAACAAGTCCTGCTGCAGTCTGGAACTTGGTATAAGCCACAAAAATCCAGCTTATAAAAGACTTTTTTGAAACAATTTTGGGGGAGGGGAAAAGAGTATCAAAGAATTTTTTGCCATGAAACTTCCAAACAAGTGAATAGGGCTAGTTGGTCCTAAAAGAAATGATGATAAATTTCAAATTAAGAGGGACAAATGAAGTGCAAGAAGTGGGGAAATTTCCATATTTGAAAGAGAAGTACATGAATCAGGAGATACCAATCATATGGATTCTCATTACCAACACAAGTTGGAAATGATTTGACACGTTCTTACAAAAGTCAAGTGTTTAATTCCCGTTGCTGACATGAGGGCTAAATTGGTGGGTGATCTGTAAATACCCTTTTAAGCGACCTATGGTCCTTAGGGTCTGCCCTGACCCGTGGTGGTGACCAGAGTCGAATCCACCCAAATTTTTTTTTAACCAAATATATATATATGGATTCTCATTCATATTCATGGCTATTAGTGTTTTTCATTATGTGGTTCAAATTAATGGCTTTTTATGCTAAAACACCTTTGGAATTATGAACAAAATATCAGGCTCCCAGTCAAAGATAGGCAGATCCAAAAGATTAAAAGGTCAACATTGCCTACCAAGTGATTTCTATTGATAGGAAAAGCCATCCTTTCGAGACTATGGATGCCAGATTCAGTATTAGGAAATACTCTATCTATCTTAAATTATTTGTTCAAATTTATTTTTTTAATATATTCTAAATTAATTATTTATTTTCTAAATAAATTATTCATTAATGATTATTTTTTCAATATTATCATTTACATTAAATGTTGGATAGAGAAGAATAAAGAGAAAAAAATGTAGAATTAAATTGAAAACAACATTAAATATGATCATATTTGATATTTTACTATATTCTACTATAGATTTAATGAAACCTTAATTTCCTTATAAAATATAAAGTAGACAAATAATTTGAGAAGGAGGGAGTAATAATTATCGGGCAGATTCAGTATGTACAATTTGGGGCAAATTTTATTTTTTGGGAGGGGGAAGGGGAACAAAATATAATACATTGAGGGTAAAAAAAAATTTACGCTATTAAAATAATGTTTTTAAAATTGTTGATGAGGGAGTAGGCAGATATTTGTAGGGAATTTTTATAATTTTTTTTGTTAAGCCTGATTGGGCAGTTGTTCCAGATAGGGGAGAGAGAATTGCCTCAGACGAGGAGGAGATAGCCCTAGAAAGGGAGATTAAAGCTTGTCGCACGCAGACAGAGGGTATCGAACCCACGACCTCAAGGTCCTGGGCAGACGTCTGCCCCACTGGGTTAAGACACCTCTGATGAATTTTTATAAGATTAAGGTGCGTCTCGAAATCCCAACAGAATTGCTCAATCCAGTAATAACTAAAAAATTGGGCATCTTAAGCGGCATCTTTTTGGCTGTCGATCTTAATGCCAGATGAACATCGTACGTTTTTTTATGAGGCGGATGTAGTTCGATGGCTTGACATGGGTCTGGCAGGTGAGTGGAGACAGTCATTTGGCTCCTTGGATTGAAAACTCATTTTCCGTGAAGCTTGTAATAGTCTATGGTGGCGGTGGTGTAATTAAACACTTTACGATCTCGGTTATGTTTACCTACCGGTACACGCAAAAGTTAGTGTGATTATCTTTAGAGTTCGGTATTTGATGAATGCAACTAATTGTAATAATATGATTCATGTGCGGGCCTTGTATATTGCCCTTTGCATATCAATACAAAGATGCCATTTGAGGAAGAAAAAAAAAATGGGCATCAGCATTGAAAATAAGTCACATTTTCCTGCTTTAGGCATTCTGAACTAGGCTGAATGAAGGCTACCAGTATGGGCCTCAGCCCAGCCTATTTCACATGGAGAAGCCCACAGAAGAAACAATAGCTCCTGATAAAGTTCTAATATGGCAAATAATCCTTTGTACCCGCCATTCATGTATTCAACCACTCACAATTCACTATATATATATATATAATATAATATAATTAGAAGAAATATTCACGTGACAAATTCTAAATAATTGGGCACCAAAATAGAAATATAAACGGGTACAGATGATTTTCACCCATCTAATACATTCTGTTTTAGAAGAAAATTACAAATTTAGTAATTTACATAGATTCTATTTTTTATTTTATTTTATTGTCAGCCTTGTGTTGTTTAGCATTTTATATATTTACTTGTACAATGAAAACAGAATTTTAAAAGAAGGAATTTCAGAGGCCTAAGGAAAAGCCTAATTATAGCTGGCAGGCTCCCCAAGAGGGTTTCTTTAAACTTAATGTTGATGGAGCCTGGTATGAGAACTATGGAGGAATGGGCTTCGTCATCAGGGATCATACAGGATCATTTGTCGCCGGAGCTGCAACAATCGCCCCAAATTCCCCCAGCCCTGAATACGCTGAAGCAAAGGCACTGCTTGAGGGACTTCGATTTTCTCTGAATAAAGGTTATCAACCACTGCTCATCGAAAGTGACTGTCAATCTCTAGTTCATCAGGTCCAACAGGCAGAAGAGGATTTGTCTTCATTAGGACATATGGTTAGTCAGATACGTAATTGTTTAGGGGCTAGCATAGTTAATTTATCTTTTGTGCACAGATCTTGCAATATTGCTGCTGATAGATTAGCAAATCATGCAATGAGGTTTAAAACCTCCTCTCAATGGTTTGGAGAGCCTCCGCGTTTTCTCCTACCATATGTAACCCTCGATTCTGATTAATGATAATTCAGTACTTTTATTAAAAAAAAAAAAAAGAAGGAATTTCAGTTTCACCCTTTTAGGTTGTTTTTAGCCATAATAATAGTCACATGTTCTTGTTTTGGCTCTGGATTTTTCAAGTTCCACTCTAGCTGGTATTTTCACTTTTTTACTATCTCTTGTATGAAATAAACTTTTTAATAGAGGCAAGAAATAAAATAGTTAAAATGTCTTACATTATGAAATAGTGTTAAAATGTTAATACGACCACGGCGGTAGACGTATTAAATAAGCACCTGCCATAATTTTCTGTATGTGACCCTAGATAAAGGGAAATTGGGCCCAACCATTACATAACTATTTCGTTTTAGCCTCGTTACTCACCAAATTTTAATTGCAATATACAAAAAATTGAACATATGTCTGATTAGATTGAGTTTGATTTACTTTTAGTCTGATTTGAGACTCAAACTCAAATTCACACCAACTTTAAATTGAGTTTGAAAATAAAATATTAAATATTAAATCATTTAAAAGTTGATTTGAATTTAAGACGGACTGAAACCAAAATTTTAAACACAAACCCAATAAAATAACAAGGTTGTGGTGTAAAACCCTCTCCATCATATTAGGCACTAGGCAGGTAACTTTAATTAATATTTATCAACTTGCAACTTAGATCCAGATCTGGGTAAAAAAAAAAAAAAAAGATCCAGATCTGGGTGCCACTTCAATACTCCCTAATGTCAACTTGTTTTGAAATTATATAATTTGACTCGATTAGAAGTGGGTTTTTCTACGAACGGCTTAAAGTTTATATATTTGCTAAAGTTTTATTATTTTATTCATTACGTAACATATATGAAACAAAATATATTTTCCATTAATACGTCTTATATAAGCATGTGGAGGAAAAATGAGAGATAAACCTGACTTTGTGGGCCTTACCCCACCTCACTCACGTAATTCTGGACGGACCTCTATATACAAATTGAGGATTCCAAGGATTATGTGCAGTGGCCAGTGGCGGAGCTATTAAGGGGTAGGGGAGCGCTCCCAACATTTTCAGAAACGACGAATTTTCTATGGGAATTTTTTTTGGGGTGATATTTTCTTATAAATGTTGTATTTGCCCCCCTCTAAAAAAATTTCAGTAAGAAATTCACCCCCTATGATAAACTCCTGGCTCCGTTATTGGCAGTGGCGGATGCAGTATCCTGCCACCGGAGTCACATGACCCCGCTGAAAATTATGTTTTAAGTAAATATGGTGTATTCTTGTTCTATTTAGATGATAAATTCATAAGTGACTCCACACAAATAAGGTAAATCGGCGAGTGACTCCGCTGCTTTCATATCTTGAATCCGCCACTGATTATGTGAGTGAAACTTAGGACGAGAACCACCAGGTCAAGTCTACCCCACCTTCTCGGCAGGGATGAAGCCAGGACTTTTAAGTTGCGGGGGAGAAAAACTATAATAGTATATCAAACTATATAAAAATCTGCAAACAAATTGTTGGGGGCGAATTTGATCAAATATTCCGAACTACATATAAAATTTACTATATCTAATAGGATCTTTAAAAATTTAGAGCGCTTCCACCTCCACCTGTCCCTTGTCTTCGTCCCTGCTTCCCGGCATGTGGAAACTTGCTCCAAATTCACTACAATCATACTTTCTCAACTCAAAATTAGAGGGAGAGAAATTTGAGACACAGAGAGAAGCAAAAAAATACACAAAGTTTAAGGTTGGTGGTAATGGATGATTCCTTGGCGTTGCAGAAGCTGCGCAGTTACATTGATATTTCAAAATCCTGCTACTATCATGCAACGCCAGTTAGATTGATGGCAAGCTTATTAGAATCCATTATCAATTGCACCAGAAAATGGCAAATTGATAATGAAAATCTTAAAGCTCATTTAGATCAAATCCAGATCAAATATCAAGATGCATGTAATTACTTTGAAAATCTTTGGTCAACCAAAGATGAAGATGAATATCAAAATTCATATGCAATTCATAAGTTTCCAAAGAAGATTAAGCTTGTAAATCCCGATATCCGAGAAGTTTATAACATCCTATCTAATGATCATATGAGATCCAATGTTGTTCTTGTCCAAACAGATGAAGTTCAAGCCATGAAATTTCTTGAATCCCTCTTGAAAAATACCAAGGATCTGCTTGAATACGGAAAGAACACCATTTCGGCTTTTCATTTGAATAAAGAACTGGAAGATGTTGAGAAAACGCTTAAATTTTTGAGATATTTCTGGGGTTTTCTTAAAAAACGAGGGGTTGAGAAAAGGATTAAAGATCTACCTGTTCTTGTTGAAGCTGCGGCTTTTAACATGGCGTGTTTACTTTATTTGTGGTCCTCAAATCATAGATCACGAGGTTCCGAGATAGAAGAATTGGTGCTCGAAATCAGACAGAAGCTTGAGGAACAGCAGCTGAAGATTAAGCAAGTTCAACCAGAGACGAAAAAGAATTATATCAACGCCCTGAAAGCTGTGTCGGCTGATGATAATCCGGAGATGGATGAATTAAATTTGGGTTTCCTTGATTGTCTCCTTGATGATCTGATAAAATTTTCCGAGAGAAAGCTGGGATTCGTCGCGTCTGTCAAGGATAAATTATTAAGTGTCTATCAGGTGCTGGAAATGCTCAGGTATCCGACAGCCACGAATGATCTTCTTAAGCATGGTATCGCCCTGATATCTGAGACAGCATGTGCTGTTTTCGTGCTTTATGATGCCGAGAGAAATGAAGAAATGGCCAAGGAATCGATTTCTAATTTGCTGCTAACGGTTGAGAAAGCAAAAGCCGATGCAAGGAAAGGATATGAGGTGAAATTGGTTCCAGAGCCACTGTTGTCCAATTTCCCAAGAACTAACTCTCGGGGCTTTATCGATTCTCTTGTACAAAAACTCGAGGATCTTGTGAACAATCTCGGATCTAATACTAATACAGTTTCTCCAATGAAGCTTGCTATGGAAGCAGTTTGTAATGAACTGATAAGCCTAAGGGATGAGTTCAACGAAATTCCAACGATTCCCAGAGAGCATGAAGAACTTGATCATCTATGGACGCATTTTAGTGACATCGCATACCAAGTTGAATATGTCATTGACTTGAATGCTGTTGAAGAACTTCATCCCTTCAAGTTTAGGTTCGGGTTGATTGATCTCACCGATAACATAAAGATGATCAGAGCAGAACTCCGAAATGTTCAATCAAAGACGACAAGTGATGATAACCCTTCTTCAGGACAGCAAATCTCTAGCATTCCCGGTGATTATCTTTCAAGCGATTTGTTGTTGAGCCCCGATGATTATGCAGTCGATGGAACGAAGAACCCCAATCTTGAACTAGTGTCTTTTGAGGATGCAGCAGAACGGATACTGAATCAACTGACTAGTGACGAAGACGAGTTACAAATCGTCTCTATTGTGGGATTGCCAGGAATTGGTAAGACTACTCTTGCTGCTTGTTTATATGACCATCCCTCTGTTATGTCTTGTTTTCGTACTCGTGCAAGAGTCACTATCTCTAAAGTGTACGAAAGGAGAAGAGTGTTGCTAGATATTTTACAAGGAGTAACCAGAGACACTAAAAAACTTGATAAAGAGGGCGATGAGGGGCTAGAAGACGTGCTTTATAAAAGTCTGAAAGGTCGAAGATATCTTATCGTCATAGATGATATATGGGATATTAAGGCGTGGTCGGTTATTAAAGCGTGTTTCCAAGATGATAAGCAAGGGAGCCGGATTATATTCACAAGTCGATCTCTTAACATTGCTTCACAAGCAAAACAAGGTAGTATTAGCTATCAACTGAAGCTGTTATCAGAAGAAAAAAGTTGGGAGATGCTGAGTTCCAAACTATTTAAGAAAAAAGAAATCTGTCCCGAAGCATTGTTGGAAGTAGGACAAGATATTGCCAGGAGTTGCAAAGGCCTTCCGCTCACTATTGATTTAATAGCCGGAGTTCTTAGATCGACAGAGAGAAAGGAATCTTCTTGGCGACTAGTAGCTGAAAATATAAGGTCACACATCGCTGATGATCCGCTACAAAGGTGTCAGAAGGCATTGGAACTTAGTTACAAGGATTTACCAGATCATTTGAAATCTTGTTTTCTCTACTTTGGAGCGTTTCCAGAGGACGCGGAAGTTCCAACAAAACGGTTGATATGGCTATGGATGGCAGAAGGGTTCGTCAAATTGCAAAACGACAGTGAAAGGTTGGAGAACATAGCAGAAGCTTATCTGAATCATTTGATTGCTAGAAGTCTCGTGACCATTTCCAAAAGAAGATCCCTAGGTGGAGTGAAATCAAACCGCGTTCATGACCTTTTACATGACTTCGCTTCTAAAAATGCTGAAGAAGAGTTCTTTTTGCTTCAAATCAAAGGTCAGACCGATCTTTCCTCGTGCGATTACACAAATGAGGGATACCGTATGTTCTGCAATTCTAGTAACTGGACACAGTTTGATGATGGATCAAGACCTTTTTGTCCTCGAGTTCGGTCCATTCTTCTATACCTCAGACACTTACCAAAAAACAAACGAACATCTCTTACGTTCAATTTTTCCAGCTTCAGACTTCTTAGGGTGTTGGATCTCCAGGATATAGAGAAAATTAATTCTGATCCTAGCACTAGCATATCCCTTATGATCCATTTAAAATTCATAGCTCTTTCGGCAATATTGCAAGGTTGGTTCTTGAGTCTACTTCCAGGGCTCAAAAGCCTAGAAACCGTTCTATTGGTGGGGCGAAGAATGAGAATTATCACTCTGAATAATATATGGAAACTTTCGAAGTTGAGACATTTTCATGTTGGTTATTGTATTTTGCAACTTCTCAATCCACATTCTATGGTGGAGGACATCAAGCTTTGGGATTTTCTGAGCCTGTCGACTCCATGCCTTTGCTGCGATGAAGAAACTGAAAGGATGCTGAGAAGACTACCGAATCTCCAAAAGTTGTCGTGCACAGTCATTGATTCCTGGGATTATTCGAAAAAACGCAATCTCTTTCCAAAAATAGACTTTCTTGAGCAACTATATTCGCTCAAGATGGTTTATGTTGGCAAAGTGCAACATCCTGTAAGTGAGGTCAGTTTCCCCCCACATCTCAAGAAATTGACACTGTCGGAGTTTCGACTGCCATGGACCGAGATTTCAACTATCGCGAAACTGAAAAAACTTGAGGTACTGAAGCTAAGAATCAGAGCTTTCGAGGGAGAGGTATGGAAAATGAGAGATGGCGAATTCCCGAGTCTTAAAGTTCTGAGTTTATGTAAACTGGACATTGAAATGTGGAACGCGGACGAGGTAGAAGATGACTTCCCCCCTCTTGAGTATCTAGAAGTTTTCAACTGCAAGAGTCTAGTTGAGCTTCCTTACTTTTTAGCAAATGTGCCTACTTTGAAGGCGATTCGGTTATGGCAGTGCAGTCCCTCTTTAGAAACTTCAGCAGAAGGAATTGTGAAAGCACAAAAGGAAAATGAAAATGAGGAAATAGAGGAGATCAAGCAAGACCCTCCAGCTAAATCAGGTACTAGAAATGAGATTTTGGTTAATTCTTCCTCTTTGAGTTTTTTTTTGCAATAATTTGATAAATATAATTATCTATTTCATTTTCAAATTGAAATCTTAGTAATTTTGTCTTTTTTTGTTCTTAACAGGTAGGAACGACCGAATGGAATTCCTATCACTTAGTCATTGAACAATATCACGGACAAAAATCCGATCCCGAGTCTTAAGATTACTTTTTATCTGAGATTACTTAATGGTATATAAGTCTAAGCCTAAGTAGTTACCCGTAGGTGACGATAGGCCTATGAATCGCCCTCTCGCAAGAAGCAGATACCATTACCAGAGATCAAGCTGGGAATATCATATCTTGGCTGCTATGGTTGAAACTCTAGCAGCTGAAGGGCATTTTATTTTATTTTTGTTTTGAATGATTTGTGTAATAAGCTCGTCCTGGAATTTGAGCCTTTGACAGTTGAAAAGAAATTCGATTCAGTTTGGAGAACTTAAGGTACTTTTTAACTTTTTACGGATGATATTACCTTTTTTTGGGTAAATAAACTGTAGTTAAATTGTTTCTAGAATTTCGACTCAGGTATGGCGAAGGCCAAATGTTTCCCCAAGGATGCGGTTCCTAAATATAAAACTTTCGACCTAGTGGTTCAAACAACCAATCTTTACCACTACGACCGACACCCTTTAGTTACAGTCTGTATAAGCTTGTGAAGTTAGCTTTGCTTTTACCGGTAGCAACCGCAAGTGTTGAACGTGTCTTTTCTGCTATGAATCATGTGAAAGTGACAAATCTAGTACAATGGGCGATCAATGGCTAAATAACCGTCTAGTAACTTATCTAGAACGGGATGTACTCAGTACTATTAGTAATTATGTCATTTTAGCACATTTTCAAGAATTTGATAGAAGATTTTCTTTGTAAACTAATGAGTACTTTCTCATTGATGTAATCTTTTGTTAAAATGCTTTTACGTTATGTTTTTGGTAAAAAAAAAAATTCAATTTGCACCACCGGATTATGACTCCTGCGTCCGGCTATGGTTACAGATAATATTACTTTGGTAAACTATGAATCAGTCTATATTTCGAACGTAGCAAGAAGATCTGATAAATCTAAGTAATTAGATCTTTGAGTATATTGACAATGAACTTATATATATATAATTAATAACATCAATACTTACAGAAATTCGAGATATACAGCATTATTGAGCTCTCGAAGACTTGCAGAAATTCAAAGGAAGGAAGAAGCTATGTAACTGGCTGGGTTCTGCCATAGGAAGTTCTTCTACTCTGGTTCGAAGCAGTCCCGCTCGGTTGGAAGTAGGAAATAGCAGACCAGACCAAGCGCAACAGCAAGATTGCCACGAATACAGTTCCGCCCAGTGTGCAGACAACCTCAAATTAACAACAATACTTGATTGAGTCCAAAAATAAGGTAATTAATCTTCATTACATTTTAAAAGTTGACAGAGCAAATAAGAAATAGAACATTCTGCATGGATTCTTGGAATACTTTGCAGAGAAAATATATCAAGATCTCTCCCCACCCCCCTCCACAAGAAAATATATACTCCACCTGTGGAAACTGAAAATGTTCGCGTTTTCTATGAAAAATGAATTGAAAATGGGGCATTCAATTCCAGATAGAAGGTGTATAAGTTTTCTACCCTTCAATTTTCTAAAGGCATGTGTACGCAAAAAAATTATTTGTGAGTTGCCATAGGCGTTCAAGGAAGCCTAATCAATCGGATGGGACCAAGAAAGCCACCGGAATAGTATCCCACCATCGGATTAGGTGGGAGCAGATATGAGGGAGGGAGAAGTTTTGACAATAAGGGCTTGAATTACTTGGCTAACTATAATCATATAACTGATCCGAGAGTCGTTTTAAGGAACCATCTATAGCTCAAGATTAACTTAAAAATCAAAATGACATTACTGTAAGTTATAAGGATTCATTAATACCTCAAGAAGTGACTTCAAAATAGAAAGGAAAGCCAAAAGCAGAACCCCGTCAACTGCAAACGACACCTGCAGTCCTCGCAACATGTGTGAAGAATAAAATCAATAATAATCAATAGCACGCTGGAAAATAAAAGACTGATAGAGAAAAATACATAGTTTAACAAGACCACGCTTAAGAGAAATCCCGTGAAAGATGTCATCTTTCTGTTCAATAGTCAGTAAAATCACCGAAAAAACATAATATTCCGCAAACAGGTTAGATTAGGAACATAACCATATTGCACATTAAATGAATTTTACAAGTATTCCATTGCAGCAATAGTTTAGAAAAATGCTACAATAACTGCCATCTAATGAGCTAAGTATTCTGCAAATCCATAACCAGGAAGCATATGTTGGAGAACATGCATAGACAGAACCAAGGGGGCAGGGGTGGCCGCGGACATTTTATATAATTGAGCTTTTAGTCACTTGGACTTTAAGATTGCCCTCCTGATATTTTTCTGAAAACTCATTTTATAGATTATCATCTTCCGAAACTCTATGTTCTAGTTCCGTCTATGAGAACATGACACGTCATACTGTTGGATAACAGAAAGAACAATGCAAATGGAGAACTGTGCTAGTCCTGTGCCTTTTCAGTATAAAGATAGTAGAAATAGTTCTTATATATCCTAGAATGAGTAAAAAGATCAGTTCCTCATCCTTAAAAGTAGCAATAAGAAACAAAAGATGGCCTTTGTATGAAAAGACTTCTAGTTAAAGCTCCAAGACAGAAACTTTAAAACTATGCAGATAGTATTGGATAATCCCATCATATAGGAATCAAGCACTCTCCCACGCATTTCGGAAGTTGGATAATGGATACCCCAATTAGTGAGCTAAAAATCGTCTATCCCAACTACTCATAATTCGTCATGTGAATGTGAATAATGACTGCTGAAAGAGTGGAATTGGAAGGAATATCCATATGGCGAATTCTGAATGGTTGGGACAGGCATGAAGAAGTCAGTTGGGAACGTACGATTCTTTCCCCAATTAGTGGCCTTGTAAAATGATGAAACAAGATTTTCATTTCTCATTCCAAAACTTTGATAGAAACTCATCTAAATTCCCTTACAAAACCAAAGAATTAAACATAATCAAACCACTTATAACCTACAAAACCACCCCCAAAAAAATGCCACATAAAATTAGTCAAAAACATACTTCATATTCAAGTAGCTCATGCATTTTCAAGGAAGGCTAAAGAAATTCGTGCACCATTTCCAACTTCGAACAACGGCTCCACCATAATAAAAATTACTCCCTCCATTCCATAATATAAGTCGTTTAGGACATATAGCAAAAATTAAGGAAGCAAAAAACAAGGTACTTTGTTATTTAAAATATAAATATTACTATCTTAAATAGGACATGTATACCACTAACTCTATTTAAAACAATAATATTGATATTTTGATTAAAAAACACATTATTTTTTTTCTTCTATTAATTTTAGTTACATGTCATAAACGACTTATATTATGGAATTGATAGAGTATTAAAAAGAAGACGAAAAATTGAAGATGTAAAGAAAAGAACATACAAGCTGAGGAGAGATAGCATCAGGCAAGATAGAAAGAGAAGCTTTTCTAGCCTTTTTAGAGACTTTCTTGAACATACTCTGAAGGAATCTAAATAACAAATCAATACTACTCTCTGTATTATCATCTTCTTCATCATCATCATCGCTCTCATAATCATCAATCATTCCATCATCACTCCCAAAAATTGCTTCTTTTATGCGATCAGATGCTTCCCCTACTTCATCATTCAACTGAAAAAAATCACAAAAACCCACAAAAAATTAGCAAAAACCCATTTCAATTTATCCATTATTATAGGTAAAGAAATTGGTTTACAAGGCAAAAAATCGCCTGTCCATGCAGGGACGAAGCCGGTAGTTTTAGGTCAAGGGCAGAAAAACTGCAATAATATGTTAAATTACATATAAAAATTGAAAAAAAAAAAAAAGCGAATTTGATCAAATATTCCGAATTAAATATAAAATTAAAAATCTCGGGCCACTGCACCCACATGTACATGTGGCAAATTCTGAGTTATGAGTACAGACGATTTCTAGCCGGTTCACAATACCTTGGCATGGAGAATTGGAGTGAGTTTGGAGCTGAAAGAACGGCTAATTTTGCTGCTTTTGTAGAGAATTGGAGGAATTTTGATCAAATTGTAGGTCTTGGGGGAGGAAAATGGAAGATTGGGGTGCAGTGGAGAAACTGCAACAATGGAAGTTCCCTCCATAGGGGTTTGCTTGCTTTGCTATTGGTTACTCATTTACCAGTGATGGGGTTTTTTCTTGTTATCCACTTGTAGTAACGGAAATTTGTTTTCCTAAAACCAGTGACGGAGCCATTTGATATGGGAGCGAATTTCTTACTAAAACTTTTGAAGTTGGCGAAATATAATATTTATAAGAAAATATCATACAAATATTTTTTTCCTATTTGAAGACGATACTGACTCCAGTCCGGAATGGGTAATTCTGCACGTGCAAAAATTTTCTTATCCGTTACGATTAAGATTGATTTAAAACGAACACCTACTCTGTTTTTTACCGTGTAAAACACATGTCAAGAGCCTCAAAACACATATTCTATATTTATTGAAAAAAACATGTTTCGCATAGGATCCAAACTAATCGGAAGACCCTTAATTCTCAGTATGGTACTAATAAAATTGTTGTCATCGGATCACTAGATACCTGAGTTTCTTAGTTTTTGAGTTTTTGATGTAAAATAGCGATTTTGAGTTGTTGCTTTCTGATAAAGTAATCTAACAACTCCCAACTTCATTCACATCAAATGGAAGAAGTGATACCCTCTGCAAATTAATGAAATTCCTCCCTACTCAGTGGCGGGGCCACAGTGGGCCCCCACCAGTTTTTTCCAATTTTTTTTTTTTTTTTTTTTAGTTTTAGTTTTGTTTTTGTAACATCTCGTCACGTGAACATTGTTTATTGTACCCATTTTGAATCACTTTACGATTTTAAAATTAAATTATTTTTTTATTTTTAGTTTTATTTTTAGTTTTATTTTTGTAACACCTCGTCTCGTGAACATTGTTTATTGTACCCATTTTGAATCACTTTACGATTTTAAAATTAAATTATTTTTTTATTTTTTTAGTTTTAGTTTTATTTTTGTAACACCTCGTCTCGTGAACATTATTTATTGTACCCATTTTGAATCACTTTACGATTTAAAATTAAATTATTTAATTTGTGAATTATAGGAATGACACTACTTATATTTTAACAATTTTGCTCTTGATTTGGTAACAAACTTAAATGTGTAAGAGACTAAAAAATAAAATTACTAATAAAAAATCCACAATGGGCTCTCTTGTAAACTATAAAAAGTTCACAATAAAAAATCCACAATATGAAGCCAGAGGACTTGGAGGTTTATGAAGCACTGATCAGTAGAGTGAGAAGGTTGAACAAAATGTGAATAACTCTAGTCTATAAGATTTCATCAAAAAAAAATTTTGTCTCCGCCAATATTTATATGCTTTTATGAATTTATTTTGTTAATGTTAATTGTGCCCCCAAAGAAAAAAAATTCCTATCTCCGCCACTGTCCCTACTCACTTTTTATATTTATAAATTTAGTTCGGGCTCTACTTATAAACATGAATCGCGCTTTTGTAAGTGGAGCTAAACATGAACTTTGAGTTAGATGTAAGTTAAGACCCATCAGACTGATTTTAGAAAAAAGTTATTCAGTAGTACCTCTACTTATGGAATTCTTAACTATTCTATTTTTAATTTATAGAAGAATCGGAAATTGCTATCTGAAAGCATAGGCTAGACAATTCTAACTGAAAGGATATATGTTTCAATATCATATGAGTCATATATTTAATTGATATTTTTATAAAATTCGAACACTCTATTTAGAACGTTAGAAGTATATTGTCGGCGGCCATGATACCAGGGACGATTCTAGGGGTTGAGAGGCAGTCGTCTCCTTAAATTTTTAAAAATATTATTAAATATAATAACATATAGTAATTTTTATGTGTAGTTCAGTAATTTTTATCAAATTCGCTCCTAAATTATTTATTTGCAATTTTTATAGGTAGGTCGACGTATTATTGTAGTTTTTCGTCCCAAAATACAATTTATGTCTTTGTCCTTGCATGATATACTCAAGAAAGCTTCTCCCAATCATATAAAATTAATATCATCAAGTGCTTTGCCCAAGTGGGTAAGTACTTGGCCCGGGACCGAGAGGTCCTGGGTTCGATCTACTCCGCTAGGCGTTGCGGTGAAACTTTATTCTCCCCGATCCAGGTCATTCTCTCCCGCTCGTAGGGTGCATTACTATCTCCCCGTTCATGAGGGCTCCGCCTTCGAGCGTTCAATCATATAAAATTATTAACAATCTTACACTTGATGTGCATCTTTTCTTCTACACATGCAAGAAATTCTTTGTCCCATCTATTGAAAAAGGTTTCACTGATTAATCATACTCAATATTCATGACACTAGAGAGATTTTTTCCTTTTTACATTTGTTTTTCGTTTAGAAAATCAATAGTTGTTTTCCACTTTTTCTCTAGACTTATCAATTAAAAATGAAGTATATTACCTCTTAAATTATACTTTGTTGTCACACTAGAGAGTTACATAACAAGAAAAGCTTTAATTATATATTAACATCAAAATCAGGACGATGAGATACATTAGAACATCAAAATGAGAAGCTTAATTGCATAGTGTTAAGAGAAAAAGAAGAAAAGTAAAAAGTATTAAGAGAATAAAGAAAGAGAAATTTTTTAATTGACTAGTATTAAGAGAGAGAAAAGAAAAGCTTAATTGCATAGTATTAAAGAAAGAGGAATGAAAAGTAAAAATATCAAGAAAAAAGTTTTAAGAAAAGCTCACATATATGATCCTCAAACTATTTTATAAGACACGATAAAGTTATATATGTATTTTAACTTCCTGATATATCTCATAACAATTTTCGTGTCTCTTAAATCGTCCTATCACCAATTTGACTGGTTGTTTCTGACAAAAAATGCCCACACACCGGTCACGTGACAAATGTTGAAGGGCAAAATTATCCAAAATTTTATCTATAATGTACTATTCATCATCTTTCCCCAAAAAAATTATCATCCAACACCACCACCAAATCTGAACATTCCTTAGCAGCAGAATCAAATGGTTCTAAGACCCTTACCTCTAAGGTAACTTCTTTACATAATGATGAAACACTAATTTTAAATTTTAAACATTACAAGAAAGATTTAGCATAAAGGGTTTGTAAGCTTTTGATGCTTGCAAAAGGTCAAATATTGCCTTTCATTAAGCAGTTTAAATTTGATTTGGGTTTGCCTCATGATTATAAATTGAGTTTATTACATGATTTTCTTAATTATTTTAGTATTTGTGAAATGAGTTTTAAGGATAAGGGTGGATGTGAAGTGTTTGGATTGGAATTGGTTAAATGGAGTGAAGAGAAGTAATTTATGGATGAATAATATCTTCAAATTTTGGACAATTTTGTCTTTCAGCCTTTGTTACGTGACAGGTGCATAAGTTTTTTTTGTCGGAAACAACCATTCAAACTGATGGTAGGACGATTTAAGAGACGCGAAAATTGTTCTAGGACATATCAGGAATTTAGAATACATGTATGATATTATCATGTACTGTGAAATAATTTGAGGATCATCTATGTCAGTTTTTCAACTTTTAATTGACAAGTATCAAGAGAAAAATAGAATGAAAAGTAAAAAAATCGAGAGGAAAATGTTGGCTGTGGGGTTCGAACCCAAGCGCACTTATCAGGACATATCAGGAATTTAGAATACATGTACGATATTATCATGTACTGTGAAATCATTTGAGGATCATCTATGTCAGTTTTCCAACTTTTAATTGACAAGAATTTGGGTAATGGGAGTGAAGAAACAAGTTGAAGAGAAGTAATTTATGTAGGGAAGATGATGAATAATACCTTCAAATTTTGGACAATTTTGTCTTTCACCCTTTGTTACGTGACAGGTGCGTGAGCTTTTTTTGTCGGAAACAACCATTCAAACTGATGGTAAGACGGTTTATAAGACGCGAAAATTGTTCCAGGACATATCAGGAATTTAGAATACATGTAGGATATTATCATGTACTGTGAAATAATTTGAGGAGCATCTATGTCAGTTTTCCAACTTTTAATTGACAAATATCAAGAGAAAAATAGAATGAAAAAGTAAAAAAATTCAAGAGGAAAATGCTGGCTGTGGGGTTCGAACCCACGCGCACTTATGTGCAGAAGATCTTAAGTCTTCCCCCTTAACCACTCGGGCAAACCAGCTTGATGCTTTGTTGCTAGCTATTATAAGTAATCACCTTGCACAAGTATAAGTTCACCCTTTGCCTTTTTTTCTTTTAAATTTTTCCCAACAGTATTTTTGTCCTTGTTTTTTAGTTTGGGAAACTATATATGGTTCAAGAGATTTTAATAACTCTCGTAACCAAACTAGTTCATTTGTTGTATTGGTCATAACTCTGAATTTTGTTTCAGTTGAAGATCAAAAGATAACTTGTTATTTCTTGGATCGTCAAGAAATATAAGTGTTTCCTAACTGAACGAATTACCCAGTAACATACCTCTTGGTTGTGGGACAAACAATCCAATCGAACTACAATAAGCAATCAGGCATGCATTGAGATTGTTTCTAGGCAGAAACTTTTCTCTACCCAGGTTGCCTTTAATGTTACACACAACTCGAAGCGCAGCATCCCAATTTCTTTCCCTTGGGTTCTGCATGAATTGACGAAGACTATAAACTGCATAAGTGATGTCGGGCCTCGTTATGGTGAGATAGAGTAATCGCCCCACTAATCTCCTATATTGCCTTGAATCTCTGATGTCGGGCATGTTGTCAACTTGAGTTTTCTCTACATTGTCGTAGAACATACTTTGTTTGACACAAAAATAGACATTTGGGAGAATGTGATACTTTTATGCCTAAGAAGTACTTGAGAATTCCAAGATCTTTGATTGTAAAATTGAAATTCAAGTACTTCTTCACTTCTTGTCATATTTTAAGGTCGTTTCATATGAGAATAATGTCGTCAATAAAAACTAGGATTACAACCAAGATATTACCTCATAGATGAATATTGTAGGTTCTGTTGCAGTTTGTCTAAAGCCAATTTTGGAAGCTCTGGGGTGAGTTTACCAAACAAGTTCCTCACTGCTTGTTTCAACCCATATATGGATTTCTTGAGATTGCAATAAAGATTTCCATTAGATGGAGGGAATTCAGGTGGTGGTTCCATGTAAATATCCTCATCAAGATCGCCGTGAAGGAATGCATTGTTGACGTCTAACTGAAAGATACTCAAATTTTTGGAAACTACCAAAGCCAAAAGACATCAAACTGTGATTATCTTGGCAACTGGAGCAAAAATTTCGGGGAAATCCTCCCCCTCGACATGAGGGTAACCGTTTACCACCATCCAAGATTTAGCGCGTTCAAGAGAACCATCAAACTAAATTTTAATTTATATACCCAACGATTAGAAACTGTCTTATGTCCAGGAGACAACGATGCATAAAACCAAGTATCGTTATACTATTCAGGGCGCGGATTTCGGCTATCATAGAGTCCTGCCACATATGGGAACGAGCAACTTCAACATGGTTGCGAGGCTCAGAGTAGCGAGAAAGCGAGACCAAGTAACATATATAGGAAATAGAAAATTCTCATAAGATAAGTAATTATTTAGTTGATAAATCATACCTAAATAAGCCATCTGAGAAGGGTGAGTTGAGGGGACTACCGTATTGCCAATTTGGAAATTAAGGCCAAATTGAAACTATAGACTAAATATAAGAATGACAATTTTAAAAATCGTAAAAGATCATTGGTTTTAAAAAGAAATGGTGGTTGCTGCCTATTAGAGCTATCAAATGGGCATATGCCCGCGGGTATACTTGCCCCGTGAGATTAATGGGCGATATGGGGTTATGAATACCATGCCCATTTAAATGCGGTTATCAACGGGCATACCCTTGCGGGTAATGGGCCATGCGGGTATGGGCGGGTTGCAACCGGGCATGCCCGCTTTGTTTTGTTTTTTTATTAATTTTGGATAGGGATTAATAAGGCTCTTCAGTCTTCTCCAAACTGAAAAGAGTCTTATATCTCCACTATTTTCTTGTACGCGTTCTTTCCAAATATATGAGTTATCTTCTTCCTAGAAATGTACAAGCTCAAATATGTGTACGCAATTGAATTCACAGTTTCATCCCTTAAGGTAACTAAATTATGTTCTAACTTATCATTTACCATTCATAATGTTTTAACTTCTTAAGGTGTGTGTTTTATATGTGAAGATGATGAAGAGGAATCAACATTATCTAAAATGGATTCAAATAATACTTATAGTGTTCATGATCTAGATCAATAGATGTAGGATATTAAAATAACAATATCTAGTTTTTGTTGCTTTGACTTCAGCAATATGTTTGTTAATTTTGGACGGTTGATCTTTAATTATTCTTGAAATTGTTGACTTTGATTTGATTATTTTTTAAAACTATTTTAGATTTTTATTTCCTCTCTGTAGGACTGTAAACTGTAAGGAAATGAGAAAGAACTGCATTTTGTTGATTTTTTCGGATTTGATATATTTTTTTCAAAAACAAAAAGAAATTAATAATAAGGGTCGCGGGCATGCTCATCTGCCCACGGGCATTCGGCGGGCGGGCATCCCTTTTGATGACCCGTTAAAAAAGCAGGCATGCCCGCCATCCCCCATTTAAGGCGTGCCCATGACGGGCGGGACGGTATACCCGTTTTGACAGTACTACTGCCTATCCTCTTTATGAAACAACCTGTAAACGAATTCTCTAACTTTGTGCTCAGTATCTAAAATGAAATGACCATTCCTCAAAAAAAAAAAAAAAGAAAAAAAGAAAAAAAGAAAAGAAAAGAAAATGAAACGAATAGACTTTTGAAAGTCCACGGGGCTTAGAGGAAAAAGAAAATGTCAAGTTGCATTAGAAAGTCGTAATATTGGATCATCTAATATATTTTTTAATATATTAATAATATTTTTTATGTATAAAATATTGGGCATTTGCATTAGAGTAACATTGATTTAGTATAATGGTCATGACATGGCATGCAAAAAGTGGGGAGCAACATTTTTTGCCAGGACGGAAGTCCTGGATCCAAGACGAAAGTGGCTGACGTGACCAACTCCCAGACGCGCCTTGCCACGTCAGCCAAGACGGAAGTGGGACTTCTGTCTTGGACCCAGGACGGAAGTCCCACTTCCGTTCTCAACTGGCAGTTTTAATTCGAACCAAACCCTAAAAACCCTAAAAAAATTCCGTGACCTTGAGGACGGAAGTGCCTTTGGCAGTCCTTTTGCAGTGTCTAGTATTTTCTTACTTTAGCTTTATTGACCATGCATTATTGAGCGGAATTTTCTGAACGGTTTTGGTATTTTCGTTCACATTCCTGACCGATTTTTAGAGACTAGTCCATTCAAAATTTTATTTTTTGATTTTCCAATTACCTCTATAAATAACTTCTCAACCTCTCCACAATCTACAACATTTTCAACTCTCAACTCTCAAACCTAAAATTTCTTTATCCTCTCCTCTTCAAAATTCCTTCCTTATAAATTTATTTCTCCTCTTTGAAAATCATCCCTTAAAATGGTAAACTCCCCAGAATTTATTCAAAAAGAAATGCTAACAAATTTAGGGATGTTGATTTTTCGAGAGAATGGCCTACAGAATGCGAGCAGGTGTTGATAGAAATTTGTTATGATTTTTGTATGCTAGGTTACAGTGGTGAAAAAAGTTGGTCCGATTTGTACAAAGAAATTGTCTACGGAATGAACTCTGTCACCGGCGGACAATTCACAATAGACATGATCCATGCAGGTGTACCTAAACTGCGCAGGCAGTTTTGGGATTTTGAAGCACTTCATCACAAACTTTGGTTCAAGTACGACGGTAGGACCAACATTGTTGATATGGATGGTGCTGAAGCCCAGTGGGAGGAATACGTTGCGGTAAGTTGCATGTAATTACGTCACACTATAATAATTCAATGTTTTCATAACTTACATGTTTGGTTTATATTACTCTGCAATAGGCTAATCCAAGGGCTAAGCGCTATAGAAGGAAAGACGAATTTTTCTTTAACCTCCTTTGCCATATTTTTGGGTATGAAGGTAGATCATCTGTCGATAAAGCCGATCATTTATCAACATTTCTGGAATAGGTTAATGTTGAGGTGCCCCCGACTACCCGATGTCGGAAACATCGTCCAGTAACACTTCTGTGTGGGAACAGATTGCATCTAATTTTCGAAAGAAATAGGGTTAGAATGATCGGGACTTGTAATTTCTTTATCCAATGTAATGTTTATCCTATGAATCAAATATAATTCCGAGTTAAATAATGTGTGCCGGAATCTTACTTTTATGATATTTAAAAGTTCTGAAATGAGTAATATTAAAAAAAAAATTGATAACACACTAAAAATAATAATAATAATTTGGACATGCAGAGGAAAAACTTCTGGCCCTTGAGGACGGAAGTTGGACTTCCGTCCTCAAGGGCCAGAAGTATTTTCCCTAGGATGTCCAATTGTGGCCTGATTTTTTAGGGATAGAAAATCCTATCCATTGACTACTTTTTTTTTCCTCTATAAAATCCAACAACCTTCCCTCCATTTTTCTTACCTCAAACAACATCCCCCAATAAATTTTTTCCTACTAAATCCATCTTTCCTTACTTTCATATATTTTGTGTAAAAAAAAATGGCACTTGAATGTCCGATGAGATTGTTTTTACACTTCGACCACAACGTAGTGTACGAAAATGGTGGTTTCCCCCGTTTTGCAGAACCAAGCGAAAGAAGTATGGAAGTTATACAAAAACTTTCATTCCGACAACTTTGCCACAGAATATGCCGGCGCAAAGGAGTGTATGTTTCTACTGTCACTGTTCGGTTAATAATGACTCGTCCATTCTTCATGTCGACGTACAACATGGTGATGTACGATGTTGTACATATTAACGACGAAGATGATCTAGAGAATTTGTGGGGAATCCAAACGAATTTCAAACTGCAAAGGATTCATCTTGGTGTTTTGTTAGAACCTCTGCAGAGACATGAAGATAGTTTTGTTATCCCGACAACAGAATATGTTCCAAAATCATATTTAAATGAGTCAATTCCAATACCAACTATGCCCCCACCATCTACTTACGAACCTTGTATAGATAATTCGGTAATGGATTCCTTGGGTCCAATATCAGACATTGACGGTGTTCCGGAAACGGAAGACAACTTCACTGACGATAGCGCTGGGGAACACGAGGACGACGGGGTCGAGGAAGATTTAGAGGCGGTAGCGGAAGTTTTTGTCTCTGAAATCGGTGGGCCCAGTAATGCAAAGGCAGTCCAAGAGCCTGAACCAACTCCATCTACCTCCGCCCCAGCTATTCCAGAATGGAATATGGCATCATACGGTAACTATACTAATTTTTCCTGTTGGAATGATATGGGTTCCATGGAACCTGTTCCTGAACTGACATACAGGGAAAAACAATTAAAACATGGAATCCCAATTTTCTCGAAATATGCTTGGGGATGCAGTTCAAGGATAAACGTGAGGCAATGTTGGCAGTTAACGTGTGGCATGACAATGTGGCTTGAGGGAGTGGAAAAGAGAAAAGAGCAACAGACAGTGGTTTAGCGGGGTTTGTAGAAACTCAACGGAAAATGGCCGATGCAGTTGGTACATTCGCGTTAACCATAGCAGAGTGGATGGAATGTGGAAGGTTACCAAGCTGAACACGGGCCACCGCTGTTTGATGGACCAGAACAAAAACGCAACGTGTCCTCCAGCTACATTGGGGTAAAAAATTATTTATCTTGTTGAGGCTGACCCTGAAATATATGTTAAATTGATTAGGGCTGCTTGTGAAAATAATATGAGTTTGACTTGTACCTATAGAAAAGCTTGGTACGCTCGCCGACATGCTATATAAACACTTTTTGGTACTTGGAAATCAACTTTCCAGGTACTCCCACAGTATATGCGGGCACTAAAGGATTCTAACCCTGGTGCTATAGTCATATTTGTTTACCACCCCCAACTTACTGTCAATGGCCCTAAGGTGTTCAAGGCATTGTTCTGGACTTTTAAACCGTTAGTTGACGGTTACAAGTGGTGCCGGCCAATAATTTCAATTGATGGGACACATCTTAGGGAAAATTATAAAAGGGGTACTCTTGGTTGCAAGCACTCTAGATGCCAATCAAATTTTACCCATTGCTTTTGCTTTGGTCGAATCAGAGGCAACTTTCACTTGGTCATGGTTCCTTAACCACTTAAGGGAACATGTTGTCAAAGACTTACAAGTTTGTCTGATTAACGATCGTCATGCCGGCATTCTTAGTACCGTGGCTACTGTCCCCGGATGTCAACCCCCAATGGCAGTGCACCGATATCGCCTTAGGCATTACAGGTCAAATTTCCACACCCATGCAAAAAATAAAGAACTGAAAGATTATGTTTGGATTGCTGCAACACAAAAGAAAAAAAGTAAGTGCGATTTTTATCTTGATCGTATTAAACAAAAAGATGAGGGTGCATTTAACTGGTTGATGCAGCAACCCAAAGAGTTGTGGACTTTGGCATACGATGGGGGAAAATGTTTCAGTTGCATGACGATAAACATGTCTGAGGCGCTTAACAGCGTTCTCAAACAGTCTAGGGCGCGCTGCCTTTGAAAGCTCTTGTTGAGATGATTTTTTTTCAAACTTGTACATTATTTTGACACACATCGAGAAGACGCCAATGGTTGTCAAAAGCCATTCCCTAAGAGAACATGGGATCAGTACTTCACGTACGAAGAAAAAGAAACAAGTTTGACTGTGCAAAGACACCACAAAGACCAAGGCATCTATAGGGTCATGTCCCGACATAAAGGACTTGGCGAAGGTGGAAAAATATACACGGTCAACTTATCTGTTCGTGCGTGTAACGGTGATAAGTGGTCTACTTATTCAACTCCATGCTCACATGTCATTGCTGTGTCCAAATCTATCATGGAGGATGCTTCTAACTATATCCACACTGTCTATTCTCTCGAGCATTATAGAAATACTTACAAGTCTATTTTATACCCTGCACTAGATCCAATTCATTGGAGACCTCCTCATTTTGATATGACACATCACCTTCCTAACATGAAAGATACGCGGGTGGGTCAACCTCAAAGGCGGAGATTTCAAATGCCTATGGACACAGAGAACAGGGGAACTCAAAGAGAAAAAAAGTGAGGCCACTGTAAACAAGTCGGCCACAACCGGAAGACTTGCCCTATGTTAGCAAATCTTGACCAAACACCTCCTACACATTAATTGTATTTAAATTTTACTTATTTGTAATATTTTAGAATGTAAAAATATACAAAGTTTGTTTCAAATGTATTTAAAATATACTTACAAAGTTGTTTTAAATGAATTTAATTTTTTTCATTCAATATAAAAAAATTGCAAACATTACAATGACTTATTATTAAAGTTGACGTAATAATTCGGCAAAATCATCATTCACGGGCCTATAATCAAGAATATCGTAAGGGGCTGGATGAATTTGTACATGGTCACCGGGGTGTAATCTTGAAAACACAACAAACTCATCCCACCCCAAAAAATAGTAATCGTCTCCGTCTCCGCCTCCGTCTCTAACCACTTGGAGTGTCGATTTGTTCCCGTGAAAATTGTGCATGTATAGTACTTTGGGGATTCCAAGCTGCATTCTGACACACCATTGCATGTAGTTTCTACATATCCACTGCACACGGGAAACAACATTACACACATCTGAGAGGAAATAAATTATTACTAAAATTTTAATATTACAAAACGTACAGGTTTAGAAAGCGCCGAATATGTTTTGTGAATGTCTATTCGAAAACTCTGCCGGAAAAAAGCCCCGTCATAAGGATACAATAATTCTCCCTTCAGGTAACCTATCCTGGGCCCTCCCTTAACAGAAATATCTAGTACATTCATTGGAGGGGTCGAAGATTGTTGTCACGCAAAAATTGTTGTAATCCTCCGTCTAGGTAGTACATATCATCTATTTTGGTTACATAAACAAACCATTGATTCCCAAAGTCGTCCGGAAAAAAGTCCCGTCATAAGGATACAATAATTCTCCCTTCAGGTAACCTATCCTGGGCCCTCCCTTAACAGAAATATCTAGTACATTCATTGGAGAGGGTATAAAATGAACTTTATCTGTGGGTCGAAGATTGTTGTCACGCAAAAATTGTTGTAATCCTCCGTCTATGTAGTACGTATCATCTATTTTGGTTACATAAACAAACCATTGATTCCCAAAGTCGTCCTTCAAATAGACAGAACTTGCTAACTCGATACCAGTTTGCTCCAACCAATTTGTGTAGCTTGATGGAAGACACTACCAAAAAAAATAATTACTTAGATAGCTAAACACATCTCATTTAAAAAAACTTTCACAAATCAAAATAAAATCCTACCATTTTTCCAGCGGTTTGATTTCCGACAACAATTCTAAATTCGTGTTTGAAATACTCTTCCAGGCCGGGATCCATTTTGCTATTCATTACTCCCTCCATTCCAAAATAAGGTTAACATTTGGGACTTTAATTTTGTCCCAAAATAAGGTTAACATTTGGATTATCAATGAGAATTTAATGAACTTTTACCATTTTTACCCTCTTATTACTTTTTTTTTTAAACACAATTTCAATTTTCAAGATGTATTTAATGAGGATATATTAGTCTTTTAGCTTTAGCTTTTTATAATTTTTAGGAATTTCTTAATTCATGTGAAATGGTCAAATGTTAACCTTATTTAGGGATGGAGGGAGTATCAATTTATATTAGGGAAGATAGGATTTTTTTTATGAAGAGGAGAGGATAAGGAAATTTTAGGTTTGAGAATTGAAAATGTTGTAGATTGTGGAGAGGTTGAGAAGTTATTTATAGAGGTAATTGGAAAATCAAAAAATAAAATTTTGACGGACTAGTCTCTAAAAATCGGTTAGGAATGTGAACGAAAATACCAAAACCGTTCAGAAAATTCCGCTCAATAATGCATGGTCAATAAAGTTAAAGTGCGAAAAGACTAGACATTGCAAAAGGACTGCCAAAGTTCCGTCCTCAAGGTCACAGAATTTTTTTAGGGTTTTTAGGGTTTGGTTCGAATTAAAGATTGCCAGTTGAGAACGGAAGTGGGACTTCCGTCCTGGGTCCACTTCCATCTTGGCTGACGTGGCAAGGCGCGTCTGGGAGTTGGCCATGTCAGCTAAGACGAAATCCTGGCAAAAAATGTTGCTCCCCACTTTTTGCATGCCACGTATGACCATTATATTAAACCAATGTTACTCTAATGCAAATCTCAAAATATTGTGATCGGATGAAGTTTTAAATTTACTCTAAACTAATAATATTTATGCACGTAAAAAATATTAAAAAGTGTACTAGATCATCTCTAGTTGAAAATAGATATTTCTATACAAAGATTCTTGATCTTAATTAGAAGGTATATTATATCAGAAGGAATTTTTTATCCCCGTTCGATATCTCATTCTCTCTTTTACTAATAAGAAATTAACATGTGTCAATTATCTATTCGTAAAAAAGAAAACGTATATATACGACTTTTAGCCATACCATATACCACTTGCATTACTGCAATACGTGTTTATCGTCCGATATTTTCTCACTTCTGTCAATTTCTCTCTCCATAACCAAAAAAAATGAAAATTGACAACGACGACGACGACGACGACATCGTTTCATCTCCGGTGACAACTACTGAATTCCGGCAAAGGTGGGACGTTTTCTTAAGCTTCAGAGGGGAAGATACACGACACAACTTCACCGGACGACTCTACAAAGCCCTAAATTCAGAAAATATCCGAGTATTTCTAGACGACGCCGGATTGAATCAAGGAGACGAGATCTCTCATGGCTTAACGGAAGCGATCGTCGATTCCGCGGCCGCCATTGCCGTTATTTCACCCAATTATGCTTCCTCAAGGTGGTGTCTTGAGGAACTAGCTTGTATCCTTGAGAACCGGCGGCGGCTTCTTCTGCCGGTGTTTTTTCAAGTTGATCCGTCACATGTTCGCCGTCAGGAAGGACCGTTTAAGAAGGATTTTGAAGGTTTAGAGAGAAGGTTTGGGGTAGAGAAGGTGGTGAGATGGAGGGAAGCTATGGAAAAAGCCGGTGGCATTAAAGGATGGCCGGTTTACCACAACAGGTATTATCCATGTTTTTTTCTTCTAATTATCAACATAAAATCGGTTTTTGGATCATATGCGAAACATGAACTGGTGGTGTTATATTTATTTGTCCTTGGATTTGTTGATATGAAAATCGAGTTTTGTTAAAAAAAAACTAATATTTTTTCGAACAAAATCTATCCATTAGATTAACTCATACATGTGTGGATAATATTTATTCCGCACAAGATCCCATAAAAAATCAAGATCTCTTAGGAGAAAAAAATGAAAATAGCTCAATTTTTTTTTATAAGATCCAAAATTCAACAGATATCGGTGTCTGCTCTTGCGATACAGAGTTTTCTATGAGTTTAACTCATCTAATAACAGATAAATATTGTACATGTGCAGACATAATATTTATTACCAGATCAGATAAAGATAGAAAATCAAGATCGCTCTAAGAAAAAATAAAAATAGCTGTACTTTTTTCATAAGGTCTAATATTCAACAAATAACTGTGTCTGCTCTTGCGATGGCACTCTATTCACCCTAAATAGTTTTAGTCTCCAAAGGTTTTGACAAAAAATTCTATAGTAACATATATTATGCTCTTTCTTTCAAATTTAAATATTTCATTTTGATTTAGGGCTAAAATTAAAAGATTGTTTTTAATTTTAGATACGATTGAAATTTTAGCTATATTTAGAATTAAGACATTTAATTTTGGATGTCTCAATAAGAGCAATTTATTTGCATGTGTCAAAATTGCCCCTCTAATATCTCAATTAGTAAATCTTTTAATTATCTTTATTATTTTCTCTCATCCCTAATTTCTTCCCCCAATGTGATTCCTATTTTATTTTTTCTTCTTTCCTCCTATTATTCCCTCTAATCTTGACTGATTTTTTTTTATCTTCTCTCTCCTTTCCTTCCTTATTATTCTCTCAGTCTTTTGTGTACGGTAATAATGAAAAATCAGTAATAAAATAATACAATTTATTTGATTCTTTTATGGATTTGTAACATATATAATTTTTTTTCCTCTTGGTAATCATCCTTTTAAGATGATCATAAATGGTACAAATATTTTCTTATAAAAGAAGATTAAATATGTATTATACCTGTTTGTTTTACCAAATACGCTATAACTATCTTCTTATTTGTTTGTTAGTAATTTGATGAAGGATCTGAAGCTTCTTTAATGTTTAATTAACAACCCACTTTATAGTTATTATTATTATTGATATTCCTTTGATAGAAGATTAGGAGAAGAATGGTGAAGGAAATGAGATAGAAGATAAAAAAATCACGTCAAGATCAGAGAGAATAGTGGAAGGAGAAGAGACTAGGAAAAATAAAAAAAGAATCACATTAGGGAGAGAAATTAGGGGTGAGAGAAAATAGTAAAGATTTACTAATTGATATGTTAGAGTGACAATTTTGTCATATGCAAATAAATTGCTCTTGCATATGGATATTTGCTTTGGCATTATCACTACCCAAGTACTTAAGCTTCTCATACTAAGTTCATCTCTAACAACAACTATACTCCCTAAGTTCATATTTTGATGTCCTATATTAGGCAAAAAATCATATGCCCCGTTTATGTTCACATTCCTTTACACAATCAATCACAATTCGCTATGTGTATATATAATTGGAAAAAATGTTCACATAGCTAATTATGATTGGTTGGAGACAGAAATAGGGACATACACGAGGACATACGATTTTCACCCCTATATTACCCCTTTTTCTAAATTATGTTTATATTTCAAAAAATGTCTTAACGTGGGGGTAATGAATTCAAATCTCTTCCCCACTTCTTAAATACCCTATTTCTTATAATAGATAGGTCTCCTCCCCCAATAAAAAAATTAAAAAAAAAAAAAGCTTATATATTTACCAAAGTTTAAGAACTGATTATGATGTTTAAATTTTCAAGATATCAACTTTATATATGATTTTAATTGAACTAATCAAACTTTTTGTTACGTTTTACTTTCCAGATACTTAGTACAAAGGTGATCTTAAATCTCATGCTAGATCTGAATCATGTTATAAGTTGAACAATACACGTCACCGAGTAAAATCTTGTAATAAAGTACACAATCAGTAATTAAAAGTTAGAACTTCCATTTAATTACCACTATCCAACAAAAAAAATAAAGAACATATATTTATGCATATTAGGTTGTTTAAAAAATAAAAAATCTAGTGTAGTCATTTTCAAGGATTATTTATAGAAGTTCTCTTATTCATGCTAAATTTTATTTTTATACCTAATGTGTTGCCTGTATATTTAAATATAATTAAAAAAATTTAGTCTTAAATTTGAGATTGACCGGATAGTATTATAATGTATGTGTACTTTGCTTTAATATAGTATTCATATGTGAAAAGGAGAGGGAAATAATCCTATTGAAATCAGAATAAGAGGCATACACTTCCTCACTCACACACACACTAAAAAAGAATAAAGGGCATCCATGATGGTTCCAACTCAATTTATTAGTGGGTAGGGAATGAGATACAAAATATGATAGAAAATCCTTACTGCTTAATTAAATAGTGTGTATTACACTCGCAAATAATGTATGGATAGAAAAGGAAGAGAGATAATCAATAAGAACAACAATATTTTTAACGTGGTTCGGTACCTACGTCCACAGCCCAAAGGGAGAAAATCTACTATTGTAATTTTTGCACGGAACAAAATTACAAACCCTCTCAATTGTGTATTTTTTTTTAAAAGAATATTACAAACCCTCTCGCAAATCAAATTCAGTAAACTTCAAACATAACATAGGAGATGTTTATTTTTAAGTACCTCCAACCTCACATGTTCCCAACATATCCGATGTGGGATTTGGAGAAACTTCTACATATCCTCCCTTTTGCAATATCCCAAATTACATCAGAAACAGAATATTGGAATATTGAGAATCTCTAACAGTATTTGCAGGAAATAAGATGATTCTCAACTCACAATAAGTTTCCTCACAAACTAATTCTAAATCCAAATGTGTTGGCAGCGAAGAAGATCCGTATTTGATCCAAGGCATAGTACAAAGGATTTTGACAGAGCTAAGCAACTCCCCCATGAATGTAGCTCCATATGTTGTGGGACTCCATAATCAACTGGAGGAGCTGATGGAATGTTTTAATCTCAAATACAATGGTGTCATGATTTTGGGTTTACATGGAATGGGCGGCATTGGAAAAACAACTCTGGCCAAGGCTCTTTACAATAAACTCTCCCGACATTTCGAAGCTTGCAGTTTCATTTCAAATGTAAGAGAAGCGTTTTTCGAGCATCGAGGCCATTTTACCCTCCAAAACAAACTTATTAGTGATCTTTCATCAGGGAAGATCAGACCTATTATTGATAATGTTAATGCTGGTTTGCTAGCAATCAAAGAGATAGTTCAGAGAAAGCGGGTTTTTGTAGTAATAGATGACATCGATCATGAAGAACAACTTTATGCGTTAGCTGGATCGCGAAAATGGTACCTTGAGGGAAGCCGAATAATTATCACTACAAGGGATACTGCAGTTTTGAAAAAAACTGATTTCGTAGATCAAATGTATGAGGTGCAAAGGTTGAGATTTTCTGATTCACTTAAACTGTTTAGTTATCATGCATTTAGAAGAGAGAATCCTATAGAAACCTTCGTGGGATTGTGTAAGAAAATTGCTAAAGCAACTGATGGAATTCCTTTGGCTTTGGAGGTTTTTGGTTCATTCCTATATGATAAGAGAAGAGTTGAGGAATGGGAGGATGCTCTAGAAAAGCTTAAGCGAATTCGCCCTCATAAGCTTCAAGATGTCCTGAAGATTAGTTTTGATGCACTTGATGTTGAAGTTCAATGTGTATTCCTTGACATTTCTTGTTTGTTTCTGAATTTGCAAATGAATCGAGAAGAAGTAATTGATGTACTGAGAGGCTGTGGCTTTGCAGCAGAGACTGCACTCGCCGATCTTGTTTCAAGATCCCTTATCAAATTTATCGAGTGGGATCAGTTGTGGATGCATGACCAAATTCGAGATATGGGAAGACAGATTGTTGAGAAAGAAGACTTGTTAGATGTTCATAAGCGTAGTAGAATCTGGAAACGTGATGATGTGTTGAGTGTTTTGCACGGTAGGAAGGTACGACTTCTGTCCTACTTTCTATTTCATCATCTGTTCTAGTATCATCAAACTGTCACGTGTCTATCTCTCTTTTTTTTTTTTTTTTTTAAAGAAAGATATTACCTATTGAGGAGTAACCTTTTCGTGTGGGGGGGTGGGAGGAACGTGACAGTTTTTTTTTCAGATTAAGCTAAACTGATGAGACATAAAATTGTACAGACGATTGCATACTAATATTCGCCCTTTCTTTTCACTTTACAGCTTCCAAAACCTTAAAATATCTACAAGTAAATAAATGCCTTGTTTTGATTACAGGGCACAGGAAATACTCGAGGGATTATCTTAAACTTTGAGAATACTTTTGACAAGATCAAGAGTTCAAAATCAATAGCTTGGGATCAATTTCGTGAATCACCCAATTTGACCTCTGCAATCACATACCTTCGGGAGATGTATAAAGAATATTATCAACGTCGCGATGCAGGGAATGATGGTGAGGTTGTTAAGACCACGTCTCTTGAAGCAATGGCGAATCTGAGGTTGCTACAACTCGGAAATGTGAAACTGGAAGGAAATGTACAACGTTTACCATCTTCGTTGAGATGGCTACAATGGAAAAATTGCTCGCTAAGAAACCTTCCTTCTGATTTTTGTCCAAGGGAATTGGCTGTCCTTGATCTCTCAGAAAGCAAAATCGAAACAATCTGGAGAAGGAAATGGAGCTGGAATGGTATAAAGGTACTCAACTTTTAAGTCCTTTTACATGTGGTTTAATACATATATAGGTTATTAATGGGGTCGGAAGTGTTGTGCCAATTGCGCTAGCCAAAAACTGACTGCACAAACTGCCTTGATTCATTGACAAGATTGTATTTCTGGTACTCTGTAGGTGGCTAACCAACTAATGGTTTTGAATCTCCGGCACTGCTACAACATTACGACGACTCCTGATCTTTCAGGACATCTAAAATTGGAAAAGCTGATTTTGGAGAGGTGCTGTGAACTCCAAAGGATTCATCAATCAATTGGAGACCTGACTTCTTTACGCCACTTGAACTTGAGTGGTTGTTCTAGCCTTGTCGAGTTTCCTGAAAATGTCAGTGGACTGAAAAGCCTAGAGATACTTGATCTCTCCGGTTGTAGAAAACTGGCAAAGATTCCCACGGACATAGGAAGCGCGAAATCTTTAAGGATACTTCTACTTGACGAGACTAGAATTGATAAATTACCCGAAAGTATTTTCCGCCTAACAAAACTTCAAAACCTTGGCCTGGACCGTACCTCAGAGCTGAAACATCTTCCTAAAGGCATAGGGAAGTTAGCATCTTTGAAGGAACTTTCCCTTAATGGTTCAGCAATCGAAGAAATTCCTGAATCTCTTGGTTCATTGGAAAGTCTCGAGACACTAAAGTTGACATGGTGTAGATCTCTTACAGCAATTCCTGAGTCAGTTGGAAACCTCAAGTCCCTTAAAAAATTGTTGCTCGATGGCAGTTCACTAGAAACATTTTCAGAATCTATCGGTTTCTTACACTGTTTAAGGTTGTTGTCACTTGGAAACTGTTCTTACCTCAGCAGATTGCCTGTTTCCGTCAAAGGATTGATTTCAGTAACTGAGATTAACCTGAGTTACACACGAATCACCGGTCTACCTGATGAGATTGGTGCCCTGAAATCTGTCAGAAAGTTTCAGATGATTAAGTGTAAATCTCTTGCATCATTACCGGACTCCATTGGAAATATGTCGGCTTTAGAGAACTTGATCATAACAGATGCTGCCATCATAGAGTTGCCAGAGTATATAGAATTGTTGGGGAATCTCATCCAGCTAAACATAAACCAATGCAAGAAGCTACAAAAGCTACCCTCTTCAATTGGAAAATTGAAAACATTGCGCCGACTACAAATGGAGGAAACAGCTGTGACACAATTACCTGAAACTTTCGGGCTTCTTTCAAACTTATTGGTATTGAAAATGGCCAAGAAACCGAACCAAGGGAATCCCAGACCGAGTGAAGAAATGGGAGCCAAGTGCATTGTACTTCCAGATTCTTTCTCAAGTCTTTCTTTGTTAAGAGATTTTGATGCTCGAGCATGGAAGATATCCGGGAAAATACCAGACGATTTTGGAAAGCTGTCAATGTTAGAAACTCTGAATCTCAGCCATAACGACTTCTCAAGCCTTCCAGCTAGTTTGAGAGGACTTTCTTGCCTCAAAAAGCTTCAGCTCTCCAATTGCAAAGAGTTGAGAAATCTTCCGGCTCTCCCCTCAAGTCTGACGGAATTAAACGCCTCAAACTGCAGGGCACTGGAAAATGTTAATAATTTCATGAATCTTGAACATTTAGAGGAGCTAAACCTTGCAAATTGTGAAAAGTTGATGGATTTACCAGGAATTGAAGGCCTAAAATCCTTGCGACGCCTGCACATGTGTGGCTGCAGATCATCTGCTGGAGCAGTAAAGATGAAACTTGACAAGGTACGCCTGCCCCGGACATTTTTAGAATTACTCTATAGGTATAAGATTTCCTATGCTTTTGATGACGTTTTCTCTAAATTCGCCCCCCTCCCCGACTCTCCCCAAAATATTTTGCCAAAGCTCCTTCATAGATTCTCGCCCCACAGATTCAATGTTCCGTGTAACTCAAACTGTGTGCATAAATGTTTGATGTGTCTGAATCCAGGCTGCTGTGAAGAGGTTATACAACTTGAGTATTCCTGGAAATGAAATACCATATTGGTTTATTCAAGATTCGGTATATTTTTCAAAACGAAAGAACAATGCGATTGTAGGTGTTGTTATAGCTGTTATTATCTCTATCAGTCACGAAGTGCCAGACGATTTAAGAGATCAGCTGCCGGTGATACCTGATATCCAGGCAAAGATCCTGAGGATGAAGAAACCAGTTTTTAGCAGTGCAATGTACTTAGCTGGAGTACCTAAAACTGATGAAGATCAACTTTATTTGTGCCAGTATGAGCCTTATCATCCCTTGGTTACCATACTAAAAGATGGTGATGAAATACAGGTAACAACGCACAACCCTCCAATTCTTAAAGGGGTTCATCTAAAAAAATATGGGATAAATTTAGTTTTTGAAAATGATGATGATTATGGTGGTAATGAAGATTCATTGGATGAAAATCAACAATCTGCATCAGAGAAATTGAGAAGGTTTATAGTTAGTACTGATGATGATGATGGCAATGGTGACTGCGTCACAGCTAGAGAAGAGGAAGAAGATGAAGAAGACGAGAAACATAAGATTTTTAGCTTCTTCCATAAGATGTTTAGAATTTTTTGTTGCAGCTTTGCTTATGGTGATCTTCCGGACCAGAAATAAGGCTGGGGAAAATATAAATTAAAGTTTAACAAGACCAGTTTTTTTGGTAGATATATTTTATAGAGAAATCCGCTATATATATACACTAACTATTTTTTTTTCTCTAATTAGTATAAACTTTAATTTAAGTCATTAATGGTACAACAATTTTACTCGGCTGGCTGCTCTGTTTGTCAAATTAGTATTTCCGTTAATTTCTCTGGCCAAACCCACACGTGATGTGCACATGTTTCCGAAATTGAGGGTAAAATTGTCATTTTAATCTTTCTTCCCCCAACTTCATCTTCTTCAACTAAACCACCACTACCATCATCTTCAATTGGAGGAGCTTCATTCAGATCAAACTCCAATACTCTTCCGCCACCACAAGTATGACTAACTTCACCTAGAGATGTCACCTAGCTTGATAGAGGAGCTTCAGCACTCCATTTTTTCCGGCCCCGGCGAGAGTCAAAAAGTCCCCATCACCGACTACCATTTCATTTTCTTTGGTCATAATTTCTTGAGAAAACAGTCCCAGTCGTCCCCCAATTATTTTCATTTCGCCTCAATAGTCTTAGTATGTTTTTTTTCTTTCTAAAGAATCTTCTAAAAATTTACGGTTAGCTAAAGAGTATTTTCCGTCAAAATGTGATAAAAATCTATTAATTTCTGAGGTAAATTAGTCATTAAACACATATCATCTTCTTCTTCCTCATCACAGCCACCTCTCCCATCGGCCACCATCTCCTATTTTTACCGGCCACTACTTCCCACCACTGCTCCAGTTAGTCCAAAAATCAAAGTGTAACGCTTCTTACTTGAAGAACCCTTCTTGGAATGAATTTGAATATTGAAAATACAAGAAATGGCACCATCACTTTCTCGTCCAAATTGATTAACAATCCCAGCAACATACAAAATTGTGAAATAAAAACAATCTCTAGCATGAGAACTATTACCATCAACTCTAACCAAATCTGTCTAAATCTTAAGACCCGCATTTAAACACGAATCACAGGCTGTAAAATCAGCCTTGCAACTCGAATCAAGATGATTCAAAGGCCCAAGCTTGTTGACCCAATCTTGAGTTGTCTCAATAGAAGCACAGAAATCAGGGCTAATCACAAATTGAACTGGATCAAAGCATAAAGAAGTTAAATTAGAAGGTAAATATAAAGAACCAAGCTTGGATTTGAAATCATTCAGACAAGAAATTGAGGTTTCCAAATTGGGTAACTAGAACAAAGATGTTTCTTTTAGCCTCCTTGCAAAAGCAATCCCATAAAGGGAAATCAGGGTTTGACAATACTGGCTACTGGAATTAGAACTATTTGAAGAAGAAATATGATTCTTGCAAGAATCAGTAGACCATGGGATTCTCCCAACATAGTTTAGATGCATAGGACAAGAACTACTATTGTTAGAAGCTGCAAGAACTGATGAAGAAAGACAAAAAAAAAAAGTATGAAAATCAAGAAATTGGAATTCATCATCCTCATTTCTTGATTTTCTTTCTTCCAAATGTGAATCAAAACTCAAAAGATGAAATCTTTACCGGTGGAGGTGGTAGGAAGTAGTGGCCGGTAAAGATAGAAAGTGGTGGCCGGTGGGGGAGGTGGCTGTGATAAGGAAAAAAAAGATGATATGTGTGTAATGACTATTTTACCCTTGAAATTAACGGATTTTATCACATTTTGACGGAAACAACTCTTTAGGCTAACTGTAAATTTTTAGAGGATTCTTTAGGCAGGAAAAAAATATACTAAGACTATCGAGGCGAAATGAAAATAATTGAGGGACGAGTGGGGCAGTTTTCTCCAATTTCTTGATTTCCTTTGTTATGGTTAAACCTATGACCACCTAAAGGCTGATGTGTAGGGAAGCTTTATCAATTTATTATAAGCATCCTACTTAGGGATGGCAATGGGGCTAGGTGGGGACGGGGTCTACGATCTCCATTCTAGGCCCCGCCTCTTCCATCACGTTCCTATCCCCGGCCCAACCCTGTCACTGGAGACGAACTGTGATCCCATCCCTAGTTTAAGTGGAGACTCAGCCCCAACTGGGGGAAAGCGGAGATTTTTTCTCCCAGATTAAAACAAATTAGAGAATTTCAACAAAAATCTCCCAATACAACCTTGAAAAAATAATATATAATTTTAAAATAAAAAATTCTACCGATATTTTAGGGGATGCAGTAGAATGGAAGGGATAATGAGTGATGCGCCGGTGAGGATGAAAATTGAAAAGAGAGTAGGATTACAATAAATTTTAGGAGATGAAGGAGTCTATGGAGAGAATTTGAGATTTCTTACTATCTTCTCCAATATTTTAGGTGTCTTTCCTTTTTGTATAGATATTTTATTATCTTTCTATTTATTATTTTAGAAAAGACATGTGGGCCGGGCCGGGTCGAACTGGGCCGGGATATTACTTCTCCCGCCTCAGGCCAAGGCCCCGACCCCGATTTATCCCCATCCCTACCCCCATCTCCAGCTTAAACCGGGAAATTTCCGACCCAACTGGGTCGGGCCGATCTGAATCCCAGATTTAATCGACGTCATTCCCATCCCTAATCCAACTTTCCAAAAGAGGTTTCTTTTTGCTGCTGATCCCTCGGCTACCACTTTTAGCAGTAGCCAACCAATTACTATTCCCTCCATTCCTAGATGTAAGACTTTCATTATATGTTGTGAAAATTAAGGAAGCAAAATTTAAAATATTTTAATAATTAAAATACAATATTGCTCTCTTAAATATGACATGTATACCACTAATTCTATTTAAGAAAGTAATATTGATATTTTTATTATAAAAATATCCTAATTTTTACTTCCTTAATTTTCGCAACATATAATGAAAGTCTTATATTTAGGAATGGAGTTAGTACTATTTAAAGATTTCGTCATATCAATCCGAGCCGCAGCCACAAAAGAGAGTAATATTGGTATTTTAATTATAAAAATATTTTAATTTTTACTTTATTAATTTTCACAATATTAATTGAAAGTTTTATATTTAGGAATGGAGGGAGTAATTATTTAAGTTATGTTTTTCAGTTTTACTCTTACTCCAACCACCTTTTTAATGCTCATAGTTAATTAAATTGACAATTTCAACACAAATCAAGAGGGGGTGGTTAATTAGTTACAAAATATTCAAGAAATGATTGACTAGTTAAAAAATATTTATTAGGGACATTCTAGATATCAACCCATACTTTACCATATAATTTACCAAAAATTGAATCCTCGCATTAGTCAGTTGTGATGATTAATTTGCGACGAGGGAGTATTTTAGTAAAACCATAAATTACCAGAAAAGTAAATCAGCAAATGGAAGGAGAAAACAAGAAAATAAAAATATCACTCTTTGTAATATTTTTTTTGTAGATGGGTGATTCAGCTTTCTCCGATTGTGTGATACTTGGGACCTTTTACTTACGTGTTATTGATGTGTAATTAATTTTTGTCTGATTAATAGCGTTTGCGTGATTTATTCGTGGTAATGTTATTACGTGTCTATTTAATTTTTATAACATGTTACATGTTATCTTGTGCACGTTTTGTTGAGGGGTGTTTCGCACGCGTATCGTAGATGGGGATTTAGTTGTAATTCACTTAGAGGAGAAGTCTAATTAGATTGAAATTGGAATTACAGTAAAACCTCTATACAGTAATACTCTAGGGACCGGAGAAAAATATTATTATAGGGAGGTTATTCTTAAATAGAGGATTACATATAAAAATTAGAATTTTAAAAAAAATAACTAATATACATTTTATGAAACTTGTAAATGAGTCTCTTCATATTTTGAAAACATGAATTTGAAAGATATATATATATATATATATATATATATATATATATATATATATATATATATATATATATATAAAAAAAGATTCATGAGTTAAAAAAATAAAAAAATAAATGTACGTACATTATGTATGTACATTGTGTATATATTAGATTTAGAAGATTCATTCATGTACATACAGTATCTAGAAAATGTAAAAAAAAAAAATTGCATATACATCATGTATGCATTTAAAATATTCACTCATATATGTCGTATATTCGAAATGTCTTTTCGTTTGTTTTCTTTTTATTATACATATATAAATACTAGTATAATCATAAATTTTATTATCATTCCAAATCATACATTTTCTACTTCAAGCAAGTCATTGTACCAAAAAATAAACGAACTCAAATCACTAAAAGTATACGTGTCGAGTTGCACAACATGAAAGAAACCAACCCCAGTTGGATATTTTATATAGATATATAAATATATTTAAAATTTAATGTTATTTTATTACTATATAGAGGTAAAATTCTTAAGCATGATTCTAAAAAAACATGAAATATTACAATGTATAGTTTATTCTTATTTATAACTGGTCCGGAGTTGGGACCATAAATTTTTATTACTATAAGAAGGTTATTCTTATATAGAGTATTACTGTATAGAAGTTTTACTGTAATTAGGAGTTTTAATAGAATTGGATAGTTATCATATATGAATAGATTAATTAATGGGAATCGGGTAACCCATGTGGTAAGGCTACCCGAACACGGGCCTGAGGTCCCGTGTTCGATTCCCATATTTCCCCAAGTGGGGCAAATAATTTCTCCTCCTTATGAGGCTAAAATTCCCTCCCCAAGCATGGGGCATGCTACAATCTTCCTATCTAGGGTACTCTCCGTTCTCTCCCCCTCGGGGGCAATCGCCCAACGGGCGTAAAAAAGAAAAGAAAAGAAAAAAAGAATAGATTAATTAAGGGAAATAATAAAAAAAGAAAGAAAACGGGGGATCACTTTTTTTTTTATTTTTTTATTTTGAAACTAGACCATTTATAAGTATGGTCCAGTTTATTACAATTATATATTATTATAAGACCTCACCAGATGAGGAGAAGTAGAAGCCCTCGAGAGGGGAGAAGTAGAAGTCCCGTTGAGCGGGTGCCCCGTGAGGAGTAGTAGAAGTCCCGTTGAGCGGGGGGCCCGTGAGGGGTGTATAAGACCTCACACAAGGGAACCAAAGAAATGACAATTAAATCATTCCCCTTGTGTGAGGGAGGTATCGAACCTGGACCTCGGTCACAGGCAGTGGATGTTACCCATTGGGCTGCCTTCGATAAACGGGGGATCACTTGCAACAGGGGATCAGTTTCGGACAAGAAGAGAGAGAAACGGCTGAGCCGAAAAAGGTTTTGAGAGTGTTTTTTGGGGAACTTTGAGAGATCACAAGTGAGTGGTTCTTGTCCGTTTTCGACGCACGATATATTAAAACAATGGCATTCGCGATACCTACGAGTGAGCGCAGAAGGAAGTCAATTTGGACGAAAAATATCGCACAGGGAGCGGGGGAAGATTTTCTAGAAATTCTGGTTTCGGATTTTGCTTGCTTTAATTACTTTTGATAAGGTAAGGACCTTATCGTAATGTAATTTTTTGTCCATAATCATACATGTACAATGGGTACTGTTGGGTTTATGATTTGGGATTGTTTGGGCATTATATATATATATATATATATTGCATAAATTGATGAGAATACGAAGTAATTATATGTTTTACGTTTTATCGTTTTGTTGTCATGAATATTGATAATCTCCATGTTATGTAATCTGAAATTGTACTTGCGTTTATCTATTCTTATTACATCTATTATTGCCTATCGTTATTGTGAATTGTGGAAGTTGAACGTAAATGTTAAATGGGTCGTGTTATTTGTTATTTGTTGGATTACTATTGGTCGTCCTATTTGGTTGAGTTGCCGTCATCTTAATTGGTCCTTTTAGGTCTATTTGGTATTGTCGTCGTCATCTATTTAATATTGGTCGACGTCGCCTCATTTGAGCTCTTATTTACGAAAGATGTGTAGCAGGATACGTCCACCTTATATACCGCTGAAACCCGGGAGTTCGCGATAAGTGTGTATGTGGATATGTGTGACCCGGACCCTAGCGGGAGAAACAAATTGAGGCTGCTAATGGGTTAACAGGATGACACATATGAGATAGAAATTTCCAATGCTCATATGAAAATGGTGGTTTTTACTTTCCCTTAACTCTTTTCCACAGGGTGCTGATACTGTAATTTATGAGAGATTGGCCAAGTGGAGCTTGCTCGATTTATGAAAGACTCCGTGAAGAATCAGCTGAAAAAGAGCAATGAAGAAGCGCTAGAACATCTTCCTACTACATCTGGAAAGAAAATGGCTCTTGTGATTGATGGGAAGTGTTTGATGTATGCATTAGATCCGAGCTTACGTGTAATGCTTCTAAAATTGAGCTTGATGTGTAGCGCAGTTGTCTGCTGTCGAGTTTCTCCTTTACAGAAGGCACAGGTGAGATTCATAAATGCAGTTCTGTATTCAGTCTGACCAGAAGAGTTGAAATTGAAGCATGTTCCTCTTTTACATATGCTTTTGAACTCTTCCTTTGGAACCGGCTGGGATATTGTGAACATGAAAAGGAATGAACAGAGATGTAATTGAGGGTTTCTCATCCTCTTTATTGAGTCTCGTCTCATCTCTGATGAAAATATTCATCATCTTACTTAAAAGAGAGTTTGTTTCTGCTTACATTTGCAAGTTCTAGAAGCAATTCTCTCTCAGATTTTCTTTATAGTGGGATTATAAGAGGGAATATATTACCAGGTTGGGTTTGAATAAAACCTGCTGTGGTGGCTAGTTGATATAAATGGCGATAGTTGGAGTAATTCTTAAAATTGTTAGGTACTTAGGCACATATACAATCCAAAATATTTCTCTGGGCTGTTGGTGCAGGCATTGGATTGTATAACTTCTGCTGCTGTTCCCCATCAGATAATGTCCTCTTACTCTGATACTTTTCTAATGTACTTTTCTTCGGTTTTCTCAGGGTTCAAAGATGGTTCTTCCCTTTGTGATTATCAAATTGTCCAAGAAATTCATAGGCATGAACCGGATAGTAAGTAGTATGGTTGGATTACTAGAGATCTCGGAAACCAGCTTACCCCAGATGAAGCAAGGAGCTATGCCATAATGCAACTACCTTCACAACAGTCGAAGCATACAGGTTTCGCTTTTGATTCCCCTGGTTACGAGTCCTTTTTCGCAGCACAAGCAGGCGTTTTTGCCCCTCAAAAGGCCTGGGATACATCAATTTCTGTACAAATTCTTTTCCTTTGCACCAGTACGATACATCTCGACCATTTTGGAAAGTATGTAAATTCATTGTAGCATATCCCAGGTTATAATCTTGATTTTTTTTTCCTCCCAAGCTTTCCCCCGTCTCGCCAGCCAGTAGGAGGATTACCCCCATTGTAGTTGCAGACTCATACATAGGTTGTATTACCGTATTTTGGGGAATAACCTTGAGCATTCTTTACCCTTTTCATCTATAGAATGATAGTTTTTAACCATGAGGTGTGGCGTGGTGGTAGCTCGCCTCATCCCTTAACCATGAGGTCATGAGTTCGATTCATGGCCAGCCATTTACCTCTTCGGAGAGCCCCGTGGCGAGGGGGATTTAGTCACTGCTATCGGCGGTGGACGTCTAACCAAAAAATGATAGTTTTTTGAAACTAGAACAACTTATGTTTTGAAATAGTATAAATTAGAGCAAATAGTTATTTCTGTCCCAAATAGTTTATTAGTTTCTTTTTTGCTAATTTTGTGTGCTATTTCTGCCACAAAACATTGATTGAATTTCTTTCAAAACTGAAATTTGAGGTGTATGACTGATTTTTTTTTTTTTTTTTTTGCCAAGACAATCTGGACAAGAATAAACATTATACTTAATGTGTCCGTTTGATCTTTGCCCTCAAAAACATGTCTACCATTAGCAACAAATTTTTTTACTGGAATGTTGAGAGAAATTCAAGAGTCACCATCCATCAATTAGAATTTTGTAGGGAAGACCAAACTGTATTTGTTGTATCTTTCATATCCCGAAGAGTCATTTTCTATGAAGAGAGGATTCCTGACATGCTTTATTTCGGCCAATACGGCTGCGAAACGCTTTTGTCCAAAATACACCAAAGATCTCCTCTCCTTTTGTCTCAAAACTATACTATTCTCTCCGTTCACATTTAATTATCGTTTAGAAGATATATATATATATATATATATATATATATATATATATATATATATATAAATATAATTATAATTTACATGTTTTTTATTAGGTATCAATAATTTATTCTAATTATACACTCAATCTATCTTTTATTAAAAAAAAGTAAAAGAGAAGGAGGAAGGAAGGGGTATTATTGAAATTGTGATGGAAAGATTATTGTTTGTTTGAATTCCTTACTTTTTTCAAAGTGTCTTAAACGACCTATATTGAGGAATGAAGGGAGTATACAATAATACCTCCATTCTTTAATATAAGACTTTCATGACATATAACGAAAATTAAGGAAGTAAAATTAAGATATTTTTTTGTGTAGTGTTAGGTAGCTAGAATATAGCCAATCAATTGTCTATAATTGACTATAATTTGGGATAAAATTATAAAATAAGGTGAAATCCTTTATAAAAACAGAGGGTTAAGAGTATTTTATAACCTATTACAGCATAAATGTGAAAGAATTTAACCTATTCTTTAAAAAAACAGAGGGTCAATGGTATTTTATAGCCAATAGCCTTGAGGCATTAATCATTTCCCATTTTTTTAATCAAAATATTAATATTACTCTCTTAAATAGAATTAGTTGTATACAAGTTCTGTTTAAAAGAGTAATATTGATATTTTGACTAACAAAGTACTTTATTTTTTACTTCCTTAATTTTCGCTACATGTCTTAAAAGTCTTATATCAAGAAATGGAGGGAGTAGAAAAACAAGAAAATAATCAAATAATTGCAAAATACAATCATAAGGAAATCACTATAATATGTTTGGATGTTGATCGGAGAATATTACATTAAGAAAAAACACTTCGAGTAACTACGATTATAATTTTCATAATAACATAATAATTTGTATATGGCTTAGTTACCTAAGTTATATATATTTTTCATGATTATTGAAGTAGTAACTGATTTTTTTTTTAATACAGGAATTTGATGGGATTAATTCAGCTAAGACCTGAAGAGTACTTTGATTGACTTTACAAGATTTTTTATAAGGAAAATGATTTACTCCTAGAATTTTGAGGATAGAAACCCTAAACCCCCAAATTGAGGGTGTTAAATGACTATCTCACCCCCTACTGGTATAAGGGATTCACCCAACTATAAGGGCAAAACTGTCCGAAAAACTATTTTAGTCAATCTTTTAGTCAATAATTCTAGTAGCCTAGCAAGGTCCTTTTTTATAAATGTACAACATTTGTCCCTCTTATCCCACCCCACCCCAACTGAAACATATTACATTTAAAGTAATTGAATTAGATACTCCCTCCATTCCAAAATAAATAAGGTTAACATTTCAAATTTTCACATAAATTAAGAAATTACTAAAAACAATAAGAGTCAAAGTCAAAAGACTAATATATCCCTATTAATTACATCTTGAAATTTGGAATTATGGTTAAAGAAAAAAAAATAAGAAGAGAGTAAAAATGGTAAAAGTTTATTAAATGTCCATTGATAGTCTAAATGTTAACCTTATTTTGAGAAAATTTTGAAGTTAAAATGTTAATCTTATTTTGGAATGGAAGGAGTATTATATCTTGTATTTTCTGAATTTGTGATATAGGAGATAAGCTATAGCACTTATATGTAGTGTGGTTGGAATTAAGTGAGAGAGAGAAAGTGACATACAAAATTAGAACAATTTAACATATGGTACTAAACTTGTAAATGAAGCTCTAACTAGCATTTGATTCTCCAACATGCAACTTTTGGTGATGTTTTTAGTGTTGTTTGATTTTGTATGGATAGGTCCTATATATATATATATATATATATATATATATATTCAAAATGGGGGATTGGTGTGCTATATTCCACACCATATATCTCAAAAGCTTCATTTACAAGGAACATCAATAATTTTGCATTCTATTCCAAGTAAATGTTATACAATTATCCTTCTTAGGTCTTGATTTAGATGTTACACAAAATATTATTCCTCAAAAAAGTTGATATTTCAATCAAAAGATTAAAATTTAGCCATATCACTAAGAGTGGTTCAAGTGATTTTAGGCATCTATGTGGACCAAAGGAGGAGCCACAATTAACATCAATGAAATATATTACACATTCAACCTATGTATTATTTATCTATAACCTTTTTTTTTTTTTTTTAGTTTTAGTTTTAGTTAAGTTAAGATGAAAGAGGAAATGATACTCCTTTTGTTCAAACTAAAGGTATGTGTCGTATATAAAATAAATAAAAAGGTAAATATTTAATTCGGAATAAAAAGATGAAGTGTCGACAAACGTATCAATTTGTATTGAATATAAAACTAATTAACCCTCAATAAGTGATGCTTTTAATAAGTCGATAATTTAAGCGGAAACCTATGCTACAAGTATGTATTAATGTTCATTATTTAATCTTACATGTATTTTTACTCCTCATTTCTTTTTGTACATTATATGAACGATCCGACCCGCAAGAATCACGATTGGGAATTACTCTTAATTAATTAAAATTATCACTTTTCAATATAATTAATAGGTAGTTGAATGTGGTGCGAAAATTAGAAGAGAGAGAGAGAGAGAAGTAATAAGAGGTATTTTAAATTTTTATTTATATTTTACCATTTAATTCATTAAGATCTTAATACTCGTGTCTTTGTCAAAATAGACAGATAAATTGAAATAGAGTTAGGAGTATCTAGTATAGTACTAATACATAGGAGTAGACAGACAAAAATAATGGTTAATTAATGATAATTCACCTTGTGAAGAATAAATGTACATGTAGGGCATCTCCTTTTGTTGGCTGTTTCATCAAATACTTAATGTGGAACTGTTCTCTTTGGTTTATTCTGAAGTTACCTTTTCTTGTTGATATTTTCTCTCTAAAAAATAAAAAAAAATAAAAAAAAAGCATTCCAATTCAGCCATGCAGCCACCAAATGCTATGTATCCACTACTCGAAACTTTTTTTTGGGGGGAGGGGTACAGGGATCAAACGAAGGACCGAAGTCCTGCGCTGGATAACCGTTTTCATTGGGTTATCGTGATGCCTGTTCCACTACTCAAACTTGGGAGTGGGGAACTAATTATATTCATTCCCCCAAAGGATTTGTTTGTTCATTGAACCAACTCCAAGATAGGATAAGGGTACTTTTGTAAATTGGGAGGTGATATTTCTGGTCTCATATTCTTCTTCTTAGACAAATATTAAGTATATTCTCACTATTCCTAAATCTATATACAGTAAGAGACTACTATACGAGAAGAAGCGTAATAAGAATCATTAAAACATATTCACCTCTAAATTTTTACAGGCATTGGATGAGTAACATATATATTGTCATGGTTCTTTTATCAATATATACAAAGGACGGAACTAGACATTGGAGATCGGGAGCGAAAACTAATAATATTGGGGGCGAGGCATGGGCGAAGACGGGGTGGGGGGCCGGCGTCCCCAAAATTTTTAAAAATACTATTATTTATCGAAATTTTATGTGTATTTTGGAAAAAATTTGAAATTTTTATCAGTTTTGCCCCTCCAATAACTTTTTTTTTGCCTTTTTTATTGCCCCCAATAATTTTATCAATTTCGTCTCTCAACACTAAATTTCTGACTTCGTTCCGTGGGGCGAGGCAATTTTCTTAACACTATTTTCTCCGCCCTAAGATATTTGTTTGAATTACGGCGGAATCTGGTCATGGTTTCCCTATACGTTACGAATTTTAGGAAGGGCACCAACATTTTTGCATGAAAATACACAAACCCACCAAAGACAAAGCAAACAAATATTGTAAAACACAAAGGGGGTGAATTGGGTTTTAACTAATCTTGTAAACTTTTTCTAAGCTTTGCAATGCAAGTGTAAGTTTGAGCAAGATGATTAAAAGCAAAGCAAAACCCAATAACAAGACAAAGGATTTATAGTGGTTCGACTCACTCAGAATCTACATCCACTACCTTGAGCCGCACCCAAGGATTTTAAACAACTTCACTAAGAAGAATGTTTACACTTGTGGCTAACTCACTAAGAGTTTTACAACACAACCACAACTCAAAACTCACAAAGAGCTTGCCCACACAAAGTAGGACTTTTACAACTTGCCCACACTAAGTAGGACTTAAACAAATAACCCTATCACTAAGAAAGGGAATAAGATAGGTTAAGTACAAAGTTGTTCACTCTTCTAAGTGAAAGATAGATACCTTTTAAATACAAGAAATTCAGCTCTTGAACATATGAAGCACACTCTTTGTCTTGCTTTTGAAAGAATACTCTTGAATGATTTAGATCATAGAGATGAAGAGTATTTTGCTTTGAAAGTCTTTAGACTTGATAAGATATGAATGTTTATTGTATCTCAAAGTCTTGGAGTCATTCTCTAGCTTAAGAGTATATATACATTTCAAAATAGGCTAAAAAACGACTCTTTAACGGTCAAATAACGGCTAGTTTCTCGCAGAGTTCGATTGACCGAACACAGACCTCGGATGACCGAAAGGCCACCTCGGTTGAGCCGAACCTAGGTTGGTCGACCGACCAAGACCCTTAGGTTGACCGAACTTGACTTTTGGTCGACCAAAGCTGATTATCACACCTCTCTGTTTGTCTCGGTTGATCCGAGGAAAAACTCGGTCGACCGACCTCCTGAGCTTTGAGAGATGTTGATTTTTCACACGTTTTGAAATCTATTGAAGTCTAAAAGGTTTTTCTCAATATGTAACAAGTAAGAGCATTTAGAAAACCATTTTAAAAGACTTATACATTGAAATCAAAGGCTTTTGAGATATGAACACATATGAGAATCATTTTGAAACTTTAGCCTTTTGAAAACGTGTTTATGAAAACATGCAAGACTTGAGTGTAGAGCTTATGTTCATGAGAGCTTTGGTTAGAGCTTTATAAGATAACGACTAATGACGACAAAGCTAAACTAACCAAACCTAAGTCTTCAATCTTCAATCTTGATAGATGAGCCTTGAATAACTTTGAATCTTGATACCAATGGCTTTATTGAAGTACTTAGAGCTTCCATAATGAGTTCCGATATTCTATCACAAAGATTAAGATCATTAGACACAACATCAAAAGTTTGTCCAATATCAAAAACTGAGTTTGTTCGCCCTTAGGGCTTACATTGGCGTATGGTATGAGTGGGAAGCCTTAATAAAATCATTATAAAGTGATAGATGTTCCTATCCATGTCACGTTCGAACCAGCTCATCCATCTCTAGGAAAAAATTCTTCAGTTCCAAATTTCTATTTCATTCACTGTTCTACCAATAGATTTTTGTATTATTATTATTTAGTCAGGAAGGGGTATTATCTATTACAAGAAATAGGGGATTAAAAAAATAGGGAGAAGATTCAAACTCATGACCTTTACGTCATGATGACTCAACCTTAACCACTAGACCAATGCCTCATTGACATATTCTACTAATAGATGATTGTCAAGTTTTCTCTTTTTCTTTACGAGTTTCATCATTTTTTAGGTTATAATTTTTTTATTAAAAAATTAACACATATCAATTTTTTATTAATGTGACATAAAATTGTACAGAAAATCCTTACCGCTCTCTAGATTTTAGAAAAAAGAAGCAAAGAATCACACCATTCTATAAAGAAGAAAAAAACCAAACCAAAGCCCCTCAGCCCAACCCCATGAACTAAATCCATTTCCTGCCCAACAATTCTATTCTCTCTCTTAATCTTTGGTTTCTCTATATATACTTAACAAAGAAAATTACCATAGGAAACAATTCTTTGGGGAATTTTTTTTTTTTTCCAAACACAATGGAAGGTAGTAGTAGTAGTAGTAGTAGTAGTAGACGACTATATAAGAGTAGATTATGTAATAATTATAGCATGTTATTTAGAGTGTTTCTACTTGTGGGATTCATTTGGTTGTTGTTGGTAGACGTAGTAGATAGTCGGAGAACGAAAATGATAGCCGGATTTCGCCACTCGGAAGTGAACGTAGGCCGCCGGAGCCGGAACCGGAGACGGAGCCGGCATAATGAAAAGTTGGAAGTGATCAACTTTGTTAGCAAAAGAAGAGTTCCCAATGGACCAGACCCCTTCCATAACAGGTCTCAACTTCTGCTTTTGTTTTTTTCTCCAATTTGAATATTTACATCTCTTTTACGCAGGGACGAAGACAGGGCGGGGCTAGATTTTAAAAAATACTATATACTAGGTATAGAAATTTATATGTAGTTCGTAAAATTTTATTAGTTTCGCCCCCAAAATATTTTTTGTCGTTTTTATATATAACTCGATATATTGTTAAAGTTTCGCCCTCCCAAACATTAAATTCCTAACTTCCTCCCTGTTTTTACGGACATATTTTAATTTTTACACACAAAACTCCTTAAATTCGTAGTACGATTTTGCGAGCTTGAATGACTTCGTAGGAAACCCTAGGCCTAGCTATCTCTACATGAGGGACTTGCCCTCTTTGATTAACCAGCTCTTCTACACAAAAGCGATATTCACGTCCTCAGGGCTCCCACCACCCGATCCGACAGGCATTGTGGAGGATGTAAATCAAGATGACCTAGCAGTTCGATTGGTGGAAGGCCTTGTCTTAGCCCACGGTTGATTAACCAGCTATGATTCCACGTATCTTGGAACTTAGAACATATATATGTGTTCTTTTAATTAAAGTTGGTATTTTAGTACTAATCAAAGGAAGATTAAGCTATTATGTTGGTACCCGTCTGTATATTCATTTTTGTGCCCAACCAATAAGAATTATTCATGTGATCATTTTTTTTAATTATATATACACATGATCAATTGTGATTGGTTGGGCACAAAAATAGATAGACAGACGGGTACATACAATTATTTGTCATGTTATCATCTTACTCTCTTTAGTTCCATTTTTCTTTTATTATTGGACCTTGCCTTAGGCAAATCCTTGGCATGAAATGCATAGAAAATTTTCTATGCATGTTCATGTCTATCCCAACCACTCAAAACTCGTCACGTGGATATCCTTTCAATCCTCTTCATCAATTATTATTTTCACATTCATTAATTAGATTTTCTTTTCTCTCTTCTCTCCTATCTTTAAAATAATGACAGCTAAAAAGGTAGAATCAGAGAAAATATCTAAATGATGAATTGTGAGTTATTGTATTTAGAATACTAGACAGGTCCAAACAAATTCAATATCTATAATTGTTTGGTTTTGATTACATATATAGGAAATCAAAAGTAAAAATGCACCAATTATCTTCATTCTTGTTTATAACTAAAGCTTGCTAGATTTAGATTTTGTTCTCTCCACTTACGATGCCTTTTTTTTGTAGTTGGCTTTTATAAGCTTTTTATGTTGTCATCTTTTTTTTTTCTCTTCATCTTTTGCTTCTCTTCTCTTTGTCGATAACGAAGCGCAATTTAAAGAGTAAAATATTTTTTGCACTTTTAATCGATAAATCGGGTTCGAGTCACGCCGAAAGGGAAGTGGGTAATCACTATTAATCCTCCTGGAAAAGGATATAAATAAAAATAATAATATTTTCTTTCTCTTCATCTTTTGCTTCTTTTATTCCCTTTTCCCCTTTACCACTACAACTAAGCACCTTCATTTACAAATCTAACTATTCTTGGTAAATGTGTGCATCAGTGTTTTTGGTCAGGCATCTTCTTTTCCAAAAGTTAAAATTGTACTTCTAGGACTCAATTTTTTTTAACTACTAATTTAATCAATCCATTGGATATTGTCTTTATGAAATGAAAAATAAATAATAACTCATCCAAAATAAACTATAAAATTTCAAATAAATTGTTTACTAATACATTTTTTTTTTGTTGTAATTTTCGAGATTGATTCTTATTCTTCTTGTTGTTGGTTAACCTTAACAGAAGAGCCGGCAACTCTAACCAACCACCAGGACGAGTACAAAGCGCCGCCGGGGACGCCACGGTTAAAGGCGAAAGACACTAAGGACATTTCACTATGTATGAACTTGAATTGTTACTATGAGTCTGAGTGGATTAAGTCTGACTTCATATTTATCTGACTTGATATTCAAATTCATATCCAAATTAGTTTTGGATTGATCCTCTAAATAAAACGTGAAATATTATTCATTTAGAATTTGGTTTGAATTTGAGACTATTTTCAATCTGAGACCAAAATTTCAAACTCAAACTCAATTAAATCAGACAATGTATGTCAATGTTACGTTCAAGGATTCAAGAAAAAGAGGGGGGAAAAGGTTCATATATTCAACATGGGAAGAAAATTTTGGGCAATGTCATAGACGCAAATCCCCAGTCTAGAAATTTTCTTTTCTTTTGTTAGTGTTATATATTTCTATTTTTAACGAGATTACTTCGATTTTAACTGGGATTGAGGTGCAGATTTTGACTCCTACTCAGAGAAAAAACGCCAACTTAAAATTTGCAATCTTTCATGTTATAACTAGGGGTGTCAACGGGTTCGGGCCGGCCCAAACCCGGCTCACATAGCTCGAAAAAATGTGAGCGTGAGCTGAGGTAATGTGAGCGTGAGCTTAATATTCAAGCTCGCTTCTTATGTGAGCTGAGCGTGAGCTTGACCCCGCTCAGCCCGAAAAAAGCTCGAACCCGAATAAGATTAATATAATTAAAATATTATATATATATATATATAATAATACTAATTTAAAAAAAAAATGTATATACATTATAATTATAATTATAATGTGTGGATTAATTCAATAGTCTTTTTTTTTTGGGTAGAAAGGAGATTATATTAAAGAATGAGTCTTACAACAGGAGAGAGACAGATACAAAAGTTAAAGGAAGAGAGAAAACATGAAAAGACAGCGTAGGAAAACACGGTACAAATACATTGGGATGAATCACAACAAAAAGTGAGATGGTGTAGAAGAATTCAATGGGATTGTCAAAATTGGAATTGCCACCGACAATGGAATTAAATCAATCTTTTGAAATTTGCAAAATTATCATTTGTTAAAATTTTAAGTGCATGGATTCTCTTGTTTTTTGTTTTTTTTTATATAAGACTCCTTTTATTAGCATATCAAACAATTCTGAAATTTTTGCTTCTTTTTGTGTATTCTTGTCCAAATTTAGTTTTAAGGCTCATTGTATTATGCTATTCTTGAGACAGGATTTTCGTTTTCTTCGCTAATATAAGTGAGCTTTGGAAGCTCGTGAGCTAAACTTGAGCTCGTGTTAAAATGTGAGCTGAGCGTGAGCTCAAGGTTTGTGAGCTTTTCCGGGCTGAGCGTGAGCGTGAGCTTTTCAATTTTTATGTGAGCTGAGCGTGAGCTATGCCAAGCTCAGCTCACATAACTCGATTGACACCCCTAGTTATAACTCTCTTGAGACTTAAGAGCCAAGTCGAGTTGAGTTGAGAACAAGAGGGATAGGAAGAGGAGTAGAAAGAGAAAAGTTGATTAACAACAAGAAGAAAATGGGATGCTTTTTATCTGTCTAATCAGTTAGCTAAATATGTTTTTTTTTTGCCTCTTTTCTCAAATTTCATTATAGGCCTTACATTTTTTTTTTCCAGAGTGCAAGGTGAAACCATACTCATTAGACCAGTTCCACTCTCTAATTACTCATTTGTGCGAGCATAAATCTTTTCTTTCTTAGTTTAGTTTTAGATTCGTTCTATAGTGAAGATTTTGTAGGTAACAAAATAAAACCGTTTGTTAAAATAAAGACTCTTCCCATTTCAAACAAAACAATTTTGATTGCACTAAAAAAAACATTAAAACAAAATTTGTTTAGCATATGCACCAAAATAAATTTAAGAACGTCGTAAAATCAACATAAAAAAGTTAAAGATAACTTAATCTTAACATTTCTCGGAAAAAAAGGAATAAAAAGAATTAAGCTTAACAAAGGAGACTCCTTTTTTATATCTTTAGCCAAAATAAACATCAAATATGAGTTTGTTAAAAAAAATGTAAATAAGTCTAAAAGCTTGCAGAAAATTCTTCTGAATAATTGAAAAGGTAAGTGAACCTATTAAGTATTAATAGATGAATCTCTTCTCCTTTTCTTGCACGTAAAAGAATTGTATTAATAATTTTAAAAGTAGCAAATTAAGTTAAGGCGCATAATTGTTAGAACAAATACACACAAGTATTACCAAGTCAAATCCACGAACACAATAGTACTTCAGTGAAATCCTAGATTTAAAAGGTAGTATTACTCTTTCCGTCACAAATTAGACGTCTATTTTCCTACTCAAATATATAAAAGTGAACATCTAATTCAGAACCGAGAGAGCATTTAATATGGGCGATCCTCCTCTTAGACGACTTGGCTATGGTGCTGAACGCATCAAAGTTCAGCACCTGCAGAACAAATTGTTAGCCATAGGATTAAGAGTATTGAGATCGAAAGGCCAGAAAACGCGCGGAAAGCAACAAAAAAACGCGTAACACCCAATCAAAAGACAGAAACTACTGAAACCCTTCGCGTCGTCTTCATCCACGATCTCCAAACTCCATTAATGGCGATTAACCCACGAAATCCACCTTTCACCTCCCCAATAACTATTAACAAGGAAACACCTCACACGATATACTCCATTAATCAATCCACTTAGAAAGCAATCGATGATTAATTTTGCAGGATTTGATCAATCCCAAACGCGAGTTGAGGATTTGATTTTTGTCAGAAATTATCTTTATATTTTCTTAATTTCATCTCAGATTGAGATTTCCCTTTATTTTCTCCATCACAATCGTGATTTTTGTCCGAAATTATCGTTATGTTTCCTTAATTTCATCTCAGATTGAGATTTCCCTTGATTTTCTCCATCACAATCGTGATTTTTGTCCGGAATTATCGTTATATTTCCTTCAGTTCATCTCAAATTGAGATTTTTTTTTCAGATTCCTTAATTTTCTCCATCTCATATGGGGATTTTTTTTCAAATTCCTTAATTTTCTTCATCTCAGATTGGAATTTTTTTTCAAATTCCTTAATTTTCTCCATCTCACTATGGAAATAGATATTAACACCAGTTGATATATTAATTTGGAAATTTGTCTTTTACATACTCATTTGTTTGTAACAAAATTTAGTTAAATATTATATTAGATATTGATGATGCAGTTGAGGAAGGTGAACCCACAAAAGAGGTAAAAAAATAGAAGGGAATAGCCGTAAGTCATGTACGTAATAGCTATAAAATATATACACAATAGCTATAATATATTTACACAATACCTATTATCTAAAATCGAAAACTAATTACAATTGTTACAACTATAATCCAAATATACTTATTAAAACTATAAACTGAAAAGAATGCCACTATTAAAATTTTATTACATTAGACAAGAAGCAATCAACTATTAAACGTCTTCGAATAATATTGGACTTCGCCCTCTGAGTCTATTCGAATGGGGTATCTTACAGTAGAGAAATCCAGTTTTTCATAAAAAACATCATCCCCATAATGGTAATTTTCTGATGACACACCAGGAAAATCATTGATTATCTGTAAAAATGCAATAATTGTCAACAAAAGACTAATAAACAACATAGATAAAGATGTAAAACTAATGAATAATAAATATTCATAATTAGAACACATAGCTATAATACTAGTGAACAATAGCTATTAGATCTTCAATCCTAAAGCAGTTTAGCAATGGTGTAATGAAGAAAATCATGAACAAAAACATGTAACATAAAAAAACTAGAGAATATCGATTACGCACCGAACTCCTTATGGAATCAGAATCAACAATTCATTGACTAGCAAGCAAATCTGTGAAGGAAATTGGTGGTTTCCAAATATCAATAATTGAATTAACCATTGGAAGAATCGAGAAAAATTGAAAAAATAAGAACAGCAAGAAAAAGCTTCATATTGAAAGAGTTTAGGGATTCTCGGGTGTGTTGAAACTCAATATTATCATGAATTTGAGGAATAATAGGAATGATGCATATTATGATTGATCAATCCCGTGAATTTTGACCCCAAATCGCGATTGAGATTGATCAATTCCTGCAAGATCAATCACAAATATCTTCCTGTCCGGGAAGAGGGGAAAATCAAAATATGATCCAGTGTGGCGTGTATCAAATCATGCAGACAGCTTGATGGTCGCTAGATCTGAAATGCGCAGATCCAACGGCCAAAATGTCGTGCTGACCCTGTTGAAAAATGCTCATTTCAGCACCCTAGCCAAAATGTCGTGCTGACCCTGTTGAAAAATGCTCATTTCATCATTCCTATTATTCCTCATATTGAAAGAGTTTAGGGATTCTCGGGTGTGTTGAAACTCAATATTATCATGAATTTGAGGAATAATAGGAATGATGCATATTATGATTGATCAATCCCGTGAATTTTGACCCCAAATCGCGATTGAGATTGATCAATTCCTGCAAGATCAATCACAAATATCTTCCTGACCGGGAAGAGGAGAAAATCAAAATATGATCCAGTGTGGCGCGTATCAAATCATGCAGACAGCTTGATGGTCGCTAGATCTGAAATGCGCAGATCCAACGGCCAAAATGTCGTGCTGACCCTGTTGAAAAATGCTCATTTCAGCACCCTAGCCAAAACCCCTCCAAGACGTCTACCTCATCATCATTTATATACATGAATGCTCTCCTTCACCCTCCACCCCTCCCCTTCTTCATTTTATTGTTTTTTTCTACCCACTTGATTGAGGTAAAAAAAAAACCTGAAGTATTAAATGACAATTTCTGAGAAAGTTGACTAAACAGCTAGAAGGTATACATGTCAAGAGATGAGCCTAGACACATGCAAAGGCAAAATGATATGCTTGAGAACTTCTGATAAAGAAATTTATCACATGTAGTATGAATGCTTCTCTACATTGATGTGCAATTTTGCAGCAGCCAAGGGCCAATTGAATTCAATTTAAACCAAATTATAATACTTGATAGACACATTCATATCCAACATAAAATTTTACATAGAGTAACTAAAACAGATTTCAACTTCTCATGTGAACTTGGAGGTATACTTCAACGCATACTTATTGTCTTCGTACTTTCTTCTTGATCAATATGAAAATTCAAAATAAGTGATTCGAGTTTGAAGTTAACTACTTAGGGTAACGAAAATGATTAATAACTAAAATCAATGAGTTAAAACTGACTAAAGAACCCAAATCTCTCAAATTTTCTCAAATTTTCAACAAATTAATTACATATGTGTGGGAACAGAGGGAATAACATATATAATTTTTTCTTTAAATATTGGAAGGTGAATTTGACTAAAAATAATTCCTAACTACCTAAATTTTTTAATGCACGTAGAGTTGAGAAAACACTTGAGACCAAGTAACTATAGTCAACCACTTTCCTCATCGCTTAATAGAGCTTCCACAAATCTTTTCTCCATCACCTGTCCTAATTCTCTTTCACCAAGAAAACACGATTCATAAAATGAAAATGCCAAAGAATTTAATCAAAATAGAAATATGATTCCATTACAAACAAATGCATGCAAATAAAGGGTAAAAAAAAGAGTAGTAGAATTGAACTTGGTGACCCTGATATCCCGAGCGATTCTCTGCAATATTCACTGCTATAAACTTTAAAAAAATAGCACAACAAAGTGTAAATCATTGATCAATTGCAGGAACTTTTTGCAAAGAAAAAAAAAAGAGAAAGGAGGAAGAACCTGTCGATCGAGAAGCAATATTGTAAACCAATCAAATTTTTGTAAACTAATTAAAAAACTCAAAACTTCCAAAAAATTTCGTTAGAGTTTTGAAGGATTGTGATTGGTTGAAACTGAAAACAGTATGTATATATATATATATATATATATATATATATATATATATATATATATATATATATATATATATGATCACTCAAAACTTAACTTCCTGCGAGTTTAACAAAAAACTAAATGGTTCGTTACACTAATTTAATTCTTATTGTATTTGAATTTGAATAAAAAATGGGAAGCATAATTTAACTGAAACTACTAATCAGTAAATCAATATGATATTAATAAAAATAAAAATTAAAAGTGAGGGGTTGGTTATGGATTTGCAAGGAACGTAATAAGAGGGTTAGAAATATAAGAGTTTGTGCTAGTGGAGTAATTAATATTTTCTTGATTTATTTCAAACATTTAAAATCTTCTTAACCAATCACAATATTTGAAATTAATTAGAAAAAATTTTAATCTATAAAATTTAGATTAGATTGGGAGTTTAAAACTGAAAAGTGTGTTCAAGATTATGAGGAAAACTTTAGGATTGTAGAGATATTTGGGTAAGTAATTTGATATTTAAATTTGTTTTAAGATAATAATTATTTTTGAATTAATTTAATTAATCGAAATTTATCTCAATCAATAAAGTTTTTGTATAATAATTAAGAGTTAGAAAATTCGAGAAATTTGGGTTAGAGTTTTGAAGATTTCAGATTGGTTAAAACTTGAAAACATGTTATGTAATATAAATATAGATTGATTATGCCTAAATATTTTAAACCAATGAAAATATAAAAGAATTTAAAGTGTTAATTTTTTTATAAACTTCTAAAATATAATGATAAAAGGAGAGGTTAAGAGTATGAGATGAGTTTTGAATTTTGAAATTAAGAAAGATAACATATTTAATGTAGATTATTATATCATACCAAAAATACCGTTAGTTTAGATTTGTCAGAGATCGTGAAAAAGTTTACTTAAATTAGCATTCCATTGAAAGAATTAAAGAAAATAGTTGTCAAATACTGCCAGAGTAGCTGGCAATGTGTTATAGCATGTAACCTGCATGATATGACTAAAAAATCAAAACGGACTACGTAATATATATATATATATATATATATATATATATATATATATATATATATATATATATATATTCTTAAAAAGTATTTGTTCTCTTTATGTATTCTTAGGCTTGTTTTTTAACATATTATATATTCTTAAAAGTATATATTTATTCTCAAAATTTGTGATCTCTCAAAATTTGTGATCACTCAAAACTTAACTTCTTAAGAGTTTAGCATGTATTCCAAAACTAAAAGCAAATCCACCATTTAAAGGTGTAAAAAAAAAGATAGGAAAATAAAAGAAGAAGGTGCAGAGGGGCATCTTTGTGTTAGTCTTTTTCACTGGATTCACTGTTTTGGTCTTTGGTCCATTCAAACTTACAAAGTTACTTGAAATTCTATCTCTCGTGACTGGGCCAATCAATCTTAGGACCGTCTTTGTGCTCACATAAATTGAGCGGAGCCCACATTTGCAGGTAGACACCAACCAATTCATGTGAGGAAACTGCGGAGTCAATCCCACAAAGACGGTCCTAGAATTGAATTTCCCCTCGTTGTTTGGGGGAAGACGAAGAGAAAATAAATGTGAAGGGTAGTTTTCATTTCTTGAGAATTTTTTTTTTAATATTTAAAAGTAAGATTTATTTATATAATAAAGTCAAAAACATTCCTGGAGTTAATCCACCTTACAAAGGAATCTCTACTTATATCATGATGGAGACAATCTAACACAAAGTCTGGTGAAAAAATATAAACAAAAAGGGGAGGGGGTTTGTTGAAGACTACATCATGCTTTTAGTAACGGTGAAAATTGTCCGTCTTCATACATATACACATCACTTAAAATTCGTAACGTGAACATTTTTTCCAATTACATGTACATGTGAATTTTTTTGAATGGTTAAGTATAAAAATGAGTATATATACAGATACAAACGATCTTTTGCCCTTTAGCAAACCTATATGCTATTGCATTGCCCTTGCGGTAACTAAATCTGATTTAAAAAGTAAAAACTGAAAGAGAGTCAGCAAGTGATTGCATGCATGTCTGGAGAAGTGGCTGGAATACCCTAGCTGCTTGTTGATGCCCTTAAAGAGCATTATAGATCATGAGAGGGCTCAAGTTCAATATCAATGCATGTGTATCAATATTCGGTAGGGGCGGATCCAACATGTACACTTTAGGAGGACAAAATTCAAAATTAATTTTGTGGTAAAATATAATTCTTTAGGGGGGGGGGGGGGGGGTGCAAATTTTTTTTATCATGGAGTTTTTTAAAATGCTGGGAGGAGCGCAGGGACGAAGCCAAGAATTTAGCGTTGAGGGCGAAACTGCAACAGTATGTCGAACTATATATAAAAACGGCAAAAAAATTTACTATACCTAATAGTATTTTTAAAAATATCGGGGCTCCCTGTCTTCGTCCCTCGAGGAGCGGTCGCTCCTGCCCCCTTGGATCCGCCGTTGTGTGTATGATTATGCATGAGATTATTTCTTCAATTCACATGATTTGTGTTCTCTCTAGATTAGTTGATTTTCCAGTGCAAATTAGTAGATTGTAAGGAGATTGCAAATAGATGATAAAGAGGGTAACTAAATGACTCACAACATGAACACATAGTTGGCACAATTTCACCTCTAAATTACACTGAAGATCTTTTAAGAATTTTAAGTATTAGAGAGACGAAAACTCCATATCTACCTGTATTAGAGAAAGACGGAAATTTTTCACAATTATTAATTTTCTAATTGTGAACTAAGTACCACGAGATCTGGAAATATGAATATAGTCCATAATGGAAAACTTCTTTTTATTTCTATGAGATTTAGATAACAAAATACTACCTCAATTTCTTAATATAAGACATTCATGACATCTGGCAAAATTTAGGAAAACAAAAAATAATATGTTTTTTAATCAAAATATCAATATTGCTCGCTTAAATAGAATTAGTAGTATATAAGTCATATTTAAAAGAATAGTATTAGAATTTTTATTAATTAAGTATTTTATTTTTTACTTTCTTTATCTTTGCTACATGTCCTGAAAGTATTATATTAAAGAATTTAGGGAGTAAGTTTTGAGGCACTACTGCTTTTGGTCTCCTTTTGTTGTGGAATGGATATTTTTTTTTTTTTTTGAAATTCGATTGGGCAGTTGCCCCATATAGGGGAGAGAGAACTGCCTCAGACGAGGAGGAAATAGCCCTAGAAAGGGAGATTAAAGATTGTCGCACGCAGGCAGAGAGTATTGAATCAAGGTCGTGGACAGGCGCCTGCCCCACTGGGCTATGACACCTTTGATGTCGAATGGATATTTAGAAGGGAAAAAGGAGTCAATTGGTCTAAAGTTTTTGAGATTCAAATTGGGTTAATTACCGAAAAGTGAAAAAAAGGAAAAGAGATTTAGAGGACTAGATCTTCATGTTTTACCTTCTTTTTTATTTTCTTTTATTTTTTAGTTCTATTAATTATTTTGTATAGTTGGCTAAGGAGATTAAGGATTGAAAATTTATTCCAGTTAATTCAACTTTTTTTAAAAAAAAAGTTGGGAAATTGTTAAATTTAATAGAGAAGTAAGTTTCACAACATTAAGAAAAGCTAAGACTATAACTTAATTCAAGTGAATGAAATTTTCACTGTAATTAAATTTTAATCCAATCCGAGAGGTGGCTCATGACTATCCTCGGGTCACTCAATGTTAGGACTGTCATTGTGGGACTCACTCTCGCATAAATTGAGTGAAGCCCACATATACAGATATGCTCATCAAATTCATGTGAGGGACTGTGAAGTTAGTCGCTGTCTTTATTGTCTTTATATGTAACTTTGTTTTGGTTACAAGTCCAAGGTGGACATCTCTTGCCTTTATTTTTTCTTTCTTTTTTTTTTCTTAAAAGAATGATCAATAGTGATTCCCTACTTTTCCTTCGGCATGACTCGAACTCCCGACTTATCGGTTGAAAGTGAAGTGTCTTACCACATGAGTTGCGCTTCATTGTTAGACATCTCTTGCCTTGTAATGAATCATATCTAATAATGTATTCCTTTATTTCCATAATATAAGTTTTTAGCACAAGTATCGAAATTTTAAAAAGTAAAAAATAAGATACATTTTAATTAAAATATCAATATTATTATCCTAAATAGAATTAATGATATTCAAGTCCTATTTAAGAGAATAATATTGATATTTTAACTAATAAAATACCTTATTTTTTGTCTCCTTAATTTTTAATACATGTTCTAAACGACTTATATTATGGAATGGAACGGAGTAATTTAGTTGACTTTTATTGAATATTTGTACCATGTATAAATCAGGCCATCAAGTACCTTCTATAATGAGCAAAGTCCAAACTCTTGAACTCAATCCTCTCCTTTTTCTCCTCTCTCTCTCTTTCCCTCTGTCCTGCTTCTTCTTTTTTTTTCCTCTGCTTCTGGCAAAATTTGACCATTGACTCCGGTCAATGGTCAAATCTATGCCAATTATCTACTTTTATTCGATTTTTATATCTCTATTTTATACCACAAATTATATGAGACTTCTTTCAAAGTGTTTTTTTTTTCAAGATTCAAAACAAATGGGTTCAATTTTTCTCAAATCTTTACAGATCTAGACTTATTGGCTCTGTTCCTAGGAGAAATTTTTCAACGCGAACTTGATCTGGGCCTTTTATCAACTTTTTACATTTTCCCGAGGCAATTTATAGGACGGTTGATACGTCCATGGTCCAATAAATTGTCGATCCCTAAGGAAGATGTTGAAATTGATTTTCTCCTGCCTCTGTGGTTCAAGGATTGCGATGGAGATGCTGAGAAAAAAAAGAATATGTATTTGTTTATCTTACTAGCTGTTATTTTAGTATCTCCTAACTAACCCAAGTTTTATTGAGTGTGGATTTTGTCTGTTATCATATTTTTTTTAAATCATTTTATAATTTTTATTTTTTTATAATTTCAGATTTTCCTTTGATTATAATAGTCTCGCCTTTGTGATTAATGAAAAATTTCTTATTGAGCAAAAAAAAACTCACTCAAGGATGAGCATAGGGCTTTGAACTGGAACTTGGGCTCCAGTAAGGGCCTGGCTCTGGTCCAATCACTCGATTATCATGATAGCCCACACTTACAACACGTGTCAGAAAAATTTGTTTTGACCCGGCGGAGCAACCGGAGCGAGAAATTTCTTTTCCTCGATAGATAACGAATTTTAATGCCAAACAAAATAATATTACATACATATTACGTCATCATTAGTCATAAAAAGGGGTTTGAATATTTTATCACAGACTGGGTGACACTTTAAATATGTAAACTTTTATCTGCATAAAACATATATACTGTAAAACTATATAAAAGAATAATCTCTTTATAGTAATAAAAAAATTATATTACTAACTCGTAACCAATTATAAATAAGAATAACTATATATTGTAATATTTCATGTTTTGTTAGGACCATTTTTAAGAAATTTACCTCCCTATAGTAATAAAATAATAGTAAATTTTAAATATATTTATATATCTATATAAAATATCCAGAATTATTGAACTATATTACATTAAACTTAAGACACTTCGGTCGACCAGACAATGCATGTCGATCGACCGGACTTCAGTCCATAAGTGGTTTTTCCACTTGGTCATTTTTCTAATTTCTGAAACTCATGCCTAAGTGTTTTTCAAAGATATTTAAAACATTTTAAAGATCTTAGGCATTAACTAACACTTAAAATATGTTTTGCAAAACCTTTGAAATATTAATTCAAAGTAAGAAATATGATTTTTAAAACATGCAAGAGTATGAGTTTCATCATACAATATACTAACATTCATCAAATAAGATTAGTCACAAGGATATATGTAGCTTCTTGACTAATTTTCTTCTTGGTCTTTAAGTCTTCAAGATAGTTCATCTTTGAGCTTGGACTTGAGACATTTGATCAACCTCTTGTTTGAGTGTTGAAGTCCTATAGAAATCTTTATACTGTAGTGTATTGGATTTCATCACTTATTTGTTGAGAGTCTACATCATGAATGAACTTCATTGTGTGTTTGAGTAGCTCTTCAACATATGTCATATTCCTTTGATTTTGCAATATCTTCCAATGGCGTTGTGAACGACCTTTAAACTTGTGTCATGGAGACTTACAAATTGTAGTTTCTTCTTGTTGTAGAATGATCTTGATGTCCACAAGAAACTTACAATGCAAGTGTGAGTGTATAATATCCTATCATTGAAACACAAACTCACATAAACATTAGAACTTCTCAATGCCTTGTTATCATCAAAACAAGATTGATTGCATTCGCCCTTAGGGCTTACAAAGCCTCTATTTAAAAATAACTTCCCTATAATAATATTTTTTCTCCAGTCCCAAAAGTATTAATGTATAGAAGTTTTATATATAACTTGAATTAAAATAAATAATTTTAAGGTGGACAAATATACTAAACGATATTATAATTAGAAATGACACAAATGGTGTCAGAGCATCCGATATGCTAAAAAAAAGAGAATAAGATAAATTATCAAGTTAACTTACAAAATTATCTTTAGGATTGTTTAGGATGATGTTGCAAGTTCGAGACACGTCTTCTATATTGGTGTTTGGATATTTATCTCACCTTGAGTGTGGCATGCTTCGCGGAAATTCGATTGAGTTAAACGACAATCAATTATATTATGCCACGACCTTAATTGAGTTCGAGACATATTGAAAATAATTATTGGAGCAAACTTTTTAATTTTTTTGCCAGCTAACCATACTTTCAATTGGTCACATGTAGTTGTTAAGATCATAATTTTTACTCGGAATGGAAGGGGTTCGAAAACTCGTAAGCATGAGTATCGTAGTACGGATCGGAAGATCCTAAAAAACTAATTAATAATATTTCATGATAACTTTATGCCAATTCAAAATAAGATTGAGATTCTTTCAGATAAAACTTTCAAGAGATGATGAGGAATAAGAGAGCTAATCAATTTTTTTTTTTTTTTTTACCCTCACTAGAGGAAGAGGATCGCCCTAGGAAGGGAGTATATATTTGCCCCCATGAAGGGGAGAGGTGTCGAACCCTCGATCTCAAGGTCGTAGCATGTCATAACCCCACTGGGCTATGGACCTCTTGACGAGAGAGCTAACCAATCTTAATTCTTGATTGAGGTCGAAAGTCGACAATGCCGCCGTAAGAAACGAAAAGAGAAGGAAGTTGGGAGAATTGAGAAGTTGAATGCAATCGGATCCTTCCATCTTTTAATTGAGGGGACCGAAACGACCCGGCTAAATAGAGATAAAAGTGAATCGCAATAGATCGTCAGATCTAACGATCTTATATCCGGGTCGCGATCATATACGGTCTCATCGTCCAACAATCTTTCAAGAATTAAATTTGATTTGTATATTTCGGATCGTAAAATCGTTCAATTTTACGATTAAACTCACGAGTTTAACAACATTTACTAACCCAACAAAGAAAATAGAAAAATAGCAGTTTCTCCTCATCATTTCGCATTTACATTTGCATTTCATTTTTATTTTCTCTGCATTTGACTTTCATTTCACATTACACCTCCTAAGTCCTAACCCTCTCTCAACCATTTCTCTCTATCTTTCTCTTTCTCTCTCTTACATTCTATTCTCTCACAATTACATATAGATAGATACATACAAATAAACGTATATATCTATATATTTATATAAATAAAATATGTTGATATATATAGGCTGAAAATAATATAGCTTCAGAATTTTTCTCTCAAATTTATAGAGAGAAATGGAGACTAATTTGAGAGATCGGAAATGATTTTGAAGCTAGATTAATTTTTTACTTTTTGTTGTTTGAATCTGCTGTTTTTGCTGGAAAATTACTATTTTGGTATAATTTAAATCTGTTCTAGGTGTATTAATCGCAGTTACTTATTATTTATTTTGGATCTTGTATTTTAGCTATTTGAAACTCGATTCAATCGGTGTTGGCCGGAAGTTTCAGATAAAAATTTAAAAAAAATCGGAGAAAAAATGCCGTCTCAATCGGATCTGGACAGGCAAATAGAGCAGTTGATGGAGTGCAAGCCGTTGTCGGAATCGGAGGTGAGGACGCTTTGTGATCAGGCTAGAGCGATTCTGGTTGAGGAATGGAATGTTCAGCCGGTGAAATGTCCGGTGACCGTGTGCGGTGATATTCATGGCCAGTTCTACGATCTCATTGAGCTATTCCGGATAGGTGGCAAGTCTCCTGATACTAATTACCTCTTCATGGGTGACTATGTTGGTAAGTTTTTGGATTTTTGATTTGGACATAAATTATAGAGTTGTTACTGTTAGGTTAATTGTATGAAAAACAAATTAGGTTGATCTGTGGAGGCTGAGTCTATTATGTAGGTTGGTGTGTGATTAATTGTAGAGTATGTTTGTTTTTTTGTGATATCGATCTCTTGAAATAATTATATGGATGCGAGGCTGGTGTTTTTCATTTGAGATGTTTTAAGATCTATTTTTTTGTTATGAGCTTGTTTCAACATGGTGCAGATGATAAGTTGTTTCCAGTAGATAGTCATCTTCTTGATGTTGTTATTTGAAACTGGGGAAACGGCCGCTTTCTTGGCGGGATTAGCAATTTTTCTTGTTTTTATGTTGGTTGATAAAGAGAGGATTGAATTGAAGTTGTTGGCTTTCGTGGGAATTCGGTTCACTTGCAGGTTTTGAATGATAATTTTGTTCACGAATCTATTTTTCTCTTGGGGATCTTTCTTAAAGTATGCAGGGGGAAATGAATCATAACAGGTTGGAAGTTTTCGATAGACGGTTAGTAAAGAATGGCAAGAAAGGTAGCATCAAGACTCTTGGTGTATACATATAAATTGATGATGACCTGCAAATGTGGAACTATTTATTTTGTTCCGTGAACGGAAGATAAGTGGAATATTCTATTGTTGTATATGGAGTATCTAGGTTGACATTCTTCTTACGCAAGTTGCCGTGCTGAGTGGATCCTGGTGAAAAGCGCAGTTTTGAATTTAGTGTTCACGTGGCTTTTAGCGGTATCAACTTTCATTGGCCTTTAGCCTTGTAAAGAGACATTCTGTTTGCTAAGATGTTGGAAGTTATTGTTTAAATGACGCCTTGATAAAATGCTAAGCCTTCTCATTGCCTCATCAAAGTTATCCATTTGGCAACATATGAGATTGAGCTTGGTGTACATAGTGATGCCGTTTATGTAGGACTTTATGTCCATGGTTATTTCGTAACCATATTTCCTTCCCTGGATTTTATGACGTATCAACTATTGGCAAAGCATTCTTATTGTAGTTCTGTATTAACTATTGGCAATCTGTCAGTGAAATTTATTTCTGTTACTTTTAATCCACCGACGTTTGTGTTGTGGTGATTGGAGGACTATTACGGTTTGTTTATGTTTCCTTTCCTAAGTGTCTTTCTTGTCGTAGTGGTTCCTAATTAGTTGGGATTAAGGCTCTGTTGTTGTTCTGATAATAGCTTTTGTGGTAATAGTGTTGAGTCTTCCGGGAAATGTTGGTGTTCATTAATGGTTTGTCCATCTGACCATTTCAGAAGATCTCTGTATTGCTAATCTTTTCATGTAAATATTACTATATTTCAATAATATACAATATTGCGTGTATCGTCTTTGCTCCCAATCAATCGTAACTTTTGAATTAGTTATTTCCTGTTTCGATTTTGGTGTAATTCCAACCTGTTTTCATTTTCATTTTTAACTATTTGCTTAATATTCTTTTGATTAAAAATCCATTTACTGCAGATCGTGGGTACTACTCGGTGGAGACAGTCACGCTCTTGGTTGCTCTGAAAGTTCGTTATAGAGATAGAATCACAATTCTTAGAGGAAATCATGAGAGTCGGCAAATTACCCAAGTGTAAGATATTTATATTCACCATAGCTTGATATTATGAAAAGGGAATTCTGTCATTGCCCCTATAATTTTCAATTCTAGAAAAATTTAATGTGTGCAATGAATCTAGATATGTGAATCTAATGTTTTGGTTTTCCTGACACCAATTACGTGTGATTAAGGTTTCGTTGTTGTTGTTGTACTAGTTTGATGAACTCCTGTCTGGTTCTGAGTAATTCATGTCCTTCCTTCTAACATCAGGTATGGTTTCTATGATGAATGCTTGAGGAAGTACGGAAACGCCAATGTTTGGAAGTTCTTCACCGATCTTTTTGACTATCTGCCTCTGACAGCACTGATTGAGAGTCAGGTTTGAGCAGTAATTATACAAATGTCTCCCTTCAATGCGTTTCACAATCAATTTTATTCATCAATCGCTCTCTATTTCAGATCTTCTGTCTGCATGGAGGGCTTTCTCCGTCTCTGGATACACTTGATAACATCCGAGCCTTGGATCGCATACAGGAGGTACAAATACAAATTCTAGTCAGAATTTCATGCGCTCTATTCTGCTGCCTCTCCTGTGCTTCTTTAAGACCCTTTCTCGTTTCCTTTCTAAATGTTCTCTCAGTTGTGCTTCCTTAGTAACTCTCTTTTCTTGTGTTATCAATGTCTTCATGGTTTTGCAGGTCCCGCATGAAGGGCCAATGTGCGATCTCTTGTGGTCAGATCCAGATGATCGATGTGGTTGGGGTATATCGCCACGGGGTGCTGGGTATACCTTTGGACAGGATATAGCAGCTCAGTTCAACCATACAAACGGGCTCTCTTTGATTTCAAGAGCTCATCAGTTGGTAATGGAGGGCTATAATTGGTGTCAGGTTCGTTGTGCCTTTCATGCAGATAAAATCTTACTGCACCACTCCCCAGACTCGATGTTTCGGTTAAATCCTTAATCTTCCAATTTTAAATTATGTAGGACAAGAATGTGGTAACTGTATTTAGTGCTCCAAACTACTGTTACCGTTGTGGAAATATGGCTGCAATTCTTGAAATTGGGGAGAACATGGAGCAGAATTTTCTTCAGTTTGATCCGGCTCCTCGGCAGATTGAGCCCGACACTACAAGAAAGACCCCAGATTATTTTTTGTGAGCGTATTTGAGATCTGGCAGCTCTTTGTAGTAGTCGTCCTCTCCCTTGCATTCTATCCTTGTGGATGTGTCTTAAAAAAGAGGAGTTTTGTTGTTTGAGGATTATTGTCCATCGCCCATCTCCCATTCTTTTTGTTTTGGACTTTGAATATGTGCTCAGGATTCTTGGTCCCAAGAAATTATGGGAAGGCACCAAAACGTCTTTTCTTTTGTATATTTCTTTTGTTTTTTTTTTTTTTTCGAATAGAAGGAAGCAGCAATAACAAGGTATATTGTGTTAATGTAATTTCATATCCTTTGATATGTAGAGAGTGGGTTTTTCAGCCAATTTTCAGTGAGTTTTCTGCTCTTCCATAATTTCATATCCTTTGATATCTAGAGAGTGGGTTTTGCAGCCTATTTTCAGTGAGTTTTCTGCTCTTCCAGCTCCAGTTTTTAACCATAATGGCTGGGACCTGCAAGGTTCCCTTTATCGCGATTTTCCTTTATCCGGGTTTGAGATTGGTAGCATCACAAACTGGAACTCATGATACTTGCAACTCTCCATTAACCGGCTTTTCGATGGGGCAATACGAATTACAGATTAGAATAGTTCATAATACTTATGGGTGTAATTTAGAAGATCTGCGGTCTTGCCACTTTCTTTCAACTGCAGATACAAAATTTCCAGACTCGGACCATCATTTTCCCCTAATAATATGGGGGGAAATCCCTCGCGACTCGTGAGCTCATTTCATTTGACATCTTAAAGTTTAATAATGTCTTCATAGCTGATGATTTCCTGCTGATCCTATAGCACCCTGTTTGAGTTTAGAACGCGCAAAGAATGTGTGAGACATACTAATCAAAATAACATTATGAAGTTTCATTAGCAATCTTTGTGGAATTCTATTAGTATAGGAATTCAATTTGAGACGGAGCGAGTATTATGTCAGGTGCCATTTTAACTAGCAATGGTCTCTCAAAAGTCAAAATCAGATAAAATCTCGTGGCAAGATTTTTAAAAAAAAAAAATCATCACTTTTTTTAGTGTCAAGTGCTGCACATTTGTTTTTTCTCTTTGTACTCCAGTATTAAATTAATCGTTTCAAATTTACCTTTTCTGGTATTAAATTAGTTGTTTTTCATATGAATTTAAAGCGGTATTTATTCACTTTTTTAATATTATAAAACATTTATTAATTTAACAAATACTATTTGTATTGTATTTAATGTTTCGAAATAGTTTTATTTTAGATATTTGATTAAAAAAACTAACCTAATTAACAATTTTCATAATCTATTTAAAAATTGATTCTACACAACGAATTAGAGACGTAGAGGAAACATCCCCTCCCTTCTTGGACTGCTTTCTTGAGAAAGAGAACTAGGCATATACAAGTTGAATTTTTAGTTATTTGTAACAGTCAATCATTTTGGGCGTGCTATTTTTTACTTTTTATTTTATTTTGGAAAAACAGCCCCACTCGTCCCCCCAACTTATTTCTATTAGCCTCGTGAATCCTTATTAAATTTTTTCAGCATAAAGAATCCCTTTAAATTTTACGTTTCGCCCAGAGAGTCCAAAACACCCATTTTGCGGTGGTTTCCGGCAACTGGAGCATGTGCACTGCAATGCACTTCAAAAACAAGGGTAAAATAGTCAATTCGTATTTAAAATTAAAAAAAAACCCTTGAATATTGCATACTCCCACTGTCTACTTCGGCTTCTTCGCCAATTTCTTGTCCGAGGCAGTCGATTTCGGAGGCGGCGACGGCGATATCTGAAGGGAGGTCAGAGGTCGCGGCGGAAATCCTCACGGTGGAATTGGATTTTTTTTTCTAATTTGGGATTCGGGTTCTGGGTTTGAATTTTTGGGTTCTCGATTTTCCATCTGGGTTTTTCTTGTTTGATGAAATGCCCCAATGAACAAAATTTGCAGAGAGGGGGTGGAGAGAATGAGATTGAGCATAGGGGTGGAGGTGAGCCGGTGGAGCTTCCTCTTGGCCATCACCGCCCCAACTCCCCTCCCTCCCCCACCCACCCCAACCACTAACCCGCAGCACCGTCACCAACCAAAGCTCCTCTGGCCGCTGTTGATTTCGCCATGGCCGCAGCACCGTCACCAACCAAAGCTCCTTTGGTACAGTACAAGAGTTCTTTGGATTGATGAGATTAGATGGTGAAATGGATTGGATTGGGAATATTTTTGGCCGGATTTTTCTAGGTTTTTGGGGATCGGAAGAAGAGAAGAAATGGAAGAGTGGTCTTGTTGGTGAAATATTTATCTTTGGAGAAAACAGCCCCAATTTGTCATGCTTCAACGGTGGTGGGGGCGGTGCGGTGGTGGGAGTGAGGAAGGGGGATGGAGAAGAAGGGGGCGGGGGCGAGGTATATGAGACAAAGGGGGATGAGGGCGGTGTCGGTGGTGGCCAAGAGGAAGAAGGGTTTTTTTTTTTAATTTTAAATACGAATTGACTATTTTACCCTTGTTTTTGAAGTGCATGTGCAGTGCACATGCTCCAGTTGCCGGAAACCACCGCAAAATGGGTGTTTTGGACTCTCTGGGTGAAACGTAAAATTTAAAGGGATTCTTTATGCTGAAAAAATTTAATAAGGATCACGAGGCTAATAGAAATAAGTTGGGGGACGAGTGAGGCTGTTTTCCCTTTTATTTTTATATACTTCAACTATTTTGGTGTGCTAATTATATATTTTCACGGAGGTTTCCGGTCAAAAATACACGCATTACACCGTGATACCACCAGCTATTTCACATACAACCCGCCGTAGAAAATAATTAAGGTATATAAAAAAAATCAAAACAAAGGTAAGTGATAAAAATAACACACCCAAAATAGTTGAATATTATAAATAGCTAAAAACTCTATCCTAATTCTATTATGAAATCATTTTATGAAGGAAAAAACTTCATTCTAAGTGAAATAATACTTGCACGTTTAGTATGTTGGAATAGAATTGAATGAAATTTTGTTTCTAGGAGGAATCGCTTTCCATTCGGAATGAGATCGGAATCCTCTTTCCATTCCAGTGTTTGAAAGGCAAATACAGAATAGAACATTGATTTCTTTTCTATGTTTGGTAAATCTAATTTTCAATGTCCGAATGGAACAGAATTAAACGTAATATGACCTAGATGTCCTAGCAGTATATAATGACGACAAGTACTAATTAAATATATCATTCATAAAAATCCTACTTGAGTAGAATTGACATTATATATCAAACATATGTAAACAATCTATTATCTTAATTATTGAAATATAATTTATATTAATAGGTCAGTACTATCACAAACATAATTTTTTGGATTAAAAAAATAAATAGAAAATTACTATCTAAAAATTAATATATTTATAAAAATATATATATGAAAATATGCCAAGAGGAATAATTTTTTTGTGACGAAATACAAATAATTTGCAGTGTAATTTAAACATTATAATTAATAAAATAAAGGAAATAATAGTCATTTACTATTGATTGACCATTCTAGATTCTCATGCAAATGTCATTCCATAGGTTTTGGTATGGAATGGTCTTTCCCATTTCTTTCTAAAATGAGTATTCCTATGTAAAGGCCTTTCCAACTTCAATTTGGTCAACCAAACACTGGAATGGAAAAAGAAGTTGGTAAAGTCATTTATTTCTACTAATTATACTATGTAAAGACTCCGGTTAAAAAAACTTAACAAGACATAAAATTAAACCAATGTAAACCAACAAAAGTACAGCTACCAAATATTATAATCCTTATTAATAAATGTCAAAAGTCTCAAAAGTCTTATTATATAACCAATTTGATTTTTGTGGCATGTTTTTCCACCTGAAAAGATAAAAATATAGTATTTTCATAAAAAATTGTATTTTGTAGACTAACAATTAATTATCATCAGTAATAAACGACATGTAGTAATATACTTTGAGTTTCTCTTAATGTCATAAGTGACTCGAGCAAATTTTCTTCACAACTCAATGCTTGAAATATTTTCGGGCAAAGAAGCTCGATATGAATCAATAACTCTTCCACTTTGAGAATATGAGAAGATTATAAGAGATTTTTAGGGTCGTCTTTGTTTATTTTCCTTAAAAATATGTGCGACTACTTTTTTAAGGGGTATGTGAGACTATTTTGTTATATATATATATATCTTTCTTGTTAGGAATAGGATGTCTAATCCATTTTAATACTTTATTTAAAGGTTTATAATTAAGATACGTTCCTGTTCAGAATGTTTATTAACATAAAATGAAGTACAAGACCACGGAGATTGAGAAGGACTAATAAGTTTTTTTCTCAAGTAAAGAAGAAATTTATTTTTTACATAATTCTAAATATTCTGAATTCATTTGACAAGGTCTAGCCTTAATAGAAATATTATCCTCATGAAAATCATTTTCATATGGTAAATCAACAATATGTTTTTTCCTACCAAAAAACATTAGGATGATCACTACAAATTTCTAGTCCAAATTGATTAATAATCATTTTAATTTTATCCTGTAATTTAGAATTTTGAAGTTTTTCCTCAATAGTTAATACATTAATTTCACTTTTAAGAAAATTTAACTGATTTTCTTTATTCTTTAAATTATCATAAATACCATGTAGGGCCTTTGTAAAAGGTTTTATTATAAAATTAAAGGTAATAGGTTTACCATCATAAGTACCAATAATACCATTCTTATCTACTTTAGTAAAATGATATATTTTAATAATAAAAGGAGTATCAAGTATCACTTGCTTTGAAATATTTTTAACCAATAAAAAACTTAAAGGAATACATTTCTTAGCTACACAAATAGAAGCTTTAGGAAGCTTGTAACTTATATCAAGTTTTTTACCCCAAGCATGAAACAAAGTATGAGTAGTTTTTTTCAAAATACCTAGTAGGTATAACATTTAAATCTGCACTGCTATCAACTTTTGCAATAAAATCTTTACAAAAAATAATTATCAATTAAAAGAGTATTTTTACATATCATTTTTGAGAAATTATCTATAAGAAAGGTGAATATAATCATCTTCTTGACTTTTTAACCCGGGTATATTTAAAATGAGTTATATATTTAACTTTTATTTAATTGCAGATATGCAATCTCGAGTAGAGGAACTTCCTCTTATAGAGGAAGATATGGCAGAGGAAGAGGAACAAATAAGGTTCTCGTACAACATGGAAACAAAAAGCTTATAGCTTTGGAAGGATCCCAAGATAATTCTTTATTTGAAGAATTCTTGGCATTCAAGAAATATCCCATCTTCATCTTTTACTTCTTATTCCCATATTTAAAAACTGAAGAAGAAAGAAAATAAGAAGATTATATCTATTGAAGAATGGGGTATTTCTCCATTTAGAGAAATGACTGTTATCCATCCAAATATAAATTCTCCTATTAAATATAATTGTTGGGATTACATAAAGGCGTTTGATGAAGTCTTTCTGTATGAAAATAATAAACAAAGTCATACTTGGTTTATTAAAATTTGTGGGGAAGTATATAACTATCCAACTTCAGAAATATTGCCAGAAAGCTTTAAAAGCTATTTCTCTAAATGGAAGGATGTTACTCCTTATTTCAAAGGTAAAACATTAGATATGTCAGATGGTATGATAAATATACATTTCTTTACTGAATTTTTTATTTCATGGATTTGAAAAAGTACTCCAAAAATTGGTTATACCAAAGAAAATATCTTGTGTCTTAGAAGATTTTCTTATACTAGGTTTTGGGACACTATGATAAAAATTGATAATAAAATCAAGGAATTAAAATGTATTGACACATTTAAGTTCATGGAAGAGAGGATTGCATAATATGCATATGCCTTATTAGAGGTAGAGAAAAATAAAAATAAAGAGTTTTTATCTCAAAAAGAATTTATAGAAAAAGATATTGAACAAATGTCAACCAATCAAATTCTTGAGTTATATTTTGAAAAAATAAAGAAAGAATTGTCGAAAGACACAGATAAAAAATCTGCTAAGAGTGATACATCAATGGCATCTACAAGTCAAAAGAACAATCCCTTTGGGACATTGGAAGAATTGGAAGATGTCCAATATCCAAATGATATTCAGATGGAGCTAGAAGATACTTTAGCAGCATTCAAGGATATAATCCAAGAAAAGTTGGCTGGAATATCATCCAGTAAAAAGATTAATTTGGATTAACAAGTAAGAATTATTGGTGGTAGCTGAATTATTGGTGGCAGCGGTGGAAGTATTGCAAACTTTAATACAGTAAACTTTTTATAAAGCAAATAGTACACCTTTTATAAAAGTGAATAATATGTTTAATAATTGTAAAATTTGCCAAATTTGTCTATATAAAGCAGAGTAATTTTAGTTTCCAGGTACGCTTTTCTTTCCTTTTTCTCTCTCTATTGTAATTTGTAAACGCTACCCCTTCTCTCTAAATAAATTCAAAGAATTTGTGTATATCTGATTTTGAAGAAGCTGTAATTTGTAAGTTCTTTTATTTTTTTTTGCAATTTTAATTTTAATTTATAATTTGTAAGTTCTAAATAATATATATATATTTTTTTTAAAAGAGAGGCATCCGACCTAAATTGTGAAAGTACCTTATTGCTTAACACACATAGGGAAGTATGTACTGTGGAAAGTCATTCTTACAAAATTATGCATCACAAAGTAAATATATTCAATAGCGAGAATTTTCACATATTTATAGGGAGTTCACAATTTATACCAACGAGAGTTGAGGGCAGAGTGGACGAAGGATCCTCCTTAGCCCTTCCTTAACAAAGTAACTTATTGTTTACTTTTTTAATTTTCGTTATATATCATAAACGATTTGTATTATGGAATTGAAGAATTTTTTATTTTTTAAAATTTTCGCTATATATCTTAAACGACTTATATTATGGAATTGAGAGAGTATAACATTAAAAGCATAGACAAAGTGCGAAATAGTCAATCATTCATTAAGAAAATGGAAGCGAAAATAATATGTTTACACTGCACAAAATGGAAGACCTGTCAAAAAATAATGATAATTGAAAATAATATACCTCCTAACCCCAGTCTATGGGATCACTCAATCCTAGAACCGTTCTTGTATGACTGGTCCCACGGCCCCTCATGTGAATTTAGACCTCGCCCAATTCATGTTAGAGACTGTGGGGTCAGTTTCATAATGACGGTTCTAGGATTGAATTTTTTCAGTCTATTTGTTCTTCCTTTAGTATCTATCAAACAAAAATTAAAAATTAAAAACAATGGAAAGAATAGTATCTGTAATATATCCTTTGTTTACACAAGAATCTATAATAATAGAAGAAATAAGCTCTTCCCACCAGTCAACCGCTGTGTCACATTGATTAAAATTCTTCACATTGTCTATCGAATCTGGAGGTGGGGGCCTTGAGGCGTAGGTATCGCCTGTTGTGTACAAGAAGAAATATGTTAAATAGTATTATGTCCCTAAACTATTTTCATTTGGTGACTAACGTCCTAAATCTTTGTTTCTGTATTTTACCATCCCTAAAAAATTTACGTTTTGTATGCATCGTCCTTCGTTAAAAAAAATAGTTAGTCAACTGTGAATTCAAAAATTTGACCGGATTATTAAAAAGAGTTGCAAGGGCATATTTGGTAGATCACAAAAAATCCATCAAAAAAATTACCCACCCCACCCCCTTCAGCCCCATTCACCCACGACCACTTCACTCCTCGCCCTTCACCATCTCCGGCCACAGATCTTAAGTGAATAAAATTCAAAGCAAAGATAGGTGAGGCTCTATGTTCTGTGGGAACCAGAAACAATTAAACCACTGAAATTCAAGAACCAAACACAACCCCTCTTTGTGAAAATTGTCCTGGTTCAGATCGCCGGCTGCAACTTTGTCTAGAGCTTCGTCGGAAGTCGGTGATAATATTATTCATCATCAGACCAATACAATTAACTCAGATTTAATGCCTTGGCTAAATACGGTTTGATCTCTAGAGAAGATTTCGACCAATGCATCGGTGAATTGTTTTTTATTTTATTTAAGTGAGTGATGATGATGGGAGGGGGGTTTGCAGGAATGGCGGACACGTGGGGTGGGGTAAGTGAGTTGGGGAAGAAGAAATATGAGAGGAGGAAGTAATTTTTTTTTAATTCTTACTGTTAGACAAATCCCCATAAACTCAGGAGTATTTTTGATTTTGTTTTTTTTTCCTTTAAATTTATTATAATTGGAGCAGGGCCAGGGTGTTGAAGCCGAGTCCGAAGTGTTAAGTCAGCTACGTCAGTCTTTTCTTACTTACTTTGTTTATAAGATGTATTTGAAAGAGGGATGTTTATTACTATGGAAGAAGAAAGTTTATAGGCCCTTAATCCCTTTTGTTCTAAATACTCGCTCAATTCTTGGTTCTATTGTACAAAATAATCAAAATGTTAATTGTTCCCAAAGAATTCTGCAAGTGTCTGATGTTTTGAGGAGATTGAGGGACGAATGCGATGTTTCGCTAGCTTTAGACTATTTCAGATCAATATACAATTTGAAATCTTTCAAGCACACACCTTTAACTTACAAAATGATGATTGAAAAGCTCGGGCGCGAAAATGAGATGGATGGTGTTCAATATCTTTTGCAGCAAATGAAGTTGGAAGGGATTGATTGTTGTGAGGACATTTTTATTAGTGTTATAAATTCTTATAGGCGAGCTGGAGCTACCGAGCAGGCGTTGAAGACGTTTTATAGGATACAGGATTTTGGTTGTAAACCAACTGTGAGGATATATAATCATTTATTAGACGCATTGCTTAGCGAGAATTGGTTTCATACCATCAATCCTATCTATAGTAATATGAAGAAAGATGGTTTGGAACCAAATGTCTATACGTATAATATACTTTTGAAGGCGCTGTGCAAGAATGATAGGACAGATGGAGCTCGTAAGTTGCTTGTCGAAATGTCAAATAAGGGTTGCTCCCCAGATGAGGTTAGCTATACGACAATCGTGTCATCTATGTGTAAGACTGGCAGGGTGGCGGAAGCAAGAGAACTGGCAGCGGGTTTTACCCTTAGCGTGCCTGTGTACAATGCCTTGATAAATGGATTCTGTAGTGGAGGCAAGTTGAAGGACGCAGTTGATTTGTTGAAAGAGATGGTAGATAAGGGACTTAACCCTAATGTCATAACGTATACGACAATCATGAACTCTTTGTCTGATTTTGGTTACTTTGAGCTCTCGCTTGCGTTCTTGGCAAAAATGTTTGTGAGAGGATGTAGTCCAAATATTCAAACTTTTACTTGCGTAATAAAAGGACTCTCTTTGGAGGGAAGATTTCACGAAGTTCTTGATGTATGGGATCGAATGATCAGGGAGGGAATTCTGCCTAATGTTGTAACATATAACACACTAATCTGCGGTCTCTGCTTGGTTGGGGATATGCGTGCAGCTATATCTGTTCTTAATCAAATGGAGAGAAGCGATTGCGCCCCTTACGTGACAACCTTTAGTACGCTCATTGATGGCTTTGCAAAATGTGGAGACCTGGTTAGTGCATCTGAGATGTGGAACAAGATGATACTTTTAGGTTGTCATCCAAATGTTGTGACGTATACATCCATGGTGGATGTCCTAGCGAGGAATTTCATGTTTGAGAAAGCTTATGGTCTTATTGAAAAAATGACGGCGGAAAACTGTCCTCCAAATACTGTTACTTTCAATACCTTTATCAAACATCTGTGTACCAGTGGCAGAGTAGATTTGGCGACGCAATTGTATGATCAGATGGAGAAATATGGATCCATGCCTAATATAACCACTTATAATGAGCTTTTGGATGGTTTTCTCAAAGCTAACAACATTATCATGGTATTTGAGCTCGTTACGGAAATGGAGAAAAGGGGAATTGAGTTTAACTTAGTTACGTACAACACTTTGATTCATGGTCTGTGTTTTGTTGGTAAGGTTGCAGAGGCTCTGGTTTTTCTTGGAAAAATGCTGGTGAGAGGAATAAAGCCTGATACTTTCACATTCAACATAATGATCAATGCTTACAACAAGTATGGGAAGGTTGAATCCGCCATTCAACTTGTAGATGCGATGTATGCAGTAGGCCAACGTCCTGATTTAATTACTTATACCAGTCTTATTCAGGGGATCTCTGAGTCAAGTGGTCTAGAAGTAGCAAACACTTATCTTCATCGAATGGTAGATGAAGGAATCCCTCCCAATATTTCGATATGGAATGTTTTGGTTCGATGTTTGGTTAGCAAGATAGGTTACAAGACACCAGTAAACTATTTTGATTTTGTATTGGATGGTGCCCTCCAAGGAAGGGCCTCAGTCTTCGGTTGAAAATCCGTCCTAAAGAGAGGGTTGCTGTGTCTAGCTGCCTTTTCTTTGTAAGGGATGATCCAGAACAACTTTTTCATTTGCAGCTTCAACAGCATCCAATTGGTTGTCTGTAATTCCTTAAAATACCTGAGATTTTTTTTAAATGTAAAGTGAATTTGTACATTAAGAGGAGTTGATAATGCAAGAGTCACTGCTTTCTCTTTCACAGAGGAACCCTTTTAATGTTGGGCTAAGAATCCTCTATCCTCATTCGGTGTTCCCTTCCCTGTCCCATCAATAACAAAATGAAAATGACATGTATTAAATTTTTAATTAAAAAATTATAACCTAAAAGAAATAGTGTAACCCACAGAGAAAAAATATACACGTGCCAAATATCTATTCGTAGGGACACAGAACGGGGACAGACAGATTTTTTGCCTTAATGCTGACCCTATAAACATGCATGAGTTTTGCCTACCACCAATTGGCAAGTAACAGTCTTACACTATGCAATTATACTCTTAGGAAATGGAGTCTGTCATAAAAAACTGTTCGAGGACATTCCAGCATGTATATAGCACACGAGTTGGTGTAGGTTCCGATGTTGATAGGGGTTTCTATTAGCACTGTATTAACATAATCTCGCCTGATAAATAAAAAATACTCCCAAGACCAATGCATCAGGAACATAACATCATCATAGAACATAATCCCTGTGCGGTTGCACCACTTTTCTGGCTGCTCGGGCCGGCCCTGTTCTTCCGGTGCTGCTTGTATTAGTTGACTGATTATGTTTATTTTCTTTATGATCTACATCTTCATCGACATAGCAAATATTGCTTTCTGGGGCCGTATCTGTTTCAGTTTCGTCATCCCAATCTTCATCATCATCTTCATAGTCATCCTCCTTGTCATCTTCTATATTTTCTTGCTCCTCCTCGTCATCATCCATACCAGAACGCATAGTGTGGAACTCAGGAGGAGGAGGGCAATCCTCTGTTTCGGCTTTGTCCTTTTTCATCACAAGATGTCGGATGACTCTTTCATCTTTGATTCGTACATTGAATTTCTTTAAATAATGGAAAGATAGTGAAGATATGTGTTGTTTTAGGAGTGATTCTTCTTGCTATATCGTTGAAGGAAGCATGGAATACACTTTTCACCATGTAGATAAATAGCATTTTCCCAATTAGTTGGGATCAAGGCTCTGTTGTTGTCCTGATCATAGCTTTTGTAGCAATAGTGTCAAGTCTTCCGGGAAATGTTGGTGTTCATTAATGGTTTTTCTATCTGACCATTTCAGAATATCTCTGTATTGCTAATCTTTTCATGTAAATATTCCTATATTTGAATAACATACAATGTTGCGTGTATCGCCTTTGCTCCCAATCATCGTAGCTTTTGAATTAGTTATTTCCTGTTTCGATTTGGTGTAATTCCGACCTGCTTTCATTTTCATTTTTAACTATTTGCTTACCATCAAGCTTAAGTAAGTATTCTTTTGATTAAAAATCCATTTACTGCAGATCATGGGTACTACAACACATACAAGAGGTACAAATACAAATTCTAGTCAGAATTTCATGCGCTCTATTCTGCTGCCTATCCTGTGCTTCTTTAAGACCCTTTCTCGTTTCCTTTCTAAATGTTCTCTCAGTTGTGCTTCCTTAGTAACTCTCATGTCTTGTGTTATCTGTTCTTCTAATATCAATGTCTTCATGGCTTTGCAGGTCCCGCATGAAGGGCCAATGTGCGATCTCTTGTGGTCAGATCCAGGTGATCGATGTGGTTGGGGTATATCACCACGGGGTGCTGGTATACCTTTGGACAGGATATAGCAGCTCAATTCAACCATACAAACGGGCTCACTTTGATTTCAAGTGCTCATCAGTTGGTAATGGAGGGATATAATTGGTGTCAGGTTCGTTGTGCCTTTCATGCAGATAAAATCTTACAGCACCACTCCCCAGACTCGATGTTTTGGTTAAATCCTTAATCTTCCAATTTTAAATTATGTAGGACGAGAATGTGGTAACTGTATTTAGCGCTCCAAACTACTGTTACCGTTGTGGAAATATGGCTGCAAATCTTGAAATTGGGGAGAACATGGAGCAGAATTTTCTTCAGTTTGATCCGGCTCCTCGGCAGATTGAGCCAGACACTACAAGAAAGACCCCAGATTATTTTTTGTGAGCGTATTTGAGATCTGCCAGCTCCTTGTTGTAGTCGTCCTCTCCCTTGCATTCTATCCTTGTGGATGTGTCTTAAAAAAGAGGAGTTTTGTTGTTTGAGGATTATTGTCCATCGCCCATCTCCCATTCTTTTTGTTTTGGACTTTGAATATGTGCTCAGGATTCAGAGAGTGGTTTTTGCAGCCAATTTTCAGTGAGTTTTCTGCTCTTCCAGCTCCAGTTTTCATAGTTCATAATACTCGCGGGTGTAACTTAGAACTTAGAAGACCTGCAGTCTTGCCACACTTTCTTTCAACTGCAGATACAAAATTTCCAGACTCGGACGATCATTTTTCCCTAATAACATGGGGGAAAATCACTCTGCGACTCATGAGCTCATTTCAGTTGACATATTAGAGTTTAATAATGTCTTCATAGTTGATTATTTCCTGCTGCTCCTATAGCATCCTGGCTGAGTTTAGAACGCGAAGAATGTGTGAGACATACTAATGAAATTATAAGTCAAAGGAACACATCATGACATTTCATTAGCAATCTTTGTCGAATTCTATTAGTATCTCTGTACAAGGAATTCAATTTGAGACGGAAGAAGTATATTATTTCTACATTTTGTTGTACAGGCTGCTATAAGAGAAGCGAAAAACAGTAGAACAAAAACATGAACAAAAAAAATGCCCCGAAAAGGAAAAAAAAGGGGGGGGATGATGCATAGAATCCTTATCATCAATTTGTAAAAGGCAACAACTAGAATCAAACCCTAGAATTGAGTTAAAACCTAGTATTGTTTGGAACTCTGACTGCTCCGCTTGGTATAGCGTTGGCGCTCTTTCTTTTGAAGTATATAGCCGAACCACTTATAAACAGCAAACCCAATATAATCCCCTGCACACAACACTCTGGAATCAGATTCGCCTAAAAAAAAAAAAGTAATGGCATACTAGACGTTTGGTAAAACTAAACAATTCACACAATCGTACTCATTATTGTTGAACAAGGATTCGTCACTTGACCAACAAACGAGAGGGGAAGACAGGGATGAGCATATATCGCAAAAAGTTGGATCCACATTAAAGTAACATGGTGTGATTTATTTCGCACGCATTGGTGAATTAAGTTAAAAAATGACTTTGTAAAACGCTGAGCCAAATAATCTCATGTTGCCAAATAGACAGTGCTCGTGTATATAATTTACATGAGCACTGCGTGTACCATCTCCAGATTGTGAATCGACTTAGATATGACGGATGAGTGAAAGATGGTAGTCATTTATGTTTTACCGTTTCTCTATTTTACCAAGACAAGGGAAAAGAAACATAAAACCATACAATCATCGTAACTTTAGTTATTATACAGGTCTAAATTATTGGTCCTGTAACGCTTTAGTAAAATTACTAGATATTTGCAGGGAAAATCCAACCCCCCCGCGGAAGAGCAAGCCGTAGCCAAAAGTATTTCATATTAAGGGGTATCCATCTAAATTACGTCAGTCTTTTCCTTCTGTTATCACGAAACTTGCTACGATTTAATCACATGGTTATCTAAATAAGAATAGAATAGGAATGCAAGTAAACAAAATACAATAAAGATTTTTCCAGTAAGTGGTGAAAATCGAAGATGAATGGTATTGGTATAGAGACAGTATTTCTTTTTTTTTATTATTGGAGGAGGGGAACCTATCTATTACAAGAAATGGGGGATTGAAGAAGTGGGGAGGGGATTTGAACTCATGACCTCTACGTCATGAGGCCTCAGCATTGGCCACTAGACTAATGCCTCATTGGCATATAGAGACAGTACTTTGATAGTCTGGAAGTTCAACTAAACATCCCTGCGGTTTTCAAATTTCGGAGCTAAAATTTGCAACAGGCAGACAACTTTATTCGTTGAGCCAAAAACCATTGCAACGGCACATAGTTGGGGAAACAAAATGGTTTGATAAAATGTACAACACGGAACAACAGTCGAGACATCGGATAAAAGGCCATATTGAAACAAAGAACTTACCTCAAAACCAAGTACAGACAATCTTTCTTCATTCACTGCAGGTATACAACTTCTGTAAGTAATATAAGCATGATCACCGCCTTCTGATGAGGATGAACCGTCCAGTAAATTTCTGTGTGCCATAGAAGAATCAATTTCTTTCACATTTTTAACTTCAGCATCCCCACTCTCTAGAGCAGAACGATTTTTCTCTTTCTTCTTGCCATTCGTCTTCTGTGAACTAGATTCAATCTCCACACATTTCAAAGGGATGCGATATCCGGTTTCACTGCAGCGATATTTTTCATCACTCTACAAGAAACATGCCATTCTGAAACTCATCTCTCCAAGATAAGGAAAAAGCGGAAAAGAGGCGAAAATATAATATGGAGAGAAAAAGATGATTTTTCTCCATTTCGATTTTTTCCCATTACGATGCTTAGAAAATTCTATCAATACGCTTTATGTCAACAGCACTTCATTTAAGCGTTAAAAAGACATGGTTTCAGTAAATTGGTAAAATATCATTCAGTAGTTGTCGGATACTGCATTTAGAACATCTTGAATTCCTTCCAATGGACAAATATATGATTTTTACCGAGTTGACCTATCTTCATTACAGGACAATCTTACTTCTTTAAAACATGCAGCAAAACTAATTTCCGCTCCAAGTAGCTACCCTCATACTATAAAAACAGAATTAGACCAAATGAAAACCCCTAAAAGATACATTATTCCGTATTTCAAGTCCATATATTAACATCACTATAGAAGTGAAAGCTACTTCCTTTACATCATTTTCCATGAAAATACAAGCAATTGTTACACATACTCACATAGGAATATTACAAGGAAGCTAAAATCCTATTAGCAAACTTTACAGAATGGAGGTTGCACAGTCAAATCCTCTAGCAGCATAAAACCAACTACTCAATGACGGTACCAAGGGGGGTGCCCCCCCCAACCCCCAACTTTTTTTAAAATTCTTTAATTGAGTATTAATTTAAGAGGTCATTCTACCCACCACTTGGTACAAGTTCTCAAGAATCCTCATTGGAATTATCAGGAGAGTTTACCATGATGCCTTTTGGCTTTTGGCTTTGAATTGAGGGTATGATTCCTTAGCAAACGTGGCGGTATAGGGGACTAATGTTTCAGTGATATCCTGTGAGCAACCACTTTTGCATTCATTGACAAAGTTAGGTCATTCTTCAATCCATTTGTTTCAGTGATATTCTGATAGCTCTACTTTGTGCATTTATAGCCAAAGATTATGTATGTCACCTATCCATCCCCGCTCATACCCCTATAAGACTTAATGAGTTATGTTATTGTTATTGTTTTTCATTGTGTTTCAACAAATTAAACAATTTGTGAACCATAAACACAGCTAAATCACATTTCAGTAGTAAATTCTATAATTTGGGAGGAAACATTCACAAACTTTACAAACTAAAACTGAAAAGGGCAACCAATAAACACAAGAAAAAACTGAAAAGGGCACCTTCTCAGAGTAAGCACAGGGAACACAAGGACCAGAAGGAGAACAATCATAGGTAAGATTTCCACCATTAGGGGTTTCCTTAAAACCCATCAAAGCTCTACGCCCCACTTTTGAAATTCCTAATCCCACTTCTAATCTTCCTCTTTCTCCATCTCTGAATAAGAATATTAACAGAAATCAGAGAAAAAAGATACTAACTTTAATCCAAGAAAAGCACAAATTCAAATACGGGAACAAAAGATTTAACTCACTTTTCAACCTCTGAAGATACAATTGAAGAAGCACAGACTATAAAGAAGAAGAAGAGGAGAACCCAATTTGCAGAAACCATTAGATAGGTTTTTCACACTGTAAAATTTGGGGAATTCAGATCAGGCTCCCATGGATGATGATGAAGAACTCTTCTGATCGGAATGAATGTTCTGCATTTCTGTTCTTTTTCTTTTGGTCAGTCGTGGGTAACTAGAGTAGGCCCATTAAAATCCAATTATATGAGCCCAAATAAAAAGTCCATTAAGCATGGACAACCCATTATTTTGAGGCCAACCCGGTCCAGGTTCGGCAGCTTTTCTCCTGAAGAGAGATCAAGGGATCGATCCCCACGTATTGAGTCACTACTTTGACTAGGAATGGTCTCTCAAAGTTTGGAGTCAACTAAGACACCTCGTAGCAACAAAAAAAAAGCATCATTTTTTTTAAAATCAAAGTTGGTTGGTGTAGTTGATTCAACATCTTCTCTCCTTAAGAGAGGGAACGATCTCCACGTATTGAGTCGCCACTTTGACTAGCAATAGTCTTCCAATAATCGAAATCAATTAGAACACCCATGGTAAGATAAAAAATAAAAAAAATAAAACATCACTTTTTTTAAGAGGTAGGTGTTGCACATTTGTTGTTTCTCGTTGTACTCCGTCAGTATTAAATTAATAGTTTCAAATTTACTTTTTTCTTATGTTAAATTTAGTTGTCTTCATATGAATTTAAAACGGCATTTATTCACATTTTTAATATTACACTTAGGCCTGCAAACGGATCGGATTTTTATCCTTATCCGACTCTAACCGAATTTTTTTTGTAGGATATGGTAAAAACTCTAAACTCATATACCCGCATCCGAATCCGAATCCAAATCCGTATAAGAGTAATAAAACGGTTACTGAATATGAAATATAAAAAATCGACTCGAATCCTTTTCAATATATATATATATATATATATATATATATATATATATATATATATATATATATATATATTTCAATTCTAAATATTCTATATATAAATGATTTTTTTTAACCTTTGGATCAATTCACATATAAGGCTATAATTTTACCCTAATTTTATCCTCACATATAAAAGTATATGAATCAAAGTTATAAAACATAGTTCTTCCGTCGTTTTATTCTCTTTTCATTATAGTTGGGAACTCGAGAGCCTCCTCCACTATTAAAACGCCTCTGCTGCTAGCCTCAATTTTTCAAGTGTATAAAGTTAAGCATATATTATGTTTTCTATTGATTCATTATTTATATTTTCTCGTGTTGTAACAATTTGCCTGGGATAATCTTTACAAGTTCAAGCAAAGAATTGTAGCATTAAGGAAAATTTTACCAAGTTTATTTTGTCCAGGGGGTTTAGTTAGATTTGTTTTGAGGATTCATAGTTATTCAAGCGTTATTTATTTTATGTTGAGGAGACTTCTGAATATTTATATTGAAATGAGATCGGGATTCTGGTTATTTATTTTTATTTGAATTTTGAACTTTGAACAACAATATGATTATGGATTGTATTCTATTTCGTATAATTATTTGTGGATTATAGTATAATTGGGGTGAAGTAGCATTTGATAAGTAAGATTGTTAGATTAAACATGTATAATTTAATCCGCCAAGATAGAAAAGTAAAAACTATAAGTATTGGACTTTTTTAAACGGGTTTTACCATATCCGTATTCGAATCCAAATCAGCGAATCTGGTAATACATATTATGGATCCATTAGAATACGGATATGGATACGGAATAGACAATTCCATATCCGTTTGCAGGCCTAATTACACTAACATTTACTAATTTAACAAATATCATTAACATCGTATTTAAAGTTTCGAGATAGTTTTATTTTAGACATTTGATTAAAAAAACAAAACTAATTAACAATTTTCATAATTTATATAAAAATTGATTCGACACAACAAATTTGAGACGTAGAGAAAACATCCCCTCCCTTTTTGGATTGCTTTCTTGAGAAAAAAACTTAAACAAAGATAAGTGGTAAAAATAACACATTCAAAATAGTTGAATATTATGAATAGTTAAAAACTCTATTATGAAATCATTTTATGAAGGAAAAAAACTCATTCGAGGTGAAATAATATTTAAGATCCAGTTATATAATGTTTTATTCAGAATGGAATACAAAATTTTATTTTTAAACTCGGTCTTTTATAATAAATTTTATGAAAGCAAAGATGTTTTGTTTCATAACTAAATACTATCAAAGTACTATTTAAGTTCACGGAGATCTTTTATTAGAAGTTTATTATAAATAGCTTAAATTAACGTGTGATACATGTTAATGAGAAATGGTAGGATTTTTTGTTTCTAATTGTATATGTTGGTTGTTTTCTTCTTTGCCGCTATATATATAAAGGGAATAAATTAATAAACAGTAAAATATCAACTAAAGATAAACATCTTTCACAATCTCAATAATTAAACACTGTACAAATGGCTGTCTAACGGGGTTTACATTAGACTGACACTAATTTAGGAGAAATGACAAAATATAACAGTAAAAAAAAAAATGGGACAACATTTTTGTTTGGAAAATCCCACTTCCGTCTTGGCCCCGTACCAATCACGTGTCTCTATAGTTTTATTTTTTACATGCCATATGGTTTCTTCAAATGAAGGAAAAGCAATGTGAGTACTAATTACAATGAGAAAAGTGATCATCAACAACTTCCCAGATACCAAACATTTTTTTTTTTTTTTGAAAAAAAAAAACCAAACTTTTACTATTGTTACAAAGTTGTTTTTGACTTTTTTATTATCTGAAATTTTAGGGGGAAAAAAAAGGAAAAAAGGAAAACCCAACCACAATATTGTACTAAAATTCATTAAATATTCAATAAGATTTTTTTTTGCGGAGACACCTGTTGTGATTTTTAGATACTTATTACATAAAATAAATGTTGCATGATAAAGATAACTGTTCATCATGATAAAAACGCATGTTGCGACTTTAAACAATTGTTAATAAAGAAATAATACATGTTGCATGTGATTGAATATCTGTCAAAAAAATATGCAATACTTATCTAAAAAGTACTTCATATGTTCCAAATTAAATATAGGTGTACAAATAAGAAATGTAAATACATAATCCACGCTAAAATTTACATAAAAATAAAACAAAAGTTCATTATGTTAAATAATAACGATGCTATGATCCAACCAATTTATAATTAAAAGAATATAATTATGGTATCCCTTCATAAAGCTTGGAAAAAGTTTGTCTTCTGATGTAAAAGATTTTGGTCATGATTCAACAGGAACTTTCAAACATTTTAGACTTATTTCATATAAGACGGTGCATTACATGATGGAAAATATAAAAAGTAAATTTTGTTCGAATCTTAATAAAAAAATAGAGAAAAAATCATGATGTCTAAAAATAATATACTCTTATTTTATATAGGAAAATATATATTCAAATTGGGATAAAGTGAGTAAAATATATCAAGAGATGTGAAAAGGTAAACCCATATATTCTTTAGCAGCTTGGCCAATGAAGACTATACAATAGATAAAGTCATAGCTTGGCCAATGACCAATGAAGAATGAAGCATGGTGAATTCTCCATCTTTAACTGGAGTTTGAGGACGGAAGTACGTGCCACATCAGCCCAGGACGAAATTGGGAGTTCCGTTATGGACAAAAATATTTCTCCAAAAAAAAAAAAAGACTGTCATGATTGGCCATTTATGCTAAACTTAGGTCAGTCCAATACAATGCCCTGTCTAACCAATACTCTCTCCGCCCAAATTATATGTTTTACTTTAACGAATATACGGGTATTAAGGTTTGGATTATTAATTTAATTAAGTAAAAGTCTAAAATACCCTTATTAATTTAATTACTCTCATTCAAAATTTATGCTTTTCTCTCCCCTTCCTCTCACACAACATTCAAATACCTCTTAAATATGTGTTGGAAAAATGATAATTTTAATTAATTAAGAATATTCAATGAGGAATTGGAAGAAGAGTAAAATTGAAAATTTTGCCATTAATATATACTTTAATTAGAAAGTGGACAGTTAATTTGGGACAAACAAAAAAAAAGAAATGTGAACAATTAATTTGGGACGGAGAGAGTACCATCTAATGATAAAAAGTCTCAAATCTAATCCAACCTAACCTTAATTTGTTGAACATGCATTAGTCTAGTGGTTAAAGTTACGATTTATGACGTCATAAGTTCAATTCCACTCCCTGCTTCTGAAATTTTTTCATTTCTTCTAATAGATACATACTCTTCGATAAATATTTAAAAAAAAAAAAAAAAAACTATCTTAATTAATTCTACTTTACACAACAACAAAGTTAACATAATTAATTATGATTTCTTTTGGGAACTACTTCAACTATTTTGATATCATAATTAATCAAGCAACACTAATGATGCTATCTCCACTATTACTATTTTTCATCCAAAAAAAATCTCCACTATTACTATCAAAGCTACTACTAGGCATCCCCTGAAATGCTGACGTGTGTCTCTTCGCCGGCGGTGACTTTTGCTTCGGCGAGGATGGTTGTGTTAAAAGCTTCAAAGATAAAGGTAAAGGGTCTACAATGGTTGTCTTGTTCAAGCTTAGATCTTCCATTTTTGATAATGGAAGTATTGGCTCCCACTACAAGAAAACGGTTAAATAGAAACCGAATTTAGCGACCGAAATTTTCGGTCACAAATTTAACGACGGAATACCGACCGCATAGAAACCGAAAACGAATCGGTCGTTATTCCGTCGGCCATCCGTCGGCCACATCAGTCCCGTTGACCAAATTGACACGCCGTCGTTTTGTTCACCCTTAACGACCTTATACCGACAGATATTAACGACCATTTACCGACGGAATATATAACGACTGAATACCGACGGAATTTAACGACCGAATACCGACGAAATTTAACGACCGAATACCGACAGAATACATAACGGTGTTTATTTGTATAGTAATAAATGAAGGACACAAAACGACGTCATTTTATGAACGTTAATGACCGAATACCGACGGAAATTAACAACGGATTACCGACGAAAAATATACCGACGGAATAACGACCGATAATAGTGACCGAATTTGCCAAGGCCGTTGCTATTATTTTCCCGATTTCCGTTTTTTATAAAATAGCCGGGTTTTTAAAGATATATAGAAACATTTTGCCTAATAGTAACTAAAATAGGCAAAATGTTTCTATATATCCTTAAAAACCGCTATTTTATAAAAAAAGGGAATCCGGAAAAATCATAGTGACCGAATAGCGACGGCCTTGGCAAATTCGGTCGCTATTCGGTCGCCCCTTAGCTTGATAGTGACGGAACATGCTAAAAAATTATAAATCCGAAAACCTACATCGTTCAGAATGCGAGAACGAACTAATATGAATATTTTAGTAATTATTTGTTTATTAATAATCAATTATTAAAATTTTAACTCCATCACTTAATGATTCACGTAAATGCACACACAAATGTATTACTTGAATTGTTCTGCTTCAAGTATATATAGGTATTTTGTGAATAAGTATAAGTTTTAATTGTTTGAATATTCAAGTTAATGTGTGTGTGTGTGTGTGTGTATATATATATATTAGTAATAGTAACTAAAATAGGCAAAATGTTTTTATACATCCTTAAAAACCCCGCTATTTTATAAAAAACGAAATCCCTAGACTTTCCGTCGGTATTCGGTCGTTAACCAGTCAAAGTCGAAAGTCAACAATGTTGACCATTCGGTTTGTAAATAGCGACCGAAGTTCGGTCGCTAGCCTTTCTGTCGGTGATTTGCTTAGCGACGAAAAATACACGACCACGTCATTCGGTCGTTAATCGGTCGCTAAACTGAGTTTAGCGACGAAAATGTACGTCCCTGTTACACAGTTTTCTTGTAGTGTCCTTCAATATGGGCTTTGAAATTGAAGATGTCTTGATCACTTCTTGTGCTATATCTTCCAAGATGATGGGACATAACGCCTATCCAAATGAATAAGAAATTGAACGTTAATATATATTATCCATCAAAAAAAAAAAAAAAAAAACGTTAATATATATTCATATTAATTGAGACGGATTCAGAATTTGAGAATAGTAACACTTGTCGATTCAATATATTTGTATGGGATCGTATATGGATCTATCATCTAAATGGAGAAAAAATACATCATATTTACTACCCCAATGACGAACTACTGCTTCTTCTGTCATTGCATATTAAATTGAATGATTGTTGATTTATTATAGAAAATTAAACGTTCAATTCTGACAAAAGAAGTAATAATGATGAATTGATTACCGTATCATCAGTACTGATGTCAAAGATCGGCGGCGGCCGTGATTGTTTCGCCGGAGAAAATACTTCTGAGCATAGCTAGCAAATTGGGTAGGTGTACGTGTGTTGACAAAATTTCTTGAAATTCCTCTCCAGTCTCCTTTTCCTACCTTTTGCAATCCTAACAAGAAAAGTCTATGTTCTTCCTCTGTCCATGCTACTCCTTAAATATAATTCAAATAATTTACACAAAAAAAACTTAATCAAAATGCTAAAATATTCAAGTTTTTTTTATTATTAGAATGACAATGTTTTTACAGATTGATATACACATTATATTGTTTTTTTAGAGAATTATTTTTTATAACAACGGATTCATACTAAAAGATAGATTTTTTGAATATATCAGAAATGACGGATCATGTGAATCCGTCATTTGACGCTAATTTAACCCTAATTTAATGACTTTTATTGGCATAATTTAATGGCTTGACCATTTAAATTAATCAGTAAGGATACGTCCTAGCCAAAAAAACATTTCTCCCTTAAAAAGAATGTTATATGCGGATCAATATATAAAAACGCTGTCATTCTAATAAAAAACTCAAATTATTCACCCAATTTTTTCATAATTTTTTTCCTCAAAGGCTGGATACAATTAAAAAATAATAATCAACTAGTTAAAAAAAATATACATAATTAAATGTTCACATTTTTATTTATTTTTATATACAAAATTAAATGATTGTCTAGCTTGAAAGAATATGATAGTCAGTGGCGGAGCCAAGTGGGGCCTGGTGGGGAAAGTGCCCCACCAGTTTTTTTCCAAAAAAAAAAAGTTTTAGTTTTGTTTTTGTAACACCTCGTCTCGTGAACATTGTTTATTGTACCCATTTTGAATCACTTTACGATTTAAAATTAAATTTTTATTTTTTTTATTTTTTTTTAGTTTTAGTTTTGTTTTTATAACACCTCGTCTCGTGAACATTGTTTATTGTACCCATTTTGAATCACTTTACAATTTAAAATTAAATTATTTAGTTTGTGAATTATATGAATGACACCACTTATATTTTAACAATTTTGCTCTTGATTTGGTAACAAACTTAAGTGTGTAAGAGACTAAAAAATAAAATTACTAATAAAAAATCCACAATGGGCTCTCTTGTAAACTATAAAAAGTTCACAATAAAAAGTCCACAATATGAAGCCAAAGGACTTGGAGATTTATGAAGCACTGATCAGTAGAGTGAAAAGGGTGAACAAAATGTGAATAACTCTAGTCTATAAAATTTCATCAAAAAAAATTTTTTTGGCTCCGCCAATATTTATATGCTTTTATGAATTTATTTTGTCAATGTTAATTGTGCCCCCCAAAGAAAAATTCCTTGTTCCGCCACTGATGATAGTAACACGGGCCTCTCTTCCTTTCGCGACCTCTAGCTAAAGGATGAACAACATCATTAGAAGCGGGTGAAAATCCTTTGTCCCCCATCCCTATCCCCGACTAATCAAAATTTACTATATAAATATTTTTTTCCAATTATATATATATCAGGTGAATTGTGATTGGCTGGGGATAAGGATGAAGACAGGAACGGGGAATGAGGATTTTTTTCCATCAGAAGCATAGCCAATAGTAACATCATCAATATTAATATTAATATTAATATTGGAATCTTGAAGAGGCTTATGATCATCAAATTGAGCTAAATTATTCATACTACCACACTTTCTAAAACATGACCCCTCCATGACCCTAACACCAAAAAGCATGAACCCTTTACCACCACCATCAACCGCGGTAGCACCGTCACGGTTCCTCCCTACTCTGCCGACAACCTCCGAGCATGTATTCGGGGTATGTCCCTCATTTCCACACTTTGAACAAGAGCTAGGCCTTCCTTCCTCCCCGGGAAGGAAACCAATTTTCTTGATTTTTTTTATTTTTTTATTCTTCAAGAAAATCAATATTAGTAGTTTTCTTGGTCTAATTTAATTGGATCAAGTCTTGGATGCATATAACAAAAGGAGAGGAAGAAAAGAAGGAAACAAAAAATACCCTTTGGAAAAAAATACAATGAATGAGTTGTTTGGAAGCAACTATATATATTGTGGTTGATATAGCATTTAGGGTTTTGTTTGATGTTATCTTTGTGCTATATAATACACATTTTTTCATAATATAAAGTCGTTTAAAACATTTAACAAAATTTTAGAATAAAAAAAATAATGTGTCTTTTTAATTAAAAATTAATACTATTTTTTAAATAGAATTTATATACCATTAATTCTATTTAAGAGAGTATATTTTGACTAACAAAATATTTTATTTTTTAAATACTTAATTTACGCTAAATGTCCTAAACGATTTATATTATGTAGGGAAATAGTTGCATGGTTTTAATATTTTCTTTTTCTAATGTATGATGTTTAATTAACCTGTATCTGTATACATATTATAGTTTATGAATAATTAGATTTGTTTTTGTGCTCGTAATCGAAATTATTTTCAACACAATGTTCGAAAACGAGATTTTAGAATACTAATTGTTTTCACTTAAACTAATTCTGGTTGATCGAACATAGTTTAATATATTTAATTCAATAATGTGTTTCTTAGCAGCATTTGCTACATTATATTAATGGAAAAATTAAACCAACCACAAAATTTAAACAAGAAGACTCAAACCATCATCTACCATCCATCCATAAAGTCATGGATATGACTTTTTATCTATAATACTACTAGTAATAGTGTCATTATAAATAAAATAAAAAAATAAGACCACGTGTCCCTATAGTTTTATTTTTTACATGCCATATGGTTTCTTCAAATGAAGGAAAAGAAATATAAGTACTAATTACAACGTGAAAAGTGGTCATCAACAACTTCCTAGATACCAAATTTTTATTATCGTTACAAAGTTGTCTTTGACTTTTTTATTATCTGAAATTTTAGAAGAAAAAGGAAAATTGGAAATACCCAACCACAAGTCCACAACATATATAAACCAACCGCCTATGGTGAAGGACGACTAAAATTTATTATATAGAATAAAAAAAATTACGGAAACACTTATTGTCAATTTTAGACACATAAAATAAGTTTTACATGCCAAGGACATTATAAAACACATATTGCAACCTTAAGGTAAGTGTTCATAAAGAAAGAATACATATTACACGATATTTAATATCTGTCCAAAATATATAACATCGGTCTAAAAAATGTTGCATATGTACTAAGGCGTTTAACAGTATAACCTGACAATATATGCGTGAGAGAGAGATAAATTACAACATATTTGTTTTACAATGTGACCAACTATCCAACTATTTTACTAGAGTATTGATATTTTTCATATATATTATTAAACATTCTTTTCGTTGAGAACGGAATATTCATATTTTTTATTTATATACAAAATGAATAGATATCATAATTTTTAAAATACTCAATTTTGTGGCATTTGAATGAATAAAGAATGATTTAATTGTAAACGATTTGGTTTTTTTTTTTGCTAAATAAAGAAATTATCCATTAATCATAAAATAGCTGAAAATTTATTACAATCGAAAAGATAAAAGCGAAAAAGCAGAAAAAATAAAAAGTTATCACAATCTTTATTACAGAACACGCATGATAATAGATAACAGATAAACGATTTGGTTGTCTATTGCTTTCTTCTTCCATTTTTTAGTCACCTTTGGTGGTGGGTGTGATTTGTGAGGACAAGGAGCACTAAGACCCCACTCATCACAAACCATGTACCAATGTTTGGTTTAATTGTTTGAGTAACCCATAGCAAAAAAAAAAAAAAAAACCCATTTCATTCTTTTTTGTACTCCCTCCATTCCTAAATATTTGAAAATTAAAAAATTAAGAAACTTGTTATTTTTATCAAAAATTTTAATATTACCCATCTCTCTCACTTCTATACCATAAGAAAAAAAGGAAAAAATAGGGATGGCAGAGGCAGCAAATAAAAGAAATGTCGAGGGTATAATTAGAATAAATTGTTGACAACTAATAAAAGAGCCTTAAATGACAATTAATTTGGATAGTTATAGATCTCCTAAACGACAATTAAATGGGAATAGAGGGAGGAATATAGTAAAATTTACTAGAAAATCACTTCAAAAAAAATAAAAATTACTGGAAAATAATTGAATATGGGGCTTGACGTGGGCTTAGTATCCCATTAAATTTGCAAGCTTCAAGTCCGGTCCATTTAGGATGTCTATTTGTGAAAATACTTTCCAAAAGTTGGTTTATCCCATAGGCCTCTTTTACGATGGGCTTTTAGAGTTTAGAGTTGGGAGCAAATGAATCAAAAATAATATACCAACCGGGTCAGGGATTTTATTCAGCGCAATGGATGCGGCTATATCGCAGAACAAAACGTGAGGATATAACGACATTTATTTTTTTACAGATGTTGTAGGATTTTAGACGAGTGATACATTCTATACAATATATAGTTTTTCGGATGAATGTATATTTTAAGCAACAGATGTTATAAAATTGCAATAGGTATTCGTTCTAAAAAAATTAAGACCGTCGAGAATTTGATCTGACGAACAAACAATGTTTAATATATATTGAATTTTGTTGTTCAGCATCATAGTTGGACCGAAACACTATATGTTTTCACATTTTACTTAGTTCTAACGTGATTTGATTTTGGTGCAAATAATTGATGCTCCTCTTTCAAAATGAGAGTTCCATTTAAATTTTTCGCACTGATTAAAGAATAGTTGAAATATATAGAATATAAAAGAATAACATAAAAGACATCCATTCTAAATTGTAAAAGTATCTTATTGCTTGACATATCTAGTGATGTATGTACTGTTTAATGTCATTCTTCCAAAATTATGCATCACGAATTATATATATTTAAAAGCGAGAATTATTACATATTTGCAATAAATTCTTACTAAATTAGCCAAGAGTTCAATCGGACTAATCAAGTTAATAGTGTCTGGACATAGCTATAGAGACACCCTATTGCTCAACAAGTTCACAATTTATTAGTGAACTCAATTCGCAATTTAGAAAAACCTTCGTGTGCACTTTGCAAGAGAAATCCTCTATTATCTTCACAGAAAAATATTTCCAATGAGCCCCCTCGAAATCAAACTAATTCTAGTAAGCACCTTACTACTCCCTCCAACTAACATTATCGAATCCGGTCCCGACTATAGTGCAGAACGTTCATTCAATAAATATCGAACAATTTTGCCCTTAGATGTTGTTGTGTGATAACTTGGCTTTTCCCAGAATATCACTGAACCAAGTGAATTGAAGATTGTCCTAATTTTTTACAATAAATGCACAAAATGTCAGTTTACAGAATACCACTAAAACAGAAGTCCTCAGATACTGTCACATTTACTATTAAATCATACCCGCCAAATATTGGAAAGTATAACATTAAAAGCATAGACAAAGTCTGAAATAATCATTACTTAGCAAAAAAAGTCTGAAATAATCAATCATTCATTAAGAAAATGGATGTGAAAATAATATGTTTACACTGCACAAAAAGGCAGATCTTTCAAAAAAGAATGATAATTGAAAAAAGAAAAGAAAAAAAAATTACCTCCTAACCCCAGTCTGTGTGTGAATTTCCTTTAGTATCTATGAAGCAAAAATCAAAATGTAAAAACCATGGAAAGAATAGTATATGTAGGAAATTTCAATCTTAGGATCGTTCTTAGGGGATTGGCCCACAGTTACCTCACATGAATTGGACAGAGCATACTTGCAGGTGTGGACTCCGTTCAATTCATATTATAAGTCTGTGAGGCCAGTCCCTGTGGGACGATCCTAGGATTGAGTGACCTGTATTTATAGCATATCCTTTGTTTACACAAGAACCTATACTAGAAGAGAGAAGTTCATGCTATTTTCATTGGCTTGCATATCTTTCCCAAGGCAGCAAACCATTTGAAGGATCAGCCAAGTTAACCAAAACAAAGTCTCTAAGGCCAGTGTCCCATACTTCACAAAACTGTTGCGACCAATTGCGCGGTTCAATAGCCTCCGTCCCTAAGCCAGGCGCCCTATCTCGCGACCCTTCATTTTGGTTCTCTTGCCAATCAACGACATAAGTAGCGACTCTACGGTAAAATTTGGCCTTGAAAACATCCCAGACTTGATACTTGTAGTGGTTTAATATAGCCGTGCTCTGAGGCAAATTCATGTATGTAAAACCTTTTTTCAAGTGGAAATGATGAACCACATTCAAAAGGGTTGCGTCGAGAGCCTCTGGACGTATAATTGATTTGTGTCGCTCAGGACTTTGAAGCCGGCAAGTGTATCCTGCAGTTACTCCTTGGGAAGGCGGTGAAATCAAACCCGATGGTCCAAAGCTATGACAAGAAGTTCTTAGCTCTGCAATCGTTGAGGATGAAGTAAAATTTGCTACAAGGGCTCGAAGAGACCCTTGACCAGCATAGTACCCCGATTTCCTAAAACTTTGGTGCCTCGGAGATGAATACGGGAAGTAGAAGAATTCATCTACATCCATGAACGAAACCCAATTGCATTCCCCTTTTGCCCTTAGAGCACAATGCGAGAAACCAGCTTCTTGCGTTTTAATCCAAGGCCAAACGTGCCTCGTGACATTGTAGTTTTCTTGATCAAGTTCTTCAATTACTTCTTTGATCCTGTCATCACTATTGTTATCGTAAATAAACCATTTCTCAACTCCTAACCAAGAATGATACATAATCCATTCGCGTAATGCAGCGGCTTGGTTCCACACCATTGTACACGCACAAAGCTCATACTTGCCCCCATTTTTCTCCCTAACCTTGGACTTTGACCCAAAAATCTTAGCCACAGAAGGTAGGATCGTATGCTGATGAGGCCTACCATGAACATAGTGTGTCACTCCAACTGTTACTCGAATTCCCTGAGCCTTTTCCGGGTTTTTCTTGATACTCCGAGGCAACAAACATCTCACAACCTCTTGAGCAGCAGTAACACCTTTCGTCGTGAACCTAAACTTCTTATCAGTCTCCCAATTTCCCAATCCAAAATGGCAACTAAACTGATTCGGGTCTGATTCACGATCAGGCCTAAGATTCAAACCCTTCACAAACACAACAGCCGTGTCCCGATCCAAACTAACACTGTATACAACATTTTCCCAAGAATGAACAGTCTGATTCTTCTTCTTCATCAATAACCCCACATTTTCCCTCTCTAATCCAATTCTTCCGCTTCCGCCCCTTCTTAAATCAACCACAGATGAATAATTCAAAGGTGGAATTGGACATCTCACAATCAATCTATACTCATCATATTCATCCATTGAAAAAGCATTCTTCTTATCAATATCAAAATCCCCCCTCTTCCTCCTCACTATAATTACTATCCTTTCCATAAATACAATCAAATTCTTGATTTTTCTTCACAAACCCATCATTCTTAACCAATAAAAGAACATGATCGGGAAACAAAACCCGATCTTCAATCTTAAATGTTTCCAAAGATAACAACTTTTCATCAAAAACAGAATTATTACTACTTGAAGACAATAAAGACAAGCTGGAAACTACCAGTATGGGGTGGAAAACTCGAAGAATTAAATCGGAAATTATATGATAAAATCCAAACAAAAACCAAAAAGCTGAAACAGAGTACGAGAGATTTTACTGAAAATAAATGGGAAGTTCGAATTAAGCGTTTCCTCTTGCGGCGTTGCTCTGAAGAATCCATTTTTTTGTTTCTGTAAATACTTTTTCCGATCTAAAAAAAGTGGGAAGCCGGCGGCCGGCGCCGACAGTTGCAGAGCTTTTTTCTGGTAATTGTTTTTGGGTTTGGTTGGGGAGGAAGAAGGACGCGTTTGTTTGGCTGATTTTGTTGCTTAATTCAAGCAAGCGAAGCTTTTGGGATTTTTTTAGAGGAATTTATAGACCGTTTGAAGTAAAAGACAGTCTCCGAAAGAACCATCTTTTTTCTGGATTGTAGGGAATGTTTGGTCCACTCTATCTATCATCTTGATTGCGGTTATAGTGCAGGAAAAAAATAATGTTAATATATATCGATTTTTTTTAACATTTGCTCTCTCCATTTTTAAATATAAGACAATTTAAAAAAATTAAGAAACTTGTCATTTTCATCGAAAGTTTTAATATTACTCATTTCTCTCACTTCTATTAGCATAAGAAAAGAAAGGAAAAAATAAGAATGACAAAGGCAGCAAATAAAAAAAAATATCGAGGTATAATTGGAATAAATTGTTGACAACTAATAAAAGAGCCTTAAACGACAATTAATTTGGATACATAAAGATCTCCTAAGCGACAGGTCCAAAAACAATTTTACATTGGTGATTTTTGTCCAAAATCTATTTTTTTACAAAACTAAGTATCAAAACAATTTATGTTTGGCGGAGAGGGTCCTTCCGTCCAAAATTCCATCCGTCAACCGTTTACTTAAAATTTGAATTTGGTCAAACAAAACTAATGAGGGTATTTTTGAGATTTTACATTAACCCCTACCCGACCCCTCCCTCAACCCCACCCTACCCTACCCTACACCCTTCTTCATCTTCCTCTTTCTTCTCCCTTCCCCCGTAACCCACTCCTCGAAACAGATACCCACTGTCCAGCGCCGCCACCATCACCGCTGATACCACCACCACCTATAATTATTGTCAATTTACATTTCCTAACCTCAATATCATCTAAAATGTAGCACATTTCAAATTAATTTACAGTAATTCTTCACAAAAATCTATTCTATGCCAAAAAAATGTACCATTAATTTCCAGTGATTTGAAGTTTTTGGACACCTTTGAAGTTAATTTCTTTGGTGATTTGAATTTCTTACACATATAATGGTGATTTTTTGGAAATGGGAATTGGGGAGAAAGAACCCAGATGCTAAAGAATGGAGGGGCGTCTGGGAAGGTGGTGGTATCAACGGTGATGGTGGCGGCGGTAGACAGTGGTGGTCTGTTTCGGGGGGTAGGTTACGGGGGAGGGGAGGGGTTTAGACGGGGATGGGAGATGAAAAAGGGGGTAGGGTAGGAGGGAGGGGGTCGGGGTGGTTTTAGGGGGTTAATGTAAAATATCAAAAATACCCTCATTAGTTTTTGTTTGACCAAATTCAAATTTTAAGTAAACGGTTGACGGATGAAATTTTGGACGGAAGGACCCTCTCCGCCAAACATAAATTGTTTTGATACGTAGTTTTATAAAAAAAATAATAGATTTTGGACAAAAATCACCAAAGTAAAATTATTTTTGGACCCGTAGAGCCAATTTGCCTTCCTAAATATAAGACTCCTTAGACAATTTTAGAAAATTAAGGAAATTGTCATTTTCACCGAAAGTTCCAATATTATCCCTCTCTCTCACTTCTATAGTATAAGAAAAGAAAGAAAAAAATAGGAATGGCAGAGGCTGCGAAAAAAAGAAATGTCGGGGGTATAATTGGAATAAATTGTTGACAACTAATAAAAGAGTCTTAAACGACGATTAATTTGGATACATATATATCTCCTATACGACAATTAAATGGTAATGGAGGGAGTATCATATTGTATTCTTTTTTAATTAATACATGTGTTAAAGAATATAACATATGTTTTACGCAATAAATGTTATAAAATCACAACATCTGTTTGCTTTAAAAATATTTAGATCGTCAAATTTTTTATTTGACGGTAAAAAAATATTTAATATATACTTAATTTTTTGTATTCAGTATTATATCTGAACTGCTCTATCACATAGCACAAGTCAAAGCCACTGCTAGAAATCCATTTCTTTCCCATTTTTTTTTTATTGATAACGTTTTATCACGAGCACCTTCACAGTTGTCTCTAGAGTCTTTAATGAAGGAGTGCAAATTGTAAAATATGCTTTAGTGAATCAAAGGATATTAAACATTTGTCAACACGTCCATATATGTCTTTCTTTATTTCTTTGTTTCATTCGTAAGTCTAGAAGAATACTTATAGGGGACCACATAACTGGACAAAATTGAATTATTATTATTATTATTATTATTATTATTATTATTATTATTATTATTATTATTGTTGTTGTTGTTGTTGTTGTTGTTGTTGTTGTTTTTTTTGCTATTGGATATTGAACCCCGAACGTATAATTTCAAATAGATAACTTTCTTCGTTAGAGCAAATCCCACTTGTTGAGAAGAGTTGTTTCTGAAAGAGTCAGTCACTGCAGCAATACTCGAAGAGGGGATAAGCTTTAGCTTACACTTTTAGAAAAATCAACGTAATTTTTGTTTTTAGATTTTTTTTAAATGAATTATTCATTTTGTTTTGGAGATTCGTTAATTTGGAATTTCGGAAACTTCATGTGGCTGCTCTATTCATTTATATGACTTATTTTCATACAAATTTTGCACGTTTGCTAAAATATGAATTAATTTTTCAATTAAACCAAAGTATCCTACAAATATGATCACATTAAAGATGTCTTGCATTGTAAATTCAGATATTTCGATCCATAAAAAAAAAAATGTTTCCATGGTCAATAGTGGCGTCCAGTTATGGACGGTGATATTCAAGGGTGGTGGTTCGAAGGGCCGTGCATAACAAAAAAATCAGTATATATTAAAAAAAAAAATTATAAGTATTATAGATTTTTAAACAAATGTTATATTCTATTTAATAAGTGTTCTTGTTTTTTTTCCTTCAAAATTGCGGAGTTTTATTAGAATAAGCTGATTGCTCAGCAGAAATTACATAGGATCTCGGCTTTTAGCCTAAGAGTTAAATAAGTGTTCACTTAATTAATAGGTGTTCTCAGACATGTAACACATTTTTACGTAAAATGTCTTGTAAAAATTATAATATATGTTCACTCTAAAAATATCTTGAATGTCGAATTTTTAATTCAACAGTCAAACAATATTTAGTATGTACTGAATTTTTTGTATCAACGCCGTAGCCCCGGACCGGGTTCTAAGGCTTGGAGTGGTGGTCGCAGATGAATCTTTTTTTAAACAACAAATTTTCTTTATAAATATTATTTTTTCTCCTTTAATATTTTTTAAATACATAATTCGATCTCTCAAACTTTAAGTTCTAGATCCGCCTATGATATTGTGATCCATAAGTGAATAATTCGTTAAACATATCATAATGATTGTACACTGATTATAAATAAATTTTAGAGTAGGATTGCGTTAAAGTACATTGAATACTCGTTATTCCCTCAATATTTTTATTATGTATCTATATCTAATTTTTCATAAATATTAAGAATGTTATTGAAAATATTCAAACAAAGGGTGAAAATGACAAATTCCCCTATTGAAAAATCAATTAATGTAGATTAGTTGAATAATAACAAAGACTAAGATCGTGAATTAATAAAATATGATAAACCGATTTCTTAGTAGTCTAAAGTGATAAATATTTTTGTAAACAAAAAAGGAGTAAAAATCAGAGGGAGAGTAGCATTTCTTATTTTTGTCATTCACTAACTTTGAAATATACTACACTGAACATAAATACTCTAAATGCTGAATGAAAAAGGTATGATAATGTGTACATAAATCAAAATAATTATTGAGTCTACCTTTTCTGATGCTTTTTGTTTTTAATTTGAGGGCGTGATTCCTTACCAAACGTGGTTGTATAAGGACTGTTGTTTCAGTAGTATTCTGTGAGCAGTCACTTTGTGCATTTATTGTTAAAGGTTAAGTCTGTCACATATCCATCTCCGCTCATACTCTCATAATTAAAAACTTAATGAGTTATATTATTATTGTATTTGTTGTACTAACTTTGAAAGATGGTAGTAGTATTAGCAAAGTCCAAATTTTGTAGAATTAATTATTGGTCATGGCAGGACTGACATTTCTTGTTCAAAGACTTCCTATAGTACTAGAATGGTCAAAGAGGGCGCAATCCAGTGGGACAATCTTCGCCTCGTGACTGAGAATGGGATGGATATTTTTTCTGCCTTGGCGTGGTGGATGTGAAGAATTTGAAATTGCACTTATAAATGATATACCTTAGGTGAATCTTGTGGATTGTAAATGCTAATGGAAGCTTTTACCTATGCGATGATGGCCCACCTATATGACATTACTTCATAGTTAGGCTAAGAATCACGAAGGAAAATTCCGATATGCACCATGGTTCAATAGATTATGTGACATCTGTGAAAGATAATCTGATGGACAATGTCAAGAGACATCAACAATAACAACCAAGTTTTAATCTCAAAAGGTTGGGATCGGCTACATGAACCAAAGAAAGAATCACGTAAGATCACCCACATGGATGAATTCTCTCCATTTCTTTCGATTCCGAACACAACTCTCATCTAGTTATAACAAATTCATATCTCCTTTTATCACTCTCATCCAATTCTTCCTCGGTCTCCCTCTACATCTTACGCCATCAATATTACATAATCATTCAATTTTCCAAACTGGAGTATCACTTGGCCTTCTTTTGATGTACCCAAATCAACGCAAACGATTCTCTCTTATCGTTTGGAGTTTTAAATGGTGAAAAATCTTATCGTTTGGAGTTTTAAAATTTTTTAAGACATCATTTAATGTATTGATAAAATTACTGTACATATACCAATATTATTGAATTAACATGAATTCGTAAGTTCAAATTAATCACATTGCTCCACATGTGATAATTACTAGAGTACTGATATTGTGTATAAGGACTATCCATAAAATAAATAAATAAATGTCGTGCGTTGACTCATTTTTTCATTGAAAAACTTTTGGCATATCAAGAGAAAATGATTATTAATGAAATGCAGAACTGACCATCTAATTAGAATCAGGGGCGGCTAATAGGGAGTGCGAGGTACTTGACTTCATCGAGCCCCGAAAATTCTGGGCCACCAATTTATTTTATATAATATATATATATATATATATATATATATATATAATTTTTAGAAAACCTAAGTAATATTTTGGATGTGAGCCTCTCAGACTCAATATTCAATATATTGTTTGCAACTAAATCATAATCAACTTTGACGAAAAACTATTATAACAATTGTTAATGATTTTTTTTTCATGAAAGTTCATTTTTTTTAGGTTATATAGGACATTAATTTAAAGTTCAGCACATGGTCCGAAATGGCTGAGACGAATTGTGGAATTTTTATCACTAATTTAACTTTGATTTATTTCTCAAATCAAACTCCTTTTTTTTTCATCAAAGGTCTCTTAGCCCAGTGGGGCAAGGGCCGGTTCGATACCCTTCCCATACATGGGCCAAACTTTAGTTGTCTCTCTTTCTATGACTATCTTCTCCTCTTGTGATGTGCTTCTCTTCTCCATCCGAACTTCAAAAAAAAAAAACTCCGTGTTTTTTTTTTTCTTTTATATCTTTTGGAAAGCTCGTCACTAGTTGGATTTTTAATATTTTTATTGATAATAAATTAGGAAAATAATTTACTCCTAAAATTTTGGGGATAGAAATCCTAAATCCCCAAATTGAGGGTGTTAAATGACTATCTCATCCCCTTCTGGTATAAGGGATTCACCCAACTATAAGGGCAAAAAGGTCCGAAAAACTATTTTAGTCAATCTTTTAGCCAATAATTCTAGTGCCTAGCAAGGTCTAATAAATTATAGTTTTTACTTTTTAGCCGGCAAGACAAAGAAATAAAGCAAATGGAAAAGAACAAAGCGAAAGGATTGCCCAGTTGGACTTGGACCAATTATGGGTTTCACAATTATTTGGGATAAGGTTAGCTAATTTTTGTCACAAAAATTGTTGTCACTTTTTTGTTAATGTCAAATTTTTTATTTATTTACCTCTCCAAAAAAGATTATTGATTATTCGGAAAGAAATTCAATAATGGAAATATATATATATTAATATATATTATCCGCCGACTTGTAAAATTTTAATCATATTATTAGTTGCACAACAATTTATCGAGAGAAGACATGTCATCAATTTTGTTAATATTAGACTAGAAACGAAACAAAATGCAGGCATTTAATATTCAATAAAAAACAAACCTCAAAGACTTTTTTTTTCCAGCAGAGAAAACAGAGTTAAAAAAATACTCTGTTGTCAAGTCGCACTAGACGTTTTGAGCCAACCAATCCACAATGGTTTTCGTGAGGACACAAAATTTCATGAATTTTTTTTTTAAATACTTTTTTTTAAAAAAAAATAATTGAAGATTAATTTAAAAAACAAGTGTGTTTTGTTTAAATTTAAGAAAATTATGTGTGGAGTGTACGTTGAATAAATAGGAAAGAGCACATGGATCCAATATCCAACTGTGGTCCGACTATAATTCTGAATATAAAAAAAAAAAATATACAGAACATTTTTTAAATTTTAAATATCTTTTATTAAGTGTTCTAATAATGTGCCTACGCATTTATTAACTAATATGAGTTTATGTTCAAACTGAATGACTTTGTAAGATTTTTTTTCCACCTAATGTTTTCCTCAGCTCTATTTAATTTCTTGAATAAGAGTCTGAACTACCAATTGTCAATGGCCTTTTAATTGAAGCTTTTGGATTATGATTGGAGAAAGAATTTTGGTCACGCGTTAAGACAGTTAGGTTAGGATTTTTTTTTTTTTCCCTTTGGACAACTATTTCAGAATCTGATAATTTATTACCAATAATATTTGAGTAGTCAAAATGTCCTGAAACAAAATTCCGTGTCGGGGTCACTAGTGAATAGTGGTACATGTGAATTACAAGGTTGCATGTGTATTAGAAGTTTCCTTGTTTTTGTTTTTTAATAATGTTTTTATATAATTAAAGAAATTGGCAGACACTAAGAGCGTGTTTGGTACTCTGGAATGGAAACGAATGGAATAGCCTTTCCAGCATCTCTTTCCATTCCAGCGTTTGGTTGGCCTATTTAAAGTGGGAATGTTCATTCTATAAAGAAGTGGGAATGGTCATTCCACTCCAAATACTATGTAATGGAAAATTAATGAAAAGTACTCATTATACTATTTATTTAATTATTATAGTGTTCAAATTAGACAACAACCTATTCATTTTTTCCAAAAATATTTTATTATTTTGATAAAACTTTATATACAATAATTACATAAATATTTTTATTTATTTTGTTAATTTTTCATTTAATTTAACATGAAATATAGTTATTTTTATATTATATTTAACTTTATATATTAATTATATTTGAATATTGAAATATATGTTTGATACTCTTTAGTGTAGAAACAGTGGTGGAGCCAAAAATAATCTTTAAATGGGCAAAAAAATTTACTGATTTTTTTAAACAATGTTTATAAGGAAATCTTACAAAAAGTAAAATTTTCTTATAATAAAATCGTCATTTCTGAAAATGTTGGGATAGTCATCCCCTACTAAATCTGCTACCGTGTACAAATATGATTTTTTTTCAAGTGAAAGTTTATACATTGTGCAATTATTAGTTTTCTCGTCAATATATTAAAGGGCAAGTCATATTATATTGAAGAGAAAAGCACTATTTATGCACCTGAGGTATCTTTCAAAAGCAACTGTTAACCCTAAGGAATATATCGTGCCATTCTTGTCCCCAACTATTTACGGGGTGCCATTTTTGCCCAAAAGTGGCGGCGGCCGGCGAAAAGAGGCGGTTGCACATGTGCGAACCGCACAAGCATATTTTCAGGGGCAATTTCGTCCATTCATATTTTTAATTAAAAACAAAAACAAACCCTCCCCCATTCATCCCCACCCCTCTCCCACCACTACCAATTTCAAGAACAACCACCTATCCCCACCACCACCAAAGCCGCCGCCGCCGCCTCGTCCTCCTCCATCAATTTCTTCACTTAAACTCCATTTCACAGAAGCATCTAAACATCACAAAAAACAAACCCTCCCCCATTCCTCCCCACCCCTCTCCCACCACTACCAATTTCAAGAACCACCACCTATCCCCACCACCACCAAAGCCGCCGCCGCCGCCACCTCCTCCTCCTCTACCAATTTCTTCACTTAAATTCCATTTCACAAAAGCATCTAAACATCACAAAGAACAACAAAGAAAATGTGCTAAGAACATGAAGAGAGAAAAAAAAAACCCAGCAGTGGTGAGTGGCGGAGGGAGGAAGGGAGGGGTGAGTGGCGGGGGAAAGAAGGAGGATTCCGCCATTTTTGGGCATAAATGGCACCCCGTAAATTATTGGGGGACACAAATGACACGATATATAATCCTGAGGGATAACAGTTGCTTTTGAAAGTAAACTCAGGGGCATAAATAGTGATTATCTCAAAAGAAACGAATTGGTTTTCTTTTTTAGTTTTTCTTTTTTCTTTTTGGAGAAGAACGATGAGAAGAAGAATGAGGGGTGAGTGGTGGAGGAGATGGCGGAGGGAGGAAAGGGTGAGTGGCTGGGGAGTGGTGAGTGGCGGGGGAGGGAGGGAGAGAGGGAGGGGTGAGTGGTGGAGGAGAGAGGGGAGGGTTTGTTGGTGGTGGGGATAGGTGGTTGTTCTTGAAATTGGTAGTGGTGAGGAGGAATGGGGAGGGTTTGTTTTTGTTTTTAATTAAAAATATGAATGGACGAAATTGCCCCTGAAAATATGCTTGTGCGGTTCGCACATGTGCAACACCGCCTCTTTTCGCCGGCCGCCGCCACTTTTGGGCATAAATGGCACCCCGTAAATTGTTGGGGACAAGAATGGCACGATATATTCCTTAGGGTTAACAGTTGCTTTTGAAAGATACATCAGGTGCATAAATAGTGATTTTCTCTATATTGAATCACATTCCATTCCAACATTAAATAATAGTTTTTTCAATCATGTGAAAGGAATCGTCATTCCATTATGGCTTTGTCTTCCAATCAATGGAATGGAAAGAGGATTCCAAAACTATTCAGGGTGGAAATCTATTCTGGGTGGAAAGGGATTTCATTCCATTCCATTCCGGCGTACTAAAAGTGGAGAAATCGTCAAGCTAAATAAATTAATACGCCCACCATTCCTAAGTATAAGACTTTCATTATATGTTTCGAAAATTAATGAAGCAAAAATTAAGATGTTTTTGCAATTAAAATATTAATATTACTCTATTAAATATGACTTGTTACCACTAATTGTATTTAAGAGAGTAATATTGATATTTTGATTATAAAAATATTTTAATTTTTGCTTCCTTAATTTTCACATGTAATGAAAGTTTTATATTTAGGAATGTAGCCTAGGTACCGCAAAAAAATCGTCTATACCCAACTTGTGTACCCATGCATGTACCCACCATTCAAAATTCGCCACATGGGAAGAGAAAATATATTTTTCTTACGGGTTCCACTATTTTTTTAGGTTATAGATTTTTTAATTAAAAAATTGACACATGTCAATTTATTATTGATGGTACATGCATAAATACATAAGTTGGGATAGAGGATTCTTAGCCCATAGGTCCTACTAGAGAAAAACTATTTTAGTAGGATGAAGAATCTGCTTATGTTGGAGATAGGATTTAATGTTAACTTTCGTTTTTACCTTTTATATTCTATTGTGAATTTTATTTTACTCCCAAATGCCTCTTTTATTATTCTTTTTTTCTTACATGTATCCGATTAATCTAATTTGGATTGAGTAACTAATGTGGCCTATAAGAATAAATTCTGCAATAAATTATGTAATATTAATTGTTTTCAAGATATTTTCAATTTATGACTTTACTTTAATTAAACTCTGAATTTTAGTATATGTGATCAGATAAGTTATGATAACTTGAATTTCTTTTTATTATTCATTCACTTTTTCCTTAAAGGAATTTATAAAATTAGGGGATATATGTGTGTAGATTTTTGTTTAATGAATTAGGTACAACGTGGTTATGTGAGAAAGAATTCCTTAGAAATAAAGAAAGGAATGAGAGATATTAATAACTAACCTACTTTGTCGTCCATTATTAGTACCAATATACCATAAAGTTTTTGCTGAATATAATATAAAGTTACAAACGTGAAAAGATTCTTGCCCTTGAGCCTTGACCCTAGTAACTGGGGAAGGTATCTTGAATTAATCACCCACCATCACTCTCACTTACTATTTCCAAGTATAAATTTTTTTATTTGTATATTTAAAATCATAAATTTTAAATATTACAATTAGGCAAACACGCTAGCTTCAAGTTGGGACAAAAAGAAAATTTTACATAACAAGGATAATTCTTTTAATACTATTTCTCAAATTTTAAAAAATTTATAGAGGTAAAAATACAGTTTTAAAATTCTAGGAGAGGCATGCGCCCTCACCTGCTCCCATCAACATTCGTCCTTACAATTAGAAATGTTATACAAAGTATTTTTGGTTACCTTGTGTGATGTTCTCACTAAAGGTGAGACTAATTCGATTCCAACACGCTGAGCACTTACAGAATTTGACTTTTACTTGGGGTAGAGTTTGAGCTAGAGCTCTTTAATATGACAACAACTACTCATGGTGGAAATGAGATATTGATTCCAGTAGAATCGGAAAATGAGATATTGATTCCAATAGAATCTACTCTTACTCAAGAGTAAAGCCTAATTTGGGGCTCTTTAATTTGCAAATGAGAGACTGATCTCATTAAGGGAATTCAAATTATAGTCCCTAATATGACATCAGTGAGACACTACCGCTTGCTCCAAGTTCACAGATTAATTTGACATAAAGTGTTATAAAAAAAAATAAGGTGCATTTTTTCATAGTTGTTATTAATCTACATTATTTCTACTTTTTGTGTCCTTTTGATGGTGAGAAGATTAGCTACCTTGGTCCATGGAGCTCGAGATTTTTTCTATTTTATGACTTCAAGGGAAAGGGATTGGGCCATGCAGCTCAGATGTCAAAAAGAAAAATCAATTGATTTTGACATGGCCAATATATACTCTTTCATTTTCTTTTTCTATTTTCTATTTTTTTTTGGCTTTGTCTTTAGAAAAAATGAAAAGAAAAGATAATACTCCGTCTATTTCTTAATAGAAGTATTTTTAAATAATTTAGAATATATAATAAAAGAGCAGGCACTTCTTTTTCTATAGTAAAAGTAATGTTTGGAAAGTAACTTTAAAACTTGAAAAAAATGTTATGTATTTGAGAAAGAAATGAAAAAGTTAAAAATACTTATGTTAGAAAAATGAGGGAGTATAAAAAAAATTATGCTTCCATGTACTTTACCTTTTTGTTGCAGATTAGCAAATTTAATTATTAAAGATACCTCAATGAACCTTTAATTTGAATGAGAAAAGAGAAATCCCTTTTCTTTTTCTTTTTTTGAAAAGAAAATAATATCATTAATAGATATTAGGAAGTACATGAGGGAGATAGAATTCCAATGGATCCCCTACCCTTTGAAAAGAGGCTTTAAGCCTTAGAAAAATTCCAGCTAACCAATGAGCCAGAACATTACAAGACTTGCGGTCATAGAAAAATCTAGAGAATAAGCGTCCTATAGTACAAAATCCTATGACCGCATAACCAATCAATACTACCAAAAAAAACAGGAGCAGAACCGAGGCCACGCATAAACCAGAAGGCTTTCACAACTTCCAGAGTTCTTATCTGCAAACTTTCAAAACACATTAGATTAGGAGGGGAGATCAGCTGAAAACCGCGAATAGGCCAGCGACCACGCCAGATACGAACAGAACGCCCGCTCACGATCCTCCATACAAAGCCATGTTGCAAAAAAACTCTATCTTGAGGGATGCTTCTCCAAATTTGAGACGACGAACCCAATTGATTGCTAACATAAATTATTGAACTAAATCCTAATATAAACCATGAAGTAAATCCTAATACTAGCATGATATTAATCATGAGGTTTGCAAATGCACTTATTTTGAAAAAGAAAAAACTACTAGAAAAGCGAGCCATTATGAGGCGCGCTAAATTTTGAATTGTCCAGGGGTTGTTACGCCCTGAACAATTCCAGATTAGGCAACTCATGGGTTATGGCAGGGCCGACTTGCGACCTCCGCCTTACCATCGTCTTCAAACTTGGGAGTTTGCCTATGTCGGACCAGACCATTAGCCTGTGAAGAATGGCCCAATATTATGGCCCGGATGCAACCCTTCTAGCCATGTCCTATGTTTGTACCTAGGCCCACCCTTATAAACGCTTGGCCCAATAACATGGCCCATATGCAACCCATACCTCCCAGCCACGGGTCTGAGACCCGACCCGTCACAACCACACCATTAACAGAAAATTGCCCCCGCGCCGGAGACTCGCCATCACCGGTCATCTGCATCGACTCCGGCACCGTCTCCATCATCACCTTACTCATCTCCCTCACCCCTACTACCCTCATATGAACACAAATCGCTATGTTTAGAGCCCAGAGCCCACCACGGCCCCGAATGCGGCTCACCCTCCCCATCGTTTCCCTCAAGTCTTGTTTGAAAACCAAATCAAATCGCCGGCCAGACACCATTGTCGGCGACAGACAAAACTCATTTCCTCAACTCCGATATAAACCCGGATCAAGAACCAAAATTCCCATCCCATGCGCCCCCCAACCCGATGCAATATGCTGGGATTTGGTACAGAAACCAAAGCTTCTGGCCAACAATGGTAACGCCGGAGGAGGGGAAGATATGCACACAAGAGAGCCCATAGTCAGGCTAAGAGACGCGCCCAAGGGCGGCGTAGAAGACCTTAGAGTTCTAAGGAGAAATTCCGACATTGTCGGAGTATTGAGAGAGAGAGCCTCCCTAGGGTTTCCTCTGATGATTGTTAAGCTATTACTTAAGAGAAATCCCCTTAATAGCCCTTATCTATTTACGTATTTTTATAAATAGATTTATCTTTTTATTAGGCTATTTATATACGTATCTTTTTACGGGCCACTATAAATGTCCAATTAGTGAATCCGAACACTTTCCAGGCAAAAAAAATGACATGTGACTTGCACATGCTCTCAAAGTGAAAGGAAAAAATGTCCATTACCCTCTGGCCCTCTTCTTCTTCCTCTCATCTTCATCATCAAACTACTCCTTCTCCTCCTCCACCACCGCCCTCCACCACCACCACCACCCCTTCCTCTCATCAAATCTGGTGCCCTAATTGTTCCCCATCACCGCCCTCCGCCCTCCACCACCTTCACCTTCACCGCCACCGCTAGCTCCCACCATCTACCTTAAATCTATTTCCATCCCTTCAACCTCTCTCTCTCCCTATCTGCAAGGTGTAGAATTTATTTACTCATTTTATTAAGAAAAAAATATTAATTGCAGTGGCAGTGATTGTTTTGATTTGCAACCTCTAGTGCTTAGATTCTTTGCCGAGACTCCACCGTCGACAAATTGCAGATTTCTTCTCTTTCCATTGTCTCCTCCGTCATTTGAACTTGCACAGAAAGCTTCATGCAATATGATTATATATTGAGCACTGGTAGTTGCAGATTTGAATATGTTTTACTCCAATTTTTTCTAACAATGATGGAACATCAAATTTGGATAAGCATCAAGGGGCTTGTTGGCGTTTGTTTAGGCTAAGAATTATGTTTGGGAGTGGGTTTGTGGAGGAAGAAGGCCAGAGGGGTAATGGATGTTTTTGCCCTTCACTCCGAGAGCATGTGCAAGTCACATGTCATTTTTTGGATTGAAAAGTGGCCATATTCACTAATTGGACATTTATAGTGACCCGTAAAAAGATGCGTATATAAATAGCCTAATAAAAAGACAAGTCTATTTATATAAATACGTAAATAGATAAGGGCTACTAATAGCGGATTTATCAATGAGAAAATAGTTTGGAAAATGGAAGTTAAACTAGTAAGATTTTATCCCACATGCATTAGTTGCATATGTAAAAGTGGTTTATATGAATTTAAATTACCTTGGCAAGACTATGCCCATGTTCAATCTCCAACACTCCGAAAATTCTCTGCATTGTTTTTTTTTCCCGGTGTTTATCAACAGTCAATGTTCTAGTTCGTCGGTGAAGTTGTCTGTTGTATCCTAAGAGACAAACGCCATTCAAATATTTAGCACTAATATGGGAGGAGGCTTATCTGTTTTAAAGAAATTATATCCAACACAAGCCTCAGTTTTGTATTTGTTTTCTCTATGGGGGAAAAAGAGTAGTTATGTTTTTTTTATTTTAAATACGAAATGACAAGTATCCCCTGCTTTTAAATCATGTTCAACACACATTCTGAAATTGGTCGAAAACCACCACAAAAATTGTGGCTATGACTCTACACAGGTTAAACGTAAATTGTTTAGGGATTTTTTATGCTGTTAAAACATTACAAGACTCTACATGTTAAACGAAATAAGTTCAGGGACGTCTGGTGTGCCGATTTCCCTGAGAGATTTTTTTATTCATTAGCATCCTGACAGGCTGACACCATGCTTTTTGTTTGTCAAGAGCTTCATGGGCTTGGCTTCACAACAAGATAATCGGGCTTCAAATCTTCCTTTTTTTACCCTTGGATCTTGATCCAATTGCTTGTTAATTAGATTTGATTCCCTAGAATAAGGGCCTAGGGTACTCTGAGTTTCTTACAATCCAATTATAGGGCTGTTTAATTTTAGCCCATCACTTACACTTTCTACTAAAGTCAACATAAGGCTTTTTATGAATAGGTTGGATTCATTCATATCAAAGGATATCTTTCTCCCATTTTAGCTAAAATCAATTGAAGTAGATATGTTCTTATTAGTTTAATATTCGATGAACTAAAATATTGATCCATACGATATTAACTTAATTCATGTAAGGGAATGGTTAAATAGGTTTCTTATTGTTTGAATTCGTCTTGATGTTATACACTATAGTCTAGAAATCCAACAAGTGTAGTCAAACTTTTAATACATCATGGAGCCTATCAATTTTTTTATAAGTAAGTTTTTGCGAAATTCTTTTCCAAATATTGTATTTCGAATTTCCTAATTTGAATTTTGTTTTTTTTTGTCTTGCCACGAGTTGTTATAATTGGCTCCGATCTTTGGGAGACTATACCAGAATAATCCCCGCTCGCACCGATAGGTCTGCAAACGGATACACAACTGTCTATTCCGGATCCATATTCTTTTTTAATTTTTCCTACCGAATCCGAACGGATCCAGAATCTGGTAAAACCTGTTTCAAAAAGTCAAATCCTTTTTTTACTTTTCAATTTTGGTTTATTAAAAATATATCTGTTTAATCTAACAATCTTATATATCAGATTCTACTTCACCCAATTATACTACAATCCACCAATAATCCTACGAACTATAATACAATCCATAATAATAATACTTTTCAAAGTTCAAATATTACTAGCACTTGAGCCAAAGCAGCATAGGCGTTTCAACGATGGTTGCAATAAAAAGAGAAGTAAACGGTTGCAAATTTTGATGAAAAGAGAAGGAAACGACTAGGGTAGGCTTAGATGTGAACTGATCTAAATGTTAAAAAAAATCATGTATATATATATAGGTTTAAACCCGACCCGTTTGCAGACCTACGCACCGAGTCGGGATAAAGTGCTGGCCAAAGTAACAACTCCATACGTGAGTGGGGATCAATCCCTCGACCTCTCTTAAGGAGTGAAGCTGTCGAACCAGTTACACCAACCAACTTTGGTTTAATTTGAAGTTTGTTGCCCTAGCCTATTAGCTCTACATTTGCCTCTGGAGCAGGGTATTGCTTGTCTTTGTTAAACAAGCGGCCCAATGTTTTTGGCCCAATTAAAAATTGTGGTTTTATGAAAGGCCGAGCAAATATTTTGACTAGAGGGAAAAAATATCAATTAAAAAAGAGAATTAATCCGAAAACTTACACCTACGAGGCAAATATTTCATTAGCTTAGGTTCGTAGTCTTCAATCATTTTAAGGAAGTTGTGGAGGTAGCAGCATTCTTTTGTGAACAGGTATTTGAGTTCTTGGGCTAATTCAACTGGATTATTTGAAAAATAAATTTGAACATACGACATTATGTTGTTTTTTGTATTGCTCGATCGTTGACTTTGCCATGAACATACTCTTGAAAATTAAAGGCGACAACTAAATTAGATCTGCTTATACGAGCTAGCAACATTGTTTTGCCTGCTTCTTACTCGTAAACTTTTTGGTATGCTAAAGTAAGGAGCTCTATTCATTTTTTAGATAAGTTTATCTCGAAGTTCCCTCAGTTCTCCGGTGATGGCGGATTTCTCCGCACAATCAGATTAGTCGGGTTCGCTCGACACTAGATTTACTCAAAAAAACAAAAAAATAAAACAGTATGTTGAAGTGACAAATAATTTCAAATGAAGAAAGTATATAGTTTGATAATTGAAATTGCATGGTCTTTCAACACTTCAAGATCTTGATAGAACAACATGGACGGTGCATACACTTTGACAAAGCTTCAAGAAGGAAAAACGAGTTTATAGAGTAAATGCAAGGTTCTTTTCTGTTTTTAATTGTTTGAGCTAAGCCCCTGGTTAGGTTGGGAATAGGGAGGAAAAGAGAGGTGGAAGTAAATGAACTGTAATTTACAGCGAGAAGCCAATGAGACATTGGTTTAGTGGTTAAAATTGATTTCTCATAACGTAAAAATTATTAGTTCGAATTATCTCTCCACTTCTTGAATCCCCTTCATTTCTTATAATAGATAGTCCCCTCCCCCAATAAATAAATAAAAAAAATTAAAAAATTAGAAGCGAGAAGTAATTTGGGTGGGGAAAACTCTATCTCCACATCAGCAAAACAATCCCTCTAATTTTGGAGGCTTGGAATCCTCTGTCCCCCATTCGGTGTCTCCTTTCCTATCCCACCAATAAAAAAATGACAATGTATTAAATTTTTAATTAAAAAATTATAACCTAAAAGAAATAGTGAAATCCACAGGGAAAAAATATACTCGTGGCAAACATCTATTCGTGAGGAAACAGAACGGGGATTGACGATTTTTTGCCAATTTTGGAGAGGTTGCGACTTGTGAAGTAAATGAATTTAAAATAACTTTTTTATCTATAATTTATTTAACTTTTTATTTTTCTACTTTAATTTTAAACTCTGAATGTTAATATTTATTAATGATATTATTTTTCTTTTCAAAAAAAATATATTAAACTCTGAATATTTCGCTTGATTGTTTCTCTCGATTAAAGACTTTAAGATTAGTTGTGCTTTACTTTATTCATTGTGCCAAAATCTGGTTCCCTATATTTAATGAGTTTTTTCCCTTTTTGTAAGTTAGTGTTAGGTTGCCGATTAGGGAGATCGATGAGCTTTTGTGCAAGTATAAGTTTTGCCTGATAAGAAAATGTCAATATTCTAATGGTAGTTATGTAAATCATTTATCTTTCAATAGTACTGAATTTTTTTTATTTTTTTTTCCTAGAGGTAAATTATTTAATTTGAATATTGTAAATTATTTAATGACTTAGAAGGACAAATACATGTAATGGGTATAATTATAAATTAAACACAATAAATAACTTTTTTTCTTCCACTTTACATTCCAACCAAATAAAAAGATATGTATATTTTATTTACTCATACTTTCACCCATACTAAATAATACTCCCTCCGTTCCCTATTAATTATCGTTTAGGAGATATCTAGGTATCCAAATTAATTGTCGTTTAAGGTTCTTTTATTAGTTGTCAACAATTTATTTCAATTATACCCTCAACATTTTCCTTTATTTTCTTTATGATGTATTAGTGATAGAGAGGAAGGTGGGGTAATATTGGAAGTTTAGGTGAAAATGACAACTTCCTTAATTTTCTCAAATTGTCTAAAGAGTCTTATATTTAGGAATGGAGGGAGTACAGTATAAAAGTAAACGGTATCACATCTTTCACTACTTTTTATTCTTGATTTTTATCTCCTAGGCTATATGCAAGTTCTCATTTCTCTAGAAGTAATTTTACTATTAAAGGCGTCCTAACCCAGTGGGATAGACGTCTGCCCACGACCTTGAGGTTGTGGATTCGATATCCTCCACTTGCGTGCGGCAAGCTTTAATCTCCTTTTCTAGGGCCATATTCTCCTCATCTGAGGCAGTTTTATCTCCTTTATATGGGACAACCGCCCAATCGGGCTTCAAAAAAAAAATAGAAGTAATTTTACTTTTCAGAATTGTTAAAAATAACATTAAATTGTATTAATTTCCAAACAATTTCTTAAAAAACAGTGGGCCTTCTTAATAGCAGTTAGAAAAATATTTGTTCTCTCTTTTGTTAATTTGTTCTGGCTAATAAAGCATGCCCATAGTTTGTAGAAGACGCTTTGTTAATTTATTAAGATTTACTCGGATTTAATGTATAATGCTCTCAACATTAAATAGAATTAATTATTCATAAGAGCTTTTATTTTTAATAATGGGACATTGTTGTTCTTCATTTTTAATGCCAAATGGATCCTATAATTGAACTTGTTTATGAGAGCTTTTATTGAAGAATTTTGTCATTTTTTTTAATTTAGCACTAATTAATTTTAAATTCAACTACAAATAATGTGTTTCTCATAAAATAATAAAAAGAGAGTTTAGGTTGGGTTAGACTATATATACTTGCACTTACACATGTAAAGTTTGACTCTTACCCGAGAAAAAATCTGACTAAAAATTCTTTTAACAATGCCATAACTAGAAGTCTAGCATATGATCTCGCTTTAACATTACCAGTCTAGGCCTAGAGAAGTATCCATACCTTGGTTAAATAAGTCTAGGCTCAGGTATAGTTACACTTGCACATGCAAAGTCTAACTTTTATTCGGAAAAATTTTTTTTTGATTAGAAACTCTTTTAATAATACCACAATTGAAACACTAATACATAATCTCGCTTTAACATTAGTGTTCACTCATCAATAACCCAAACTACTGGTTAAAAACATTCATTTGCAATCATTAAAAAGGAAAAAAAATAATATCCATTTCAAAATCAGAATATAGTACAGATAGAACTTAAAGTGATACAGATTGGCCCAACCACATCCAATATGAAGCTTAGGTAGACCTTATTATTCTTTTTTTTTCCCTTGTACTTCTTTCCACCAACCCTAGTTAATCTCATAGCCCAAAAAAACCAACACAAGTTTGCTCAATTGGTAAAGATTTAACACGTCCTTATAAATGTCAAGTGTTCAATTCTCGCGATTGACGTGAAAACTGTGTTAATTAGCGATCTGTAAATACCTCTGTAAGCGACCTGACCAGTAGTGATGACTGGAGCCAACCCCACACAAACTTTTTTTAACCAACAAAAAAAGCCCAAATAAAAAAAAAAGAAGAAAATTACAGCCTCCTAGGAAACAAAGTGTGGATGTAAATTACCCAAAACCCTAATCCAAGCCCCAAGTTCCCCATTAAAAACTCCTCAAGTAACACCTAAAAGAAAAAAAAATCAAACTTCAAGATTTACACAAATCTTTTATATTAATGTTTTACATAATGACCAAATATATATAGACAACTCTACATTTATTTTGTAATATTACTAATGGGAATTGGAATGTGATCCCTTGAATTATTGTGGTAAAATGTAATTTTTGTCCATAGTATAAAATTTTATTCAGCAAAACTTCTTAACTTATAATTCACCTCTAATTATTTTTTTTGAAGGAAAAAGTAATATCATTAATCGATATTAAGAATTACATGAGGGAGGTAGAATTCCGATGGATCCCCTACCCTTTGAGGGAGGTAGAATTCACCTCTAATTATATTATTTATATAATTTAGGAAATTATTTTTATCATATTGAATAATCTTAAGTTACATACTCATCTTACATTAATATTTTGACAATGTCAAGACAATAACTTAGTGATAAACACTTCTTTCATATTAATCGGATGCATGCCCATCCCTTTTCCCATGGAAAAAAGTTTGCAATCTCGTATTTCTTATTTGCATAATTATATTATGAAACACATCTTTCATTTTTTAATATAAGGTTTTATTTTTTTAAAAGATGATATAAGACCTTTATTAAGAAAGAGAAAAATAAATCATTATTATACTTTTACCTAATTTTGGTTAGTATGACTGTAGAAAATGATACTAATATTTATAAAATACCAAATATTTAGAGAAGAGACAAAATACGAAAACACTTTATATTGCGATGGAATGAGTAAAAAGAAAAAGGAAACTTTTTTTTTGGTAAATGAAACTAGGTTATTTGTTTTCTAATTTTTATTTTACCCCTACCTCCTCCAAACACCACAAACACAATATTACATCAGCGCGATCCTCTATGACACTCCCGATTATGTTTTAATTACGAAAGTTTTCATTCATAAATATTACATCGGTTAAATCTTTTGACACTATTTGTTGCACCTTAATTACTGAAATTTTTATTCATATAAGCTAAACTCAAATCATTCCGGTATTCAAACATAGGAAAAAAATACCGCCTCATTCATATAAATATTATATCAGTGCGATCCTCTATGACACTCTCAATTACATTTTAATTACCGAAGTTTTCATTCATAAATATTACATCGGTTAGATCCTCTATGCAGGGGCGTCTCAAACATTTTGAATGCCCTGTGCCGAACTTTAAATTAAGGTCTTATACAACTTTATAAAAATAATTTTTATGAAAATATAATAAAACATTATTACAATTGTTCTGTACTAAAAAGTTCTGGAATATGAGGAAGGAGAAGAAATTAACGTGTCTGGAAGTAGCTAAGTGAAAATAAGAGGAAATAAACTTCGTGTGGAAAGAGAAGGTAATAATTAAGTAAATAAGATAATTTGTCGAAGTTGTTTTGATTTAATTGAAAAAAATAATATAAATTATCATATTGACTATTGAGCACGGGAGACACAAATCCAAAAATATTACATAGATGTTTTTGTAAAAACGAATTAATATACATATGCAAAAAAAATTGGGGTCGATCACCTCACACTCCCTATTAGCCGCCCCTGCCTCTATGACACTCTTTATTACATCTTAATTACTGAATTTTTTATTCATATAATCTAAACTCAACTTATGTCGGTCTTCAAACATACCGGGCAAAAACATCGCCTCATTCATATAAATATTACATCAGTGCGATCCTTATGACACTCTCGGTTACATTTTAATTACGAAAGTTTTCATTCATATAAATATTACATCGGCTAGGTCCTCTACGAAATTCTATGTTACATTTTAATTACTGAAATTTTTATTCATATAACCTAAATGCAAACCATGCCGGTCTTCAAACATATAGGAAAAAAATATCGCCTCAAAATGACACTATTACCCCTCCTCCTCTCTCCCTCCCTGTTATAGTGTGTTGTGTTTGCTTTTCTTCGTTTGTTCTTTCAATATATATCCATTTTCTCTCATACTATGAACAAAGAGAAAAACCATTACATAAATATATATATAAATTTTTATATATTTTTCGCTCTCTCTCTCTTTATAGTCTTCAAAAACCAAAAAATCTATCAGAATTCTTTGCTCATATTCATAATATATACATACATATTATATACGTATAGAGAGAGAGAGAGAGAGAGAGAGAGAGAGAGAGAGCTTGAAATATATAGCTAATTGCTGTTTTGTTTGTTCATCCGAAGACTTGATGAAGATCTCTGGTGAAAATTTTGTTAATTTTTAACGTAATTATGCTTTTCGTGAATTTCAAGTAATGCAAATTTTTTAATTAGTTATTTGTTTTGGTTTGGTGAAATTTTTGCAGGATTTATTGTTGATGATGATGATTAAGTTTTGAAGGTGATTGATCTCTGTAAAAAGTATGAATTTAGGTTAATTATGTTGAGTAATTGAGTTTTAGACGTTGTTTTTTGGATCTATTTTTTTTTTTTTTGGTTGAATTGAATTGAGTGATAGTATGTGAATTAGTTTGAATTTTGATTTTGATGTTTGTTTGCAGAATATTTTTTTGATTAATTCATTGGAATTGGAGTTGAATAATCGAAAAGCATGTTGAGTAATTGAGTTTTAAACGTTGTTTTTTGGATCTAATTTTTTTGTTGAATTGAATTGAGTGATAGTATGTGAATTAGTATGAATTTTGATTTTGATGTTTTTGGCAGATTTTTTTTGATTAATTCCTTGTAATTGAAGTTGAATAATCGAAAAGCATGTGTTTTTTGAGAATTTAAGAGGAGGAAGGAAGAAGGATAACGGAGAGAGATGAAGAGGTCTAGAGAAGATGCGTATGTGACCTCTCAACTTAAGCGGCCTGTGGTGTCTTATCGTGCCGAATCGTAAGTTTTTACTATCTTCAATTTTTAAATTATTTCTGGAATTACTGCTTTAAGGTATTTGTGATTGTAATATCTTAGTGTTAGAGCTGTTTTGATTTGGATTTTTTTTACCTACTGCTGATAAATGCTGAAGTTTGTAAATTTTCGGAGCTAAATGCGGCTTTTTTCAGTGTTTCTGGAAACTTGATTGAATGTGATTATGTATGGTTTTCAGTAATTCTAACTCTATCGTGGGTGAAGAATGTGGTTTTTGACTTATATGTGTTATGGTATTTGTTTTAGATTACTAGCTGGTTGAAAATGAAATAATAATAAAAAGATGGAATTTTTGTGAATCTTTCATCTATTTGATTGTAGAAATGGGAATTATGCTTTCATATGGATCACATTATGGATCTTTCTGTGAGAGTTGAAGTTTGAGTTCTAATATTTTCAGCAAGAAATGAAAGTTGCTTTATTTCGACTACTTCTGTAACTTCAAAATTTCTTCTCTTTGAGAGATTTCAATTACTTCCATTGATTTGATATTTGTATTTTGTATGATGAAGCTCTGGGCATTCCCAGATGATGGCTGCAAGTAATGCACAGAAGCTAACCACAAATGATGCCTTGGCATATCTCAAGGCAGTAAAGGACATTTTTCAAGACAAAAGAGACAAGTATGATGAGTTTCTTGAAGTCATGAAAGATTTCAAGGCTCAAAGGTTTGAAGTTTCTTTTTCTTTTTCTTTATTTTTTCTCAAGTTTCCTCAACATTATAATTTAAAATATTGTAAGTAATCGAATTTCTACTGCAAATTCTTGCCTGTAGAATTGACACATCCGGTGTCATAGCGCGAGTGAAAGATTTATTTAAAGGTCATAGAAACCTGATTTTGGGTTTCAATACCTTTTTGCCGAAGGGATATGAAATTACCCTCCCGCCTGAGAATGAACCATCTGCTGGAAAGAAGCCCGTTGAATTTGAAGAAGCAATCAATTTTGTAAACAAAATTAAGGTGGAAGCTTCTTTCCTTTGTTATCTAATCTTGCATTCTGCATTTGCACCATTTACATTCTTTCATCCTGTGGGATTTGTTTGCAGACTAGATTTCAAGGTGATGATCATGTGTATAAATCTTTTCTTGACATTCTGAATCTGTACAGAAAAGAAAGTAAACCAATCACGGAGGTCTACCAGGAGGTATGCTTGCTGCTTGTTGTGCTTTTCGCTAACTTCTTCTGTTATTTCTTGCTCTGTCTACTTTTAACTTGCTTCCTTCCCCTCCCCCACCCCCTTCTGCATTGGGGCTATTGATGATTATATTATATCCTTTACAGGTATCTGCTCTATTCAGTGACGACCATGACCTTCTTGAAGAATTTACTCACTTTCTACCTGATGCTTCGGCTGCAGCATCTCTACAAATTGCACAGCTTGGTAGAAATCCTACCTTACGACGTGACGATAGAGGCTCTCCCATGACAATGGCGAGAGCTATGCATGTGGACAAGGTTTATTCCTTCATTCAACTAATCATTTAGCTTCTTAGGCTAACCAGTCGTATGTAACATATTCAGTTTTATGTTTACAGAGAGCTTCAGCATCATATGTTGACCATGACCTTAGTGTTGATCGACCTGATCGAGATCAGGACAAAGTACTCGCCTGGGCTGACAAAGAACAGCGTAGACGAGTCAAAGAAGATAAGGAGAGGAGAGAATACAGAGATAGAAGACAACCAGACAATTATGGCGAGGACTTGGATGATGGAACACAGCTTGGTCTTCAAAAGAGGAAATCTTCTCACAGGGAGGATACTTTCTCTGATCAGTTTCCTCAAGGTAAGGAAGCAAGAAACTCATGGAGTAAAGTGTATACAATTCATCCTTTTGCCGTGATGAAGGTGCTGCCTTGAACATCATGATGTTGTTAACTTGTTGATCCTCTAAACTACAACTCCTGAACATAATCAACATATTTTCAATTCTTCGCAACCTTTAGAATTCATCCGGCGCCCCTGAACACACACACACACACACACACACAAGAGCAATAACTACCATTGCCCATAGTTTAAGGCCAGAGTAAAACCTGTTTGAATTATCTTGTTATTGCTGTTTTGACACTTTCTTCTATTTTCACTCATATACTGTTTATTTGTTCAATGAATTTTTCCTCTCCTGAGGTAGGCATGCAGCAGCAAGGGTTTGCTTTCTTTGAAAAGGTCAAGGAACGATTACAAGATTCTGATTTCCAGCAATTTTTGAAATGCCTTCATAACTATAAAGGAGAACATGTTACAAGAAGCGAATTGCAGTCCTTGGTAATGTTTAATTTTTTTCCTGATTCTTTTTCATGCATTTATTGTCTTTCTTGTAATTGAACTTTCACGAATTAGTGGGTTGTCAAAATGTGATAGACATGATGGTTCCAGTATCTTCCCAAGTGGAAGCACTGAAACTTTACTAGGTTAGATAAAAGACTTGCAACTTCAGAGATCTTTGCATAAATCTCTTTCTGATATTCTTGATTATTAGTCAATCTTAACTATATTGTTTTTGGTTAGTTCTGGTTAGTGATTAAAGCTTGTACTTTTATGACCATCCTCAATCTCGAAGCTATCTGATTATCACAACAGCTTTGATATTCCAAATTGGCATGTCATCCCTTGGAATAAATGTATAACATTCTATCCAAAAGTATTTTTACCGCAATTAACAGTGGGAGAGCACTGGTTCAGTGTTTCAGAGAATCGCTAAATATGCTTAGGCACTTTCTAACTCTTGCTCAGTGACTGAACTTCAAGTTGAGTTTTAGTAGTCATTGACTCTATGATGTGCAGTTTCTTGACACACTTGCGCTCATAGGTAGTGAAATTGGTGATAAATTTTATTGTTGCTCAGGTGGCTGATTTGCTTGGGAGACATCCTGACCTGATGGAAGAATTCAATGATTTTTTAGATACCTGTAAAAGGACAGGTACTGAGTGATTTCTTATTTTATGTTGACTATACCAGTTCTGATGTTATGACAATAAATGGTCTTCAACTCTTCATGGAGGTTCAATAATTGTAGTTTTACTAATCTTTTTTTTTTCTTTTCCGCAGATGGTTATCTGGTCACATTTTTGAATTTGATCAAACGTAAGTATTTGTTTAGTCTTTTGTGTTCATAGGCCTTATTTATGCTCAATTTACAGTCTATCATGACCTTCATTAGATATATACTGAATTTGTCATACAAGTTATCTCTTGCCTAGTAGAATTTACGGGTCATCATGATGCTTGAACTTTCTTTCGGTTGAATATGCTGTTGTCTATATGGTCCTGCTAAAACATTAACAATTACAGGATCCCTGTGGCATAATGGGCATATACCCAGAACAGTGAAGGTAGAGGATGGAGACAGAGATCAAGAACTAGAAAGGGAACTGAGAGATAAAGATCGTGATAACATCGGAATCTCTAGTAAAGATGCGATAGGACAGAGAATGCCGTCATACTTGGGCAAGGATAAGTATGCGGCTAAACCCATTCAGGAACTTGACCTCTCTAACAGTCAGAGTTGCACTCCCAGTTATCGACTTCTCCCCAAGGACGTAGGAACTTATTAACTAATATGTCAATGTTTACAACATTTTATCTGGATATTTGTTACTCATGTTTGCTTTAATATTTGCCTATACAGTATCCAATTCCTACTGCAAGCCAGAGAACAAAGATGGGTGCTCAAGTACTAAATGATCACTGGGTTTCCGTCACTTCAGGAAGCGAAGATTACTCTTTCAAACATATGCGTAAGAATCAATATGAAGAAAGCTTGTTTCGATGTGAAGATGACAGGTTGGTAATGGTCTTTAGACTGATGTAACATCATTATTATTTATTGCTCTCTTGTTCTTACCTGTGATAATAAAGTCAAACATTCTTCGGTTCTCTGTCTTTCGTCTGCTTAGTTGGTTGGTCTGTTTATCTGAATTTTCTTCCACGAGGCCTCACACTAAACATGTACCCACTAAACTTTAAATGCCACGCCGTCTTAGTAGCAAGCATGTCTATTATTTTTTGACATATCAAGTTCTCTTTTCGTTATTTTTCACTGATTAAGCTTCTAAAATCCTATCTTTTATTGTTTCTTAAAATTTAATTTCTAATTTATGCACATTTTCTTTTCCATTGGACATTTTATATCCGGTGTATTCATTTTGGATACAAATGGTTGACAGGTTTGAACTGGATATGCTCTTGGAATCTGTGAATGCAACTACCAAACGTGTTGAAGAACTGTTAGACAAGGTCAATGATGATACCAGTCCAATCCACGTTGAAGACCATTTTACTGGTACTAAGCTGATAACTCTTGTAATGATTACACATCTGTGATGTTATTTTGATTCTTATAGCTTTCCTTTTTCTCTTTTGTGTGTGTAGCTCTTAACCTTAGGTGTATTGAGCGTTTGTATGGTGACCATGGCCTTGATGTTGTGGATGTGTTGAGGAAAAATGCTCCTCTTGCGCTGCCAGTTATCCTAACTCGCTTAAAGCAGAAACAAGAAGAGTGGGCAAGGTGTCGCTCCGATTTTAATAAAGTGTGGGCAGAAATCTATGCTAAGAACTATCACAAATCACTTGATCACCGTAGCTTTTATTTCAAACAACAAGACTCGAAAAGCTTGAGCACTAAAGGTAACTTTTGGTGACTTTGTTTAACATAAGATGTTAGATTATTCACTTCTAAAATGCTGTTCTCATTTTCAATTTTCAGAGAAGGTAACATGCATTCTTTTAAACTTAAAATGGTTAAAGGCCATCTTTTATGGCTTTCATATGCCTATACATTTCTTTGAGATGCCTACTTGCATATACAATAAGTCCATACTCCATAAAGCATAAGCCAATGGTAGAAGAATTTGGAAGTCTAGGAGTGTACAAGATCCTTGCAAACTTTTTTAATATAATGTTGGGAATTTTCTTATACAGGTAGTGCAGGGGAAAGCAGGTTGATTTTATTTCTTCTCTTTTCTGTTTATTGTCTCTCCTTCCAACCTTTGGATTCGTCCTTCTCTTCTTATGTTTATTCTAGGCAAAGGTTCTTTTTACGTTCATGATGATAGAATATTAATTGTATTTAGTTTTCAATTAGGGTCTCATTTTCTATGTCTCCACTTGTATGCGTTATGATCTTTACTAGGATATTTTTAAAGTTTCTTCAGTTAACGCTTGCAAGCGTGCATGCATATTTTCTGTAGAAAAAAAGGAAGTAGAAATTACGAGGTGTTGACACGTGGATGTTTTGTTCGATGATTTCGAAGTGACCATCATGACTAGGTCTATTATACCCCCAGGACATGGTTATATTTACTAATTGAAACATGCTTATTTAGAGCTTTAAAATTCATAAGTGCAGCACAATTCTATCTCGTTAATCCTTTTTGTTAAGAGTAATCCGGAATGACTTCATCCGAAACAAGGTCATTTGTTGATGCAAAGCCTAGTGCTTACTGCTCTCCTTCTGAGCCCTTGGGCTCTTGCTGTGATCTCAAATCTGGTATATTCTTATTGCGTACAGCTGTTGGTTAATAATGAGCTATGAATAGTTATTTACTTTTCCCTTTATTTCCAAACTAGTTTTTTTTTTTTTTTTTTAAAACTAGTTACTCAACTTTTGAATCTGTTCTTTAGAACGCGGATCTAAATCATTGATTAAAAAAATGTTTATTTATCTTATTTTTGTTTATCTACGGTTTGTGAATTCAATTTAAATTGTAGAATTATTGTAAATCCTCAATGATTTTGTTTTATTGAACACAAATGGGGGTAGATGATTAAAAGTTAATGCTGGACTCATAGACCAAAACAAGTGTCCTGTTTTGGGCATCTGTGTTGGTAATCAAAGTTAGAATTGGGTTGACAACTATTCTCAAGCATCCTATCCAGATCGTATGATTCTTCAATTTTACGATATAAACCAAAATGGGATCTTATCTGGAGAGGTCTTAGAGGCCTGGAGGCTCGGGCCATTTGAAGATTACCACTATTTGTGGCCAGTTACCTTTTTTTATACCCTAATTATTTGCTTTCTTTGTCTTCTTGAGTAATAGACACAACTTATGTTATATTTGATACACATTTCATGATGTAGGTTTTCTGACTGTCGAGATTTGTTGCTCGAGTAGTTTTTGAGTAACTTTTCTTTTCCTCTGATACTGATCAGTTATTATAATGGTTTCATCATCAAAGGACCATTTGAGGCCTAAAGGCTTGAGCCATCGGCGCCCTCCAAGACTGATCATCTTTTCTAGATAATGCATCCAATTAAATAATTGAACATGCCGTTACCAATTAGGACTACACATTTTATTTTGTCAGCAACTTTCCATCTTGATGTTTCCACTCGAAAGCCACTGTAGAGATTTCGATCCACGTTTTCCTTATCAAGAGATGCAAATTTTCCTTAGTTAGTAATTCAGATTATTCTTCCAGGTTTCATTTTTTCCCATAAAAGTTTACTCTGCATAAAATTAATAAGCTCACCTACTTGTCAGGCCGTCTGAATTAGCATTCTTCATTAAGATGATGGTTTCTGTTGTAAATAATGACTATGGAGTTTAGTTGATGTATAGTCACCAAGATATCATTTGATATATGCAGTTTAGTTTTATTTCACGGCGTTAGGGTGGTGATATAATGTGAAGGAAAATAGCTTTTTTCTTAAAATGAAGTGTTTCATATTGTTTCTTCATTTAATTTTAACTATGTATGTTGACATTAGGAAAAGAATTTGCTTAAAAGATGAATCTCTTTGTTAGGCCCGAAAGTCCTTAGTGGGAACTTTGAATAAGACAACAACAACATCAACAACCAAGCCTTAATCCCAAAAGATTGGGGTCGGCTACATGAACCAAAGAAAGAATCACGTAAGGTCATCCACATGGATGCATTCTCTCCATTTCTTTCGATCCCAAACACCACTCTCATCTATTTCTACCAAATTCATTTCCCCTTTTATCACTTCCATCCAAGTCTTCCTCGGTCTCCCTCTACTTCTTACGCCCTCAATATTACACAATCCTTCAATTCTCCTAACTGGAGCATCACTTGGCCTTCTTTTAATGTGCCCAAACCAACGCAAACGGTTCTCTCTCATCTTGTCTTCAATAGGTGCTACACCGACTTTCTTCTGAATAGTCTCATTCCTCACTCTATCCATTATCGTATGCCCACACATCCATCTTAACATACTCATCTCCGCTATATGCATTTTTCTAAATATGACACCTCTTAGTTGCCCAACATTCTGTACCATATAACAATGTCGGTCTAACAACGGTTCTGTAAAATTCTCCCTTCAATCTCAGCGGTATATTACGATCACACAAAATTCCCAGCTCATAAGTTTATAGTTACATGGTTTATTAGCTTCTCTTAGTTAATCTGACTACAATTTGACGTATTATCCGTTTCTTCTCTATTACAAGTTTCTGGATTTGTCTATGCGCCAGGGAATCAGAGCAGATTGTTCTATTATTTTGATCGTCGGTCAACTTTTACTGAAGCTATTTAACACAACAATCTTGAAAGAAGATAAACTCATTGAATTTAGAATATGTTTCAAAGTCTTAGGAGGCGTGTAAAGTAATAGTGACGATATCCGACACTTTAAAGAGTATATGTCATAAACTTTAGTATTTAGCACCATTTGGGTGTTGGGTATTCAATTTGCGGTGAAAAACAGTTAATTTCTACTTCTCTCTCTCTCTACTGACCAATGATCTTTTCCATGCTTCTCTTAATACAGCACTATTGGTTGAAATCAAAGACATCTTTGATGAAAAGAGCAAAGAAGATGACATGCTGCTTTCTTTAGCTGCTGGGAAGAGACAGCCTATAGTCCCTCATTTGGAATTTGAGTATCCTGATCCTGACATCCATGAAGACCTTTATCAACTAATCAAGTATTCTTGCGGGGAAGTTTGTTCAGCAGATCAACAGGATAAGACTATGAAGATCTGGACAACTTTCCTTGAACCAATGCTTGGTGTTCCTTCCAGACCTCCCAGTGTCATGGTCACTACCGATGCTGTACAAATCAACGATAGTGAGAGAGAAAGGCATTGCAGTCCTCGTGACAGTGCCTCTCCTACTGATCTCAAAAAATCAAATTCTTCTGGAAATTTAGATGTAAAAGACCTCCCTGAATGTTCAACCTCCAATAATGATGATAATGGGGTTAAAAAGGAAGGCTCTTATGATGCAATTAATGCTGCTCACAAGGCCGATAGTTTACGCAACACTCCTCAACATGGAATGTGCAACGATGTTAGCATGGCAGATGCAACCTCCATGGTTGCTTCTGCTTCTGCACAGCTAGGCAGTTCTATTGATAGACCAAAAGAAAACTTTGGAAGGCTTAATGTAGAAAATGCTTCAGGTACAGATTTGAGGGTTATATATGACATGTGGGCTTTTATATCCTTCAGTTTATTCTTTAGGCAATATATTCATAATTGTTCTCATTTGACGCATCTGGAACTCGTATATTGCCAGGATTTTCCAGTTCTGATAATATCAATGAAGTCGGGCTTGATGTGAAGACTTCTAATGAATCACAGGTAGGGAATTCTCGGCATCTTCCTAGTTGCAATTGAATCAATTTTGAACTCTTATCATTATGTTGTTCTTCCAGTCATGATCTACACATTCCATATGTTTCTACCTGATATAAGTTGCTATTGGTTTTAATTATGGGAAAGCAAATATTTGTTTAGATTGTTTAGCAAAAACAAGCAATGAGATACAAAGAACACACTGTCTAAGCACCTCCCCGGTTCATCTCTTAGGCAGTTTCTACTCTGAAAGGGTACATCCTTCAGCACTTACAAAAACACGCTCTCGTTTTTTAATTCCTCGGGATTTTCTATCTTCTCTCTTCTATTGATGATGAATGAGCTATTTTCTTTTCTATTTGGCATGTCATCTAGTCATTTAAGTTGGTGTGTCAGAATATTTTTCTGTCCGTGAAGATCCTACCAAAGCGCCTTCTACTTCTAATAGGCCATGAACTAGATCCGAATCATTCTCAATGAGTCCATAAGAAGTGACCCCATTTTTTTCATCGGGTTCAGGTAGAGACCAAAGGTCTTGAGCGACTGATCCAGCAGAACAACTAAAAAGATAAAGAAGTATCGATAATTTCTTCATGCTCATTCCAAGTTCGAGCATGAAGAAATTAATGATAGAATTTTTTTATGATTATTCTCATTTTTTTTCTTTATTCTCAATTTTATTGTCAAAATATTCTTAATTGTTTCTTCCCCTATATTATTTACAGGTTGCTGGTTCTAGGGCACTTCCATATTCAGCTGGTACTGAACCAGAAGATGTCAATACTGATCAACATTTAGAAGAATCTGCAACTGCATTCAAAATTGACAGAGAGGAGGGTGAATTATCGCCCAATGGTGATCCTGAGGAGGATAACTTTGCATCATATGCAGACACTGGTAAAGAGGAACATGATTCAAAGAATGGTGCTGTTAGCCTAGAGCATCAGGTCACAACTGCAGAAGAACCTTGTGGCAGAGTGGAAGGAGAAAATGATGCTGATGCCGGTGATGAACGTGAAGAGAGTCCTCACAGGTCATCAGAGGAAAGTGAAAATGCATCTGAGAATGTTGATGTTTCGGTAAGTGGATCAGCTGATGGAGAGGAGTGCTCCCCGGTAGAGGCTGATGAAGATGGGGATCATGACGCAAATGATAACAAGGCTGAAAGTGAAGGTGAGGCTGAAGGAGTGGCTGATGCTCATGATGCTGAAGGTGTTGGACCTGTTTTACTGTCTTCTGAACGATTTCTACTGACAGCTAAGCCTGTCACGAAACAGATCCCTCCAACATCGCCCGGCTGCGAGGACTCTCAGATCTTTTATGGAAATGATTCGTTCTATGTGCTTTTCAGGCTTCACCATGTAGGTTAATTCTCAACTTGGAATTTCATACCAGCAGCCTATTAAATTTGTCACTTTCTGGGATTTTCAGATTTAGTTATTTTGTCTACTTACATCGGACGTCTCTCTTAATGTTATAGACACTGTATGAACGAATACAAAAGGCGAAGTTATACTCTTCTGCTCCTGAAAATCGGTGGAGGGTCTCAAATGGTGCAAACTCAACGGACTCGTATTCCAGGTTATTCATATGAATTTCTTCAACTTGGTTCCAGTGCAGAACTCATTTTCTGTCAGAACCGTGCAGATATATCTCGATCATCGGTTGTTTGATCCGATGGCCGAGATTAGTTGTTCGAAACAACAGTTCCTGATAAACTATTCAGGAACTGTTGTTCCGAACAACTAATCTCGGCCGTCAGATCAAACGACCCAGTGGCTGAGATCTGTCTGCACGGTGCTGACAGAAAGCAAAGTCTGCACCAGAACCGGACTGGAATTTCTTTTGGTTTCAGCAACTACTATTCTTGTTTTCTTTTTCTTTTTTATTTTTGTTAATGTTTTATTTTATGAGTTAGCAACTACTATTCTCAAGTTGAAACCTCTTCCTCTGTGGTACAGATTTATGAGTGCTCTTTACAACTTACTGGATGGTTCTTCTGATAATACAAAGTTTGAAGATGACTGCCGGGCTATTATTGGAACTCAGTCTTATCTCCTTTTCACTTTGGACAAGCTGATATATAAGCTTGTAAAACAGGTGAATGCATGCCTTTCTTTTGTGCAAGTAGTCTCTTCTCTCCGATTTTTGACTGCATAATCTCAAGTTAATGTGTTGCCTGTCTTTAGCTACAAACTATTGCAACCGAAGAGATGAACATCAAACTTCTTCAACTACATGCATATGAGAGATCAAGAAAACCTGGGAGATTTGTCGACTATTATTATAATGAAAATGTGCGAGTTCTTCTTAATGATGAGAACATATACAGAATAGAATGTGTAAGTTTATACTACTTTCTTCTGTTGTCAGCATTAATGTTGGTCAGTCATTTGCATTCGAGCAAACTTCTCTCTGATTGGAAATTTGCTTTGACATTTGGGTCTTTGGTACAACTGCAGTCGTCAGCTTCGACTCGATTGTCTATACAGCTCATGGACTATTGGTTTGATAAGCCCGATACAACTGCTGTCTCTATGGAACCAAATTTTGCTGCTTATCTGGCTGAGTTGCTCTCACTTCCCGACAGACAGGAGAAGGCTGGAATGTTCTTGAGGAGGTACTAGTCGAGTATAGACAGCTTTCTGCACCCGTCTTAAATAATTATTCTCACATCAGCTAACTTTTATTTTGTAGAAATAAACGGAAATATTCACATTTAGATGAAGATTCTGCTTTCGTTGAGGCTATGAAAGGACTTGAGGTTATTAACGGTCTAGAATCAAAGATAGATTGCAATTCACTCAAGGTAATCCGATTCTTAATTTCTGACAAGATTTGTAATGGGTTTTAACTTCCCTTTTTTTCCTCCTAGTAAAAGTTTGAATTGTTTTTATTTATACTAAGTCCATAACCTTGTGCACATTTTAGGTATATTATGTTTTAGACACAGAAGACTTCTTGATCAGGAAGAAGAAAAGGAGAAGAATTTTGCATCCCAATGGCTCGTGCAATGGCCATGCAAGCTCTTCGGGGCATTCTTCCAAGAAATGTTTACTATTTAGCTGATAACATAAAATTATCTGAGGGTAACTGCAGACAGGTATATCTTCAACATCCAAGTTCACATACTACCTTTTCATATAATTTGTCCTCCCATTTATCCGCACGAGGCTGATAATATGTTTATGCAATACTTGCTGCCATATTTGATATTAATCTCTCTCTCTCTCACACACACACACACACACACACGCACAGTTTTTTCATATCACAAAGCCAATACAGCTTCTAATATTGTGTTCGCGTTCAGTAGAAGATCAAGCAGATTAGGTATGGTTGCTGGAAATGAAGAGGAGCTCGAACAAGAAGTAGAGAAGTTTTTTTTTTTAGCTATGGCTATTTTTTTATTGTAGTTCTAGTGCTCACCAACTGAATAAGGAATACCGCAAGGATAGAGCATTCCCCTGGATTTAAACTAGTATACCATTTATGTTCTAGTTTTGTGTCTCAATGAATGTGTATATATCAATGAATTCATAATGTAACATATCTTTTTGGTTGGTTAGGATTGTTTAGGATTCGGATCGATCCTAACAACCTTCCAGAGAGACAAGGTAACAAATGTGTATTCCTGTTTTCTGTTAGATGAATAATTTAGGTTCTGTTTGGATTGGATATCAGACTGAGATTTTGGTATCAATCTCAAACCAGTCTTAAATCCAAACCCGATCTAGATGATTTAATGGTTTTCGTTTCCAAACTTAATCCAAATGCAGTTTAGACCTCAGTTTAAGTTTTAAACAAGACTCAATTCAAGTATACGTATGCCCTTACTTTCATTTCTCGTGCATACGTTGTTTATGAAGCTGGAATGTAAGTAATATATTTTTGCTAGGCTTCTCAATTCTCCAACGGAAGGCAGTCCGGTTCTTATGCGGAACAATTTTTTTTTTCCAATATATACGGAACACTTCAGAACATGTATTTTTTTAATTTAATTTTAACCGTCAAAATTTTAATCCAACGGACGAGAAAAGTTCAAAACATGTTTTTAACGTGCCGAACTTTTCTCATTCTGCACTGGAGCAGTAAGGGATGATCTTTCTATGTAATTTTACATTTTTTGTTTCCAGCTTGGGATTTGCTTAGCATTAGTCTCCTCGAGAAAACTTGGTATGTTAATCGTTTTTTTTTCGTCTCGTCTGGAGTTGAATTGCTTGCTCTGGAATAGATTATAGATAAACAAATATTTTCCATTTTTAAAACGTATTTCTTAATGCAACAATTGATAATCTATTAATATGCGTTGAAAAAAATATATTTCAACACTTTAACAGTCACAATTGAACCAAGTAAATAAATTATATTTGACTCCCTCCTCGACTTCCTCTATATTCCCTCTCCTTGCCCTTTCACGAATCTTGTGCACAAAAGTCATTACCCACGCTCAAAGGGCTTCACTTTTCAATCCGATAGAGAATTTGGAAGATGTAAATCAAAGTGACTCAGCGTCCCCGATCATGTGGGAGGACTTGTCTTATCCCACCTTTCACGAACCTAATAGGCCAAATAGAAACACTACCAATAATCATATTTTTTTTCCTTACACAATGTCATTGTTTTCACTTTATGCTTATGTCATATACGACAATAAAAGGATAAAAAGTCATATGTGCTCGTTCTGTGTCCCCACGAATAGATATTTGTTACGTGTATATTTTTTCCCTGTGAATTCCACTATTTCTTTTAGGTTATAATTTTTTATTTAAAAATTTAATATATGTCATTTTCTTATTGGTGGGATAGGGAAGGGGATACGTCTACTTGAATTGGGTTTGGCTTGGGATTGGTTTGGGTTTTGGTCTCAAACTCATACCCAAACCAGGTTTGGATTGAGTCTGGGATTGAGACTGGAGATGATTTAACACTTCAGATCTCAATCCCAGACTCAATCCAAAGCTGGTTTGGGTCTGGGTTTGAGACCAAATCCCAAATCAATCCCAAGCCAAACCCAATCCAAGTAAACCTGTTCCAATAAAAGAATGTGTATCCCTGTCATTTTCTTCGATCAAAATAAACAGTTAATCTTATTGAATTAACAAATCATGCTATTAACCTTTAATTTTATAAAACAAAATCAGTTGACTTTAGTTAATAACCAACTTATTAATTGAACGAAACATTAAAATATGAGAAATGATATTCGCATTTCTAATTTATATTTTTTAATTCTGCTCATCTTATTTTGTAAGTGAGGCAACTTTAATGTCCTTGGTTATACTTCTCTTGTTAGTGTTAGTTTTGAATTAAATTTATTAAGTTAGAGTATTAAGATCACTTCACTTGTAAAATAAATGAGAGAAGAATATAAGAAATTAAAAGAGAAATACAAATATCACCACAAAAATATTAATAACTCGTACATTCTCTCAAGAAAAAATTCATACATCTAAATAAACTATTAAAAAACATAGCAATCGAAATACTTACTTTAGATTTACGATTATTTAAAGAACAAATAGAGTTATATAACTACATCGTATTATTTGTTTCACTCCTTGCCGTCACTCCTTGAAACATTCTCTAATTATATTATATTCACATCTTAATTATATATTTTCACCTCTAAGATTTGTAATTTTTAATTTATGATATATGAATAAAAATATCTACAGTTAAAATGTTGCAAAGGCCAAAAAGTATTGCATAGAATATTATAGAAGATCCACATAGTTATATAATAAATAAAGGAAATTAGAGTTATAATTTTTCATAGAAAATAATAAAAAAGAATGTGACTCTTCAGAACTTCCTTAGAGTAATGTTACGAATTTAAGACAACTCTAAAAATGAATTATGGGGCAAATTTATAGAATTTCCTAACTCGCAGACCATAAATCATAAATATCTATCAGATCTCAACTCTAAAAATGAATTATGGGGAAAATTTATAAAATTTCGTAACTCGCAAATCATAAATCATAAATCATAAATATCTATCAGATCTCAACTAAATTAGTCGGTCCATAACCGATCACCAAAAGATCACTCTCATCAAATTAATATCCAAAAGTATATAGTACTCTACTACCTTTTTTTATTTTTTCTCTCTTTTTTATTTAGCTTTTCGCCCCATCAAAAAGGCCAGAAGAAAGCATCTGTATTCAGAGTACAATTAAATATCTCCGCCTCCGATCACCACCAGTCGCCGCCGCCGTAAAATTAAATCCACAGCCGGTCGCCATGGCTCTATCAGCTCACCGGAGCGCTGCTGCCACTTCTCTTCTTCGCCGCCTCTCCGCCGCCTCCTCTATACCTACCCTCCGTCATCTCTCCACCGTTTCCACCAATCCAATGACAATCGAGACCAGCGTCCCTTTCACTGGCCACAAGATCGATCCGCCGTCTCGCTCGGTGGAAACAAATTCTCAGGAGCTAATGAAATTCTTCCGTGATATGGCTTTGATGCGCCGTATGGAAATCGCGGCGGATTCGCTTTACAAGGCGAAGCTAATTCGAGGTTTTTGTCATCTGTACGACGGCCAGGAAGCCGTTGCTGTCGGAATGGAGGCTGCAATTACTAAGAAGGATTGTATTATTACTGCTTATAGAGATCACTGTATTTTTCTAGGGCGGGGAGGTACATTATATGAGACTTTTGCTGAATTGATGGGAAGAAAAGAAGGTTGTTCGAAGGGGAAAGGCGGTTCGATGCATTTTTATAAGAAAGAGAGTGGCTTTTTTGGTGGACATGGGATTGTTGGTGCTCAGGTTCCATTAGGTTGTGGATTGGCTTTTGCTCAGAAGTATAATAAGGATGAGAATGTAACTTTTACTCTGTACGGTGATGGCGCTGCAAATCAAGGACAGCTTTTCGAGGCTTTGAATATGGCTGCTCTTTGGGATCTGCCTGCGATTTTGGTTTGCGAAAATAATCACTGTAAGAACTAAAAAAAAATTCAATCTTTTTTCACACTTTTGCAAAATTTCAGTAAATGTACTTCCATACTTGTGTGTCTGAGCTTTCATTTTGTGTAGCAACCTGTTTACTTTTTTAGAATTCTATGGTTATTAGGTGCGTCTGCGTGTACGTAAAATGGGTTGTAAAAATATTTCTAATTGGTTTGTTCATTGCAGATGGAATGGGGACAGCAGAATGGAGGGCAGCAAAAAGCCCTGCTTATTACAAAAGAGGGGATTATGTTCCTGGTTTGAAGGTGCATGAAATTAGTCATTCTCTGATTAGTGTGTGAATCTTCCTTATACTAATTGTTCACGGCTTGCGGACATGATACATTGAATTTGGGACTAAAAGATTTAAAATTATAACTGAAGAATCCGATTCGAATTTCACATTTATGTTCTTCGTTGCAATGGCCTTACATCAGTAGTGGAACATATAATAGAATAGGATTGTTTTTTACGGTTTATCTCATGCATCTTATATTTCATATCAAATGAGACAAAGGTAATGTATCTCCACTTGGCCATGTAATGTGCCTGATTATATAACTTTATTGAATTTCTGAATGACTTATAAGCTATAACACATTGTGCATACTTGATCAATACTACCCCTGATAGGAGGAGAACTGCTGTAGCTTAATTGATTATCTAATTGTAAGCTCGGTGGATAATTGGTAGATCGAATCTGCATTTGGAGTTGATTCCATTTATTAAATTGTCATTGTCATTTTCATTATCATCATCATCATCATCATCATCATTGTCATTATTTTTGTCTTGCGATTGGAAATATCATGTTTCCTTTCCTTTCCTTTAGATTGATTTTTAAATCTTAGCTGAGTGGGGTAGCCTCCAATATATTTGACTGATGTCTGTGCGAGTAGGAAGTACCGGTATTGGATTCCCCATGTAAGCCTATATAGATGTCTCATTGGCAAAAAGGTAACTTAGCCGTCTATCCAATAAGAGTGTGTGTCCCCTTTGGTCAAGCCACGTGTTTCATCTGTATTAATTTTCCACCAGGAAAGGATTCTTTCTTTGGATGTAGGGATGTAGGTTGCGATGATACTTCACGCATCTGTAGTTTTGGTTTTATGATGTGGGCTGATCGAAAATTAAGTGCAAAAGGGCTCTAGTCTGCATCATTTTAGAATGTCCGGGGAGAATCTGCGCTCTCCTTTCTTCGGTTTATCTTACGCCGGAAGCATGGTTTGAACATATTGGTTTGAAAACTGAACAACAATAAACAATAAGTTAGAAACAGAAAAATGATAACAATTATTCAAGGAAATGATTGATTGATATCATATCTTTTGTGGTTATTTGCACGTCCAATTGTCAGTGATGTCAGGTTTTTTTGTTTATTTCTCCTTCTGTAGAGTTACTTCTGTCTGCCCATCATATTGTTATAATTAGATTTCTTTATCATAATGCAGGTGGATGGTATGGATGTCCTTGCAGTGAAACAGGCCTGCAAATTTGCCAAGGAGCATGTCCTGAAGAATGGACCAATCGTGAGTAAAAAATGGTGACCTAGTATCTTAAATGCTCTTTCCATATATTCTTGTATGTCCTCTGTTCCCATTTAACCGTTTTTGCCCTCATGGTGGAAATACTTGATGGGTTATGGACCTTATGGTGTATCATACTGAAGATAGGATCATGTACTTATCAGGGAATGGGAAGATGATGAGGCTCCTGGTTTATGAAAATCTTCTACCTGTGTCTTGACCCATACGTGTTTGCTTCTTCATTCGCTTGTTGCCTTCTGGCATTCCTACAGCTGCTCTTTGTTAGTGTTAATTTTTTATTTTAAGTAGGTTATTTCATTATTTAATTGTAGGCCGGAGGCCTCATGATTGAGAACCTTTTTACTAGGAGTATTGGAAATGGCTAGGAGTATTATTTGATGGTTTAATACTAGATATATTTGGTGTTTCGTTGATTATTTGCTACTATAAATGGGGCGGGGTTTGCAAATTCACGGTACATGGCATGACAAAAGAGCAGAGATTGCAGTTCAAGATTTGCATTGCATAGAACACCTCCTGCTTGTGCTGAAACCAGACCAATGATTCTTGTCAGGAATAACTTAATACTAGAGCTTTCTTATCTACAAATATCTGGAATAGGATTCTTATTATTACCTGCTTTTGTATCGTATGTGCTGCTGCCAATTTGTAATCTGACATGAATGGCTATGAGATGCAAAAATGATAAAAAAAGATAATTGTGAAACAGAAGAGTGAAGTTTGGCTTACTTTTTTTTTTTTATTATATTTGTTTGCTTTGTCTTGTTCAGATTCTTGAAATGGACACCTATAGATACCATGGGCACTCTATGTCTGATCCTGGGAGCACATACCGATCACGTGATGAGATCTCTGTCATGAGGCAGGTCAGGATAGGGCTTTGTTTTATCCTGCTGGAGAATGTTGAAAATATGTTTAACATCACTCGGTTCATTAACAAGCTTAATGCATCTTCTTTTTTAATTCAGGAACGTGATCCAATTGAAAGAGTTAGGAAGCTTCTTTTATCACATGATATTGCAAATGAAAAGGAGCTAAAGGCATGTGAACTTATTTTTTGTTGTTCCTTCAGAGTTCTTTGATTTGTGACCTTTTAACCTTTCCTTTACTTCTATCTTCTCTTTGTAGTCATTGTAATTAGAAGATAATTTTACGTGTTTGAAAAAGTAGAATATCATAATCTCGGTAATTGTATTGTTTTTTGTATTTATCTTTTGTCTTCCAACTTTTACCAGGACATTGAAAAAGAAGTGAGAAAAGAAGTGGATGAAGCCATTGCCCAGGCAAAGGTGCTAACCTCGACCGGGGAAATTTTGACTTACAGGATTTAGCTTTTGCCTTGAATCATTCTAGTGGGAGATGCTTACATACGTTATTATTTATTTATTTTTTTGTAGGAGTGCCCCATGCCTGATCCTTCAGAACTATTTACCAACGTATACGTCAAAGGTTTTGGAACTGAGGTATGCATATATGCATATGTTTTCCTTTTAGCCACTTACAGTCATTAAAAGGTCATGATCTCTTCAGCTCCCCTGTCCTGTCCTGTTTTGGAAAGTTATGTAATGTCCCATTAATTGGTTGATTTGTTGCTCAAAACATTAACTTACTGTGATATTAATCTTTTCCATTTTCTCTAGAACTTTCATGAAATATTGATCCCGCCATCACACACATTAACCTTCTCTTATGAATCAAATTGAAAATTAATGTGTTTACATAATCCATTAAGTCCCCAATAATTGGGGATATGGAAAATTAATGTGTCTATTACTTTTAAATGTACACATTGTGCTTTATCCTAATAATGGATGTGGTAGCAGTTTAGCGTGTCAAACACTCTGTCTTGCGGGAATTTAAGACATTCTAAAGAATCATAATCTAGCAGTCTGTTCTATATGTAGGAGATTTATCAATCAACAAACGAACTGTGATTTTAAATTGTATAAAAAAATGTTGCTAGCATTAACAAACACATCTGTTATATGCGGTAGATACTTATTGTGCAAAATTTTGAGGCAGGAATTCATTTGTATGAACTAAGAGAAACTCCGAGGGGATTAAGTTTTAGAGACTTTAGCAGAAGATATTTTCATGAGCAGTTTCATATTTGGGTATATCTTGTCATAGAGCCAACAGAATCTGTAACCCTGCTTAAATTCGTGCATCTTACTCGTGTTTGACAATTGGAATGGCATTTGATTCTCTAAAGTGTGTGTATTAATGGATATTTCGTTCTCTAAAAAGTGTATTAATGGATATATCGGTTATTTCTTGGCAGTCTTTTGGAGCAGATAGGAAAGAAGTAAGAGCTGTACTTCCATGAGGCCACAAGTCAGTATAACCTTCAAATAAGCTTCTCCTCCAGAACCAAGCCGAAAGAAAACCAAGTACAATTCTAAACAATAATACTCCGAACCCAAGCATGTCCATCCTCATTCGGGTGTGTGCTAATTTTTCATGAAATGTGTTGCTCGTATAGGGACGTCTTTTTCCATTAATGTCTGTTAGCGATTTAGTGATTCTGATTTTTCAGGAACAACTGGCAGATATCATTTCTGCTTCTGCTGTTTCTTCATATATGGTTGCTGTGTAATGCAATATTCTCGCTGCCAAGCGCTTCTATTGTTTTCTGTTATCCTTCGCCATTGAGCAAAACAATTTTACGGATCCTTTAGGGTATTTCTTGTTTTGATTGTCCTTTTCTGAACCAATGATGAAATTAATGGTGTTCGGTTTTGAAAATTCTATTATGGGCTTCTTAAAAGTTTAGAGTTCCGAGTCTGAAATCTTGTATTTTGTTTAGTAATGGAGTACTACAAATACACGATAGGACTGCCTTTGGTAGGATGACAGGATTGATAGTGTTCGGTTTTGAAAATTTTGTTTCGGGTTAAGAAATTTCTATCTGAAATCTTGCGATTGGTTATATAATACTGTTGAAATACATGGTAGGACTTCCTTGGTAGGATTTCTGAAAGATTCATCCACGTTAATAGCTCACATGAAACAACTCCATCTTTTCCTTTACCCAAGCTGGGCACCCAATCACTCCATGAATGAATATAATTTCCTCGTTCTCTATTATGTTAGTGTAAGTTAAGGCTGAAATTAATCATTGGGGATTATACGGGCGAAATGAAAGTAATACTTCTTATTTTCTTCTTCTTTAATCTACAAAAATAAGAAGTATTACTTTTTATCAGAAGTGATATTTTAATAAGAAGTATTAATTTTGGATGAAGTGATATTTTAAAATTGTCCATTCATAAAAATCTTGTGTATCCCTAATGTATCCAAAACGTTTGATCATACACCCCATGCGAACATTAGGTATGTGACATTTACGAAAAGTACGATAAGGTACTCACTCCTATGTCTATTCTCCATGTTTAGGAGTAGTAATTAAATTGGGTAATCTTTTTATTTATTTATTATTTTGTGTAGTAATTGGGTAATTTATTTAAGATCGGTTTGGTTATAGTGCAGAACGGTCAAAATTCAGTACATACTGAACAATTTTAGCCGTTTTGAACCGTTATATAAAAAAAATTAATGGTTCAAGATTTTTTTTCTTTTTGCGGGGACACCTTTGTGAATTTTTTACACATACTCCCTCCATTCCTTAATATAAGTCTTTCATTACATATTGTGAAAATTAAGGAAGCAAAAAACAAGATACTTTGTTAGTTAAAATACAAATATTATTCTCTTAAATATGACTTGTATGCCACTAATTTTATTTAAGAGAGTAATATTGAAATTTTAATTAAAAAATATCTTAATTTTTGTTTCATTAATTTTCACAACATTTAATGATAGTCTTATATTAAGGAATGTAAGTATTATTACGTAATAAATGTGTTACATGCCTAAGGACATGTGTTCATCAGAATAAAACACTTGTTGCAACCTTACGACAGATGTTCATAAGGGGAGAATACATGTTACATTAGATTTAACACATTTTTAAAAGTATTACAACACGTGTTAAAAAATATTTTATGTACTGAATTTAATACGTTCAACACTATAATCGTGTTTGTTTATGATGGTCGGCACAGCAACCAGCATTTGTATCTGTCATGGACTCATCCAATTATGAAAATGCTCATTAACATTACCACCTCAAAGTCTGTACTATATCTAACATTATAATACTAGGGGTGTCAATCGAGCTATGTGAGCTGAGCTTGGCTAAGCTCACATAAAAATTGAAAAGCTCACGCTCATGCTCAGCCCGGAAAAGCTCATAAACCTTGAGCTCACACTCAGCTCACATTTTAACACGAGCTCGAGCTTAGCTCACGAGCTTCCAAGCTCATTTATATTAGCCAAAAAAATAAAAAGCCTGTCTCAAGAATAATATAATACAATGAGCCTTAAAATTAAATTCTAGAATACAAAAAAAGAAGAAAAAGTCCCAGAATTGTTTGATATGCTAATAAAAGGAGTTTATATTAAAAAAAAAAAAAGCAAGAGAACCCATGCACTTAAAAATCAATGAGCCCATTGTTTGAGTATTTAGTTTATCAATATATTATAATTATAATTTATATAAGTCTTTTTTTAATTAGTAGTATTATTATTATTATATATATAATATTTTAATTATATTAATCTTATTCGGGTTCGAGCTTTTTTCGGGCTGAGCGGGGTCAAGCTCACGCTCAGCTCACATAAGAAGCGAGCTTCAATATTAAGCTCAGGCTCAGCTCACACTCACATTACCTCAGCTCACGCTCACATTTTTTCGAGCTATGTGAGCCGGGTTCGGGCCGGCCCGAACCCTTTGACACCCCTATATAATACATTTAAAACCATTGTCCTAAAGAATCTTTTTTAAACTTTTATTTAGAGTATTTTTTTAAAACCAGAAAAATAAAAATTAATAATGTATAGCAAGTTGGATTTGGTTGGACCGACAAATAACAGAGAAGTTTAGCTCCTTCACCAACTTTAAATCGTTGTTTATTACATTTTATCCATTGTGCCAGAGGCAGAATAAAACTATAATCCTTCGTCACAATAATCTAAGACTGTAATTAGCAATACAGAATGCGAGAGTTTTGGCTTAGAATGACCCTGAATTTGCACGAAGATTCCCACCTGCCAAAAAAAAATTTGGCAGGATTTTTTTAGCCATCTGTCCTGGTTCAAGACGGATTCTTTGAATCCGTTTTGGGGTGATGTGAAACAATTTTTCACACGTCATTTCATGTGGGTCCATGACGAATTCAGGGAATATCGAGACATGTTGTAAATCCGTCTTGAACTGACGTGAACAAACATTCAGCATGTTTAATTTGAGAATTTGAGATAGAGAATATTTCTTTGGAAAAAAAAAAAGGAAAACTGTGGCCATTGAGTCCATTCTGAATTCAATGCATAGTCAGTGTTTTTATTTGCACATATGAATGTATCATCAACTTCTGAATCAATTTGATCTGACAGCTGAATTTTAAATAGGATGAACGCATATTCTTCAATCTATGAAGAATAGTGTTCAACTTTCATTGAATCGTTGGTTTAAAAATTAGCTACTGAAATAGTATTCTGCATATACAAGTAAAATGCATGTTCAATAGTAGAACCGTAATTAGTCGGGGTGTGGACAAAATCTACCGTCTGACAGGTAACAGGTTTTGGATCATTGTGATTGGTTTGGCATTTGACCAATCAAAATACTGTGGGTGTAAGTCCGAATGGGCGGTTGGCTCATAATAGAGAGAACGCCTCACAAAAGGAGAAGATATCCCTAGAAAGAGAGACAATAAAGCTTGCCCCATTGCATGGGAGGGTATCGAACCCACGACCTCATGGTCGTGGGCAGGCCCTTGCCCCACTGGTCTAAGGAACCTTTGATAAAAAAAACAAAAACAAAAAAACTGTGGGTGTTTATTTATTAGTATACACCCTCGTGTAGGGTATAATGCAATGGCCAATGCCATAAACAAAAATACAGAGTTCCATGGTACAGAGAATCTTATGCTCTGCATGCACCCCCACTTACTGCATCTGTTCACATCAACTCCCCACCTTCTGATGTTATTTTATTTACTACTTACCATATTTCAATGATTCAGACTTCTCATTTATGCTCCTATTCTTTAGTAATTTCTTACTATCAATTTTCTGAATTTCACTTCCCCTTGACCTGACATTTTGAACAATTCAACGCATTAATGTCTACTAGCTAGATAAGAACTGGATTCTATGGAGCCGTAGCACAAATTAGATAGTGAAGATATTTATCAATAAGTGATAGAGTCTCGTTTCATTTAAAATACTGTCTTAGAATAAAATACAAAATTCTATAGAGGGACAAGCATACACGCAGTGGCGGAATCAAGAGTGGGATGACTACCCCCCAACATTTTTAAAATCCCTCTTTTATTGAGTAAAATAAATAAATGAATTTTGCATCCCCAAAGTGAAAATGCTTATCCGACCCTAGGACGAGTGGTGCATTTAAAAAAATGTCATATTTTCTTTGAGATTTTTTTTCCACCATGAACGTTTTGAAAATGATACCGCATTGCCCCAAGAAGAAAATTTTGGTTCCATCACTGCATACACATACATGTTTGTAACTTTTCAGTTTGATAAAGAACGTTTAACTAGCTTAACAATGTCTTAATTTGAATTCCGAATAAATGAGAGCCCCAAGTAAGAAAATGAGTATCACTTACTGAAATGAGTTGAAACTGAATCTAATAACTCTCACTTGTGCACTGGAACAAACATTTCGTTAGAAAATCAATACAATTTTTTTTTACTTGTGATCTCATATTGGCTTTAAGAAATATATTTCATTTTTTTAAGATGGATATAAAAAATTCTTAAATTCAAATTAGATCCAAATGCATTACTTTGTCTCATAGGGGGAAATCCTCTGACCAACTTAATAAAAAAAGTTACACAAATTCTAAGAAGCATAAATTTGAGTACTTTGCCAGTGAGGTTTTTTCCACGATAAAAACTGAGGCCTTATAATTAATTGTTAGGAGTTCGACTTTTATTTAGTGTGTGAGAGTAATAATTGTTATAAAAAAAAATTATTAAGTCACTCAAAATGTCTTTCATTTCTCAACGGGATAATCGAATCAATAGTATTTTGATGCTCTGTATTGGATTACTTTTTATTTTTTTAATAATAATTCTATGATCAAGTTAAATGTAGCATATCTGATTATTTAATTGGTTCAAATGATGTTTGACAAACCATACATATAATAAAAGTGTGAAATCATTGGAGTTCAACATAATTAAATTACTGATAATTAACTGAAAATGATTGTTTGGGAAGCATCATGTGGAGTGTTGTACCTGTCCTCTATACCCCCCCACACCCCCATTTTCTCTGTGTTTAGGTATCTCAAACGATAACGAGAGAAGATGCACCAACAAACACACTTTTTTTCTTTTTATATCGGACATTCTTCAAACCCTATTGATTCGAGAATATTGTGTACAGAGTACGATCTTTTTTAAATATATAAATAAATAATTTGAGTTGAAACATAACAATCTAGATGTGATTTTTCTCCTATATATGGCATTCACTAACATGCCACCAACAATTTAAATTTTGCAAAAAAAAAAACACTTTTTTCAATTCTTTTTTTAGCACAAAAATCTTTTTCAATACATAAACAAGTAAGTTTTCAAGTTAAATACAAGTAGATGGAACAGTCTTATATATATATATATATATATATATATATATATATATATATATATATATATATATGAAAAACCCGCTATATTTAGTCAGGTAAATATTATTGCTTTTTTTCTAAATAGCAATAACATTAATTTAGGCTATTTGAAGCAAAACTATTTTATGATATGCTCTGTTTGTCAAATTAGTGAATCCGACCAAATATCAGGCCAAAAATAGCATGTGTCTTGCACATGACACCGATTTTAAGGGCAAAATTGTCTGAATCTTGGGTTCCCTCAAACCCATTAAAAATTCTGACCCTACCCGTATGTAGCAATGACAAACGAGTTAACCTACCGAGTTCGGGGAGAGTCAGGAACAGTGGCGGGGCGAGGTTGACCAGTCAACGGGGTAAGGCGGGTTGGGTCCAAATCTGAATATGACAGACCTACCTCGCCCGCATGGAAAACCCGTCAAAAATGGGCCAAGTCACGGGTTAACCTGGTGGGTTGTGTGGGTCGGTTGGGTTTGGCGAGTTTAGCGGGTTGGGCGGGTTAGGTGTTTTTTGATTGTCGGAAAAATTTCGGTATTCGGATTCCATAAAAGTTTGATTCGGTTTGGTTTTTATAAAACGTTGGAAAACTGAATCGAAATCCGAAATTTTGTTCCGAAAACCGAATGCACACCCCTAGTTTCCACTAATAACGACTAGTAGTAGGTTTTAGATCGAAATAAAAAAAAAATTGCTAGTAGTATGGGTTAGGTGGGTTGGGGTGGGCTTAAACGGGGCGGGTTTAAGCGGGTTGGGGTGACGGGGAGGGGCAGTTCAATTTTTCTTAGATGGACAACCCACTCCGTCTCGTTTGTAAAATCAACCTAACTCGTGGGTCATTGCAAGTTTAGGCAAGTCCAAATGTGTAACGAATTAAACGGGGCAGGGCGAGTCGGGTCGCGGGTGGGCCGAATCCACTTGCCATTGCTACCCGTATGACCCGACATATATAAACAAACTAATCTCTTCTAACCCTAATCGTTATTCATTTTAACCCTAAAATCAACATTTGAAATCCCCAAGTATATCAGAACCCTTCAAATCCCCAAATCATCCTAGCTCTGAAATTAATCCATGGTTCTATATAGATTTGAACTTGATGAAAATATTTTTTTTTTGGGCAAAAAATTCGTGGACAATCCTTCTAGTCTGAATGCTATCATACTTTATATAGATACATAATTTGGGAATTAAGCTACAATAAATGGGTCTGACGTGGGCTTCAAGAGGAACAACTTTAGGGTTCAGATTAAGAAGATGAATAAGGGAAGGCGGGCTTGTTAGGGTTTTAACGATTTGGAGGGAATAATTTTTCGGACAATTTTGCTCTTAAAACGGTTCTCATGTGCAAGGCACATGCTATTTTTGGCCTAATATTTGGCCAGATTCACTAATTTGACAAATAGAATATATTTGTAAAATAATTTTTCTTCAAGTAGTCTAAATTATTTTTATTACTATTTAGAGAAAGGCAAAATTAGTTATTATCTATATATATATCGGATTTCTCTTTTAGTTATATAGAGTCTTATTTTAAAGTTTTACACAAGATCCAAAATGATTGAAGTGATTATGCCAATAATAATAATAATAATAATAACAATTAAACAAAAACCAAGCATCGTGTAACAAAACTTGTATCATTTGATTTTCCTAGGTAGTACTCCCTCCATTCTCATTTAATTGTCGGAGATATATATGTATCCAAATTAATTATCATTTACTTATTTTTTATTAGGAGTCAATAATTTATTCTAATTATATCCTTAATATTATATTTAGAATTGTGGTGAAAGGGTATTATTAGAATTGTGGTGAAAAAATTATTATTTGTTTAAATTTCTTAATTTTTTCAAAGTGTAGAGGAATAAAGAAAGTACAAACCAAAAAGTAAATGAGATAAAAGACGAAACTCAAGGCATTGTTTGTTTTAAAAGGTAAAGTTGATGAATTACGATCCTTCTTAGTCTCGGAAAAAAAACGATCTTTTTTAGTGAGATATTTCTTAGTCAAAGGCTCTATGGTTAGTAGGTTCTAAATGGAAGAATATGCACATGTAATTAGAAGTTTAACAGAGAGTTAATACACCACTAAATTCAAGAGGAATCGAACTCGCATTTTCAAACCGGCTAAGCCCAATGTAAACTCAGACTTGTCAAGTTATTGTTTGTTTTGTTGTGGTTCAGATTTTATGCGAAACAATTTTTTTCAGTATATACGGAATGCTTCAGAATAGGTGTCATGAGGTTTAAAACATGTGTTTTGAGGTACAGAACAAGTGTTTTGCACAGTAAAAAATAGAACAGTTATTCTGAGGCTCAAAATATGTGTTCAATTTTAACCGTTAAAATTTTAATCTAAAAAAAATGAGTGTTCCTAATGTTTGGAATTACTTTCATTTCGCACTGGAGCCCGTTTTGTTGATAGAACTTGGAAGAGTAGGGGATGGGGTGGGGGGTGGGGGGCACATGATCAAGTGGCATAAGTGTGGTGTGCCAGGCTAATCGCAGCCGTCAACATCAAAGAACTAATTAGCCCAGCTGGAGGTTCTTTCTTTTTTACAGCTGGTTTTTCATGAGTGTAGGGAATGAATATTCCTTGCCCTATGGGAAGTCATACGATACGGGGATGAAGCCAAAAATTATTTGTTGAAGATGAAAAATTGTAATAGTATACCAATCTACTTATAAAAGCTACAAAAAAAAATTGAGATACAAACTTGATAAAAATTTCTAAATTACATATAAAAATTACTACATCTAGTAGTATTTTCAAAAATCTCAAGGGCGACTGCCTCTCACCCCTCCCTAGAATCATCCCTGATACCATATAATATCTCACCAGGCCTAAGGTTAACAGTCCGGTTCCTATGCGGAACAACTTTTTTTCCGCATGTGCGGAACAACTGAAGCCGTCGGATGAGATTTTGAACGGCCCAGATCAGGAGAGAACTTAAAAAAATTTATTATTTTTTTAATCAGCCGCAACTTTTCTCTCTCCTGATCTGGACCGTTAAAAATCTCATCTGACGGTCAGGATTTTGTCCCGCACATGCGGAACAAAACCCTGTTCCGCATAGGAGCCGTGAGCTAAGGTTAATCAGGCCCTAGAACGGTATTATTGCATATTCTTTTACAAAATTATTATAAATTTCACGCAGGCCCACATATAATGTAGATGTTGGTAAAAAAATTGTGAGGCAGGAATGCAATAGTTATCATACTAGGAACAAGTTTTTCCCTGGCTTAGCTCTCCACTTATTTTTCTTCTTTTCACTTGAAAGGTTCATTCCAATAAGACATTGATCCGACCAATTCTATTGGGTTAGGTTGTGGATACATATTTCTTTCCAAGTACCTATTGATATATAGGGCCGGTTTAATAGTGTCTTAAACTGAGATTATCAAATTCAAACCAGATAGATAATTTAATTCTTCAGATTTCATTTTCATACTCAATCAGAAAACAAATGAAACCTCAATTTGAGTTTTCAAATCAAACACAATTCAAATACACTCATAATTAATTGTTAGTTTAATTTGATACGACGACTAAGTTTAGAATATGTAATAGAAATTCTGACCAAATTAGTAACCGTATTTTAATATTATAAATATGATACTCCCTCCATTCCTAAATATAAGACTTTTTAGACAATTTTAGAAAATTAAGGAATTTGTCATTTTCACTGAAAGTTCCAATATTACCCCTCCCTCGAGTCTATAGCATAAGAAAAGGAAGGAAAAAATATAGATGGCAGAAGCGGCAAATAAAAAAATATTGAGGGTATAATTGGAATAAATTGTTGACAACTAATAAAAGAGCCTTAAATGACAATTAATTTGGATATCTATAAATCTCTTAAACGACAATTAAATGGGAATGGAGAGAGTAATAGTTAGTTTCAATAAATTAACGATTGAGAGATTTTCACTACTTAAATGGAGCAAATTTATTTATAGTATAATCAAAGTCCAAAAGTAAGTATAGATAACATTTGTACAAACAATTAATCTATAAAAATGTAGCTCACATAATTTCTATATTGATATATAAAAACAACATAGCCTATGGTCCTATTTTCTCGATTGAACTCATGACTTAGTACTTCGCTAAAGTATATGCTCCCTTTTTTTTTCTTTTTTCTTTTTTGCTGAATAAATTTAGTTTCCATTAATCACAAATAGCCGAAGCCATTACAATCAAAGGAAAATCTGAAAATACAGAAAGTAAAAGTTATACAATGATTTTAAAAAATCACGATAACAGACAAAAGACACACCCAAAAAAACTTGGATGGTTAGGAAAAACAACTAAAAAAAACTAGCCAACTAAACAAATACATAATCTTCTCCTTCAAAGCATCTTCATCGCAATCCTTGATCCACAGGGACAGAAGAATATCACTTTCAACATCTTCCTTAGCGGTCGACAATTTATAGGATCATATGCGTATCAACCGTCCAACAAATTGCCTCGGTAAGATGTAAAAAGTTGATAAAGGGCCCAGATCTAATCCGGGTTGAACAAATCCTCCTAAAAAAATAGAAAAAAAAGTCTAGATCTGTGAAGATCTAAGACTCATCTAACCACTGTGTCTTGAATCTTGAAGAAAAAAAATCTAAAAAAGGTTTCATATGATTCGTAGTACAAAATAGAGTAATATAAATGGAACAAAATGACCAAGATTTGATCATTGGCTGGAGCCAATGGCCAAATCTGGCCAGCCAGCAGCAGCAGGAGGGGGAAGAACATGGGGAAGAGAGAGAAGAGAGAGAAAAAAGGGAGAAAAAGGGGAGGTAAAGTATATGCTCCCTACATTCATAAATATGAGACTTTTAAAAAAAAGTAGTAAAAATTAAAAAAGAAAATATTAAATTGTTTTTTAAAACAAAATATTATTATTATTATCTTAGATAGAATTAGTGGCATACAAATTCTAATTAAGGTAATAATATTATTTTTATTAACAAAATACTTTAAATTTTGCTTCCTTAATTTTCGCTACTTATCCAGAAAGCCTTATATTTAGGAATGGCGGTAGTATTATTTAATGAAATAAGTTGTTAGTTTCTCGATTTTTTGGGAAAGGAGAATTCATTCATTGTCTGTAAAATTAGTAAAAAAAAATTAAAAAATTAAAAAAAAATGATTACAGAATAGAACGATGTACATCTAAACATTTGAACGGTACTGATCTAACTCATATATTGCACAAAACTAATAGATGCATCAAATTCTTCTGCGTGATTAATTTCTTTAAACAAAAAATAACAAAAGAAATAATAGCTCCTGCATTTTCTATTCCAAATGACTTCTGCATTTATTCGGTTTTGAGTCAATTAATTAAGGTTGATTTTCTAATTGAATGATTGCAAATTACGACTGGGATTTGCATTTTAGACATAACCAATCTTTCGCAAGATTTGATGTTGCACCAAATCCAATTACTAAGGTCAACTCATTGGACATGTATGTGTAGTATTATTTCCTAAGTTCCCCTAAAAACTAAAAACTAAAAAAATCAAGTGTAAAGAAAGTTCAAAGGGGTGTATTCAATTTAAATTTTAAAAAAATTTAACTGATTTTTAAAAGTTTATGCATTTTGCTGACTCTATGCAGATTCTTATAGTATCTATCAGATTGATTTATCATGATTTGTTTTTTATTTATAAAGTCTATAGATTATTGGAATAACAACCAAAAAATTAAAAAAAAATTGATTTAGTTGTGTATTATACTTATCCAGTGAAGTTAAATTTTCAAAGCACACTTATGTTTATCAATCATTTTTATTTTGGAATCAAATCAGTTTTTTAAAAATTCTAAAAGTTTGTGGTGGATATTTGAATTTTTTGAGTTCACGAAAGTGCTGCCCTTTTTTATTTATTGTTTAAGGTTTGTATAATTTATTTACTGAGATTTTTTCTTTGACTTAATTAAGATATGTTTTGTTTGAATTTAAGATTTTTGAACTTTTTCTTTTTTCCTCTTCGATTTTCTCTTTCAGAAAAATGAAATACATGTTTGGAAAACATAAATTTATGGTTCGCTCGGGAAGAAATTGTTTGATTTTCTTTATTTTCTGTCTGAAGAAAACTAAAAAGAAATTGTTTGGATAATATGACAATATTTTATTTTGGAGAATAAAGATTCTGTATTGAGTTTTCTAATGACGTGAAATTTTCTCTCACGTTTTTTGAGTTTGGACATTTTAATTTTACTTTTAAACAATTTGATCACTACAAAATTTGTAATCTCAGATAAAATTATTAAATACTTTTCATTTTAATATTAATGAGAGAAATTCAAAATCTGAAGGAAAAAGAAAGATTTCTCAATACACATTTATTCCTAACAAATCCATCCAAATCCTTCATTTAATGAAATCTATAAAAATCTGTAATCTCTAAGATTCTTCATTTATGCCTAGATTCTTCATTCATTTTCTCCAAAAATATTTTATTATTTTGATAAAACTTATATAGGATAATTACATAAATATTTTTATTTATTTTGTTACTTTTTCATTTAATTTGACATGAAATATAGTTATTTTTATACTAAATTCAACTTTATGTAATTATATTTGAAAGTATGTTTGATGCACTTCAATGTAGAAATAGTGTCAACAAAAGGTTTGGCCCAGTGGGTAAGCCTTTGGCTTGGGACCGAAGGGTCCCAAGTTCGACACCTTCTCCCCGCATAATGGGGCAATAATATTCTCCTCTTTATGAGGCTAAGCTCCCTCCCCAGGCATGGGGCATGTTACAAAACAATCTCCCTGATCTAAGGTACTCTCCGCTCTTCCCCTCGGGGGAAATCGCCTTCGGGCGTCAAAAAAAAATGTAGAAATAGTGGCGGAGCCCAACAAATTTTTTACTGATTTTTTAAACAACAATTATAAGGAAATCTTACAAAAAGTAAAATTTTCTTATAATAAAATCGTCATTTATGAAAATTTTGGGGATAGTCACCCCCCACTGAATCTGCTACCGTGCACAAATATACCTTTTTTCAAGTGAAAGTTTATAAATTGTGCAATTAATTAGTTTTCTCGTCAACATATGGTAAAGGGAATTTAAGTCATATTATATTGAATCACATTCCATTCCAACATTAAATAATAGTTTTTTCAAACACGTGAAATGAATCGTCAATTCATTCTGGCTTTATCTTCCAATCAATGGAATGAAAAGAGGATTCCAAAATTATTCAGGGTGGAAAGGGATTCCATTCCATCCCGACGTACCAAACGCGCTGTAAGTGTGCTTTGAAAATTTAACATCACTGGATATGTATAATACACAATTGAATCAAATTTTTTTCTTTATTTTTGGGTGTTATTCCAATAATTTATAGACTTTATAAATCAAAAGAAATCACGATAAATCAATCTGATAGAATCTATAAGAATCTGCATAGAGTTAAAACAATTAATAGAGTCAGCAGAATGCATAAACTTTTAAAAATCAGTTAAAATCTTTTAAAATTTGGATTGAATACAACCTCTTCCTCTAGAACCCTTTAGGATTTGTTGAATTGGGTATGCAAATTTGTTTTTCTAGATGGCATGATGCTTAAGGTTTCGTACTTGAAATCAATTAAAAAAAATTGGGTTACAACGTAGAAGTACACCCTTATGCTTTTAAGAAAATAAAATATAAAGATGTTGAGGTAATTAGTAAGTCTCGAGCTTCTTTTTTTTCCTCGTCAAAATTAAGGTGTTTGTTGTTAGTATTGACTAATTTCTATCATCACAGTGCTTTTTGAAAAGGTAAAAGTTTCGATAGAAAATGTGTTACATTCCCAAAATTTCATGGTAGAAATAGATCTGCCAACCTTATTGTTAAGAGATTATTAATTATTATCGGTTTGGATCTTGGTACTGAACGCGTTAAATTTAGTACGTGTGGAATAAATTTCGACCGTCAGATAAAAATTTTGAAGGGAAATTTTTTATTTATTTTTAAATCCCAACACTTATTGCACGATTTAAAATCTATAACACATATTTTAATCATGCCGACAAGTATTCAAATGATCAAAACATGTGTTGTGAATTTAAACATTGCAATAAGTATTAGACTTAAACTGTATCTGCAATTAGTGTTCAATTTGTGTTGCGCACATCGAGAGATTCAGCACTAGAACGGTGACCATCCATTTCTTATAACTTCTTGAGTTGTATTTTTTTTTTTTTTTTGCTAAATAATTTCCTTAGGAACTAAATTATTTCTAGCAGCCACAACTTTTTACTTATTAAATAAAGTTGGAAAGTGAAAAGTAACTAACAAACTTACCAACTAACCACCAAATGAATAAAATATATTATTCAAATAAAAACTTCTCCCCAGAATCACCCATTACCAACTTCTAATATACGTCTCTTTTCTACGTAACTTTCCACGTTAGCTTCATAAAAAAGGAAAAAAGACAAATTTAAGTTGTAAAAAAAGCTTCATTTTATTTTATTTTTTTACACAAAAAAAAAAAATATTTTTTTTAGGGGAAAAAGAAGAAACAAAAACAAAAACAAGAACATACCTAATCAACCGATTCCACTATTCCTTTTCTTGTGACAGGAAATTTTAAACAATTAATAATTAAACTCGTTAAACAAAATAGTCGAATCAATATATGAACACCAGTCGACCAAAAACATATAGAGAGTCGCTATGTAACTTTGACAAATATTTAGGGGAAAAAAAAGTAACTTTGACAAATGATAAAAAAAAACATCTATTTTAATTTGTTGATTGTATTCTCAAGTTCCTTTCCCCCTTTTTTTTTTTCTTATATATTGGATTTTTCTAGAAAGTGAAAACTTAATTGAGTTTCTTTCACAAATAAATGTTATGAAATATTATTTCGGGTGAATTTCGAGGATTCTATTTTCACAATTACCATCGCAAAATTAATTTTTTTTATCATATATTCGCTTATAAATAATTCACTTTTTAATATCAAAATAGAAATTCACGAACACAAAGCCATTCCAAATGCAACATTAGTGGTTTTCAATGTCTTAGTGCCAGTGATTTTTTCTTATTACATTATTTACTAAGATAAAATACTATTTATACTGATGGTTTCCCTCCAATCACCATTTTTTTTTTGTTTTAGAAAAGAAGCTAGTTAGTGTAATTTTTTGGAGAGAAAGATAATTAGTTAGAGAAAATATTGACAGGTCGATTACCTTTTTCACATGTTTCTAGTAATAATAAGAAGAAAAAAAACATATTTTATTGTAATCTATTGCAGAGGTTGGTTGTCTAATCATACATATTATTTCGAGTTAAAAAAGCTCCTCCAATTAAGTTACTTTATTTGACATGTCAACATATAAAAAAAATTATAGTAAAAAATACTCGAAAATTTTTAAATTCGATATATTAATACTTGCCTAATGACTTGTAGTATTATGTACTTAAAGTGTTTTTTGTAATTAGGAATTACTGAATGTATCAAGACAGGCTTTTCATTTATAGAAGAGCCAGAAGGTTTGTGGCTAAAAAGAAAGTGAAATAATAATACACAAATCAATCACACACGTACAATATTTGAATTAATTTTTTTTTTTACGAGAATTATTTATGAATAAAACTAAAATAAATTATAGAATTATGCATCTCCTGTAAATCTTTGTAAATGTTCAATATTTTCTCTTTTTTTTTCTTCCCTTTTTGAAAGAGTCCATTACTTTTTAGTTGGAGCAAGAAAGAGTCCATGGCTAATTCTTTAGAATAGCACATGGAAGTATTTATCATTATTAAGGTTTTTTTTACGTATTTTGATACATTTTCTATTATACTAATGATAATGAAACTGTTCAATATAGCAATTTGGCCCAAAATATATTAATGATTTGTACTTTTATTGGTAACTAAATAGTATATTAGAAGATATTCCTTCCGTCCTGACTTATCTGTGAACATTTTTTTTATAATTTGTCTCAAATTAATTGTTCACTTACTAAATGAATGGTTTATTAATGATGAGTTTTTCAATTTTATCCCTTACATTGATGGTTGGGGAGGGAAGAAATAGCGAAAAAATATAGCATTAAATTGAAAATAAATCAAATAGGGTTATTTTTTCTATTTTTATTATATTTTACTATAAAATTTAATAAAACATTACTTTTCGTAAAAAACTATAAGATCTGGAGATCCGCATTTGATTAAATAATAGTACAATAATAATAATGAAATTTACCAACATAAATACTTTCTACAGTTGTACAGTTCTCTCGGTATGTACACTACTACTAGACTACACATACCTGCCTATACATACAATTCTTCTCTGTATATATATATGTCCTCACACATCATATCCTCCAGGACTGACCCCTCCTCCTATAGAACCCTCATATCTTTCTTCTTCAAACAAAAATGCCATTCCAATAAATCAAGAAATTTTCAAAAACCCATCTTGAAGATACATTTTTCTTGATTTTTTTATTTTTCAATCAAGAATTGTGGAAAAACCCGGAAGGAAAGATGAGGGTTTTCCGCTTTTCTTCATCGATTACAGTAATTATTTTCTTGATGATTTTACATTCCCCTTTGATGTGTATTGGGATTCGTTCTTTTCCCGGCGGCGGAAGCAGCGGCGGTGGTGATGTTGGTGGTTGGAATACAGTGAAGGAGTTCGGATTCTCCGAGGCTCCGGAGTATCGGAACGGAATCGGGTGCCCGGCAGCAGCGGCGACAGACACTGAAACGATGTCGTCTTTGGTTCATGTAGCGATGACACTTGACTCAGAATATCTCCGGGGATCTATGGCGGCTGTTCACTCCGTTCTCCGCCACGCGTCTTGCCCGGATCACGTTTTCTTCCATTTTATAGCGGCGGAGTTCGACCCGGCTAGTCCACGGATCTTGACCCGACTTGTCCGATCCATATTCCCTTCTCTTAACTTCAAAGTCTATATCTTCAGAGAAGACACAGTTATCAATCTGATTTCATCTTCGATCCGAACCGCATTGGAAAACCCATTAAATTACGCCCGGAATTACCTGGGCGACATTCTCGACCCGTGTGTGGACCGGGTCATTTACCTGGATTCCGATATAGTTCTCGTGGATGACATAAAGAAGCTTTGGGATGTTCAGATGAGCGGGTCACGGGTAATCGGAGCACCCGAATACTGCCACGCAAACTTCACAAAATACTTCACGGATTCATTCTGGTCCGACCCGGAATTATCCGAAAAAATCGGGTATAGAAACCCGTGTTACTTCAACACGGGTGTAATGGTCATGGACTTGGGTAAATGGAGAAAAGGAAATTACATAAAAAAAATAGAAAATTGGATGGAAATTCAAATAAAAAATAGAATATATGAACTGGGCTCACTGCCCCCGTTTTTATTGGTCTTTGGTGGCAATGTGGAGCCCATTGATCATAGATGGAATCAACATGGGCTTGGTGGGGACAATGTGAAGGGCTCATGTAGATCCCTACACCCGGGTCCAGTGAGCCTGCTTCATTGGAGTGGTAAAGGTAAACCTTGGGTAAGACTTGATGAGAAGAGACCCTGTCCGTTGGATTATCTCTGGGAACCATATGATCTTTACAACCCACTTCAACAAATTCATCAATTAGATTTATCTCCAACTTTGATTGGATATTCCAATTATTTCATCTGATTATTATTCTTTTTTTTTTTCACATGGTGATTAAAGGGTGTACTTTGAATTGGGTATAATCTAGATTTGGAACTCGAAATGAGAGTCAAACTTTCGATTGAGAATTTAGTTTGAGTTCGAACTAAGAATTTCAGATTGAGACTCAATTCAATCAGATTCGGGATTCTTTGATAGCTATGTATAGATTGGTGATTAGTTTTTTTTTTGGGGGTTGGGTAACATTGGGTTAATAGTTAAAAAAATTAGTGAAATTATTTTTTGCATTTTTTTGTTATTACATTTCTTGATATTGTTGATGTGGGGTTCCTTGATTTGGGACAATTTTGGGCAACTTTGATATTGTATGTACCATTGGATTATTATGAGGAATAACAAGACATTGTTGTTTCTTGTTCTTTCATCTTCTTGTTGTATATGCTATGCCATTATTTTTCAATTTAGGGTCTTATTGGGCAGAGCTCAATTTAAAATTTTTAATTTCAATTTCGAACTAATTTTAAACTTAAACTATATTCTCAATGATTTAATTCTTGAGATTTCATTATCAAATTTAGGGGTTGTATTCAATTATAATTTTTAAAAACTATTTATGGATAAATAAGTTCAGTGAATTTTAAAAGACTATCTAAGATTTTAAAAAGGTGTAATGACTTATAAGATTTTTTTTAAAAATTTTGTACACTCAAGATATTCAAGTTCGAATTTTAAAGATTTATATCATAAAAATCCATAAGATTTGAAAGGATTACAATGACTTTTTATTTGTACGATGCTAACCAACTTAGTTGGATGATGAACAACAATGTCTAGTTCAATGATGCACAAATTCTTCAGGAACAAACTTTACAACCAAAACTTTTCAAATAATGGTGGAATTTATCCTTCAAAAAGATTGTATGATAGGTATAAGGTTACTAGGCTGTGGACACTTGGTTCAAATAATGGAATGAAACTATAAACATAAAGCCAATAAAAGTCAATTGGTTAAAGTTGTGGTCAATAAAACTCAACTGGTTACCGAATTACCGATCGAATTCAAATTTAATTCGCAATTCGAATTCGAATTCGATAATTCAGTGTAAATTCGGTAATTCGGTTACATCCCAATTCAATTTGGAAAAAATGGGACGAAATCGGTTTGACTATAATTGAATTCGGTCAGGCCGAATTCGAATTCATTTTTTCATAATTTTTTAATTTTATTATATAGTTAATATATATAAAGTAAATAGACTCTAAAATTGTTATTTGGCGGTTTTGCTATTAATTTTCCGTGTAAATATGATTGAATTAAACGATGACTAATTTATTATTTCGATTACTTTTTTCTGAATTTATTGTTCGTTTTGTTTTGGTTTTTTCTTGATGTTCAATTAGAGTTTTTTTGTAAAATCGGTCAATTCGGCAAAAAACGAATTCGAATTCGCCAATTCGGTCAATTCTGAATTTGAATCCAAATTGGGTCCATTTTTAGGTTCTAAAAAAGTTGAAAACCCCGAATTCAAATGACCGAATTGGCGAATTCGAATTCGGTACTCACCACTACTTGCATTGGCAATAACATAAACAAGATCAAATTGAATGGAACAATAAATAAAAGCAAACATTTAAAGTAACAAGAGTCAATGAAAAAAGATAACGAATAAACAAATCATGAAAATCCCACTAAAAATCTTATGGGTTAGGGTGAGATTTTTTAAAGGGTTTGGTATTTACACTTTTCACTAAAAAAATCCCACAAATTCCTAATTAAAAAAAAAAAATCCATCAAAATTTGGAAGTTTTTGAATACCAAAAGACTTTTTGTTACTTGTTTAAAGTCTTGATTGAATACCACTGGATTTGAAAATTATTTTTAAAAAATTCTAATAGTCCTGATTGAATACCACATGACTTATTTAGATTATTTAAGAGTCTTAATTAAATACCACATGACTTATTTATCTCAAAATAATCTTTTAAAATCTCATTTGAATACATCCCTTTAATTTAAAGGGTGTCTAGGTCTTAGTTTAAATTTCAAAATCAGACAAAATACGGAATTTTAATTGATGCACACTTTTGAGAGTTGACTGATTTTTTTTTTTGTTAAAAAGAAAATAAAAAAAGAAGTTTGTAGTGTACCGTTTGCATAGAGTGATGGTTAGACTAGTCAATTAATAAGGGTGAAAATCTCACTCACGGTCCCCATCATCCCTCGTCCCCAAATGCAATCAAAATTTACTTATATAAATAGCTTTTTTTCAATTATATATACACCTGGGATGGATTGTGATTGCATTTTGGGAGATGATAGTGACAGGGGAATGTGACAGAGGATTATTTGCCAATTAATAAGGTGTAAATGTGCCGTATGGGTTATGTTGAATGGGTAAGTTGACAATGATTTGATAACATATATGAAAATTGCCTCTTCCTGCTGCCTTTTTTTTTTCTCCTATGTTGCTGGCCAGATTTGGTCATTGGCTTCTGCCAATGGTCGAATCTTGGTCAATTATTTACTTTTATTCATTTTTTGTGTCTTCATTCTCTTATTTTGCCATAAATCGTGATGAAATTTTTTTTCAAGGTATTGTTATTCAAGATTGAAGATTCAAATTCAAGATATACTTCAAATCCTTCCAGATCTGAAGTTTCCCTCGAAACCCGGAGTTGTTCTGTGTCCTTCCTCAGTTTTCTTCATCTTTTCGAGACAATTTATGGGACGGTTAATACACCCATGGTCTCGTAGATTGTTGATTTCTAAGAAAGGTGTTGAAACTGATCTTGCTACTATTGTTTAAGGATTTTGGAGAAGATGTTGCGAAGAATTTTATTATGTATTTATTTTTTCTACTGTTTGTAATGTTTACCCACTCCAATGTGTGGACTTTTATCTATTATCATGGTGGTCTACACCATTGTATAACTTTTATTTTCTTTTTATCTTTTGATTGTAATAATTTCGGTTATTTTATAATTAATGAATAATTCTTATTTAGCAATTGATAATTCACCAAAAGGAAAAGTATAATAAAGTATCCAAAGCGAATAGACCATATTCCTTAGCTTCAAAGTATTCTTCAATCACTTTAGAGGGTCCCTTTTAAAGCCTTGTGTGTAACTAAATTTTCTATCACCTTTTCTTCTGTGTAGCAAATTTGAAGTTTTCCTGATTTTATTCTGATAGGAATATTATGTTCTCGTTCGGTAATTAATTTTAAGGAATTAATATGTGTTAATTTTGTAATTAAAAAATTTATAATCTAAAATAAATAATAGAATCCGTAAAGAAAAAGTAAACACATAACAATCATTTATTTACGGGGAAGGGATAAATGATTTTTTTTGCCGTTTTATTCACACGAGAATTTCGTGTCCCAATGGAGCTTCTTTCCCTCTCCCTTGCAAAATTGACTAGTCTAGAAAATTACATTTCTAAAGAGCTTCCAAAGAGTATTAGCCAAGAAAAAAGAGGCTATCATAAGCATATACCCTCTGCAAACTATCTCTAATCTTATGTATGCATTTGTATTGATTTTTTTTCTTCCAAGCAGCGGTGGATTTAAGAGGTGAGGATCGTAATCGGCTCTTAACAATTTGAAAAACTCCAAAATATAACGTAAAAAAAAAAATTGCTCTCTCAAAATAATTCTCCCATCTCCCTCAGCATATGACAGCTGGATCTACCCCTAATCTCAAGATAGAAAAGTGAATTGTTTAAAAGAAAAGATGTGAGACATAAGGTGAGAATTCACCATAAAAAATACAACAACAATGACAGAATATTACGACTGAAATATATGGTCGCTAATATTTGTGACGACTTAAAAAGTCGGTGGTGATCCAACCGTTCGACTGAATTATGATCAAAGAATTGGTCGCCAAAGGCTAGCGGTCACTAGATGGTCGCAATTCAGTCGCAAAGTGGGCCCTACAAAAAAATTGGAAGCACATTTACGATCCATTTGCGACCTGCGTCGTTTCTCACGACCACAATATCGACCGACACAGCTGTCACAAGACCACGCACCCCAAACCTTGCAACCCCATGTCCTTAAAACTCAGAACCTTTAGGACCCAAACTTATTAAAGTTCGAAAATAATTTCAAAATTTACACCCTTATGATCCAAAACTTATAAAACTTCAAAAATAACTCCAAAATCAGCTTTTTAATTATTACAAATCGACTCCAGAAGTTTTAACATTTTGTTACGCAAAAGACGACAGATGGCTTTTAGCCATCATAGTAATTACTTTAACCAATGAAATTCAATGTTCATCTGAGCAGAGAAATAAATATTGTGAAGACTTTGAATGTGAAATATTTCACATGTCACAACTTGCCAGCTTTGGTAATTGCGTTCCCTTTTTAGTAAATTTTCTGAAGTATTTTTTTATACCTTATGAAGTGTTTCACTCACATGGTCTGTTATTTTTTTAATTATAAGCTGAAAAGGGAAAAAAAGAAAAAGAAAAACCAATTGTAGAAAATAGGAATCGGATTCGAGAATGATAATTTTGGAGTTTTTATATTATATAGAAATAAATAATAAGAAAATATTATTTATAGAAATTAAAGGTAAAGTTGCATACATCGACATTTTCTCTATACCCTACTAATATAGGAGTCTTGTGCACTGAGTATTACATTTTTTTTTATATAGAAATAAACAATAAGAAAATGAATAATGAAAACTTGGATTATGGGAAATAAAAACCGGCGGTGTCACTCTTACCGGAGTGAGAAGTAATTTTTGAAGGATAGAGAAGTAATTAATTTCTTGACTCTTACATTTTTTAATTCTTTTCATAGGTGGAAATAAATAAAAAAATTCACGTTGCGAGCCAAATGCAACTGAATACATGAGTTGAAAAAAAAAATTATATTATAGACTTTGTATTGAAATATAAAGTCTCACATCGAGTGCCTAAGGAAGATCCGAATAACTTATACGCTCATGGGTTAACACTTCTCCTTGCCACTTGGTTTTGAGAGGATATGGAAACCCATGAGCTAATTTTCACATGGTATCAGAGCAGGCCCTTAGGCGGGATGTGTGGGCTCTTGTCCCCGTTTGGCCCAAGTAGAGCTCCGGGCCTTGAATTTGACTCCCACCTCAATTTTACCAATTGATTTTGAGAGAATATTAAGACCCATGAGCTAATTTTCACACTTTATCATATCAGTCTTCGCCTACACATTCGTTACACATTTTTTTACGATCATACTTGTAGTATGTACAAAACTTCTGCAACTGTGAGATGTGCGCGTCCATCGGTCGTATCAGTGAATTGGCCAAATTACTACCTCCATTCCTTTAATATAAGACTTTCAGGACACATAACAAAAATTAATGAAATAAAAATTAAAATGTTTTTAAAATTCAAAATATTATTATTATTATTTTAAATAGAATTAGTCTTATATAAATCATATTTAAGATATTAACATTGGTATTTTGACTAACAAATATATCATAATTTTTGCTTCATTAATTTTCGTAACATGTAATGAAAGTCTTATATTATGAAAGTCTTATGTTAAATGCTTTGGTAATCAGGTTGCCCACTATCTAGCCCAACTGAGCTCTAGCTATGCATCTATGGTATGGGATTGTAATTTTCCTGCCAATGTAATGACTGCGATTTCGAATGATCGCTTTTTGATTCCTTAATAAAATGCACCCGTTTAGGTTTTAAAAAAAAAAAGAAAAAGGAATGGATGGAGTATTCTTTTTTCCTCAATATGGGGAAAACTTTTCTTGTTGCATTTTTTGTTTCCATCTCCCAAATCAATCTTCATTAACCTTTCGTTTTAAGCATCTATTTTATCCCAAAAAGATGGACAATATCCGGTTAAATTTAGCCAAAAAGTGCTGCCCGAGGTTTTTCCCATATATTACTTCTTGTGCCAGCTACCCTCCTCCCCTTAAGCAATAATAATAGTTGATGTGTTTCAAATTAAATGTCTATATTTAATTTTATGCAAAAATTAAAAAAAAATAATTTGAAAATCGTTAAGTTACAATAAAATATTTCTTAACTAATTAATAGAGTTTAATGGTGGAACTATGTGTGAGTGAAGTTTAAATCCCTTAAATATTTAAGGGTAATTAAGGAAGTTTAAAGATAAAATATGTTCATTTCAAGAACGTGAATATTCATTTTAAAATAAACTAAAATAGTAATACAGAGGAAATAGCATATTATAAATTCATACTAAAAAATTATGGTATCATCCATTCATCGCTAGCCTTTAATTACTTTAGGATGAAATGATAAACTACTTTTTATTTGGTGAATAAAAAGGCTAGATAGCAGAGAGGAGCAAGGAATTCTTATTTGGAGACAAACAAAATTTTATGTAGCATTTTTTTTTCCAAAATATTTGGGAGCTAAAAAAATTCTTATTAAAAATATGTCTTTTTTAAAATATTAGAGACAGTCGCCCTACTCCCTTGGTTCCGCCACTGTTAGATAGAATTGAAATATATTTTTATTTCTAATCTCGAAACTTCAAAAGCTCTTGCTTCCAATAAAATAATCACATACAAAGTGGTGACGCCCGAGGCGATTGCCCCCTGAGGGGGAAGAGCGGAGAGTACTCTGGATCGGGGAGATTGTAGCATGCCCCCATGCCCCGGGGAGGGAGCTTAGCCTCATAAAGAGGAGAATATTATTGCCCCATTATGCGGGGAGAAGGTGTCGAACTTGGGACGTTCGGTCCCAAGCCAAAGGCTTACCCACTGTGCCAAACCTTTTGTTGACATACAAAGTGGTTGTTGGGAAGTATACCAACTAACGCATCACCACTCTACAGTAGTACATTTTTGCCCTTTTCTCTCTCTCTCTCCCTCTGCCTTTTTTTATTGTTTCTTTTCTTCCCTCTACTGCTGGCCAGATTTGGCCATTAATTCTAACCAATGATCGAATCTTTGCCAGTTATCTACTTTTGTTCACTTTTTGTGTCTTCACTCTCTTATTTTACCGTAAATCGTGATGGAATTTTTTTAAGGTATTCTGATTCAAGATTCAAGACTCAGATGAAAGATCTACTTCAGATCCTTCCAGATCTGGAGTTTTCCTCTAAACCGGAGTTGTTATGGGCCCTTCCTCAGTTTTCTTCATCTTTCCGAGATAATCTATGGGACGGTTGATACGCCCATGGTCTCGTAGATTGTTGATTTCTAAGAAAGGTATTGGAACTAAGCCTGTTCAAAGATTTTGGAGAAGATACTGCGAAGAATTTTATTATGTATTTATTTTTTTACTGTTTGTAGTGTTTAGCTAGTCCAGGGTGTGAGCTTTTATCTGTTATCATGGTGGACTACACCATTGTATAACTTTTATTTTCTTTTTATCTTTTGATTGTAATGGCTTGGGCTGTTTTATGATTAATGGATAACTTCTTATTTAGCAAAAAAAACGCATCACCACTATATTACATATCAAGTCCTACTGTTGATAGGAATCAAATGCCTCGATGGAAAAGGTTGTCAGACTCAGGGCTTCGGTCCTAGGTCGATTCATGTATCCCTCCCCTTCCCCACAAAAACTCCAAAATGGGCAACCACTCGACAAACTTCATTTCAAAGTAAATTATTTTTTTCTAGATAAACAAACAGGGTGAACGTCTGTCTTCGTGTATATCCGTATTTCTATATCCAACCAATTAGAATTCGCTATATGAACATTTTTTTCAATTATATATACACATGACGAATTGTGATTGAGTGCAGACAGGGAATGAGGACATACATGGGGACAAATGATTTTTTGCCAAAAAAACATTACCCACCAAGAATATTTTTCCTAATCTCTCCTTTTCTACCACAGGTCCGAAAAAAAATCCCTTCGGAATTTCAACAGTAAGTCCAGGGTTCAACACGAATGTGGATATGGATAAACCACATTAAAAAGACGGTTAGTAGTATCAACAAAGTACTCTGATGGTACCTTTTAGTAAAATGGTCAATTTTGAAACTCTCGTGTGAGAATGGGGTGTGAATAGACCATCTGGCCCGGTATCTACTCGGGCCATGGCTAAACCAAGCGTGTTAAGTCCGGGTAGGTTTGTTTAAACTTGTGAGGGTCACATTGAAACCGGGCTGGTTTCGAGTATCACCGGGCCTTGATGATGCAGATGTAGAAAAATGGGAAGCCATTGCTTGAGCTGGATTAATGCATGGTCCGCCATTATAAAAGAAGTCACTTTGAGAATTTTCATTTGATGCAATGTAGTAGTCTTGAAATGGATCTGGGTTGGGTTTGGTAAAGCCCAATAGAAATGTTAGGCCCAGAAAAAGTTGAAGAATACGGGAAATGGTTTTCATGTTTCTTGAAATTTTGATTTTGATTTTTTTTTTTTTTTTTTGGGGGTACTTTGTGGGAAAGTAAGTAAAATTGAGGTTTTATTTATAAGAGAAATCTCATATATTTGACAGCAACTATGTAACTTTGGAGCAATTAATGTTGACTTTCGTATTTACAAAAATTCTTTTCGAATAAAAAATAAATTGGACATCTATCTAAAATAATGAATATACAAATTATATAATATCTGAGAGGATTGTAACTATGAGTTCTCACCATTCTTAATTAAAGAAAAGAAAATGAAATAAAAAGAGCTGAGGTCAGGAAGAAAAGTGGGTTTGCAGCATTTAAATGATTATTATTTAGGTTAATATGCGATTTTGATCTCATACGTATTTTCGAGTTGTAAAACTGGTTCTTGAACTGGACTAAAAGATCGTATATGTCGGTTCTATGCAAAAACAAATCGTATAAGATCAATCTTGCAACATAAAAATACATAGTGGTGTTCACCATTCGATCAAACCGAACTACCAAACCAAACCGAATTTTACTATACGGTTTTCTATTTATTCGGTATTTTGGTTGATTCAGTTCGGTTTTAAAAAAGTAAAAATAATTCGGTTCGGTATTAGTTTTCAATATTAAGAAACCGAAATACCGAATAGACTAATTTTTTATTATTATTCAAAATAATTTGTATTATACTTAGTAGTATTATTAATATTATATAGAGTTGTATTTTTTTCTTAATTTTTAGTTTATTATTTTTATTTTATTTGTGCATTATAATTTTATATTTTGTCCAATTTTTATTAAGTTGAGATCCACAAAAATAAAAATAAAAATTCAGTACAAACTGAACGAACCGAACCGAATCGAACCATACTAAAATAATTTTGGTATTCGATTTCCATATAATTTCGGGTCGGGTCGATTTTCACAAAATATTACAAACCGAATCAAATATTGAAATTTTGTTACGAATACCAAATGTACACCTCTATAAATACATATGAGAACAAAATCGCATATTAGCCTTATTATTTAAGAAAGGTGAATATACTTTTTGTGGTGGGGATGTTTACTTTGGAGCTAAAAGGGTGATTTAACTTTAAAATTTTCACCTGGTGATTGCTGGGGTCATTGGGCCCTGGGTTCTGGGCCCCTGGCCTATGTCCAATGGCCACATTGTTCTCTGACCTTCTAAGTTAATACTTGAGGCCCATTCAGATTAATTAATGTGGTTTAAGAGCGTCTGTGGAGCAGTTAAATGATCAATTCATAGTAGTATAGTACATTCAAATTGTGGTCGATATTTGTCTAGTTCTTTATCCTTCGTGAACCGACTCGGTGTGAGTGAGATTAGTCTGGTATGATCTCTCAGAAGTCGAAACCACCTATGACACCTTAGATAAAACATTGTGATCGACATACCAATAGTGAATTTCGGTCATCAATATTTGTCTGGTTGTGAGCGTTGTATAAAAAGTTAAGGACTAACATTTATCTCTTAGTAAAAGTCAGATTTACAAATACACTATAAACTAAATTTAAATTTAAATTAGTTGCTATATGGATAACAGAATAAGAAAGGATAACCAACAAAAATAGAAATGTGGTTGTGGGTTTCAGTTTGGACAGGTAGATGAATGAAAACGATTGCGTCCAACAAATCAAAACAATTACGGTGTTATGTATATTTCTATGATTAGCACATGTACACATATAATAGGATTCTCAGGTGACTTGATTAAACGGTGCATATTATAACTATTTTAAAATTTTATTACGAATAATTACAATTTGTAATATCTAAAGTGATGCATTAGTTTCAATCTATTTGTACATACTGATAAAAAGTGTATAATAACACTGTAATTACCCACAGAAAATTATTTTGTAAGGTATTCATGCATTATTTGTCGGACTAATTAAAATGAGGTTTAGAAGCACTATTAACCATTCTACATATATGCCAAAATTGTATACGATTAAAAATTATTACAAACACGTGATAGTTATTGAATTACTACACTAGCCAAGAATCCAAAACCCTTGGTTGAGAGGATATTTGTCCAACTTGTCAGATATATTCTTGCAAACAAACCACACTTATTACTCGAATTCTCAACTTTTAATCAAAAGCCCTTTGAGCGATTTGCCAAAACTAAATGCAAATATGCTTGACAATTGCTTATTTCCAGCTCGGCAGAATCGAACTTCCAACATTTTGATTAAGATGAAAAGCCTCATTGACTTAAGGGTGAAGAAAATAACATTCAATATTTTCTCCTTTTTCTGTTTTTCTATTTTTCTATTTTTCTTTTTAATTTTTTATTATTATTATTACTATCCCTATTATTGTATTTATAGTTTAAATTATATATCTTTCTGAGACTGCCTGTTGAACTCAACATCCCCTGTTTTCTTTTAAGTTTTCTGTTGTTAATATTACATGTTATTATTGTCTAAATTTTCTGATTTGTTCTCATTTCCCCTGTTCACTATTATGCTACTGTGATTACTATATTTGTTATTATAACTATTTTTATTCCAAATTGTATTTTTAGCTCATTTCAGTGTCTCTTTGCTATGGTGAATAGAAGACTTTTGATAATTTACTGTGGTTTACAAAATTTCTGATCAATTTGTTTTATGTTAAAAGTTTAACCTATTTTCTTTGAAAGAAAGTAATGCAATTAAAATTCTTTTATTTCTTCATAGTTTCAAATTATAAAGGCTCTGCCTAAAAATCCCATTCCTCTGGTCACCAAACTTAAGGGCACGCAATTGTGACACCCCAGCCCACAATGCCGCGTGTGAGGCTAGTAAAGATTTAAGAGGCAGACATACCGAAGACAGCTTTCAATAAAATTGTGACAAGGGTATTATCAAGAAAACAGAGTGAGTGATCTATGTTGACCTAATAATGTTTTGGGTAATGTCAACCTAGGCTTTACATTTGACTTATTTTATTCTTAATTACATTCTTTTCTTTTATTTCTTTATATTTTATTCTGTAAATATATAAATAAGGAAGTTTCGCTTTAGTCTTGAACTAGTGTCGAGAGGCACGCGAACCGATAGTGAAACGGATCATCACAGTTGGTATCAGAGCCTAGGTTGACATTATTTTCTTAAACCATTACTCACATTTGACTTATTGTGTAGGATGTCATCCGTGGAGGTAGAAAGAAAGAATTATGGAAACAAAAAAATAAAAGCCCCACAATGACACCACAAGGATCTACCTCTAGAACCCCTTTCTGTGGACTTGCGTAGCCCGCCAGCTATCTATTCGGCACCTGAGGCCGCCCCAGTTATAGACTTAACAGAATCAGACCCTCCTATACTGAATTTGCATCCCCCAACTGATCAAGTAGGCATAGCCGACCCTGCTGCCAATCTTCCTTGGGAATATATTTTCCCACCAGACTCTCCCCAATCAATAGGAGAAAATGAATTTTTCGACTTTTTCCAGACTCCAACACCTCAATCATCATGCCTGCACTGAGAAAATGATAGAAATTAACACTTGGAAAGAGGCTTATGCCTTACTGGAACAGACCCTTCATCAGTTACAGGCAAGTCATGACAAAAGGACCCAGGAAACTCAAATACTAATGAATCACAACTTCATTCTTCGGAACGAGGTAGAGCAACGAGATAAGCAGATCGCAGACCTGCCAGAAAGGAATAGGAAATTGGAAGCAAAAGCTCAGTACTGGCGGAGAGCCTCATTAAAGGATTTGTAACAACTAGGATAAAACAACCTGGAATACGGTAGTTGTAATGTAGTAGACCTAATGTAATATAGTAGAAATAGTGTAATACAATAGACTTAAAGTAATATAATATAGCAGAAATGATCTATTATGTTAGCCCCAGGATACTAATAGCTCCCGAGTTAAACCTCCTAACCCCGGAAACATGTCAGCAGTCAGGTTACGATCCATATGTGGTACACGTAGGGGATACAGTCAGGGCGTTGCTTTCCCTGCCCCTAACGCTTCCCACACAGGTTGGGATCCCATGAGATAAAAAGAGTGTCCAAAACCAAATGTTCGAGATGCTCTGGTACGAGTGACCAACCTCGTACCAGTGCAGACCCCCAAATGGTCGTACAAGGAGCTACTATTTTTGTGCAGTGTAAGCTCCCTTTTCAATCATATCAGAATGCAAAAACATTCCAGAGTTTCATTTATTCAGTATTCAGAGATTCTTACCAGAAGTCTTTTTTAGAGATACCGTAACTTTTCATTTATAAATAATTTACATAAAGTACTTTTAAAACAAATTCTCTGGTTTTGAGAGGGAACTCACCTTAGGCTCTTATCGTTCGTACTTCCTCAAGATATGTACTTATTTTGCAAATACCAACTCTTTAGGAAATACTTATGAAATTAATGAAATGCAAGCCTTAATATGCCTAAACATATTCAGACGAAGTTTCTAGGCCTTAAAGTTCAAGGACTAAAATACAAATATTTATCCTACGATATTTCTGACCTTTTGAAGACATAAATATGTTGTATATATTATTATTAGTCTTATAAATTTCCCGAAATAGTTCATAAGCTTTGAACGAGGCTTAAAAGTAAAGTTATAAAATTATAGGGACTAAAATGTAATTTCTAAAAATCATTTCGAAATTCGAATATGAGTTATCTCAGATATATTTTATTTTAATCATTTTCTTTTATATTTTTGGTCCAATTAAATATTGAAAATACAAAGTAAACAATTTAGGACTTGTTTGTAATATAAGTATTTTATAGGATTTTGTGATAATATTTTAATTGCCATTTTAGTCCTAACTATATAAATGCTCCTAACCCTAAGAGAAGAAAACCCTAAAAACATTTCCCCCTTTCTCCAGCGCCGCCAGCGGCGGCTTTCCTTCTTCTCCGGCGATTTCGCCACCACCGCCGCCTCTCTCTTTTCTTCTTCCTTTCTTCTTCTCATTTCTTTCCTTCGTCCCGCCTACTTCTCCGGCAAGTACTTTCTTTTTATTTATTTTCCTTTTTCTTTCTATTTCTTTATTTTCTGTTTTCTATTTCTACTACTATTATTCTTATTATTTTGTTTTGTTTTCTTCTCAGATATGTCTCACCGCTGCTGCCGCCCTGTTGCCGACCCGCCGCTGATGGTTTGCCGCCAGAGCTTTCTTCCGGCCGGCTCTCTCTCTCTCTCTCTCTCTCTCTCCCTTGCTGCCAAGAAGGTTATATATATATTTTTTTCTTTCTTTTTCATTTACTATATTATTATTATTATTATTGTTTATAATTGTTATTACTACTATTATTATTTATAGGAATTATATTCCTATGATCACTCGTTTTAACCGGCAAAAGTCCAATTAAATACGTCTCTCTACTAGTGGGGAAGGTCACAGGTGTTTCCGAAATTTTGTTTCCAAAATCCTCAGGCAAAAGATAGTCTTAAAGGAGTAAAAATTCATTTTTTTCATGAGTCTGATTAATTTAAGTTTGTTTTTACAGGATTATGACAATATATTCAAAATAGAAATATTTGTCTGTTGCAGCAATTTCTTCCGTCAGAAATTCCAAGCAGAGAGGGGGAGAGAGTTTTTGTATTAGAGATAAGAGTTTCCCTTTTTTGGGATTTAGCATGGTTTCTTCTCAAGAGGACTCTTCTATTTATAGTAGAAGTTAGAGCCTTATTGGCAACAATTCCTTAGTAAATAAATGTAACTCTTGGACTTTTAATGCAATTATTTTTCTTACAGATGAGTATCACTTTTCTTTTCTTTTCTTTTCTTTTATTTCTTAATATTAAAATTACTTTTATACCCTTGTTTTTTATAAAAATTACCAATTTATTATTTGGACTATTCTACCCTTGTTAATTAATTTAAAAGACATGTTTAACCTCATAAAGTGAAAAGACAATACTAACCTTTAAATTGGTCCGAAATTACCGGTTGTTACAGTTCGTCTCAAATGTGAATTGTAAATAATGTTTCAATGATATAAATTGTCATTATGAACTTTCACAATACGTACTATCAAAGCTTAATGATCACTTATTTTTGTACTTTTTTTACCCTTAAAAAGGAAAAAATAGTCTGGCAAAATGTTAGGCCAATGAAGCACTGTGTGGATAGCAAATTCAGTAGATGAAATTAATGATGAAAAAGTTCTAAGCAACGAAAATTTTTAATTAGTAAAGAAAAATGCACAATCATATTTCTGAATTTTCTTAAGAAAATCAAACTCATAATGATAATACAAAAAAAATGGAATTATATATTTTATAATGATAAACCATATTCTCTTGCACAAAAAAGGGGTTTTTCCCCCACCTTTTGCCAATGGTTTTTCTTTGAGCTTGTTCTTGATTTTTTTTAGGTTTTCATTTTAAAAAATTGATTTTTTCACCCACAGAAAATTATTTTGTAAGGTATTCAGACATTATTTGTCGGACTAATTCAAATGAGATTTAAAAGCACTATAACCATTCTACAAATATGTCAAAATTGTATACAACAATAGCATAACCCATTAAATCCCCAATAATTGGGGGTATGGGCGGGGATGGACGGGATACAGACCTAACCTTTGTCAAACAAAGTGGGCTGATCCCGTGATACCATCGAAACAGATGTATTTGAGACTAACCCTAGCCTTTGGCAACAAGTGCACAAAGTGGTTGCTCATATAATACACATGTAACAATGGTCCCCCTATGCCGTCAGCGCTTACATGCGTAATCATGCCTCAAATCAAAGCCAAAAATATGTCAAAATTGTATACGATTAAAAATTATTACAAACACGGGACAGTTATTGTTTTACTACACTAGCCAAGAATCCAACTCTAACCCTTGGTTGAGAGGATATTTGTCTAACTTGTCAGATATATTCTTGTTAACAGACCACACTTATTACTCGAATTCTCAACTTTTAATCAAAAGCACTTTGAGCGATTTGCCAAAACTAAATGCAAATATGCTTGACAATTGCTTATTTCCGTCTAGGCAGAATCGAACTTCCAACATTTTTTATTAAGATGAAAAGCCTCATTGACTTAAGGGGGGGAAATGATATTATTATTTTTTCATAACATAAATAGTTTAGGACACGTAGTGTAAAATAAGAAATAAAAAAAATAAGATACCTTATTACTCAAAATATGAATATTACTTTTTAAAATAAAATTAGTGGTTTACAATTCTTATTTAAATGAATAAATATTGATATTTTAACTAATAATCAACTGTATTTTTTTACTTTTTAAATTTTTGCTACATGTATTTAAACGACTTATATTATGAAATGAAATGATTTTATTTTTTTTATGAAAACAAAAGTGGACTAGTTGAACCAAATTAAATATGAGTGAGGTCCACACGTGTCCCACTACACCTACAATTATTGATAAACAAATCTCTCACGTGTAAACCCTTTTCTTTCACTCCACTGTACTAAACTAACTTCCTGGCTTCCTCAGTGGGCCCTCTGTTCTTCTTCCCCCATCCCCATCCCCATCACCATCACCAATGCCTGATCTGATCAAACTCTGACTTCACTTTCTCTCTCTAAACTTCTTTATCTCAATGATCTTTTAGGTAAGAAAGAGAAAAAAAACCCAGTTTTTACTTCCTTTTAGTTTCAATTTTCCCCTTATTTTTTAGTCCACCCATCTCAATGTTCAAGTTTATAATGTTAGGTTATGGAATATGAGATACTGAACAAACGGTATGTCAGTGACATATTTTTTTTTGCATTTTTCCTGTTAACAAGCCGTAATTACGGTTCCCCCCCCCCAAAAATAGCCTACTTATGAAATCTAAATTTTGTAAATATCCTGATTTGATAGCGTACAGACTTAGTCAATTACTAATAATTTATTTTCTTGTGTCTTTTTTTTTCTCTCGTTTTCTCTTTATTAGTGTTTATTTCCGAACATTTAATCCAAAAATTGCTTTGAAAAATGAAAAATCGATTTGATAATTTTTTTAAAAAATTACCTGTTTTTGGATTTTATGATGTGATACAACCATAAAGATTGCGACTTTACAACTTTTTCTATTTGTTCTTTGCTTTGGAAGTGAAAAAGAGAGGAAAAAGTTGAACTACTTTTGTACTCATCTGGATTGATAAATGCAATTTATTTTGGGTTTCTTTACTTTTTTCTATTGTGGGCATTTGTTTTTGCGCTGATGATTAAGGTTATCATTTTAGTTAAAGGGTTTGTCTAGAAGGACCAGACCCTGTTTCAACGGTATTTCGTGAGCAGTAACTTTGTACATTCATTTTTAAAGTTATTTCACTCTCCAATTTATCCGTTTTAGTGATATTATGGAATCAGACACTTTATACATTTATTGTCAAATGTTAGTCTGTCTCTTGTCCATCACGACTCATATATTAATTATTGGGGAATTAATGAGTTATGTTTTTGGTTTATCTAGAAGGATCAGACAGAGAAACAAGTTTTTTGGTAAATGTAAAAAAATGAGACTAATAAGGATAACAAAATCAGTGAAAACATAGCACATGACAAGTTTTAATTGGCTGCTGATTTTTTTTTTCCAAGTCTTCTTTTTGTCTTCATTTTGCTGATGATTTTTTTTTAATTCTTGGTCATGAATTGTCCATGCCTTTCTCAGGAAATGATTTTGCAGATTCTTTGAATTATTTTACCTGAACACTGATTTGGGAGAATTAATGGGTGAATCAGGAGTGGAAAGACCAACAATTGAGATTAATAAGGTACAACATTGTACTTTTGATCCATTTAAGGTTATTGGCCTAATGCAGTAAAAAAAAATTCTAGCTCTTGCTTTTAGATTCTTTAATAGTAATAATTCTTCTGCATAATTGCAAGATTTTATCTTTATGCTTTTTTCTTGATTTTTTTAGTCATTTTTGGTTTTCTTTTATGATTTTGTGATATATTGAACAGATGGGTGAGTCTGTTCTCTCTGGCGCTACTCTTGAAGTATCAGTTTCATTTGGTAAATTTGAGAATGATTCACTTTCTTGGGGAAAATGGTCGTCTTTTTCGCCGAATAAGTATTTAGAAGAGGTAGAGAAGTGTGCTACACCTGGATCAGTAGCCCAGAAGAAGGCCTATTTTGAAGCTCACTATAAGAAGATTGCTGCTCTTAAAGCTGAGAAATCTGAGCAGGAAAAGCCAATGGAATCTTCAACTAATGGTGAAATTCATTTGTCCTGCAATCAGACACCTAAACAAGATGTTAAGGTAGATTTGAGACGAGGCGACGGGATTAAGATTACAACTTCTGAGGAAGGAAAAGTGGATAATGAAATTGTTGAGGAAACTAAGAAAGAGATAAATGGTACCTTAACAAACTTCGATTCGAGTTCCAAGGAAGAAACAATTGAGGAAACTAAGGAAGAGTTGAGTAGTTTTTCAACAAACCCTGATTCAAGTGCCAAGGAAGAATTGATTGGTAGCCAAGCTGACCCTGAATCAAGTGAAGTTCTAGAAGAATCTGCTAAGGAGAGTTGTCCAGAGATGAATGTACAATCTTTGAAGATGGAAGAGGCGAAAAAATCTGTTGTAGATAGAAGCAAGAGCCCAAAACTATCTGCTCGGTATAGCGCTCAGAAGGTGAAGTCAGAGATGTTTATCTACTTTGCGTCGACTCGAATTTTTGGCAGTTTAGACCTTTGTGGTTTAGTTTGTTTTCTTAGGTTCGATTCGTGTTTCTTTATAGGTTACTCCACGTAAAAAGGAGCAGAACTCGGCCGGGGAAAGAAAGAAAGTAGCATCACCGGCAATTAGATTGTCTCCAGCTGCATCTCCCACGATTAAATCATCATCACCAGCTGCAAAATTATCTCATTATTCTACTCCAAGATTATCGAAGTTAGCAATGCTGCCTGCTTCTCAATCATCAACAAAGAAGGTCAATGGATCATCATCATTTCCTAAAAGCAAGATTACTCATGGAGAATATAGGAAATCCGGTCCTACATCTCTCCACATGTCTCTCAGTTTGGATTTTGCAAATTCGGGGGCTTCTTTTACAACGCCTAGGAAATCTTTGATTATGGAGAAAATGGGGGATAAAGACATAGTTAGACGAGCATTTAAGACATTCCAAAACAGCATCAATGGATTACGATCATCAACTGATGGTTTATTTAGTGGACCGCAGCAGGTTTGTCACTATACGATGATTATAATCATTTTACAATTCATTTATCAAAAAGTGGAAAAGAAGTTGAGTAGAAAGTCCATGCTTGTCTTTACTATAGATTGTGCAGGGAGTGCTTTGTCCTTCAGCTTTTGAGTTGTGTATATGTATCTATATTGTATATTGTATATTGTATATTTTAGTCTATTGATCCATTAAGAAGGTTCTAATATATTATGGCAGGTGTCTTACAAGGTGTCTGAGCAGAAGGTTCCTAATACTTTGACTCCTGAAAAGGAGAATGAAGGGTAATGCTCGATATCGTGCTTTTGCTACTTGGCTTTATCAAGTCTTATCTAATTGGAAATGTCTCTTTACTGTTTCTTTAGTCTTCCTCCGGGGCAGGGAATTCTCTGTCATAATAATTATATTTTTAGTACATTGTTTCATATGTTTAAGCCTTGTGCAAGGCTATAGTATACTGTATTTATAGCTCCCCGGGCATTTCATTATTCCATTTCAAATTCCTCGACGCATAAGTTTTGGCCGATGACTGCAAATAACTTAAACTTTGTTGTTACCGAGGAGGTCTTTGCTTGATTGAACTATACAATCCAGTATTTTCTTCTTCTTGGGAGTGATTTGCAGCACTCTTTGGATGTTTTGTGTTTAGTCGATAATATATGTTTTGAGTTTAATCTTGGAGCTCGGACAATAATATATCATCTTTTACAGGAATTATTTTGCTATTGACAAGAAGTTTTTGTTGTTTATTCAAGCTCTAATTTTGATCTGAAAACTCGTTGGTGTCAGACGTAGGAAGACCACAGAGAAGGTTAACCGAAGAGGTTACTCGGGAAATAGATCAAACGTTGTAACCACGGGGTATGCACTGTCTTCTTTCTCCACATTGTGCAAATTGAATTGTTTTGTTAACTCTTTTTCCTCCTTAAACTTACATATTTTGTAAAAGAATAATTCTTTGATCTTCCTGGTTATCGAAAATGCGCCCGAGTCTAAGATTTCCTTTAGTTGGAATTTTCTCTCTTTCTAAGTTATGTATGATGATCAGGTTGCATAAAGGTCCAGGTACAGATAAAAAGTATGTTTCTACTTTTTCACCTTCTACCAGTCTTAGAAATGATGCCAGAACCGAAAAGCATAAAGAGGTATTCCTCTTTCATTAAAGCCCAAATTCCTTCTCCTCCCTTGTTAGCAAATACACTTCTTTTCTTCGCTTATACCTCAGATTGAGCAAAATATTTATATGTCTACCGTTAAACTACAGGACAAGCCCAATATGAGAGTAGCTGAAGGAACAGAACTTGGGGCCAAGAAAAAGGTACACTTCAACTGTTCAACGTGATCCTCCTTGTTCATTTGTTCGTTTGGTTATGTTATTTCAATAATTCATAAATCATAACTATAGAACTTGATCCTGTATCAGGAGGAAAAGGAAGCTCAGATGAAAAATGTTAGGCAAGGGATCAACTCCAAAGCTAGTCCATTACCTGCGTATAACCGGGGAAATATGATGTCCAAGATTCCCCCGGAAAAGGTATATTGAAAATGGATTCTTGCTTTCCATCCTCTTTTTATTGCTTGACAACCCCTTTAATGGGAATAATTGTTCATGCTGGTAGTAAAGACACTGTGCTTTATCGTTCTTGTATTCTGTTTCATCTGTTGGCATATTTTGTTGCTTAATTGAAAATCATGATGTTATTATTTCTCCATTGTGCTTCATTTTGCATACTCCTGTTCCCTCTCCTCCCACCTTTCTCTGTTTTCCCTTTTCTTTCTAATCGATGTATTGCAGTATTAGCAGCCATGTATTAGTTTAAAAGAAAGCGGGGAATGGGTAAAAGAAGTTAAGAGGAAAAAGCTTAGTCAGCTATAATTATTTAAATACAGTTGATGGAAGGATCATTAGTTCTCAAATAAAAGGTGCGAGTGTAAATTCACCTACCATGAGGAATCAGGAAAATATTTTGAATTTTCATTTAGATGGTAATCATATCATTTGCTTCAGTTTCTTTCTCCAACGGGTTGGAAATGTTTCATACCGTTTTTGCTCCATTTGGCCTGGAGGTTCAGAATTTTTTTTTGTAGTAGGGGTTGACGTGCACCCAAGAATACAATGGCACATTTAAATTAGGTCCCGAGTCCGACATTCCCCCTGCTCCAATAATGTAGATAGTACAGTTAAATCTAATAGTTTAGTACAGGTATGTTTGGACAATAAACTCCTTATTGAGAATTTCATTTTAGCTTTAGTATCATGTATAAAGATACTTATATTTTCTTGTTTTCTCCCTCAACGTGAACTTCCAGGAAGATAAGGGTAAGATCCATAATCAGCCTACTTTAAAAAGGTGAAGAATCGAGCAAGTCGTAGGTGTTTTCCACGATGGCCAAGATCAACCCTGCAGTTTTGAAGAGCGAAAAGGGTGTTTTCCGGAGTTTTGAGGTACGAGCTTTTGGTATATCCCCTTCGCTGCTGAGAATGAAGAGTTATTTGATTTTCTTGGCTTGGAAATGTACTCTTAGGTTTCCTCTTTGTCAAGTAGTTTCATGTGGATAAATGCCGGTTTCGTTCCTAGACGATAATGTAATATTAGTATTCAAGATCTTATGTATTTCTAGCTTTAGGAAGTGTACAAAGGTAGAATACTGTGATGGATCAGCTTCCAACATCAAACCAAGAACAGAAATAGAAATAAGGTAAAGAAGTAGAAGAGGATTAAAGAAGAGAAAAGCCTAATTCATTGAGAACTAAACTTGGATTAAGAAGAAGTTGCTCACAGCTCAAAGCTGATTACAAGTTTGATATAATTTCTGGATAAAACTACCGCTACTACTAGATAGCTATTTATAATAGTTGGTCCAGGTTAATCTAGGGCCTTACATTCATTCTACTAAGATCCTAGCTTTCTATTCTATCTTCTTTCCCGATTGGGTACGCACCGATACTCTGCTGAGAGACACCTGTAAGGCCTTGATTTCTTGTCCGTGGTCCCCACTCGAATCCCTACATGATTCATAAAGTGGTTCTTCGCTGTAAAGTGGTCTGCTACTTGTTGTACTTGTTTGTGACATTGCCTTCCCCTTCAAATGAATATTGTCCTCAAGATTCAAAGGAAAATCCTCATAACCATCATATTGTTCAACACCAACACTTCCATGCACCTTAGCTTTTGCTCCTAAATCCATCTTTGTAACAACATAATATATCCGGTACCTCGCACCTCTCAAACCAAACATAGCAAAATTTCTTCCAAGTTTAGAACACTCGAAACTCCACCTGGATCAAACACCATGACAATTAGAATAGATTTGAGTCCGTAGTATGAACTCAATTCAATACCCTTGTTACAAAGTTTAACTAGCCCTTTGTGTTTCCAAAGTGCACGATCCCCATAGCAACCGATTCGACCATCTTGGTGAATATCTGGGGCAAGAATTCGAAAATGCAATCTCCCAAGCGAGCACTGTCGCCATGGTTTCCATTTTTTCGCCTTCTTTTATATGATCGAGACTATTAGCCATTGAACATCGGTAGGGTGCTTCATCAATATCCTCAAAAATGAAAATGTTGAAGAACATGTCACCCATTTCCTCCATAGTCTGTATGGTTTCCGGGGATCCGGTTGAATACATCTCCCCTTTCAAATGGAACTCTTAGCTCCACAAACACAAAAAACACATGATTGTACTCTTTAAACCACCCAATGCTCAATGTGATACCACTAAATATTCCCAATGCATGAACAATCGGACCATCAGTCTTAAACAAGCTCGAGTAATCAAAATCAATACCATGTAGATTATCAAAACTCATAAGCGAGTGCATATTTCAATTCACCTCCCTGGATCATATACTAAAAACATGTTCAACTCCATTTGTAAGTATATAATAAGGAACACGTATACCTTTCTTCGATACATCATCAAAAATATTTTCGGACTCCCCATCACCGATTTTTTTTAAATTTGACTAGCTCTTTTGGTGAGAATGAGGTTTTGGTTATTGGCGTAACAGGGCTATTGTTATATGTTCTAGGACCGGTTGAGGTACTTTCCTGAGGGGAAGTATATGGTGAGGTTGATGGTTTTGGGGTGGGCTTAGTATATACTTTAGACATGGAACTGATGTGGAATTCTTGGTCAATGGCAAGTCTGAAAGCTTCTTCTATAGAGGCTGGTTTGAACATGCTTACTAAGCTCCTAATCTCCTCCTTTAATCCACTCAAGAACAGATCCACAAAATAAGAGTTAGTGGCTACATTTCCACTGCTTATAAAGGCAGCTTTTAACTCTTCAAAAATTTTTCATATAGCTAACAACACTGCCTATCTGTTTAATTTTTGTAAACTCACCCACTATCCCAGCCATATTGCTAGTGTCAAATCTCTGGTACATAGAGCTAACAAAATGACCCCGGTTATTAACCCCATGCACTTTAATGCAACTATTTCCCCACAAAAATCCCTCCCCCTTCATGTAGCATATTGCTATCCCCACTTTAAGGTGGTTTGGTATCTGGTGAAGTCTAAAATAGTAGTCTCCTTTCTGTGACCACTCCCTGGGATTACCATTCTCAAATAGAGTAAACTCTATTTTTAGGTAGTTTCACCCCCTTTTATCCCCGTAAGAGAAATGCAGCCCTTCAAAATTCGACCCAGATCGACCTATTTCATCCCTCCTTCCCCTAAGTTCATTCGGATCACTCTATTAGGAGGTATTGAATCATACCCCGAACTAGACTCCTCTAACATATTTTTGTCCTTAAGCATCCGGTTGATTTTTCCCATTAATAGATCAAATTTTTTTGTCTAAATCGACTTTATGTAAGTTCCGATCGGAGCTTACCTTGGCTAGGACATTGCTTTGATTTCATCTTCGCTGGATATTAAGCTTTCTTATGGAGTTCTCCATCTCCAAAAGCTTCCTTCCATGGAAGTCCACCGTGGTTTTGAGATCCGGAACTTCAAAGAACTCGGAAGAAGTGGAGGGTCGTCGCTCTAGATCTCGGGTGTTCACCATTGTTGCCAAGGATCTCGTAGCTCCGATACCAAGTGTGATGGATCGACTTCCAACATCAAACCAAGAACGAAATAGAAATAAGGTAAAGAAGTAGAAGAGGATTAAAGAAGAGAAAAGCCTAATTCATTGAGAACTAAACTTGGATTAAGAAGAAGTTGCTCACAGCTCAAAGTCGATTACAAGTTTGATATAATTTCTGGATAAAACTACTGCTACTACTAGATAGCTATTTATAATAGTTGGTCCAGCTTAATCGGGCCTTACATTCATTCTACTAAGATCCTAGCTTTCTATTCTATCTTCTTTCCCGATTGGGTCGCACCGATACTCTGTCGAGAGACACTGTAAGGCCTTGATTTCTTGTTCCGTGGTCCCCACTCGAATCCTAAATGATTCATAAAGTGGTTCTGTCATTTGTAAAGTGGTCAGCTACTTGTTGTACTGTTTGTGACAAATACCAGTTGGATATTCTGTTCAAAACAAGATTGCATTTGTAGTAGACATGTTAAAGTTTAAGCTTTGTAGTCATTGCAGTTCAGTGGATGTGGAATGAGATAAGTTAGAGCATATTCTATCAAACTCCTCTTATTGGCCTTTGCTTTGATTTTGTCCTATATACATAGCTTGGTATCCCTAAAATAAGGTATCGGGTTTGAACTCTGTGTATGAAAACAAAATTTGTTGGGAGCTCTACCTTCTGCAAGAGAGACTAGATTAGATATCAGCCGGGTTACAAAACAAATATTGACATGGAATGTATGTTGGGAATGCGATTCTACTAGGGATGTTCATGGTTCGATTTGTCGTCTTAAGACAAAATGGACTAAAGTATACTGTAATTTAAAATAAAGAGGGTCTAAAGTGTACCAACCCCAAGACCTGGGACCTAGGGTGCTAAAATATATTCTCTCCGATTCAAAATATAAGTTTTTTTTTTGGAGTTTTCACACATAATAAAATACTAATCAAGATAACTAAAGCACCCCTAATCAATACTTTAAAGAACAAAGAAATTAATAAAGAGTTGCATGAGAATTACACATTTTGACCAAAATGAATATAGAGAGAAAATAATCTAAGGGTAAATTAGCCAATAAATACACAATTCTTGTAAAAATACCTATATTTTGTAATAAAAAGTAACCTCTAACAAAGACTTATATTTTGAATCGGAGGGAGTAATAAACACAATCAAACAGGGTTACTTTAGTAATTCTTATTAGTATCTTAATTTGTGTGAAAGTCTTAAAATGACTTATATGTTGAATTGGATGGAGTATAATACAAATTATTTTGAATAATAATAAGAATTTGCTCTATTCGATATTTCGATAATTCGATTTTTTAAAATTGAAATCTGAATACCAAATCGAATTATTTTAACAATTTTTCAAAACCGAATCATATAATAAAATTCAATTTGATTCGTTTCGATATTTCGATTTAACCGAAAAGTGAACCTATAGATATTATTACAACCGTCCAAACACTTCATTACCAAACACGTCCAATTCAAAATCAGAATCCAATATCCTTTTTTACCCGACAAGATTTGACACCCAAAATAATATCGTAATCCGAATCAAATCATCAAATTCATCTCTTTTTTTTTTTTGTCAATTCTGACCCAAACCAAACTCCTCGCTTTTCATTGCCATTTAGGTAACAAACTTTGGATGCATTTATTTATTTATGGATTAGCTTTTTGTTTTTATAATTTTTGTCAAAATGATTGAAAAAGTTTAAAATAATTTATGTTTGAACATGACTAGAAAGAATATTGATTGTATATTATTTTGGGGAAATAAACATTTCGTATTGAATTTTCTAACAATGTGAAAATTTTCATCACATATTTTTTTTTGAGTTGGGACATTTCTTTATTTTTTTATTTTAATTTTAAAGAAATGTGATTACTAAAAATTTTGAAATCTCAGATAAAATTATTAAAGATATTTAATTTTAATATTAATGAGAGATCTTGAGAAAAAAGAAGAGATTTCCCAATATATATTTAGGCCTAAGAAATCCATCAAAATCCTCCATTTGATTAAATCTATGAGAATATATAGAGTTTTGAATACCAACAGATTTCAACAGATAATTTACAATATGAATTGAATACCTCTAGATTTTAATGGACTTTTTAAAATCTAAATTGAATACCTATGGATTTTAAAACTCCTTAAAACTCATATATAATCTAGATTGAATATACCCGTCTATGACCTTATGATGTAGAGGTCATGAGTTCGAATTTTTTTCACGCTTCTTGAATTTCTCCTATTTCTTATAGTAGATAGGTCCCTTTCCCCAATAAATAAATAAAATTTTGAAAAAAAAAATTGTAAAAGAAGTTGAATTAGAGAGGTAATCACGTGATGAATTTTAAATGAATGGAACAGAAATTAACATCAGTTGTAACAAATAATTTTTCTCCAAATAGACTGGGTAATCTATTCTCGTTTTCGTCTCTACTACCACTCAATCAAGTAATAGACTAGCATCTTCTCCCGTAATTATTTGCCATTTAGGTAGTAGACTAATAGACTTTTCTTTTTTTTGCAAGAAAAGAGAGATGATGATTTTGATTTTTTGACTAATAGACTTTTCTAGACATCTAGATACAATGATTTCAGACCAAACTTATGCGAACACATTTTTTTTCTCGTACATACGGAAGAATTTTTTACCTTGAAAACAAGTGTTCTTAAATTAAGAATACCTATTCTGAATATGTGTTCATTTTTTAAATCAATCTTAGCCGTCAAAATTTTAATCCAACGACTGAAATTCCGCCCCGCATATGCGGAATAAAAGATGTTCTGCATAGGAGCCGTGGTGGAATAATCTTCTCATTGCTGTTATTTAATTTTCTATCACAATCCAAGTAATAGATTAGCAAATTTTACTAGTCACCGTTGCAATTTATATAAGGGTAATGTTTTGTTTTTTTTTTTTTAAGCTTGGATGGGCGGTTGTCCCATAAGGGGAGAGAGAAGCGCCTCACAAGAGGAGGAGATAGCCCTAGAAAGGGAGACAATTAAAGCTTACCCCATTGCATGGGGAGGATATCGAACTCACGACCTCATGGTCGTGGGCAGATTGTTGCCCCACTGAGCTAATGAACCTTTGATATATAAAGGTAATGTTAGGTAGCTAAAATTTAACATAATTATAAATAAATCGTTAAATTTTTTATGTCAACAAGAGGTGAATATTATTTAATTTGAAGTTTTAACCAATTTTAACTAATATTACTTCATTAATCATTTAACTTTAGTTAATAAACAAATAGTCTATTACTCCCTCCATTCCTAAATATAAGACTCTTTAGACAATTTGAGAAAATTAAAGAAGTTGTCATTTTCACCTAAACTTCTAATATTACCCCACATTCCCTCTCTCTCACTAATAAATCATAAAGAAAATAAAGGAAAATGTTGAGGGTATAATTGAAATAAATTGTTGACAACTAATAAAAGAACCTTAAATGACAATTAATTTGGATACCTAGATATCTCCTAAACGACAATTAATAGAGAATGGAGGGAGTATCTAAGAGTAGAGTAATAACCTAATAGATAAATATGGTCGACTGACTTTAAATAAAAACTTTCAACCACAAAAGGAAAAAAAAATGTAAAGGAATCATCAGTACATTTGATGAGAAGTCTAGATAAATAAATGAAAGAATTATAATCAAATGGTTAATCATATTATAAACAATAATTAAGGATGCCTATTAGGGCAAAATTAGCAAGCCAACAGAAAAACTTGCAAACAATTAAAGTAATTGGCTTTGCCTTAAATCTCTATTAATCATAGTAGATCATTCTCATTGCTCATTTTCATCCGACTCGTCGGAGAAACAAGAATCGTGGTTGGGGAATCAGGCGGCGATAAGTCTATCGAGGGCGAGGAGGATGGCGATGGCGTGGACGAGGCCGGAGAGGGATCATATGATGAAACATGATCATCACAAGTCTCCTGCAACTTCCTTTTGCAAATCCCAGATTTTTCTTGCTTAACAGCAGTTCGATCCTCGACGCCAAACATGTAATCCTTCAATCGTTTTACGTCTGATAATTTTACAGGCTTCACTATAAAATCCTCAGCACCTTCTTCGAAACAACTGTTATGACAATCCATAGTCAGTCGAAATACAACAAAAATTCAATAGTTAGAACAATATAGCACAAAGTCCAAACAAACCGTTCAAAACACCATAGGTAACATATTCTGTAACACCCTCAATATAACATTATTAATATACTGTTTTTTCCTCCAAATAACGATAAATAATATAATATAAATGTTGCAGATAAATGTTATGTTATAGAGAAACCGAAATTATAATCAAGGATAAAACAACCAAATTCAATGTAATGAAGGCCTAAAACCTATGCAATTCTTGACATTCCAATACTAATTTAAATAATTGAAAGGTTTGAACCTAGTGTGACATCTTGTTTATTTTAACTTTGCCAAAATGAATGATGTCTCTTCAATAACTTACCCATTGAGATAGTTGAAAAAATAATTTTCTATTAGGCTATTGCGTTTCTATAAATTAATGGATTTGTAATAAAATTATTGGAAAAGATTTTGTCTGTTCATTGATTACAACTTGTAAGTATATAAAAACAAAGAAAATCTTCAAGAGAGATGTATGTAAAGATTTGATTCTTTTTGTTAGTACTATTCAAAGAGAAAACCTCCTTATATATACATAAATAATTTTTGATTTTCTCTTTTTTATCAATAAACTTTTATTTTAACTCTTTCTATACATAAACTATTTTTAAACTACTATTTTTGTCAAAATAGTGTAAAACTAGTGATTTTCATTCACTTTTGAACACGTGTTATGTATATGTTTGTCAGTTTTAATGGTATTTTTATCAATTTAGGTCTTTAACACTGCGAATATATGCATAACAGGTGATTAAAAATTGCAAAAAAACACCAGTTTCACATTAATTTGACAAAAGCAGTAGTTCGAAAATAATTTATGTACACAAAGAGCTAAAATAAAAGTTTACTGATAAAAAGAGAAAAGCAAAAATTGTTTATATATATAGAGAGAGATTTTCTCATTATTCAAATTCAACCTAACTTGTCAAATTCTAGTTCCAGAAGGTTAGTACAGATGGTATAATACTTCCAATTCAAAACAATATTCGAATTGTAAAGATTTGATTTTGTTTACCGGTTAAGGAAGGCTAGTACAAATGATACGATTTCATTTCGAAACAATAAATCCTCCGTAACAATAATAAAAAAAATCTAGTGTTAGAATTAGAATTTTTATTTTAACAAAAATTACAATATGGGAAATTCTTGTTCTTGGCATTTAAACAACTATATGATTTTCATCCACAAATAAGGCAGGAAATTAAAAGGTACCCAATTAAAAATTGCAGTAAAGTGAAAGCATTATGTAAGAAATTACCTGTCAATTCGCGCCAAAATATTCTCTGATGACATAATAACCACAGGAACTTCTCTAAAAGCAGATGAGCCCTGTTGAAAAAAATCAAAAAAATATTAGAAAATTATAATATTCTCAATCATATTTTTAAAATAAATTCAAAATATTTCATGAAAAATTAAGGAATAACCTTGATTTTCTTGAGCAATTCAAAACCAGTCATTCCAGGCATACAATAATCTGTTATTATTAAATCCACCTTCAACCCCTAAAACAATTCAAATAAAACAAATTCAATTCACAAGAAAAAAATTGATCTTAAAATTTGATGAAATAAAAAATAAAAAAAATTCAGAATTTATAAAAGACCTTATAAATAATTATTATAATTCAAATTTATCCTTTTTGGCTTACATCAAATCCAATAGAGCTTTTTTCTTCCTCCTCCAATCCAAGAAATTGCAAAGCTCTTCTTCCACTATCCACAGCTGTGACTGTAAACAGATAAAAACAAAAACCAATTAATTAAATTTTAAAACGTACACCCAAACTTTCTTTAAATTGAGTCTGCGTATGAAAACTCAAGTATTGAGTCATTTAGAATTTGGCTACTACGAGACTGAAACAAAAAATCTTAGACTAGACTCAATCCAATCCAATCAAATCAGACCCCCATATTTGAATTAAAACTAAACTTAAGGATAATACTGTTCGGCTAATTAAAATGGGCTAAAATTATTTAAAAATCTAAATTAAACACTATTCACCCTGTAATTGTAAAGGATTTCACGGTGTTTTTACCATTTATTCAATTTTAGCTAATTAATTGGCTAAGCGTTTAGCTCCGAAGCATTTCCCTAAAATTAAAAGTGGGAAAACAAAGAATTTTACCTTTGCAAGAAGTAATTTTGAGCAATTTTTCAATGACTTTTCTATCAATAAGACTATCATCAACAGCAAGAACATGAACTTCATTAGATTGAGACAAAGAAGAACTCAAATCTTCAGCTCTATCCATCTTTTCCGGCCTCCTCCGCCACGAAAGAACTCCATTTCTTGCCATATCTCCAAAAACCCAAATCGAATTTTTCAATCAATTAAACAAAAAAAATCAAGAACAGAGCAAAAGGGGTCAATCAATAAGATGGATTTTTTTTTTCTTCTGATTCTTGGAATTCTAACAAGCTTAATATATATTATATAAGGACCCAAAATTGAAGGGAAAAAAGAGATACGAGTGTCTATTTCAAATATGATACGGGTCTTTATCAGAGTATTTTGTATAGGAAGAGATGGTTCAAAATCAAATCTGAGAAAATCTACTTTTTAATATTTAGTAAACCGTATGTGTCTGATTCTCGTACACAAAAAGTTGATACCCATGTCTCAAGGCCTCACCTCCCGACACGACATGAATTGTGGAGAAGTTAATCAAGGTGACCCAGCAGTTCAACTAATAGGAGACATTGTTTTATCCCACCGCAAGAAGTCACTCCCACATTAAGTGTTGAAATTTATGCACTGCTCCTGTTAAGATTCGAACATCCGCCCTCATACACAATCTACCACCCCGAATCAATTGGGCTACCCTTGCGGATATACGAGTCTGATTCTGATATCCACTTTGGTGGTCTTTTGATATGATTTGATTTTTTATATTTTTTTTCCCATAATCTTTTATGAGATTTTTGAGAGATTTTGGGTGTGGTCAAGTTTAGTGAGAAATTGGTTTAGGAGTTTTAGACTCTGATTGAGGCCCAACTTTTTTTTAAAATGATTCTGAAAATGAATTTCAAATACTAAATTATTAAAATTTTGTTTGATTTTAAGATTAGTTTAAGACTTAAATCAGAATCTCTAAATGAGACCCAATTTCTATCCATTCACGTAAATATATTTGATAAATAATTAATTAAATAATTATAATTTAAACAGTCTGATTATTTAATCAGAATGTCAAAGTGGGATAAAAAGTATGTGTGAAAATGGGAAAATTTTGTGGTTAGACACAATGATGTCTAATTATAGCTCACCAGTAACCATATCTAGGGATGGCAATGTGACCCGTCGACCCGCCCTGCCCCGCGAACGGGGCAGATCGAGCATGGTATTTGTGCCTGCCCCGCCCCGTCCCGCCCCATTTTGCCCTATCTATATTACATTATTATAATATTGTTATTATTAGACATAATCATGTTTAATTTTTATTTTAATATAATAATTGTACTTGTTTGAGAATTGATTTGGGATAAAATTAATTATTTTTAAAAAAAATTAATTATTTTTATGATAAAATTAATGATTTTTTGGATAAAATTAATGATTTTTATGATTTAAAAAAATAATTATTATTTTTATGATAAAATTAATGATTTTTATAATTTTAAAAAAAAAAATTAATGATTTTTTAAAAAAAAAATAGGATGGGGCGGGGCGGGTCAGATCTGCCCCGTGCGGGGCGCGGGGCAGAATTTTTTGATCTGGAGCGGGGCGGGGCAACAGATCAACAGTGCGGGGTGGGGCTGGTATTTGAGATACCCGCCCTGATCTGTCTCATTGCCATCCCTAACCATATCTATTAATGGTAAATTATGGTTGATTATCTAAAGGGTGTAATACTTTTTCAAAATTAGATATTCCCTCCATCTAGAAATCAAAGCTTTTTTTCCCTACCTTTCTTACCACTATTTATGGTAATTCATGTTGATGAATGTTGTACTTTTTCAAAATTGGCTATTCGGTCTATCTCAAAATATATGCTTCTTTTTTATAAAAAAATATTTATTATATCGAGATAAGAGTGTCAAATTTATGGCCTATTATTATGTGTAAAAAATATTTACCATGTTAGTCTTTCTTAACATTTATTTACTTTTTTGAGAAACAAAATATATGCTACATTCTACATTTCTTTCTATAAAATGTTGTTATATTTGTAATATCAATAGAAGCTTAATGAATTTCTATTATTATCATTCTTCTATTCTAAAACCTACTCCTATATATTAGGGTAATATATATTACTTCAATTTCCAAATTTTTATTTTAACTTTGTCAAGAAACTAAAAAATGACATATTAGTTTCTTGTTTAAAATAACTCATTGGTTTTAGGGATTCTTTAATCTAGGTGAAAAGTAAGATAATAACAAATATTTTAATCTAGGTGGAAGTATCTTTAAAGGATTTTGATTTATTTGGGTGGGAAAAAGATTTGTTTAGAAGTAGTAACGAAATTGTGAGATTCTAAAAATAAAAAAGAAGCAATAATGTGATATTGCAATATATCAATTCACTTAATATTATTGGTATGTTAATGTGTTGATCCATATAACTTTTTAAAGAAATCGTCGTACATATATCATAATTTTCTTAAACAAAATAGTTTCATAGTCTTTATCACATTTTTACTACTCATAATTATTTGTAATTTCCTAATTGAATTTTTATTTTTTTTGAAACCCGGCTGGACGGTTGCCCCATGAAAGGGAGATAGAAGTGTCTCACAGGAGGAGGAGAGAATCCTAGAAAGAAAAATTTAAAGCATGCCCCATATATGAGGAGGGTATCGAACCCACGACCACTGGGCTATGGACCTTGTGATAATTTCCTAATTGAATTAAGAGTTGAGTTGGATTATTTGTTTGTAATAAGCATAAAACAAGTAAAAATTTTCCTAATTCATATACATATATTATTACACAAAACTCTATGAGGATTTGTAAGAGATTAAATTGCTAAATGTCTGTAAGAATATTGCATCATATCTTCAGAGGATTATTGCCTAACGAAAGCTGTCAAACCTTGTTAGTTTGGCTGGGAAAAAAACAATTTTATGAAGATTTTGAACAGCAATAAATTGCAGATTTTGTGGAGTCAAATAAGAAATATATTCCAACTGGCTTCTTTTTTTGGGTCAGATTCTTTGTTACCGTCTCTATAACATTTTCTAATTATATGACGTTCACGTCTTAATTATATATTTTCATCTCTAGTGTTTATTTTTTTTCAGTTTATGATATATTGAAAAAGTATACAATTAAAATATTACAGGGAGCCCAACAGAAGATTATAACCACTTCCTTTTAAAAATTTAGATCTAACTGGTGTCCGTGTTCGATTAACGGTCCATGACTAGTTTGGATCAATCCTTCAGTCGACTCTTTTCCTCTACTTTGTTCAGTTATATTATAGACCTTGCTTAAGGACAATAAACTCATTCCACTTAAGCAGGGACAAAAACAGGGGTCGGGGGCTCCCGAAATTTTTAAAAATCCTACTATATATAGTAAATTTTATATGTAGTTCAAATATTTGATCAAATTCACCTCAAATAATTTTTTTGCAGTTTTTATATGTTGTTTGGCCTACTATTACAGTTTTTCACCCCAACCTTAAAGTCATGGCTTCGTCCATACATTTAAGCCAACGAATATTAGTTCTTAAAACAGACTTCTTCTCTATCAAGCAAGCAACGACTTTGTATGTCTATAGACTATATATATACAAGAATCCAAGTATTGGAAAATTTGGATGAAACCCATTGTTAATTTTCAGGTAGTCTTCCACTTGGCCAACTCAACTCATTACGACTGTCTTTTGTTGAATTGGAGATTATATTAGGGACATAATCTGTTTTTATTAAAGGACGAATTCCGTAAATCTACTTTAAATATGAAAATTAACACGCTAGATAAAGATTGATTTACGGAATCCGTCATTCAATAAAACGCTGACATTTTGATTAAAAAAATCAAAAGGTAGAAAGTGGTGTCATAGAAAAAAATGGCGGTGTCATTTTCCCTAAAAATTCTTGTATGGGACGGTCTCAATGAGACATGTGAGCCATAAATGCAGTCGAAACCCACAATACAGATGGGTCCTGAATGATTTTATGTGAGAGAGAGTGTAGGGCCGATCACATGGGACCGTCCCTTGCTAGACTCACCCCATTTTCCCTTAGAAGGTTAATTTCACCTCTCGTGGGGTAAGAAGAATTGTGACAGACAAACAGAGGACGAGAAATAGTAAGAAAAAAAATATTCGAGGACCCCACAAGGAAATCTTTAGTAGGGACCCAAAGAAAATAAGTCCCTGTGTGTTCATTTTCCAAAATTGATTTTGATTTTTTTTTCTCGTAGTCAGTTTGTCAATTCTCCCATGTTCTCAGCGTGCTTGTCATTCCTAGGCCAACCAGCTGGCTTACCAGATACCCAATAAGTATACAACATAATCTCTCTTTGGTAAATTAGCCTTAAGAAGCTTCAAACATATTACGATCGGTGATTTTAATTTTTAATAAATTTACTTTTTATTTTTTATCACTAAACAATTTACGATTGATATGTTACATCATTTCATTAAATTTTTTGATAAATCAATAAACATGTTTAAATTTTAGTTAAACGTATAGGGATACTTTTAAATTTTAACAATCATTTTTGAGATATTAGCATTTTTTGCCCATTCACTATTTATGAATTTCTAATGTTGCCCAAAATATATTTTCTAATTGAAATTTGCCCACATACTATTTAAGTGTGTCAAATTTGCTCAAAATCGACAGTTTTCTATCTATCATTATACACGTGCACCTTACATGCTCGGTGTATAATGGGCAAAATGGTCAGATACCGGTACACTTCGAAAAATTAGTTTTTTTGCCCTTGCACTATTTACGAACTTCCAATTTTGTCCAATTTTTTTATTTGATCATGTCCACGTATTATTTAAGTGTGTCAAATCTGCCCAAAATCAGTGATTTTCGGCAATTTAATTGGCGATTTATGCTCGTCTTTCCCCTCCATTTTTGTTTGAAACTTTCTCTTTTGTGCTTGATTGTGTGTTAGGTATTTTGATGAATTCGTAGTTACTATTGATAGTTCATTGTATTTGGTATAACTGGTTCAAAAGTTTTGATGTAAAGAGTTATTTTGGGAATCTTATGTTATTATACCTAGAGTCTTTGCTATGGAAGTTTGAGATTATTCTATTACATTTTTTAGAATGATAGATGATTTATATATTTGACAGTTTTTAAGTGATGATTTTTTTGCTTCTATGTGTGCAAAAATGGCTAGGAGTTAATTAAAGATAATACCCTTCTGATCTTAGTAGAAGCTGGCTTTATGTGGGAGTTGGTGTCCCGGATAAGTTATTGTCCCGGATAAAATATGAGATTTATTGATGGAAATAGAGGGGAAACAAAATGTGCTAACTCAACTTCAGACGTACAACAATTGACAGTTCATGTGTGCTTTTGTAGGATAATATTTGTATAGGGTTAAAAAAATATTTCTGCGCGTTATCAAAGAGGTGCTTAAATTGCCGGAAACAGTTAATTTTGGGCAGATTTGGCACACGTAAATAGTGCGTGGGCTTGATCAGAAAAAGGGCAAAACTAGAAGTTCATAAATAGAGCATTCTCGTTGTGCATTGGTATCTGACAATTTTGCTCCTTATACACCATGCATGTGGGGTGCACGTGCCAAAGTTTCGCTTAAATTGACGGAAACCGTAAAATTTGAGCAAATTTGGCACACTTAAATAGTTTGTGGGAGAATTCTGATCACAAAATAAATTGTGGACAACATTGGAAATTCGTAAACCAAAACATTGGAGATTTTGACAATTACTCCCCTAAACCAAAACAGAAGAGATGTGGTTGTAGCTCAAAATTGAAACCTAAACCAAAGAATTCACCAAAACCTCTTTCTCCTGAGCTCTGTCAAAAAGGCTAATAATGTCAGTGGCTCTCCTAAGGCATCACCTCCCAAACCAATCCAAAAAGTTCTTGTTGTTGAATCACCAAAATAGGCACATTTATCTCCAAAGGCAGCCCATGAGAAGCATACAAAAGCACCAACTCCTCCTAAACATGCCCTTAGCTCATCCCTGAAAGCACCGACTCAAAAGCGCGCTCGCGCCTTGTTGCTGGAGCCAGCTACTCATAGCCTAAACAGGGACGAAGAAAATTTTAAAAATCCTACTAGATATAGTAAATTTTATATGTAGTTCGGAATATTTGATCAAATTCGTCCCCCCCAACATTTTTTTTTCTTCAGTTTTTTTATGTAGTTCTACATACTGTTGCAGTTTTTCGCCCCCGCAACCTAAAAGTCCTGGCTTCATCCTTGAGCCTAAACAAGCTCCTAAGGAAGATACCAGCTTAGACAGGGTGCATTTGGATTGGCCAAACCAAACTCGAACTTTTCATTTATGAGATTTGTATATTCTTTCACACAAATTTTCTTTTACGCAACTCGAGAGATCTGGTTACAAGCAAAATGTACGGCTTACACCATAAAAAAATATCATTAGAGAATATTTGTGTATACATATGATGAAACCAAACAAATAATATTTGCTACCATGTTGGAATTGGATGATAAGGGGTGCAATTCAACGCATATGAATTGTCCATTTGTTACTCATTTTTTTAGAGGGTCTATTTGATACTTAAATAAAATAAAATACTTTAGAATTCATGCCGAAATCCTCCACCAGTAGAATTCCTCCAGGAAACGGAAGCTCCATCTCTGAGGAAGAACATGATCTCCTTCAAATAAGCACAAATAAAGTTAAAAACAATGACAAAGAGGAAGCCAGTTTCTCTGAAGAAAAACTTATCTCCTACAAAGATAAGCTTAAACAAACACATAATCTGTGTGCTAATGATGTTCAAAAGAACTTCCTTCTACATAATTTGGACGAAGTTTCCACTCGGATTCGGAGATGCCTAATATGCCAACGGTCAAACTATCAAAGACTGATAAACTTAGATGTAGGGCACCTTGGATAAACTCTCTCATCATCAAGCTTCATGGAAAGGCTATTAGCTTTGGATTCTTAGACTTCAAAATAAGAAAGTTATGGAATCCTATGGGAGAACTGCGTCTTATTGACATAGGTAACAATTGCTTCATTGCTAAGTTCGGAATGGAAGAAGACTTCACCAGAACCATCTCCGGAGGTCCTTGGTTCATCAATGGACAATACATAACTTCTAGACTATGGGAACCAGAATTCAACCCCTACAAGGATACTACTACAAAAACCAATGTTTGGGCCCGACTGTCATCACTTCCGGTAGACTTCTACGATATGCAAATACTTACCAAAGTTGGAAACCAAATAGGGAAACTACTAAAAATTGATGCTAAAACATCAAATGCAGAGATGAGGAGGTTTGCAAGATTATGTGTCCAAATTGATTTGAAAAAACCTCTCTTGTGCCCTCTATTAAGATTGGGAAACATCACATTCAACAAATTCAGTATGAAGGCGTGGATTTTTGTTTCGACTGCGGACTTATAGGCCATGAACTAGCTAAATGCCCTAACATCAAGGGAAGATATTATGAATGATGTGAACACTCTGTCTAAAGAAATTAACTCTGAGATACCTAATGATACAACTATGGAAGACCTTAGTTCAAATGGACAAATGAGTAATACTCATACCTCGAGAGCCTGGAACTTAGTCTCCCATAGGACGGGTCGCCGGAAATCACCACATCAAAGGGAACCGCCTCCGGTAACACGTCGGTACAAGGATCTTGACGGAAGTAATGCCCACATGGTCATTAGTCAAAATAACACAAGTGTTGAGGCAGGCTAAAGTCAATCAGAGAAGTCCCATATCCTAAAGACGTCAACTCATCTGTTGTCTTCAAAGGTCCCAGTCAAGACAGACCCCAGTTGGCATTAAATGAGACTGGGGAACCTGTCAATCCGGTTGCGACAGGAGATAAGAAAATGGGACGGTTTGGTAATGACTTCGACGTCCGAATTGATGGGTCCACTAGCATTACCGGAAATTCGGGCGGCGACACTGCAAATTACAAAAAGTGGTGGTGTAGGCCATCATGACCACGGGAATTTAGATTCTACTCCCAATCGATTATCCCCCTTATATTTGGATGAAAATTGTACTGAGTCTAGCAACACTAAACACTCAATAGTGACCGGCGATTCTCACGATGCCGCCGCAATGGAGTTACCGCCATCGTATCAGACCACCACAAAGCCCACCCCCAACCACAAATCAAAGAACCCATCCAAATAGAAATTACTCGGTCACGCCCAGTATCAAAACCACAGAAACCCAAACAACCCAATACCACCCTAAGACCTAGGCAAGCTTCAAACATGGACTGGACCCCAACCAAAATCTAACCCCACTTGCCCCTCTAGGCCTAGAAGACTGGACATGGATAGGGTCTCTCCAAATCCTATCATTAGGCCAGCATATGATAACCCACAATCCAAACCAACTGGGGCGAATGCCAATGTCTCACATGGGCCAGATCAATTTGTGGGCAAACCCAAGCTCGACCACCTTTACTGTGGACCTGGACCAGACCCACTTGATGACTTGGGTACTATCAAACATGATCCATCTAGAGGAGGTTCGCAACTTCAATGCAAAACGCAGTCTTCGCTCAGAGAGTTCGCCGACCGAAACATCAAAGGGAAGAATTCCCATCTCCGGCTACCCAACCGATGAATCCGACATGGATGTCGAGGACTACTCGGACACAACGAGAGGCGGGGACGAGCGGAACACGGTCAAGAGAGGAGCCAGAAACTCAAAATCAAGAAATAAATCCTCCAAGAAGCTCATACTTCTAAGCAGCCAAGCTTTAAAGTTGGAAGTTCAAAATTCAAGGATTAAACCAATCAACATCCAACTTCTAAACGAGGTGCTGAAATTAAGAATAATCATCGACCGGTCGAAAATCAATTTGAATACCATATTTAAAATCCATCTGATCCCAAAAAATGAGGTTGAATGTTAACTAGACCCTTTTAAGGAAAAATCAATCGGGCCGGACAAGGAATCTGGAAATAGGTCACCGGTCCAACTCTTGGAGAAACCCAATGGGGAGCCCAAACTTAGTGAATCTCAATCACTCGAGGGTGCCATGGACTGGACCGAGGATACGGGAGGATCAAATTCTGGATTTGGGGACGGCAGTGAGTACCACAACAACAGCGGGCCAGACAAAACAGGAGTTAGGCCGAAATTTGATGATGGCACAGTCGCCCATGAACAATCAGACTCTTACCCAAATTCTAACCCAATTACCACCACATCCGAAATCAGAGGGCAGGGAGACTTTGACAAATCAATTGGGGGATCAGGCCCATTCTCAGCAACCCAACATTAGTCCAATGTTTAAACTAATCGAATGGAATGTGAGAGGTGCTGGGCATCCCGATATTCATGATCATGCAATGGAATTAATTAATACACACAGACCCACAAATCTTGCTTTACTCGAGACGAAGATTAGTGGTGCAAGAGCAGAATGAATTTGCTCCCGTCTACCATTTACCAACTTAGAAAGGGCGGACCCTAAAGGAATACGTGGATGTGTGTGGCTATTATGGAATAATGCTGACGTGGATCTTACCTTGGTTGCAAAAAATACTCGATCTATTCATGCAGTCGTCAAGGTTCGAAACTCTTCGCATTACTGGTTATTAACTGCTATTTATGCTAGCCCTGACTTCAATACTAGATTATTTTGTTGAGATCACTTGTGTAATTTAGTTGCTAGTCATGATTTGCCTTGGTTGCTTATGGGTGATTTCAATGATGTCTTATATCAATTTGAAAAATTTCGGGGGACTTTCCCCTCCCAAACTAGAGTCTCAGCTTTTAGGAATATGCTAGATGACTGCAATCTGATGGATCTCGGGTTTGAAGGATCCCAATTTACTTTGACTAACAAACATGATCTTAATACTCTCATCATTCAAAGAAGCGACATAGGGGTTGCTAATTCTTCTTGGAGAAACATCTTCCAGAACGCCACTGTCTTCAACTTAGTTAGAACTAGATCTGACCACTACTCTATCTTAGTCCACTTGCAACCTGGTAACACTACCCCGCTCATTAAACCTTTCCTATTTGAGTCGATCTAGGTTAACCCACCTTGACCTACCTTTAATTGTCCAAGATGCCTGGCTAGTTAGAGATGACAACTTTCAACTTGGGGCAACCCATTTTAAGAAAGATGTCTATGATTGGAATCTTAATATCTTTGGTAATGTTAAAGCTAGAAAAAGAATTTTTTTTAGCTCGCATTAAAAGTACCCAGACTTGCTCTTGAAAACAACCCCTCACATTTCTTTATCAATCTTGAGCGGGATCTCCTCGCTAAGTTTGATATCATCTACAGAGAGGAAAAAAATCTCTGGGCTATCAAATCGCGGCTAGATTGGCTCACGTGGGATGATCTTAACCTTAAATTCCTAAAGACTGTTACCATCCAGAACAAAAAAGAGCAATAAAATCATGTCTTTGAAGAAAACCAATGGAGAATGGGAGTTTAACATTCCTAGAATAAAAAACATGATCTTATCTCACTTCCATAATCTTTATACCTCGGACAGAACTATAACGCCGTTAGTTCCGGTTCCTGTTTCTTTTCCTTTCGTCTGTCTCACAGTAATGCTAATGATCTTTCTAGATTTGCTGAGCAGCTTCAATCGCTGAGATTAAAGATTCTTTATGGACTTTCGAGACACATAAAAGTCCGGGTCTTGATGGCCTTCACCCGGTTTTCTTCCAGCACTTCTGGGATATTCTCAAGCCCTCTATCGCTAACTTTGTCAACTCATTCTTCAAGGACTGTCCTCATACTGATGAGATCAACTCTACCTTAATTTGTCTTATCCCCAAAGTTTCCAACGCTGAATCTCTTGGCCAACTGCGTCCCATTAGTCTTTGTAATACCATCTATAAACTCATCACAAAAATCTTGGTTAATTCATTCCTTCTATCATTTCTCCTAACCAACGTAGTTTTATCCCCGGGAAAAGATGTGCAAATAATGTTGTTATTTTCTAAGAAGCTATCTATGCTATCAAAAGGACAACTTGCAAGGATGGAGCTATTGTTATTAAGATTGGTCTGGAAAAGACCTTTGATAGATTGGAATGACACTTTATCAAAGACTCCCTTCTATTTTTCAACTTTCCTAAGACTCTCATCAAACTCATTATGAATTGCATATTCTTCTAAAAAATGATTATCATTTTTAATGGGGAACCTACCGAATGGTTTTCACCGTCGAGAGGTATCAGACAAGGTGATCCCCTTTCCCCATACATCTTTGTTATCTGTATGGAATACTTGTCCATCGATATTGAGAATTCTGTCTCCAATAAGAATTGGAAATCGATCAAAATCGGCAAAAAAGGCCATTATGTGTCACATTCCCTATTCGCTGATGACGTCATCCTTTTCGGTTTAGCAGTTAACCGATCTATCTCTGAGATGTGTAAGGATCTGGATGATTTTAGCACCAGGTCTGGTCAGAAAATCAACCTTGCTAAATCCAAATTTAGAACTTCAGCCAATCTATCCCAAGTCAGAGTGCAGGATATTGAAAACCAGCTTCACATCCAACACACTGCCAATCTGGGAAAATACCTAGGGTTTCCTTTATTCCAGACGAGGCCAAAAAATTCAGACTTTCAGTTAATTCTGGATAAGGTCAGATAAAAACTTTTGGGATGGAAAGCCAACCTACTCTCCATAGCTCGGAGGCGTACCATAATACAATCATTCTCTACTCAAATCTTATCCTACTACTCCTCAATGTCTACCGATCCCTGATTTCATTTGTGACAAGATTGATAAAGAGAATCGTTCCTTCATCTGGGGGAGCTCTACGAGCAAAAAAAAAATTCATCTTGTCAAATGAGTCAGGGTTGCTAAACCTAAGAAATTAGGAGGCCTGGGTATCAGGAAGGCTAGACATGTCAATAAAGTTGGCCTCACTAAACTCTGTTGGAGAATCAACAAAAGTCCCCGCGAGACATAGTCAATGGCACTGAACAATAAATATATCATAGATGACTCTAAAGCTCATATCCATATCAAGAAAGGCTAGGGGTCTATCAATCTCAGAGCACTCAGGGGTGGCGTTGACCTATTTCATGAATTATCTGCTTGGATCCTGGGAAAAGGCGATGTTATTAGAATCTGGCATGATGACTGGACTACCCTGGGACCTTTGAGGAAGTCTATCGAGGGACCCCTCAACAGAGAGGAAGATGATGCTACCATTAATTCCATCTATGGTACCTCGGGCAATTGGGACCTCACATCTATTTCGTTTGACCTGCCTAACCATATCGTCCAATATATTAGAGGTGTCCATAGAACAAATCGTACGGACATACCAGACCGTAGAAGATGGAAGAATTCTAATGATGATCATTTTAACTCCAAGCAAGCTCATCTCCATATCCATAATGCTGAGTTGGACGACTCCACCAATATAAAGAATTGGTATTGGATTTGGGCAGCCAACTACAATAAAAGAATCAAGATGTTCCTGTGGTTATGCTTTCATAATCACCTGCCTACAAAAGAACATCTCTATAGGAAACACATCATTCCTATTATGTCTTGTCCTCAATGCAGTATTCTCCCAAAAACAATCGAACACTTGTTGAGAGACTGCGAGAAAGTTCGAGAACTTTGGAATAATCTTAACCTACATTATCACATCCCGGATAGTATGGACTTAGACTTTGAGAAATGGCTTTCCAGATGTGCAAGAACAAAAAGATTTCGCCTTTCAATAATATTCCTTGGGGGTGTATCTTTACCTACGGCTGTTGGGCGCTATGGAATTGCATAAACCAAAATGTCTTCTCCCCTGGGAAACCTTGTACTGAGCCGACACATGACACCATCCACATGTCTACTGAATTCTATGCTTTGGGAGGGAAAGCAAAAGAAGTGAGGCGCGCCAAGCAATTTTCGATTTCATGGACAAAACCACATAGCGATCGGGCGGAAGCTCAATGTTGATGGCTCATCCAATTGAAATTCAGGTCGTGGTGGGTGCGGTGGACTGATCAGAAATAGCTCGGGAGAGTGGCTGATAGGATTTTACAAAAATCGGGCACCTGTTCTAATAATGTAGCAGAGCTTTGGGCTCTTAAAAGAGGGCCTCAATTTATCTATCGACATTAATTCCCAGAAACTTGAGATTGAAATGGACGCTAAAGTGGTGATTGAACTTATTATGCATGCGAGATATTACTACTCACCTTTTATCTTCTCTTATTGCTGATTGCAAGGATCTACTCAGACACATTCTAGACACTAGCATCACACATGTCTACAGGGATGCCAATGCCTTCGCAGATGGCCTGGCCAAAGTAGGAGGACAATCTTCATCCTCCGACATTGTTATTTTTTACTCTTTACCCCTCTTGTCAGCCATCTAGTGGCGGGGAATGCCCATGGGGCTTTTGTTTTTAGATCTATTCAAGATACCTCGTGCCATACCCAACCTTTTGTTAGCCATATAGTGGCAGGGCATGGATAGGAGATATCCCAGAATAGACAAGTTTGTAACAACTTTATTCCATATCCTACGGGCTAGTGAGTTATTTATATATTATCTTATTTCACCAAAAAAAATCTTTTAAAATTATATCTTACATTAATACTACTATCTTTCATCTAATGATGGAAGGACGCAATTATTCTATAATGCTTTTAGTTTTAAATTTTTAATCTCTCATATTTTGTAATAGTTGTGTCTTCTGATTAGCCTACTTAATTCAATTCACCCTTTGAAATTTTCAAAAAGAAAAGAAAAGATGAGAGAATATATTAACTTCATAAGATTGTTTTGGTGGTTTTAACTTCATAAGATTGTTTTGGGAAAAAAATGATTTATCATCGTGTATATCCTCATTCATATATCCAACTAATCATAATTTGCCATAAATATTATAATTGAAATAAATGTTCTCATAGCAAATTTTAATTGGTTTGATACAGGAATAAACACATACAATGGGACAGACGATTCTCAACATTGTTTTGGTGGGTTACATACTACGTGGTCAGCAAAAAGGAAAAAGAAAAAAGAAAAAAAAGAAAAACTGTCAGCCCCCCTCCCAACCCCCCACGCCAATGTCTTCATCAACCGATCAACGTTTTAAACAAAGACTCAAAACTTCAACCCCCAAATTCAATCAATTCTAATCCCTAATTCCCCCAAATTTCCTCTCATAATGCCTCAATAACCACATCAAATCCAATTAATTCCAAAAATTCACCAAAAAATTCTTAAAAAACATTACTCTTTGAGCTATGTTTTACTCTCAGAAACTGTGGTTATTGAGACTGATATTTATTTTAGGGTTAGTAGGTTTTGGGGATTCATTTAAGGTACCATTTAGAGTTAAAGATGTTCTTCCGGTGCTACCTCGTCAAATTTCATGGCCGGTGATGAATAATATTCACAGTGCTGTGGATTTATTGCCGTCTTATGTTGGATCTTTGGCGCCAAATAATGGGACGATTGAGTGGAAAGGAGCTTGCTTTTTTGAAAATAGTGCCAGAGTTGAGCTTACTAGTGATGGTGACCTTGGAATTGGCGGTGCCGTTGTTCATCTATCGGTAAATTTATTGTTTTTGTTATGATATTTAGGTTCATTGAATAAATTTGAGTGATGGGTTTAGTATATTTTTCGAGGAAAATAAGAAAATTAATGAGACAATTGTAAAGGAGCTTGCTTTTTTTGAGTTTATCAGCTCCCGTGACTGTGGAATTGGCGGTGCTGTTGTTCATCTATCAGTTTCTTTGTTTACTTTTTCAGCTCGATTATTGTAAAATTTATTGTTTTTTGCTATGATATTTAGGTTCTTGGAAAAAAATTGAGTAAAGGGTTTATTATATTTTTCGAGGAAAATAAGAAAATTAGGCAATGTATTAGGCAATGTACATTTTGATGAGAAGTTACAAGGAGGAACTGAAAATTAAAAAAAGAAAAGTAAAGAAAAGAAAAGAGGGAAGCTCCTGCATTGGAGTTGTAGCGAATAAATATTATCAATATGAGAAGTCGATGGCTGGGGCAAAATCTAGGGGAGAACAAGAAATTTACTAACTTCCCGTAGTCCCTTTTTTCGGGGTGGGGCTAACACTTGTTTTATCATAATTGATTGTCAATAATGTACAGGATATATTAGTATAAGTTATGATCAGATGATGTTTAATCATCCATGTTAGTAAACTAAGTAAATGAACCTTTATCCTTTGATGTTTTACTGCCACATGCAGTTATTTACTTTCTTGGTATTTTTCCTTATTTTTGCACTCGTCTCCATCTACAGACAGCTGCAGCTCACAGCTGGACATGTATGGATCTCTATGTATTTGCCACGCCTTACAGGGTTACCTGGGATTACTACTTTTCAGCTCGAGAACACACATTGAAGCTAGATTCTTGGGAGGAACCTGCAGAAGAGGAATATGTATGATTTTGTTTTCTCTATTCTATTCTCTATATATAACATATGGTTATCCAGAATCTAAGGTTCACATTTTGAACACTGAACAGGTAAAGCAGCACGGAATTTCAGTGTTTCTCATGCCATCAGGAATGCTGGGGACCATGCTCTCGTTAGTTGATGTATTGCCCCTCTTTTCTAATACGGGTTGGGGGCAGAATGCTAACCTTGCTTTTCTGAAGAATCACATGGGTGCCACATTTGAAAAGAGATCCAAACCATGGAAAACAACTATTAATCCAGATGATGTTCATACTGGTGATTTCCTAGCCGTGTCAAAGATCCGTGGTCGATGGGGTGGATTTGAAACGCTTGAGAAGTGGGTCACTGGTGCATTTGCTGGTCATACTGCAGTTTGTTTGAAGGATGAATTTGGTAATCTTTGGGTTGGTGAATCAGGACATGAGAATGAAAAGGTACGCCAAAGAACTTTTGTGTAGAACTATTCTTAGAAGAAAAACGAAATACTAACCATTTGAGATGATTTTTTTCTTGGTTGCTATACCCAAATTCCAACAGACCAATTAAAAATCTATCCTCTGTATTGAATGTTTAAGGTTTAAGGAGTCCTAAATTTACCAGATGATGCTCAATTATTTCTCACTTAACAGTACACAACCTTCATGTGATCTCATCCCATTGATGGTAATTCTGGTACTTTTCTGACAATATTATCAACTCGGATTCAATTCAACCGATAACGGTGGTGGATATGGATGAGATTGGTAGATGCACAACTCTTCTCTTCAGAATTTGCTACAGTAGAATTTTGGGATATCTAGTTACTTGAGATTTTCAGCTTTCAAGATGTAGCTTTTCATTTATAACTGAAATATATCCTTGAAAGCTTATTCTCTCCTGTGTTTTTTAGCCTTTCCTTTCTTTTAATGTATTTGTGGGTTAACCATTCATCAGTCTACTTGAGCCTCCCGGTAATTCAAAGTGTAAATTTATCTCTGGTAAAATGTCTTATGTGTCCTTTGCTGATCATGTTGCAGGGTGAAGAAATAATTGTTGTAATCCCCTGGAATGAATGGTGGGAATTAGCACTGAAGGATAATTCTAATCCACAGATAGCATTGCTACCCTTGCATCCTGATATACGTGCAAGATTTAATTCTACTGCTGCTTGGGAGTACGCGAGGAGTATGGCTGGAAAGCCATACGGTTACCATAACATGATTTTTAGTTGGATTGATACTGTAGCTGATAACTTTCCGCCGCCTCTTGATGCTCACTTGGTATACAGTTGGATCTTTTTTCTTTCTTTTGGGGTCCTTTGATGTTTTACTATTAACATTCTACAGCTCATCTAAAATTGTGGCTATAATACAGCTGTTTTCTGTTGCTTCTTGATTATTCCGTTGCTTCCATGTTTTAGTTTTGCTCGACACTGTAACCTCCCAACTTCCTCTTCTGGTTTTGCTTGAGCTTGACACCGCTCTACAAACTATTGATGCAGAACTTTGCTCCCCTGATCTCTATCTCTCTCTTCATCAACTTGGCTCTTTGTTTTTCTCAGAATTATATATAGTATTTGGAGAACTTTGAACCTTAAAAGTATTTTCTGTGCAGGTGATTTCTGTCATGTCTATGTGGACTAGAGTGCAACCAGCGTATGCTGCTAATATGTGGAATGAAGCTCTGAATAAGCGTCTTGGGACCGAGGTGACTTTAACACTTGAAGTTCAAGAAAATTGTGGATCTTTTCCAAAATAATTGTTATTCCTCCGGTTGCTACGATATTAGTTATGAAATTAATATAAGTGTCTCAGACCTGTTTTATTCTTCAGGATACAAGATATCCTAATTTTTTTGTATTAATTCCTTTTGCAGGATCTAGACTTATATGGTATTCTTGCTGAGACTGAACGGCGTGGCATAACCTTTGATCAGTTGCTAACTATTCCAGAGCAAGATGAATGGGAATACAGTGATGGAAAGTCGACGACATGTGTTGCCTTTATTTTAGCAATGTATAAGGAAGCTGGATTGTTCGATCCTATTTCGGACTCTATTCAAGTAACCGAGTTCACAGTGAGTACTTATGTCATGCCTGAATATGTTGTCTTTAGAATGAATCTACTCTCATGTTAATGATTCTGATCCCCACTTGGCTTTTATCGTCTTCCAGATTAAAGATGCATACATGCTTAAACTTTTTGAGAATAACCAGACACGCCTACCCAAATGGTGCAACAATGGAGATGATCAGCTACCTTTCTGCCAGATTCTCGGCGAGTATAGGATGGAACTACCGGGATATAACACTTTGGAGCCATATGCCAACATGAATGAGAACTGCCCTTCTTTACCTTCAACTTATGAGAGGCCGCGTCATTGCTAAGCTTAAGCTCATATCGGCAGTTGTGCTCCTGAAAGCTGCCTTTCTGATGCTTGCGGAGCTTTTCATGTGGATCGTGGACATTGCTCTTGGTGCGTTTTAAAGATTATCAGGCTCTGTAAATAGTTTAATGCTGGACTTCATAAGATATTGATGGTATCGTAGAAATGTTTTTTCCCCACTAGTACGTACTTGCTGTCAAGATGTATCTATATGAAACTCAATTGTAAGGTTTCAAATATATTTATATCGAATGAGATCCTCCGATGGTGTTATCTTCTGGAATTAAACTTAACATGGCATTTGGATTTCCTAAAACTTGCTTATTTCCACTCCTTAATTGTTTGAAGTACGTAATGTGTATCTTTCTATTTGTCATCTGAATCTGATACCCCATTATCCCACATGTAAATCAAGCAGAAATGAAGAAGATCCTTTATTATTTATGGTTATGGATCTGACTCAATTTAAGCACCTCTCTATGATTTGTGGTACATATCTGTTCTTTGAGAAAATTGTCATGTGACTTTCAAAGTACAAAGGTGTTCTTTGTAAGATGGTGAATAAGAATATTCAAGGAGATAAGTATTGAGGTCTCTGCTGCGTACTCATTTGATCGGCAGCTGGGAGTATCTTATCAATGGCAAAGGATTTCTTTCAGTTTCTTAGTAATGAAATTGCTTACTCCAATGGATTTTGTGAGGCCAAGCTTCTGACTCTCTTCCATGGCTGCCCAAACAGCCTTCAACTCTCCATGGTGCCAAAGTCCTCATAAATTCCAGGTTTAGCAGGTATTGATCAATCTAATCCATTTTCTAAATTTCGTCAACCAATGCTATTTAACATGAAAATCGTTGCATGCTTGACAAATGTAATTATCATGAGATCTGATAAAAGAATTGTGTTAGGGGATAAATTTTACGCTCGTGTCTTCTTTATAGCAGGAAGGACATATTCTCCATGAGTGTCACTGCGCCAGAGCCTGAAGGTGATAAAAAGCTCCTCTCTTGTTTTTTATGAGACCCCTTTTCTTTGCTTCAATTATAGCTTCATTTGGCGCCTTCAAAGCCCACCGGTGGATCAGCAGCTGTACTAAATCCCCGAACCGCCATTCCCCAACAACCCGAGTGGAGTACGATTTCAGGCATAGCATCAACTCCTGAATTTTCTCCCATTTCCACAACAGAAGTGGCAATGTAAGTATTATGTTTAGCTGTAATGGGGTCAAAGTACTATGAAAGATTGGATATGGCTGTTGTTAAGAGTTTAACAAGGTATTTATTTATAGTGAACTGTTTGAAAAAGTAGTTTTATTCCATGCAAGTAGCCAGGGGTATCCCCAAGAAATTGGGGACCCTCCATATGGGCTGCGGCTATAGTGCAGAACAAAAAAGTGTGTCAGTATATACTGACACTTTTTTTGACTAGTGTTGCAGACTTTTAGAGAGCCGTGTCAGTAAACATCTGATTTCTAGGTACAATAATGGGAATCACAGGACTTGAGACCATCCCAGCTGCCAGAATGGACAAAAATGAGGCTGCTGATTTTTCGTTTTTTCTCAAACACTGGGTATTCTTACCTTAGGTAAGAGAGAATTATTGACTAGAGCTCTTTCAACATAGTGCCACAATCGAAAGTCGAACACATGTCTTAGTTTAAAATTAGCAGTTCACTTATTAATTGCAGCAAGTTGGACTAAATTTTTCGTCTTTAAGTAAATTAAGCTGTAAATAGTATGTTAGAGGACCTTTTATATGTTTTGAATAAGAATGAAAGCTATCGACTCCATTTTGCCCTCCCTAGCACATTTCATTTTTCAATGACTGGTTAATTTTTGTCCAAGTTTTTTGGAAAATAATCTCTTTCATATACAGTAAGTTCTTATCACGTAGGCTCTGACAACTTTTCATTGAGGGACGATATATATATATATATATATATATATATATATATATATATTAAATGACTATATAAATATTTTCAATAAATTTTTGAAGGATGAATTTTTTTGATTTAATATCTTGTATTACATAATCAGAATCTCTTTGTGTGATCGAGGAGATGATCCTTAAAAGGGAAAAAAAATGTACATGAGAGCTGCAACAAAATCACCTTCATGATCTCGGAGCACCGCCAGACTGCTTCGTCCAAGCTCCATCAACATTGATCTTTATAAAACTTACTTTCGATGGCTTCCGTTTTGGCAGATGTTCAAAAATGCCCCTTCGCTAAGGTTTTAGCAACAATGACGGATCTAAGAGGAGAAAGGGGGAAGAGTAGCGACGTTGGCGTCCCCTCCACTCAAAATCTTTAAAACTGTGTTTTTAATCTCTACAAAATTCGAAAATTTTAGAAAGGTTATTAATAAATTTTACTTCTGATCTTTCGAAAATTATGTAAAACACCGAGATTGGGAAACAGATTTCTGCTAGCTTAGTAACATGATTATCAAATCATACAAGAAATTCTCGAAGGATTAAAAAATATGAAACCAAAGCAAGAAAAAAGGGCAAAAGTCCGTATGGGGCTCATTGTTTTGGCAACAATTCGCCTATCCCCGCTTATGTTCTCATTCATGTATTCAACCACTCACAATTCTCCACGTGTATATATAATTTGAAGAAATGTTCATATGACCAATTCTAAATGGTGAGTATGGGGATAGACGATTTTCACCCGTTTTGGCTTCCTCCTCTAGTAAGCATTTGTAATTTTTTAGGGTTTTGTTTTTCTTCTTCATCCGAGTACTCACACACCTGCAAAATTGGATTCATTTTTTTTTTTGTTAGCAGTAGCACTATTACATAATACACAAAATTAGAATCATAAATTTCAGGTGGAGGCAATTTCTAAAGAATTATATAGAGTGGTCAATCTAAAAAAAATTACATAATTATTATGAGACGAAAGATAAATTTTTTAATGACGTTCAAGAAATTTTAATTTTTTTATATAGGAAATAAATAAACAATGTTTTCAAATTTTTCCTCTCGTACCCCCTTGATTTTGTCTATGATAGTGGTATATTATTATTAGTTTTTTTTTTTTTTTTTTGCTGAATATCTATTATTATTAGGTTACCACGTGATAATTTTTTCATTTAACATAACTTTCATAACATAAAACAAAAATGTGTGAAACCAAGGGTGAGACATAGGATGGGAATCATGGGGATAGAGAATAAGGGAAAACAATCACTAGTCCCCATGTATGTCCCCATTCATGTACACAACTAATCACTATTCGCCATGTGTATATATAATTAAAAGAAATGTCTATATAACGAATACTGATAGTTGAGTATATGGATAGGAATATAAACGGGACAGACGATTTTCACCCAAAAATTAGATAGATGGTTTGAGATTATCTGTCTTGTCCATTATCTCTGTTCTATTTGTTAATATATAATTGTCAGAAGTCTTTTTCCTTTAAGTTATAAACTTTTTTATTTTTTAAAAACAAAAGAATATGACAACTTGTTGATAATTGAATAAGACATGAAATACTAAATGAGACAGAAAATTCGAGCATAACATATAATTCTAAACCAAAACCCTATAATAGAAAAATTCGACGGAAAATGAGACAGATGATTCCAAACCAAACTCAAAGAATGTATCGAAAGAATAATATTCCAAGTGTAGTTTTTACCTAATCCTGTGTCTCTTTCTAGTTTGTTGTCGAGGTCTTTACACAGCATGTCTTGTCTAGTAATTTTAACAAGCTTTCCAACTGTCAAAGCAAAGAGATATAAGAACACAAACACTATGACCAGTGTTAATATTACCATTACTGCCACTGCAAGCCATGCAGCCGCCATATTCATTAGCGGCGGAGGCGGCGGAATATTCATGGTGGTGGTTTTAACAAGATAGGTTTACGCCGTACACGGCGGAAGAATTGGTGGTGGAGGGATATTGGAAGGAGAATCAACTCCTTCCTTCCTTCCTTCCCCTTTAGTTTTGTTTTTGTTTTTACAAGAAGTGAAAAAGGGGAAGAGAAAGAGAATTAGTAAAAAGGGGAAAATATAAGTTTAAAGATGTATATTTAATATTTAAATTATTACCCAAGTGTCAGATATTGCGGCTAAAATATTGGTGAGAAATCTCAAATCATGATTTGACCAAAGAATTTGTCTTTCATTTCTTTAATATTAGTGCGTGTTTAGTACACGAGAATGCAAAAAAATGTAAAAGCATTTCTCACTTCCCTTTCCATTTTGGCGTTTGATTGGGCAATTTGAGGTGAAAATGACCATTCCATGAGAAAGTCCATTTCAAGAAAAAGTGAGAAAAGTCTTTCCTCTAAAAAAACCTGATGAAGGGCATTTTCAGGAGAAGTTGGAAATTTAAATAAATATTTGTGACAACTATACCCTCTAATTTGCAACGTCATTGGAAGTCTCACTATAGCAAACTTCATCCGCAGAAACAAACTCTTCAACTTCCATTCGATCTTCATCGGATATTTTCTTAGTAGCTTTATTCATTTACTTTCTTGGGCAAAAAATAGTTGTTTTTATAACTTTATTTAATTTTCTTTATAAACTATAAATATGTTTGAGAGAAATAATATATTTTTTGTGTTTATGGAGTTTAATGTGAACTCAAGGGTTTATAGGTGTAGGATTTAATTTGAACTTATTGTCAACATATAATAGTAGGGACATTTATGTCATATAATGTAAAATATTATTTCATTCTTGTTGGGCAGCGGAACACTCCAAACAACAAATTATAATGGAAACGAAAAGAAAGCAGAAAAACAACACAAGAATTTTAACGTGGTTCGGTCTCAACGCAGACCTACATCCACGACCCCGGAGGGTACAAACTTTCACTATGTAATTTTTGAACGGAATAAAAATTACAAACCCTCTTCTAAAACTCCAAGTCTAAACACTCACAAGACTCAAGGAGTTGGTACAAATAAACTCAACACTAGGTGGGTCTATTTATAAGGCCTCTTGCCTTTACACTTTTCTTTTCTAACCAATGTGGGATTAGAGAAACATTACCGAACATATCCTCCCTTTTCTCAAATTCCCAAGTTACAACAGAATCAGAAAACCTAACTCTTTTCTCAGTCTTCGCGGTCTCCTTCTCTGCTTTCTTTCTCCAGCTTTTACTTCCTTGCTTCTTCAAGGAATGACCATCAAGATGGTATAAATTCTTCCCTTTCTTCCTACCTCGCATAACCAAACGGTTGCCTCTATACACTTTGCATAAATTCCCAATTCCAACATACTTGTAACCCTTTGATGCCAATTCACCCAACGAAATTATGTTGGCACTCGAATCGGTACAAATCTAACATTAGGAAGTACTTTTACCTCATCATTGTGGAATTTCAAAGCGGACTCGCCCAACGCCCTCAACCTTCACCTTCGAGTTGTTGCCCACTTTGATGTAGCCAAAGTCTCCCATCCGCAAAGTATCAAACACGTCTCGGTCCCTTGCAGATATGCACGTCGCAGAGATTATCCATAATCCAGCTTTGAATGATTCTCAACAGATGTCATCCAAACATCTCGTCAAATATAAATTATCGTAATCGTTGACCACATTTGTAGAGGAATCACATACCTTTGCCTTGCCTTTCATCTGTTCACGGAGATTTTTCAAATCATCCCTCATCTTTGGACAACGGCTTTGAAAATGACCAAGTTCCCCACAATAGAAGCACTCGACCTCGCTACAATCACCTCTCTGCCGAGATTTACCTCTTCTTTGGTCACCTCTACGCTTGCTTCGATTTCTCCCTCTTCGAGAACTCTCTACAGCTAGTATTCGATCATCCTCAGGGTAATCCTCATTCATCATCTGTTGGTTCTCCTTCAAGGCTTTTGAAACCTCATTCAATTGCAGTGTGTTCTTTCCTCGCTAACGATGGATCGCACTAACGATTTATAGGATTTCGGTAATGAAGCTAATAACAGCAACGCCTGTTCTTCATCCTTAATCTCTTCCCCTGCATTCTCAAGTCGAGATACTAACTCATTAAATTTATTAGTGTGATCAATAAGATTACCTCTTTCTTCCATTTTGAGTGAGTACAGATTAGGGGTGTCAATCGAGCTATGTGAGCTGAGCTTGGCATAGCTCACGCTCAGCTCACATAAAAATTAAAAAGCTCAGCTCACGCTCAGCCCGGAAAAGCTCATAAACCTTGAGCTCACGCTCAGCTCACATTTTAACACGAGCTTGAGCTTAGCTCACGAGCTTCCCGAGCTCATTTATATTAGCGAAAAAAACGAAAATCCTGTCTCAAAAATAGTATAATACAATGAGCCTTAAAAAACTAAATTTGGACAAGAATACAAATATACATAATACAATCAATGATACTTCATTCTTGTAGAAAAATAAACTAATAAAAAGATAACAAAAGAAACGGGGTCAAGCTCACGCTCAGCTAAGTCTTTTTAAACTAACGAAAAAGATAAAAAAAGGTAATAAAATGATACTTAATTCTTATATAAGTCTTTTTTTTAATTAGTATTAGTATTATTATTATTATTATTATTATATATATATATAATATTTTAATTATATTTATCTTATTCGGGTTCGAGCTTTTTTCGGGCTGAGCGGGGTCAAGCTCACGCTCAGCTCACATAAAAAGCGAGCTTGAATATTAAGCTCGCGCTCAACTCACGCTCACATAACCTCAGCTCACGCTCACACTTTTTCGAGCTATGTGAGCCGAGTTCGGGCCGGCCCGAACCCGTTGACACCCCTAGTACAGATCCATCTTCATCTTCAAACGGTTAGTCAAAGTCTTCGAGGAATAATTATTCTCCAGAGTCTCCCACAACTTCTTTGGTGACGTCTCTCTCAACACTGTCATCTTGATTTGTGGAGCCAAAGCCAATCGAATTGTACTAACCGCCCTCTTCTTAATTGTAGCCCACTCGGAATCTTTCATACCTTCCCGGCTTTTCATCATCCGGAGCGGAATCAAGACCTTGCTGCACTAAATAGTCTTGAATCGTGCATTGCCATAAGGTAAAATCAATCTTTCCATCAAAGAGTGGAGATGGAACATCGCTCTTCATCGCAGCAACGGTGTTTAAAGACTCCATAATTTAAACACTCTAACTTTAATTAAAATAACACCAAATCTTAATTAAAGCAAAGACCTGAAACTTACCGCAAACTAAATCCCGCAACTTCTCTCGTCTCCTCCCAAGCCCTCGAACTCGGCTTTCGATACCCGATTGTTGGGCAGCTGAACACTCCAAACAACAAATTATAATGGAAATGAAAAGAAAGCAGAAAAAAAACACAAGAATTTTAACGTGGTTCGGTCTCAACGCAGACCTACATCCACGACCCCGGAGGGTACAAACTTTCACTATGTAATTTTTGAACGGAATAAAAATTACAAACCCTCTTCTAAAACTCCAAGTCTAAACACTCACAAGACTCAAGGAGTTGGTACAAATAAACTCAACACTAGGTGGGTCTATTTATAAGGCCTCTTGCCTTTACACTTTTCTTTTCTAACCAATGTGGGATTAGAGAAACATTACCTAACAATTCTGACATTGAGTAACACTTTTTGCCAAACACAAGAAAGGAATCATCCTTCCATTCCTTCCAAACAATGGAATGGAAGGATGATTCCTTTCTCATTTTGGGTGGAAAGGGATTCAATTCCTTTCCATTCCAGCGTACCAAACGCGATGTTAAAGTATGGATGTTTCAATATTTGACCCAACTAATCATCTAAGAGCTATTGTGATATTTCAAATCCGAAATCTTATCATAGACAACTTTTGAAGGATCGCATGTGTGAACAACTAAATTAGAATCACTCAACTAACATTGAGATTATTAAAGCATCTTCATTATTTTTAATTTTTAATTGTTAGATGGAAGTTTTTTAAAAAATTGCCGAACATTTTGCAAATCTTGTAATATATCTTGTAATACATTCTTTTTCGACTTTGATTTGCGACACCATCTTGCAAAAATTATGAGAGTTAAATTTGTTCTTTGGATAAGAGTTATACTCTTTGAGCACGTATTGAGTCGAGTCCGAATTAATTTTATTTAAAATGAGAATTCCTGGTGCTTAATAAGAAAAGGAAAAATTTGATGCACTGTTTGTAAATGGTTTTGCATTATAATAATATTGATGAGTTTGAGCGCATTTGACAGAGAGGTCACACCTATCTGACTTTACTAAAAGATTAATATCAATTATAGTAAATTATAAGACGGAATAAATGTTATTATTTATTCATCAAAAAAAAATAAATGTTATTATTTTGAAATATTTTTACTATAAATGTTTATTTTTATGAAACAAAGATATTAAAATTTTAAAAAATAGTTTAGCATAGACTAAGAGAGTGAAATAATTTAGTTTATTGTCATACAACACAGGGACGAAGGTAGGACTTTTAGGTTGGACACGAAAAACTGCAAAAGTATAAGAACTACCTATAAAAACAGAAAAAAAATGTTTGGGGCGAATTTGATCAAATTTTTCGAACTACATATAAAATTTACTATATCTAGTAGGATTTTTTAAAAATCTCGGGGTCTTTGCCCATGATACAACACCTCCCCTTTTGCTCCATAATAAGGATAATTTTAGAATATAAACATCCTTAAAAGTTGAAAAAGGCTTTTATATAATCAAATTTTTTTTTGCCAAGTTAAATGTAAATATTTTTTTCAGATTGTTCTATATACATTAATTTTATAAATCTTTAGTTGCTTATTCTTTATATGACTTCTTCAATATTTTTCTAAAACCCTTTTATATATCATTGATCCCCCAAAGCCAATGTTCTCCATCTATGTACATATGGAATTTGTATATCAAATTTATACACCAATTTCATAACCGAAAAGGAATTTGGTATGGGTAAGGCTTTAAAATTTCTGGGATCTATATATTAATCAATGTGGAAACAAGAACAAAAATAAATAAATTCTGCACATGAATTTGATTATCATGGGAAAAAATATTTTATTCTCAATTGCTATCCCCATGCCTGTTCCAATCAACTAAAATTCACCATATAAATATTTCCTCTAGTTCCACTTCTTTAACCGTCATTATTTCACGTTGCTAATTCGAATAATAACGGCTAAATAAGTAAAATTTAAAGAAATATTCATGTGACAATTACTAAATGATTGAGACAAGTATTAAAACATCAGTTGATGGCATACAAATTTTCCCATTATCATCAAACAAGGTCAAAAAAACAAATAAATAAGATCACAAGAACCAAATTCTCAAATAAAAATTAGAAATCAATTCAAACTCCATGATCATGAATTACAAATTATAAAGGAAGGGAACATATATATATATATATATATATATATAGGTGCAAATTAAAGACAAACAAGGCCAAATTATTATTAATTTTGATAAAATAATAAATATCTTCTCATCATTTCTTGGAAAAACTTGTGTTGCATTTGAGTTTGATCCATTGGACACTTGTAGATGCTCCTTCCTTCACCTTCTTCATTCCAGCCGAAGTTGCATCCTTTGTTCTCTCAAAATTCTCGCTTACTCTCCTTGAGAGTTTCGGATCGCCGAGCCGTTTCGGCTCCTTAGGCGGCTTTGTTTCGCTTGAGGAGGAACCCCATGGGTTTTCATTCCATTTCGACATTGAATGTCTACTTTTTTCACACCCTCAAGAAAAGATTGATGATTTGATATTAATTAAACAATTTTTTTGAGAAAGAGAAGGGAAAGAGAGAAGAGAGAAATAAGAATGAATGTTAGGCCTCGATTTAGCTTTTGGACTTGTTGGTTATGTATGGAAGGGCCTATATATATATATATAGGAGGAACAGAAAATTCACGGACAACTCTTCTTATGTTTCGATGTGAGGTTGTTTAAGAGGGAATTCTAATTGGAAGGGTTTAAATAGAATAATTTTTCGTACCTAAAATTAAATTAGAGAATTTTATATTGATAAATGTATACAATGGAGTAACCGAAGAGGAGAGGAACCATAACATGTGAGTATCCATATGACTCCTATTCTAGTAAACAATTGGCAGGATAGGTGAATGTGAGTGCCCATATGACCCATTTTCCAGTCAGCAATTACCGAAATATGGTGGGTTCCCATATGACTCCCCTTCTAGTTATTAATTGGTGAAATATGTGGAGGAGAGCGCACATATGACTCATTAACCAGTCAGCAATTACCTGAATATGGTGAGTGCCCATATGACTCCCCTTCTAGTCATTAATTGGTGTATGTGGAGGGGAACGCACATATGACTCATTTTCCAGTCAGCAATTACTTGAACATGGTGGGTGCCCATATAACTCCACTTCTAGTAATTAATTGGCAGGATATGGTGGGTTAGTAGGATTCACTTATATTGTGACTCCTCTACCGTCCATGTGCTTCGTTGTGTTTCGAACTCAGTGTGAGATACCCTGATTTAATAAGAGGGGTTTTCTAACAGATGCTCCTATAGCACACACGTTACTTTAGATAAGCTAAAATATATATATATATATATATATATATATATATATATATATATATATATATATATATATATATATATATATATATATATATATATATGCTAATTTAAGTAAATAAAAGATCTAAAATTCTATCAGAAATGAAAGAACCTAGATAGGTATGAAATTTAAATTACTATATAGTAACTTAATCCATATTAATATATATCAAGGCACGCAATAAAAAATTCTTTAATAATAGTTTTTTATTTTTAAAAAAAGTTCGTGCTTGCATAAACTTTTTAGGTAGTACGAGTTTTTCTTTTCTAATTTGTGGTCTGTTTTGTGGCAAGAAGTTATGACTTTATTTTTAAATTTATTTTTTCCCAAATAGTAGTTAGGAAGTTGATGTTCTAGAAGTTAAAAAGTCATGCGTTACACAAGAAAGAGAGAATAGCAATTGTTATATATTTGCTCAAATTAATTGCGAAGGATATGAAAATCTTACTCATATCTTGATAAGTTAGTATATATATGGACGAATTTCAATTGCTCACGTTTTGAATGGACTAATATTTCAAAGACGTTTTCTTATTCTTACGTACGGAATAATTTTTGTCCGTTAAATATAAAATTTAAATTGTTGATATTATTTTTTTTTTGAAGAGAACACATATTATTCTCTCAAAATAATAAACACCTGTTTTTAAAGGGATGGAACACATGTTCAGTATTATAAGTGTTCTCAAGAAAATTATATGTGTCAGCTCAAAAAATAATTTCAGCCGTTAAATTTTAAATTTGACAATAAATTTTTTAATCACGAGCACTTTAAGGCGTTACACTTTATATCTTGACTGATGAATGGCCAGTCCGGCTCCTATGCGGAACAGGGATTGTTCCGCACGTGCGGAATAATCCCAGCCGTCGGATGAGATTTTGAACGGCCCAAATCTGGAGAGATAAAAGTTGTGCTGGACTTAAAATATTAAAAATAAATTCTCTCTAGATCTGAACCGTTAAAAAATCTCATCCGACGACTGGTATCTTGTTCCGCACGTATGAAACAAAAAGCTGTCCCGCATAGGAGCTGGGAGCATGAATGTCAACCAAGTACTACTTGGTTACTGTAATCCTGAATTTAAATTATCAATTTATATTTATATTATAAAGCACATTTTTATTTTCACTCTACACGTGCGTGGCAACCTCTTAATGTTTCTTCATTTTGTATATTTTAATTTTTCTTCATTTGATTTTTTTTGTTTTTTTTCTTTATCCGGTAGTTATTATTCAAGATTTGAATTTTTTTCCTTATTTTTTATTTTTCCTTTTCTTGATGGAAATTCAAAGCTTTGATTGATTTTTTTTTTTTGAAGTCCGATCGGGCGGTTGCTCCATATAGGGGAGAGAGAACTGCCTCAGATCGAGGGGAGATAGTCCTAAAAAGTAGAGCTGTCAAAATGGGCATATGCCCGCGGGTATGCCCGCCCCGTGAGCTTAATGGGCGGGTATGGGGCTATGAATTCCATGCCTATTTAAATGCGGGTATTAATGGGCATACCCGTTCGGGTAACGGGAAATGCGGGTATGGGCGGGTTGCAACCGGGCATGCCCGCTTTGTTTTTGTTTTTTTTTAATTTTGGATATGTATTAATTTTCATAGTTGAGACTTGAGAGCCAAAAGAAGAAAAAAAACCCTAAAAGCCCAAGATAAAAGTTGAGCCGTGCTATATATCTTGGGCAAAGCTCCTTGAAGCCGTTATATACTTCTATTACCCAAATATTAACGGTTTCATCTCTTAAGGTAACTGAATTATGTTTTAACTTATGATTTATCATTTAACTTTTATAAGGTTCTAACTTCTAACTTCTCAAGTTGTGTGTGTGTTTTATAGGTGGAGATGATGAGGAGGAATCAACACTATCTAAGGTGGATTCAAATAATACTTCTAGTGTTTAAGATCTAGATCAATAAATAGAGGATATTAAAAAAAACGTATCTATTTTTTGTTGCTTTGACTTCAGCAATATGTTTGTTAATTTTGGATAGTTCTTGAATTATTTTTGAAATTATGGACTTTGATTATTTTTTTATAACTATTTTGGATATTGTGGACTTTTATTTGAATGTTCTTGAACTATTTTGGATATTTATTTACCCTCTACAGGAATATAAACTACAAGTGAATGAGAAATAATTACATTTTGTTGAATTTTTCGGATTTAATCTATTTTTTAAAAAAATAAAATTAATAATAAGGGTCGCAGGCATGCCCATTTTCCCACGGGCATTCGGCGGGCGGGTACGGGCATCACTTTTGATGGCCCGTGAAAAAAGCGGGCATGCTCGCTCATCCCCATTTAAGACATTCCCATGACGGGGCGGGGCGGGTATACCCGTTTTGACAGTACTACTAAAAAGGAATGAAGATTAAAATTTGCCGCACACAGACAGAAGGTATCGAACCAACGACCTCAAAATTGTGGGAAGACGCTTGCCCATGGATTAGGACACCTTTGATAGCTTTGATTGATTCTAATTTGTTATTATCTTTCCTTAAATAATAAAATATAACTATTTCTCTATAATTTATCCTCCAACATGTTTCTTTTTTTCTTCTTTTTTCGTCTTGAGTATCTTTTACTTTTTCTATTTAAAAATCATAAATTGAATAGTTTTGTTTAAAAATTCACTAGGATTTTTTCTATCTATCTATATTTATACTACATAACGATATTTCAAAAAGAAAACGAATTGGTACATACTGATAACATTAAAAAAATATTGAAGCTCTACTTAAATTGGTTATCATTTTGAATTAATTTTTTAATTTTTACATATATGATATACACACGGAAATTGACCTCTAAGAATATGGATAACAACAAAAGACCTTCTAATACATCTCCCTAATAATATCTTTAGATTCTTATCTTTCTCTCCTTCCCAACTTAAACTTATCATCTAAGGTGTCCTAGGCTCCTAGCCCAGTGGGGCAGACACTTGCCCACGATTGTGAAGTCGCTGGTTCGATATCTTCCTCCTACGTGAGGCAAGCTTTAAAATCTCCCTTTCTAGAGTTACCATCCTCCTCTTATGAGGCATATCTCTCCTCTACATAGGACTACCGCCCAGTCGGATTTCAAAAAAAAAAAACTTAAACTTATCTCCATCTTTTTTTCCTTAAAAAAGAGAAAGAAATAACGAATAAGTACAATAAAGCCAATCATATATTTTAATCTGACTACCAACACTTAAAACATGATAAACCAAGGTTTCTAACAAAAGATTATAATGTACTGGTACTATTTATTTACATCAATAAACCCATCAAAATAAAGAACTCTTCAAAAAAAAAAATATTGTCTTTCATTCCATAATGTAATATTAGTCGTTTAGAATATATAGCGAAAATTAATTAAAAAAATAGAAAGTAAGATATTTTTTAATAAAAATATCAATATTACGTTCTTAAATAAGAGATAGTTATATACAAATTAAGAAAGTAATATTAATATTTTGATTAATAAAATATTATATTTTTACTTCTTTAATTTTCGCTATATTTATTAATAGACTTATATTATGAAATGAGTATATAACAATAATAAGAGCCGTAAATCTAAAATAAGAACAAGAGATCCCGGCGAAGCGGCAGCGGCGACGGCGACGGCGGATCTACTTCTGATTTTTCCGATTACACTTATCTTTAATCCAGTGAAACCCAACGGAAGCACCATCTTTGACTTTCTTCACACCAGTAGAAGCCACAGCTTTAGTTTTATCAAGTGAATCGCCGACCTTGTTTGAGAATTTCGAGGACGATTTATGGCCGTTCGTTTTGTGATTATTATCATGATTAAGGGGTTCTGGATCCCATTGATCAGCCCATGAATTCTCGTATGAACTCTTGGCCGACATTTTTGAATACTTCGATTGAATTTTGGAAAATTTACAGAAGAGACGGAGAAGAAGAGATTTATCAGAAGTTATTGATTTGTTCAATGAAGAATGGAAGCTGTTGGCGCTTTATATACTACTGGGGAAGTTTCTTGTGCGAGTTCTTTGTTATTCCTTCGATGGCGTGTGCGCTTTTGTGAGAAAACGTGTAGAACCGGTTCGGAATATAGTGTTTATTTAACCCACAAAATTTAGTAAATATTAATATTTTTGCTCGTTAAATGAGAAATTTGACAGTCCATATTTTTTTAACGAACATGTTTTATAATTTTCTAACACTTGTTGTTAAAACATTTGTTACATTCTTTATGACAAGTGTTAATCAGTCGACAATACATATTACACCAGATATAACATTTACCTAAAAAAGTAATAATTATCTAAAATATGTAATATTTATCGAAAAAATACCCTTGGATGAGAGCTAGTGGAAGTCCAATATTAGGACAAGTTAGTTTGCTTGCCACACAAGGGAAAACTTTTTTCTTAAAATGGTATGTTAAGATTTTTAGTTTGACTGATTCAATTGGGATATAGAGAACATTGCAATCCATCTAACATAAATTCGTGTAAATACATTAGTATAATTGTTTCTTTCAAATATTAAATATTGGACATTATGTACATAGCAGATAACTTTCCCTATTGAGTACTTTCATTTTAATATGGATCACGTATGTTTTTCATACATAGATATTTTGATTCAAAATTTATCATTAAAATTTTTTTTTAAAATAATATCACTCATCATTCTGTGAAGACGTGAAGTATTCTGCATTTATCGAATTGGTGAAACATGCGCAACTAATGTTCATCCCACGTAATAATTGTTTATTCTATTTCTGTTACAAGACCAATATTCACTTAAAGGAAATAACAAAAAGAAAGAAAAAAGAAAAATTATCCAACTTAAGAAAGTTTGTCCAATTGAAAAGCAATTATCATGCTAAAATCGTGACTCAGATCCATGAAAAAGATCACTTGGAGCAGAATCTTATTGTAAACATTATTTTACTCCTATGTTTTTTTTTTTTTTTTTTACAATAGTCTTAACTAGAAAGTTAAATTTTCTATTCATTTTACATAAATAAATAAAAATTCAATTTGAAAACGGATAACGTATAAATCAACACTCGTCTCAAAACATCAATAATGGTTATTATTTTTCATCCAAAATTGCAGGGATGAAGTTAGAAGTTTTTTTGGATGAATAATTTTTTAACAGTCATTTATATCCAAAGAGTTGACATCAGAGTTTGGTACAACCCATATGAAACTTGTACCTTAATCCGAGTCTAATCTATTACAAAGAAGCCCAATTGACAAGGGAATAAATATTAGGGGAATATACCTTACAAATCTATTATATTTAGCTGAACTGGATGAAGTTAGAAGTTTACTTTGAAAGCAAGAAGGGTTTTTTGCTTAATTCTCAAGGGATGAGAAGCAAATTTTACTAATAACTTATTTGAATGAATTTTATAATATTCTTAAGAAAAAAATTAAAATTCTTCAATAGAATTAATTCTTAGATTCGGACAAGAAAGAACACGAAAACTAATTGCCAATACCGAACTTGAATAAGTAAGGGATGACGAGGGATACACGTGGATATTCCACTCGTCCTATTCTGGAAGTCGGCTTGGTGTTTGATTCTTTTGCCGGTAAAAAAAAAAAAAAAAAACGATTTTAATTTATTTTGACCAGTTCTGGAAGTTTCTTGTCCCTCAAGTTCAAAGTGATATTTACCCATTATCTCCTCTTATTTTTTATTGCAGGGAGTTACTTAGGAGGATACCAGTGAGTAGCCTGACTCATATATACAGGGAGGCCAACTCGTGTGCAGACAGATTGGCTAAAGTTGGAGGAACTCTTTTGTCTACTGATTTAGTTTTATTTCACTCCATTCCCCATTTTGTTAGCTAATTAGTGGCAGGGAATGCATATGGAGCTTGTATTCCGAGGATGATCTGTAATTTTGTGGAACCTCCTTATGCTACTGTGACGATTTAAGTTATGTTATAATATCTTATTTTACCAAAATAAAAAAAATAAAAAACCAACTTTTTAATTCCATTTTTTTGCCCAAAATTATAGGTACATGTCTGACACGTGTCTAATTTGATCGGAAATAATTACAAAATATTGTGACGATTTATTTTCAAACACATATAAATACTAGAGTGTTATAATTCGCCAAAAAAATAATTACAAAAATAGTGTTATATACTAGAGTGTTATATATATATATATATATATATATATATATATATATATATATATATATATATATATATAAATCATTGTAATCTTTTTGGATTTGGGTCTCTCGGGCTCAATACTCAGTATATCGACGCATAGTATTTCTTTTTCAAGTAAATCAGAATCAACTCTGACGATTTGTCTTATTACCTAATCATCTCTACTCCTTTCCACGCCAATTTTTTTCCTCTTTCAACTTGGGTACTACTAGTCAAATAACATTATTTTCTTCTCCTTATTCATGCTTTAGAATTTTTTTAGAACATAAATTATGATTCAATTGTGATAATTTATTTATTTTTTGTTATATTTACATGAAAATTAATTTTATCTGAATAAAGTCTTATTTTAAAGCTCAACATAATACCCCAAAACTATTGAAACAGCCTTCAATAATTAAGCTAATGAAAATCTCTATTTGATTAAGAAAATACATAACTTAGGATATTATTTTGCAATAATACTATACACAAAACAACAACATGAGATATATCGACTACTCATGTCCTCTAACAAATCAAAATAAATACAAAGAATATTACAAAAATGAAAAGAATAATAATTTAATAAAGAATCATGAACTAACAACTGATCAAAGGCTACCTTAATTATGTGAAATTACAGCAAGAACAATATTCCCATATTAACCTTGCATTTCGCTAATAAGACTAGTGTTTTTGGGTGGTCTTTTGGTACTTATCTTTGATCCAATGGAAGCCAGAACGAGCCCCATCTTTAACTTTCTTCGCACCACTGGTAGCCACGCTTTTGGTTTTCTCAGATAACTTTGAAGTCGTGCTCTTCTTCTGATCATTACCATAATAAGCGGGCTCTGGATCCCATTGATCTGCCCATGAAGTCTCGTTAGATTTAAAAACGGCGTGCTTTTCCATCTTATAATTATTTTGTTTAACAAAAAACTCGAGAATTAATCGATATGAAAGAGAGAGGAATGAAGAGGGTTTTATGCAAAATGATTTTTGAAGGTTTGAATGAGAAAGGTATTCTGATTGATTGGCTTTTATAAAGATCAATTTTTGGAAGGTTCGGATTATAATATTATTGTGATGGTTAGCGTACTACTATTTGTCAAAACGTGTTGGCTGTTCTTACAACTTTGAAGATTAAATTTGGTAACCTTCTTTTTTTTTAGGGGGTTTAGAGTGGAAAAATCGTTTGTCTCCAATTGATTTCTCGTGTCAGTCTCAATTACTCATAATTTATTATGTAGATATTTTTTTATTTTTAATTATTTGCCGTCATTATTCAAAAGGTAAGAGAGAGTAGAAATTCGTTAATGTAAATAGTGACGACTGAAGAATTAGAATTGAAATGATGTCTACGTAACGAATTGTAAATAATTGCGACAGATATGAAAATATTAGTTGGATAAATATATTTTTTTTGTCAATTTAACTTAAATGTGAGAATATATTAAATGAATATTTGAGATACCCACGTGTGCAACAAATAGTTAGTAGAATATAAATATAATTTCCTGAATTTTTTTTGTGGAAGTCTCTTCTGGAAATTGCATACTGGTCAAATTTGGTTCCCAAATGTTCTTTCCAAGCAGGTGTCCAGTTTCTTCACATATTCGGAACCGTTAGAAATTTTCTGGTTTACTGAAAAAATTCCTTCTATTGTTTTTTATAATTATATCAAAACATAATAAATTAAAAAAACAGTGCAGGAAAATAAATTGAATCAGTATACTGCTACTGATTATTTTAATATCAGAAAAATAAACAAAGCAGTAAACAATAGTAAGAAAATATTTATGATTTATAATTTTACAGAAAACAATAAAACAGTAAAAAAAAACCCAAATTGACAACCTTAACCGGTTTGGATTAAATGATGGACGAGACAGCAGTATAATCACTTTCCCTTAAATTCAATATGTTATGACTTTATCAACTTCAGGCCCTCTAGAATACTGAACTCCCAAGGTAAAACGCCCAATTCACTGTTAACTGGAAGCAACAGTAACAACACCTTTGAATCGTTTGGAATAGTAGAACTCTCAGATAGGATGATTTGGAAAAATATGCAAAAACGCAGGAAGACAGAAATGCAAGGGATCCCAATTGACAAGGGAATAGATACTAGGGGAATATAGCCTACAAATCTATTACATTTAGCCCAACTGGATGAAGTTAGAAGTTTACTTTGAAAGAAAGAAGGATTTTTTGCTTAATTCTCAAGGGATGAGAAGCAAATTTTACTAATAACTTTTTTTTTTCAAAAGGAAATTTTACTAATAACTTATTTTAATGAATTTTATAATATTCTTCAATAGAATTAATTCTTAGATTCGGACAAGAAGAACACGAAAACTAACTGCCAATACCGAACTTGAATAAGTAATGGATGACGAGAGATACACGTGGATATTCCACTCGTCCTATTCTGGAAGTCGGCTTGGTGTTTGATTCCTTTGCCGGTAAAAAAAAAAAATCGATTTTAATTTATTTTGACCAGTTCTGGAAGTTTCTTGTCCCTCAAACCAACTTTTTAGTTCCATTTTTTTTGCCCAAAATTATAGAAAAATTCTGATATAGACCTGCCCTACAAATGGGGACATAGACCACTTGGTCCACAATCAACCACATCCCCTATTTTGATTTAAAAACAATAAAAATGCCTCAAACAATGCACCAAAAGGGGGAATATTTTTATTATTTTAATCAAAACTGTGATGTGGCTGAATGTGAACCAAGTGGTCCATGTCCACTTGGTAGGCCTGGTCCATGACAGAATTGATCAAAATTATAGGTACATGTCTGACATTTGTCTAATTTGATAGGAAATAATTACAAAATATTGTGACGATTTATTTTCAAATACACATAAATACTAGTGTTACAATTTGCCAAAAAAAATTAAGAGTTATTTGCTCATATATATCATTTTTTTTAAAAAAAAATCATTGTAATCTTTTTGAATTTGGGTTTTTCGGGCTCAATAGTCAGTATACCGATGTATAGTATTTCTTTTTCATGTAAATCAGAATAAACTCTGACGATTTGTCTTATTTACCTAATCATCTCTACTCCTTTCCACGCCAATTTTTTTCCTCCTCTTTCAACTTGAGTACTATTAGTCAAATAACGTTATTTTCTTCTTCTTATTCATGCTTTAGAATTTTTTTAGAACATAAATTATGATTTAATTGTGATAATTTATTTTTTTTGTTATATTTACATGAAAATTAATTTTATCCGAATAAAGTCTTATTTTAAAGTTCAGGATAAGACCCCAAAACTATTGAAACGGCCTTCAATAATTAAGCTAATGGAAATCTCTATATGATTAAGAAAATACATAACTTAGGATATTATTTTGCAATAATACTATACACAAAAACAACAACATGAGATATATCGACTACTCATGTCCTCTAAAAAATCAAAATAAATACAAAGAATATTACAAAATTGAAAAGAATAATAGTTTAATAAAGAATCATGAACTAACAACTGGTCAAAGGCTACCATAATTATGTGAAATTACAGCAAAAACAATATTCCCATAATTATGGTCAAATTTGGTTCCCAAATGTTCTTTCCAAGCAGGTGTCCAGTTTCTTCATATTCGGAACGTTTAGAAATTTTCTGGTTTACTGAAAAAATTCCTGTTACTGTTTTTTATAGTTTTACCAAAACATAATAAATTAAAAAAAATAATGCAGGAAAATAAATTGAAACAGTATACTGTTACTGATTATTTTTATATCAGAAAAATAAACAAATTGACAACCTTAACCGGTTTATGATTTATAATTTTAAATAAACAATAGTAAGAAAATATTTATGATTTATAATTTTACAGAAAACAATAAAACAGTAAAAAAAATCCAAATTGACAACCTTAACCGGTTTGGATTAAATCCTGGACGAGATAGCAGTATAACCACTTCCCCTTAAGTTCAATATGTTATGGCTTTATCAGCTTCAGGCTCTCTAGAACACTGAACTTCCAAGGTAAAACGGTCAACTCACTGTTAACTGGAAGCGGTAGTAACAGCACATTTGAATCGTTTGGAACAGTAGAACTCTCAGACAGGATGATTTGGAAAAATATGCAAAAACGCAGGAAGACAGAAATGCAAGGGAAAGAGAGAATTTTCGAGTGTCTTCTAGCAGTGCAAATGCTGCCTTTTATAAGCTCACAAATTCAAAATGTAACAGCAATGACATTACTCAGCCATTAACTATTGACAGTTACAGTCTGTGGCTTTATGTGAGGCTTTAATCCCGACTGTTACAGTCAAAGATTTAAAAATTTGAATACCAAAATTCAAACCAGTACAAAAAACGTGGCTAATCAGGCCTGCGAGTTTTTGGTCCGGCGTTCGTGTACGCAGGTCGCGCTTGCACACAAGTTCAAGCTGCTCAGGCGCGAACAAGGTTCTCACATGGGGCATAATATTAGAAATACAATCTAAACCATGTGAACCACTTTCTCTATAAAGTGTTTTTCACTTCCATGAGCTTCCCATGTGTAGGGGTGTCAATCGAGCTATGTGACCTGAGCTTGGCATAGCTCACGCCCAGCTCACATAAAAATTGAAAAGCTCAGCTCACGCTCAGCCCGGAAAAGCTCATAAACCTTGAGCTCACGCTCAGCTCACATTTTAACACGAACTTGAGCTTAGCTCACGAGCTTCCCGAGCTCATTTATATTAGCTAAAAAAACGAAAATCCTATCTCAAAAATAGTATAATACAATGAGCCTTAAAACTAAATTTGGACAAGAATACAAATATACATAATACAATCAATGATACTTAATTCTTGTAGCAAAATAAAATAATAAAAAGATAACAAAAGAAACGGGGTCAAACTCACGCTCAGCTAAGTCTTTTTAAACTAACGAAAAAGATAAAAAGATAATAAAATGATACTTAATTCTTATATAAGTCTTTTTTTTAATTAGTATTATTATTATTATGTTTATTATATATAATATTTTAATTATATTTATCTTATTCGGGTTCGAGCTTTTTTCGGGCTGAGCGGGGTCAAGCTCACGCTCAGCTCACATAAAAAGCGAGCTTGAATATTAAGCTCGCGCTCACACTTTTTCAAGTTATGTGCCCGAACCCGTTGACACCCCTACCCATGTGGGATGTGTGTTTAAAACCCATTTACCACATTTCATCCGCCCCACTTTATACCAATTTATCATTCACACCATTAATTTATTTTCTCACGTGTTATATATCATCACGAAGTTCAACCAACTTCGTGATAATCTCAATAACATTCAAAACCGAGCGGTGTAACATATCATAATATTGGCTAAAAAATGTCCTCACGACACTTAATTACACTTTAATTATTTGAGAAAACCGATTTCTCCAACAGAAACTACGTTCTATGTTTCATTTTCTGTCTCATTATTATTAAATTGTCATGTGATAATTTTTATCTTTAAATATCTAAAGAAAAAAGATGAAATCTGAAGAGTGGAAAGTGATCCACGTAATTTTTATGAATTAGACTAAGGATGAAAATAGGTATGAAACAAATAATTCTAAACAGAACAAATATTAATGTGTTCAGAATCTTCAGATGGTGAATCCCTTTGTAAGATAACAACAATCCAACGTGTTTTTATTTTCCAAAAAAAAAAAATACTCACTTTATTTAAAATTGAATATCCACATTTAACTTTTCATATAAGTAAGGAGCGTAATTTGACTACTAGTAAGTTATCATAAGAATATCCTTATTCATTGAGATTAATGGTAGAACCTTAAGTTATTTGAGCTTGCATCTATATTTTAAATATAAGAGGTTATTTAAGAGAGAAAATATATTCATTTTGAGACAGATTAAAATAAAAATATAATATTCAATTTGGGATGGAAGAAGTATTGTTTTTTAACCCATTAATAAAAAATTGTCATGCATTAATTTTTTCCTGAAAATTCTGCTATTTTTTTAAGTTATCATTTAATTAAAAAAATAACACTAATAATTTGTATTAATGAAACATAGAACCAGGGACGAAGTCAGAAATTTGGTGTTGGGGGGGCGAAACTGCAACAGTGTGTAGAACTATAGAGCTCAAGTGAAAAAAACGGCAAAAAAAATATTGGGGGTAATAAAAAAGGCAAAAAAAATTCTTGGGGGCGAAACTGATAAAAAATTTCAAAATTTTCCAAAATACACATAAAATTTCGATAAATAGTAATATTTTTAAAAAATTTGGGGGCACCGGCCCCCTCCCACCCCTGTCTTCGCCCATGCATGGAACGGGAGATAGAATTAGGATAGACGATTCTTATGGATTGTTAACATAGAAAAATCTCAAGTTTGATGGTTGCAAGAATATGAAGGGGTAGAATCAAGACTTGTCCAACCACGTCTTGGTTTTTTCATTTCTTTTTTGGTAATTAGAATATTGATTTGCTGATTAATGCAAGGGTTTTGAAAACATTTCTAGAAGTGTTATTTCTTCATTGTTCGAGAAGTATTTGACTTTGAATAATAAGACTTTTTAAACATTGCTAATAAGAATTTCTGTGGTGACTTTTGAAATAAAATGGATAAATGATAGAAAAACTGTGACTGGAAATTATTTTTTTAGCTGCCACTCAGATCGTTCATGTCTCTCTTATATTTCTTCTTGCCAAGATTGATTTGGAATTCAATAATTTCTTGCTTCCATTGTAAAACCCGTAATTTTTGCTTACGTGATATTTGACGTGCAAATTAATTTATCAATAGTAACTGTGTAGACGTAATTTATTTCGTGTGTTTATGTGTCTAATTAATTTTTTTTCAACATGTTACGTATTTTATTTTCTATACGTTTTATCGAGGGACATTTCGCACATGTATCGTAGTCGAGTTATTTATTTATAGTCACATAATAATAATGATAGGAATTCATGGGATCAGGGAGTTACAAAAAAAAATAGAAATTAAATAAAGAATTAAAAGTAAAAGAAATTTAAGGGGACAGGGGTTTCGGATTACTGGATAAAAAAAAAAAAAAAAAAGGGGAACAAAAGAATATAAGTTACAACAAATCGTGGGATTTAGAGTTTCTCGGGAAACATGCCAGAAAGCAAAGAAAATAGGGAAATGCTCCAAAGCCGTGAGCAAACAGGGAAGAAAAAGGAGGTGATTTTGAAAGCTTGATTTTTCTAACAACTTTGAGAGTATTTTTGAGTGGGCAATCCTTGTCGGATTTCGACGAACCTTATATGTAAATTGATCACGACGAAGCAGGCTACGAGGGCGTGAAATCGGATTCACTTTTCGAATTCGGAGTTGGAAGATATCGCGCCGGGAATATGGCTGGTTTCTTGATTTTTGTTTTCTGCACAGTTTTGGCAGAATCGTCGTACAGGTAACACCCGAACTCCAATTGGAGTAATTGTTTTTGATTTACAAACTAGACTGATAGGGCTATAATCTGACCGGAGGGATCGATATTTTAACCGTTAGATTTTCCGTAATGTATGTCAGAAGTGGAGGGCAGAACCAGATGTTTGTGCGATTAAATACATTCTGCCCAGAATTTCGACAGGGTGATTGAGGGGGATATCGACCTCCGTTTTTGACCCACAACATATCAATTCGAAGATAATTGAAAGGGCTTCGAGTGAGCACAAACGGAACGCAATTCGGAGTTTCCAGCAGAAAGTTATCGCACCGCGAGTGAGGCTGCCAGCACTGTTTACGAAATTTCAGTGTTTATCGCATCCGCAACAGGTAGGGACCTCGCTTTCCATTATTAATTCTGTCCTGTAATACTGGTCACTGTTGAATTTATGTTCTGGCATGATTTACTGTTTTGGGATGTTCAATTGCATGAACTGCTTGATTACCGAATTCGTTGTTTAATTGAATTATGGCATTATTGGGTAAATTGAGAATGTCATATAATCTGTTTTCAATTGCTTTCATTAATTGCTAAATATACTCACATAAACTATTCTGTATTGTTTCGTATCTGTTCTTGTTAATTGCATTTGGGTCGTGTTTGGAGTCGTTTATTTTGTATAATTGTTTTTGTCCTAATTGGTTTGGTCGACCGAGTTGTCGCCCCCTATTGAGCTCGTATCTAGGATCGCTAGTTAGCGAGTTCGGGCTCCGCCTTCGTTCGCTCTCTCGTTCCCGTGACCCCAAGAGGTCTTCTCGCTCTGCTTTCGTCCCCGTGGCCCATACTTAATGGGGCTAATCATTAGGTACGGTGGTGGTTTTGTGGAGTCCCTGGTTGGGGATGATGAGACAATGTAAGGATTGAACCTTAAAATCTGTGTCCTGTAGTTTGGGGGAGAATCCGAACCTACGAGTTTACTAAAACCGTCCTAGTTTGGTTGATAACTGGGACCACTGCCGTTATTGCTGAGTAGTAGAGATTAGATATGTGAGCTCATTTGGTGGGAGTCGTGTCATAGTAGGTAGCTACGTTCTAAGTATCTAAGACGAGTATGTGATTGGGTGTACCGGATGGGCAACGCGTGGTGCTTGTCGTATACTCGGTTATGGAATCGTTTAGGTGCGAAGAAGGTGGTTATTTGCTTAATTGTTGCATTCTATGTGTTCGTTTTGGTTTTGATTATTATATGTTGTTGCTTGGAGTTTATTTGGTCTCATATGAGTTGGGGATGTTGGGTAATGTTTTGGTGCACTTTTGCACAAGTTTAAAATTCATTTTTTCCCAAAACCGCAGTTATGCAGTATCCACTGCTCGCTTCGCTCGAACCCTCTGCTCTGCACTGCATCGCACCTGCTTCGCATTGAGTTCTAAGTCTTGCGAGGCTTGGATTGAGTCGTTTGCATATACTTCCATAGGGGTGTTTTGGGAAACGGGCATCTGCATTATTTGTATATGTTTCTGTTTTCTCTGTGTCTGTTCTGTCATTATTATCTATATTACTGTTTTAGGTCCCTGCTGAGCACCGGAGCTCAGTCCGATATCCGGTTTTGTTTTTCAGGTTTTGTAGATGTTGATTATACATGTGATGATGGAGCTTGGGATGGGGATTAAGAAGAGTGATCCTAACTGGATAGTTCACATCTGTTATCGCTTTTATAGTTATTTACTTTGAAACTTGTAATTCCCTTTGAGATGTAATAACTTAAACATATTTCGTTTTTAGAATAACGCCTCGCCATCATGCTTTTATTACTATTTATGGATTTATCTAATGAACTCCTTAATTTAGTAATCTCTGACTGTGGCTTAGGTGCTTCATTAACTAATGGGGCACTGCCATGTCATCATTCCGGAAATGGGGTGTGACATCCATAATATAATCTCTTCTAGAAGTTAGGTGTCTCATTTTCTATTATATTATTAAGAACATGTCAATTGTCTGTTTTTTAAAATAATTTATGACATAAAAAAAATAGTGAAATTTTCAAAAGAAATTATATATTTAGCAAAATATAATCAGTAGAATAATATGGACAGAAGATATTTTTCGCTTCCAACGTAAGTGAATTTTTTAGTATTTATCAGTAAATGTATCTAACTCTTCACAATAATAATATTCTTTTATTTACTTTATCATAAAATTGAACTAAAACATGTTTTTAAGTTCCTGATATAAAGGTAGTATCACGATGATTCATTAATTTGCTAAAAGATTCTACCATAAATTTTTTTTGGTAGAAAAAAGTTTGGGTGGATTCGGCTCCGGTTACTACCACGGGTCAGGGCAGGCCTTAGGGATCATATATCGCTTACAAGGGTACTTACAGATCACCCACCAACACAACCCTTAAGCCGACAGCGGAAATTGAACACTTGACATTTATAAAGATGTGTCAAATCTTTATTAACTGAGCCAACTTGTGTTGGTAGATTCTACCATACTAAAAGCCTAAAACATCCACAAAGACTCGCGTGCCCAACTACACGCTAACAAATAGGTTCAAGTTGCACACAAATTTGGGGTGGTTCCGGTTTATTCATGGGCTTTTGTTCCTTGGAGGTGTTAAAGGCCAATCCGTCTCGGACGCGGAACGCTTTAAGTTTTACATGTGTATGATAAATTTTTAGCTGTTGAAAAAAGACTCTGGAGATTAAGATTAAAAATTCATAAAAAAATTTCTAACAACGGTTAGACAAACATGTCACCAACGCATAACAACACATATTAATTAAGAGTCCAACAAATATTATCCAGCGTTAAAGACATTCTTTGTTAACTAGTGTTGGGAAGAGATCAATTGATGTTTTCTCCAAAATAATATCGGTTGTATGATATTTTACATTGATCGAAAATTTACCTCGTATATATACTAAACAAAATGTGTTAATCGCTTGAATCGTGAATACACCTCCAAATAATCCAGATTTAGTTATTTATGTCACTTTAAGTTGTGAAATGCCACCAATATTATATTTATGAGTGTCAATGAGTTCAGGCCGGTCCAAATTCGATTCATACACCTCGAAAAATATGAGCCTGAGTTTAAGTGAGTTGAGTGTGAGCTCAACATTCAAACTCAAATTTTAGATGAGTCGAGTATGAATTTGACCCCGCTCAGCCAGATTAAAACTTGCAGCCGAATAAGAATAATAATATAATTATAAATATTACGTGTATATGTATATGTATTATATAATACTAGTTTTCTAATAAAAAAGAAGAAGACCTATAACAACCTGATGCAAAATCCATCGTTTCTTTTTGTCGTCGTTGTATGTAGATTCTTTAATATTTTGCCTTGTTATGTGTTTATCTTTGGTTATTTTTTTTATTAGTTTGTCTTGCTACAATAATTATGTATCATTGTACTCCCTCCATTCCCTATTAATTGTCGTTTAGGAGATATCTAGGTATCCAAATTAATTGTCGTTTAAGGTTCTTTTATTAGTTGTCAACAATTTATTTCAATTATACCCTCAACATTTTCCTTTCTTTTCTTTATGATGTATTAGTGAGAGAGAGGGAATGTGGGGTAATATTGGAAGTTTAGGTGAAAATAACAACTTCCTTAATTTTCTCAAATTGTCTAAAGAGTCTTATATTTAGGAATGGAGGGAGTATTATTTATATTTGTATTATTGTTAGAATTTAGTATCATGTCCCATTGTATTATACTATTTTCACTACAAGATTTCTTTGGATAATATAAATTTAGTTCATGAGGCTCGTATGCTCAGTTCGAACTAACATTTTTTTTTTTTTTTTGCTAAATAAAGAAATTTTTCATTAATCACAAAATAGCCGAGGCCATTACAATCAAAGGAAAATTAGAAATTACAAGAAAATAAAAGTTATACAATGCTCAGTTCTAACTAATATTAAAATGTGAGATGAGCGCGAACTTAAGATTTGTGAGCTTTTTTGGACGGGGATGGCTGAACTTTTCATTTTTTATGGAAAAATTCTGACATGGACCTCGTGGTAGAGAACTAGCCACACCATCGCAAAATTGTCTCTTTCATCATCTTGAAGTGATGTGGCCATTTCTTCAACACAATGTCCAATGAATCTGCTTCATATTAGAACCATTTTTTTATGTGAACTGAGTGTGAGATACGCTAAGTTCTTCTCGCATACATCGATTGAAACCTTAATTATATTTTTGTAAAAAGGTTAAAAACCTATAAAGAGTATTTTTTATATATATATTTTATAAATGAAGAACAATTGAGCTGAAAGAATTTCTCTAATTACATCCAACATACACACTCTTTGTTTATCTCGTTGTATATATTTCTATATATATATTTTTAACGGAAGTATATATTTGTGTATATATCAGTAAAAAATAATCAATTCAGTCTAATTTCACAAATAATCACAATAAATTCAAAAAAAAAAAGAAGAAAAAGAAAAATTTACAAAATAATTACAAGCAAAAATGATAATAAGCCAGCAACCCAAAATATCCTGTAAATATCAAATGGTCTCATCTTCCCTTCCGACCCACCAATATCTCTTTCGTTTCTCGGCGTCAATGGCGACAAAGTCCCATTGAAATTCGGGTTAGACCCGTATAACTCTTGGACCCCAAGAATATCATCAGCCGCCAATTCAACTCTCCTCGTCGCCGCCGTCAAACTCGGATACATAATCGCATCTTCAACAGAAGAATGACCCAAACCCAACAAATGCCCGATCTCATGAACCGCAACCGATTCCAAATCAACCGCCGTCATAAACGACGGCGCGTCGAAAAAGTTACCGTCCAGCACCCAATTCTCCGCGCCGTCTAAATGGAAAAACCCTGCCGGCGGCGAAAAGGCGTGAGCCAAAGTCCCCATGACTCCGTCAAAAGGTTCTCCGTCGTTGTGGTCCCCATTAAAGAACCCGATCTTGATGTCCGCTCTGGAATAAGAAGAGATCTCAGTAAAATTCAACGGCGTCACCTCCGACCACCTCTCGAAAGCGTGTGCGAACACGCTCCGAGTAGCTTCGTCCAGCTGATTCCCTGAAAAGAAAGCGTACGTCAACTCTGTTTTACTCTCCGGCCACCGTGGCCGGCCTGGAAAAAATGAGTAACGGGCCACCGTGTTGAGCTTGCCGGAGTTCATAGTAGTGGTCCCATTGATTATATCAGGATTTCCACATCTGGGCTTTATAATATTGGTCAAAGTAGGTCCATCTAACTCCCCTGTTTGATTGAGATTGAAATTTTTCTGGTAAGTCTTGACAGCAGATTCAAGATAATCATCGAAATCATCAGTGAAATTTGAGGAGGAAGATGAATTAATATATCCGAATCGTTGGAAATATTGCTTAATTTTTGCTAAGCCGTCTCTTTTTTCGCCGAATTGACAGCCACTGAAGTTAAGAAATGCATCCCAGGAAGTGTTTTTTGGGATTAAATTACGAGGAATTGAAGTAAAATTGGGAAAGAAATGAGCAGAAGATGGAGGTGGAAAATGTATTAGAAAAGATAGTGCGAAGATGATGAATAGTAGAGGGATTTTCATGTTTGAAGAAATTAAGAAGATTTTTGGAATGTATTGAGTTGAATCTTGAGATGGGTTTTATGGGGTTTTTCTGCAAGGGAGGATTGACTTTTGTGAAAATACTGAATCAAAAGTCGGAGTCGTGTAGAGAAAGAATAATACTATAAATTTGTTGAGTAAAAAAATTAATGAGTTTGAAGAATAAATTAATGAGTTTGAATGGTTCCATTGAGTCTTGAACATTAATTATACTTTTGTGTTTAAAAAATTTAAACAACTTGAATCATTCTGATCAAGTTATAATCGTGTAATCATTCGGATCAACTTTAAATATGAAATGTCACATCGAATTTCTAATGAAAATTAAAATCACTTATAAATTAATAGGTTAATACATTTTTTTGTCAATTGGTTTTGAGCATGGGTGGTTAAGATTTAATAGGGTGTTCGAGATATTCGATCTCACAGGGCCTCCAAAGATTATGTTAACAATTACAAGTGAATATTAATAGGTTTTTTTTGGGTATAAAGGATCAGCACACTCTATTGATAAACACTGCGAAGATTTCAAAAGAAAGATAACCGTACCCGTATCGTCTCCTACCAAAAATGATATGATTAAAATATATATATATATATATATATATATATATATATATATATATATATATATATATGATTAGGTAAAAACTTAAAGCGTAGAACTAATAAGTAAATTACATTTATTATTCTTTATATATGTTTTTTTTAACATTTTCTCCGATTATATTGAGACTCATTTGAAATTTTAACACAGACCTCAAAATGATTAAGCCAACTCTGTTTTTAAGATAATATAAACTTACGCGAGCTAAATTTTCACATGGGAAAGTCAAGGATGGAGTTGAACAACAATTGGTTCCAAGAAGAAAAAAAAGGTGTGCAGAAGCCAGAGTGGAGTTTGAAGACATACAAGTGGAAGTATATTAGAGGTTCTCATCACCAACACAAGTTGGTTATGATTTGATACGTCCTCACAAATGTCAAATGTTTAATTTTTATTGTCGACGTGAAGTCATGCTGGTGCGTGATCGATGAAATACCCTCATGTAAAGAACTTATGGTCCCATAGAAACTCGCTTCTAACCCATAGCTGCGTGATCGAAAGTCGAACCCTCCCGAACTTTTTTGTACCAAAAAAATATTAGAGGTTCTCATCGATCTCATAAGTGTAAGTTTGAGGGGGGGGGTGCGATGGAAATGTCTTTTTTAGGTCAAAGTAGAAATAAGGTTTGGAGCTTGGAAGGTCAATAATACAAAATTAAAAAAATATATCTTTGGAAGGTTTTTTGGTACACCAAGATCTTATATTGTATATACTGTAGAAATTACAATATCAAGATTTAGGGTGTACTTGGACAAGGACTTGATTTTGGTTTGGATTTGAGTTTGGGTTTGAATGTTACACGAGAAGACATAAAGAATTTAATTCTCGATAGAATTATATTAAGTCTAAAATGTGATAACGTAAAATACAAACAAAAAATAGTTTGATTACCCCTCATCGCCATGGAGAAGTTTTATTTTGGTAAGTGAGTAAGTTTAAAATTTACATTCGAACCAATGAATACAATACATGTAGGAAAGAGAATTGACTTTTTGACCTACGTGTATTGTATATTGTATTCATTAATTTGGATGTAACTTTTAAACTTATTCACGTACCAAAATAAAATTTCTCATCGCGATGTGCAACAACACACTTCCCGAAAAATCCAAGAAAGGTTTGTAGAAAAATTTAAAACTAAAACCGAACAAAACTGCACCATGCTTTACAAAATTGTATCAATTACTCGGTTTTTATTTTTAGTTATTTTAGTTGCGGTTAGAAAAAATTTCAAACATCAAATTTGATGTAGTTTGAATTTTTTTTAAAGAGTAAATTGCCCTGCACCGCAGATATACTACATAATAGTTAATTTAGGGGTGTATTCAATTGGGATGTTAAAAGATTATTTTGAGATAAATAAGTCTTATGGTATTCAATTAAGACTTTTAAGTAATCTAAATAAGTCATGTGGTATTCAATCAAGACTATTAGGATTTTTTAAAAGTGATTTTCAAATCCAGTGTTATTCAATCAGGACTTTTAACAAGTAACAACAAATCTTTTGGTATTCAAAAACTTTCAAATTTCGATGGATTTTTTTTTAATTAGGAATTTGTGGGATTTTTTAGTGAAAAGTATAAATACCAAACCCTTTAAAAAATACCACCCTAACCCATAAGACTTTTTAGTGGATTTTCATGATTTGTTTATTTGTTACCTTTTTCATTGACTCTTGTAACTTTGATTGTTTGCTTTTATTTTTATTGTTCCATTCCATTTGATATCGTTTATATTATTGCAAATGCAAGTAGTGGTGAGCACCGAATTCGAATTCGCTAATTCGGTCATTTGAATTCGGGGCAACTTTTTAGAACTTAAAAACGGACCCAATTTGGATTCGAATATAGAATTACCGAATTCGAATTGACCGAATTGGCGAATTTGGAATTCGTTTTTTGCCAAATTAACCGATTTCACAAGAAAACTCTAATTGAACATCAAGAAAAAACCAAAACCAAAACAAACAATAAATTCAGGAAAAAAAAATAATCGAAATAATAAATTAGTCATTGTTTAATTCAACCATATTTACACGGAAAATAGCAAAACCGCCAAAATAACAATTTTTAGGGTCTATTTACTTTATATATTAACTATACAATAAAATTAAAAAAAATGAATTCGAATTCGGTCAGGCCGAATTCAATTATAGTCAAACCGATTTCGTCCTATTTTTTACCAAATCGAATTGGGATATAACCGAATTCACACTGAATTATCGAATTTAAATTGTCGAATTGAATTTGAATTCGGTCGGTAATTCGGTAAAAATCAAATTTGCTCGTGAGTGCCCACAACTTTAACCAATTTACTTTTATTGGCTTTATGTTTATGACTTCATTCTATTATTTGAACCAAGTGTCCGCAACTTAGTAACTTTATACCTATTATAAAACCTTTGGAAGGATAAATTCCATCATTATTTGAAAAGTTTGGGTTGTAAAGGTGTTCCAGAAGAATTTGTGCATCATTGAACTAGACATTGTTCATTCTTCAACTAAAGTATTGCCCTGCACCGCAGATATACATAAAAGTTAATTTAGTACTCCCTCCATTCCCTATTAATTGTCGTTTAGGAGATATCTAGGTATCCAAATTAATTGTCGTTTAAGGTTATTTTATTAATTGTCAACAATTTATTCCAATTATACCCTCAACATTTTCCTTTCTTTATGACAAAGAAGTGAGAGAGGGAGAGAGAGGGTGGGGGATAATATTGGAAGTTTAGGTGAAAATGACAACTTCCTTAATTTTCTCAAATTGTCTAAAGAGTCTTATATTTAGGAATGGAGGGAGTATAATATTTAATTTGCTATCCTGACAAGTGCGTTTAATTTTAACTCAGTCTTAATTCATATTCATATTCTTAAGCAAGTTCATGGCATATTGCGAAATTCCATTAGGAGCTTCTCAGTTCTATTTTGAAGATTCATTTTAGCCATCTTTAATTTCTCTGTCATGTTTTCTTCTTCTATTTAATTAGAAAAACAAAAAAGCTTTATTCTATTTCAAAATCTTTCTCACGAATTCTATTTTACATGTATAGTTTTAACTTATTTCATAAATAATTTATCATCGTTTATCTCGTAAGTTAGTTTAGAATCAATGAATACAATACACATGAACAGAAAAATTAACTCATACTCACACCAGTGACGAAGATAGGGGAGTGGGTTGGGCAGTTGCCTCCGAGATTTTTAAAAATACTACTAAATATAGTAAATTTTATATATAATTCAGAATATTTGATCAAGTTCGCTCCCTCCCCCACAATATTTTGTGCGGCATACTATTGCAATTTTTCGCCTCCAATATTTTGTGTGATATACTGTTGCACTTTTTCGCCCCCTTCGTCTTGACTCACACTCTCTTTTATGTGTGATTTTTTGTGCTTACAGGTACTGAATTAGTTGATTTTGGACTAACTTTTAGAATAATAAATAGATTAGTCCTTAAAAGATAAAACTTCTCGTAAAGCCATTATAAAAGTAGTGAGCTTTGAGGCTTGGTCTATACTTAGTCTGATTGGGCTGAACCTATCTTGGGACCAGGCTGGAACTTAGTTCAGCCCATTAAAAGTTTTTATCCGGGTTTGTCCAGTCAATCCCAGTTAGACCGGGGGTCTTTGACTAATTTTGGCCAAGTTTGAGGTTTTTGGATAGGATAGCTTTCGATATGGACTCAGCCCATCGGACCACGCGGCCCAGATTCACCACATCACCGCATTTCCTTCTCTCCCCTCATTCTCGCATTGATGTAGCTAAATCTGACCACATAGTCCCACATGTGACCCTAGCCCATACTGTAATTTTCCTTTTGGATATGGATATTTGTGGCCTTGTTTCCACTGCTTAACGCTATATTTGTTCAGAACGTGTAAAACGAGTTTCAATATGTGTGAAACACTTCTTAGGTCAAAACTAAGTAGGAATGTAATATCAACCAAGGTTTTGAAATCCTATTCGGATTGGCCGGTTGGACTGTCGAGCGGCATGCTTTGCTGTCCGGTTTGGCTCCCAAAATCGGTAGGGATAAAAAATATGTTTTCTTTGTTCAAACCGGTAAAATCCGACGGTCGGACTATCTAATTCGGAAACCGAAACGGGATTAGTAGAACCAGGCAGGTCTAATATGTTGTAATTGTTTTTCAAAATGAAAACAATTGGTTATTCTTATTGAGATTGTTATTGTGACGACCAGTAATCTCGGGACCAATTTAAAAGGGTAGTATTGTCTTTTCACTTTATAAGGTTAAACATGTCTTTTAAATTAATCAGCAAGGGTAAAATAGTCAAAACGATAAATTGGTAATTTTTATAAAAGACAAGGGTATAATAGTCATTTTAATATTAAGAAATAATATAAAAGTGATACTTATCCTATACTTGTTCACCAAGAAAATAAAATGCAATAATAGCATTAAAAGTCCAAGAATTTCATGTATTTTCATAATAAATTGTTTTTACACAAAAAGTCCTTACAAAGTAAGGGCTAATCTCTCCTATAAATAGAGCCCTGCTTTTCACTCACAATCTTCCCTAAAAGGGAAACTCTCCCTATTCCTTACCATACATCAAACTCCCTCCCGGTCAATAGTCTTTGGTTAGTATGCTCTGAATTATATCACAGTTGCCTCATATCGGATCTTCTGTGAATACTTTCATTAGAAAACTAAGACATAATTGAGTAATTGAACACTTTAGAAAAATTCTTCTAAAGTGTTCCCATCACTCTGCCTAATGCTTTATTCCCAGAAACATAGTCAAATCAAGGCTATACTGCCCCTCATATACCACTATTAACTACTTCTTCATTACAAATATAGAACTAAACTATTACATATTACTCGTTACTACTATTCTTCAAGTAAAGAATCAAATCAAATATTGACTATCAAACAGGTACTTCTGCTTTCATTCTGTTATTTTTTAATCCTGCATAATAAACAAACTTAGGTTAATCGGGCTTACGAAAGAAATTAAATTATATTTCTCTGAGACTGTCAGTGCCTGAGGATTTTGGAAACGAAATCCCAGGAGCACCTGTTTGCCTACCCCACTGGTAGAGACATATCTAATCGGACTTTGTGCCGGTTAAGACGGGTGACCAGAGGAATATAAATCTAAATTCTTACTTGATCCTATACTAGAAAAGAGAAGTTTACACTTTAAATCACATTAAGGAACTATATAGATAAAAATTGATTTAGGAAATTTAATGTTAAATTTCTTCGAATATTTGGAAATATAACTTTTAAATCTCCTTGAATCTTTTATCATGTTATTGAAGTAAGATTTTCATAATTTTCTATTTTATTTATAATATGAAAATAGAAAGAAATAAAAGAATAATTAGGATAAGAGACTATATATAGCTAGGATTGAAATGGAAATTAAAATAATTATCACATGAATCCTATAAAATACTTATATTACAAACAAGTCCTAAATTGTGTACTTTATATTTTTAATATTTAATAGGACCAAAAATATAAAAGGATGTTATGAAAATATTATATATTAAGGTTGGAGTCCTTATTCCATAAGCCCTTCAACATTATGGATACCTTAACTCTTCATTGAAAGAGGAGTTACAAGAAATTCATAACCTACACATTCAAGCTCCATTATCTACCCTTTATGAAAGGTTTCATGACCTACATTTTCTAACCCTATAAATAGAGGGCTTATTTTTATGTAAGAGGTACTTATGAAATAAGATAGAAATACTTCTCCTATCTCCTGTGTCTTGTCTACTTCATCTTTATATTATTTTCTAGTTTTGTGGTGGAATTCACTCAATAATTCCATCCATTTTATAATACGTTATCAGAACAAAGTCTCTTTAGTTTAAGAAGAAAAAAAATCTGTTAATAATTTCTATATTACATCTGAGGCTTATATCAAAAGGAGGTTAAAGTAAATTGATTATTTTTTTTAAAACGTTTATTTTTATGGCTAACCTTGCTAAGCTTGATTTTGTAGCACTTGAGATCACCGGGAGAAATTATATTTCATGGAAATTGGATGCTGAAATTCATCTTGATTCAATGGGTCTTGGAGACACCATCAAAGAAAATAACATAGCATCACACCAAGATCATGCTAAGGCTATGTGATCTTCCTCCGCCATCACCTTCATGAGGATTTGAAGGCGGAGTATCTTGCGGTGAAAGATCCACTTACTTTGTGGACTAATTTGAAGGAAAGATATGACCACTTGAAGATGGTCATACTTCCAAAGGCACGATATGATTGGTCACATTTACGACTCCAGGATTTTAAGTCTATTAGTGAGTATAATTCAGCCATGTTCAGAATTACTTCTCAAATGAAATTATGTGGAGAAAATATTACTGATGCTAATATGCTAGAAAAGACATTTACCACTTTTCATGCCTCGAATTTGCTCCTACAGCAGCAATATCGAGAAAAAGGTTTTACAAAGTATTATGATTTGATTTCTTGTCTTCTTGTGGTTGAACAAAATAATGAGTTATTGATGAAAAATCATGAATCTTGACCTACTGGTTCCACTCCATTCCCTGAAGTGAATGCGAATAGATTTTATAACCGTGGAAGAGGTCGTGGTCGCGGATGCGGTAAAAGCATTCCCTATTATAATAATAATGAGGATGGTTTCTCAACCGTGAACAAGAATGATAAGAAAAAAGGGAAATATATTGATACAGAAGATCGTGAAGAAATTTGTTATCGGTGTGGAATGGAAGGTCATTGGGCTCGTACCTGTCGTACAGCTAAGCACCTCATTGATCTTTATCAAGCATCAATTAAAAAGAAAGCCAAAGGTTTTGAGGTAAATTACACTTCCCAAAAGAATACTAATGATGATAATGATTATATGAATGATATGTCTGTTGATGTGACACACTTGGATGTTGCTGATTTCTTTGAACATCCGGAGGGAAAGATAGATCACCTTATTGGTGATGGAACAGTCCAGAAGACTTAATATGGAATAGTCCAGAAGATTTAAAATTTTATTTTCAGTTTTAGTTTATCTTTCATTTCAGTTAATTACTTTTTTTTTTTCATTCAAATTCTCTTTTTAGTTTACTAGTTCCTTTTTGTAATAAATAGTACATTTGTACTATGATGAATAAAAGTATTTTATTTCCTTCAAATTTATTAAATTATTTTAATTTTGCATTGAAGGAAAATGGCTATTGTTACCTCTTCTGGATTAAAGATTGGAGATACTGATATATATATATATATATATATATATATATATAGACAGCGGAGCAACAGACACAATACTTAAAACTGAGAAATATTTTTTTTTTTTAAATATGAGAGAAACTAGTGTCCAAACCATAAATGGTAGTGCAAAAATTAATAGAAGGCTCTGAAAGAGCTTGTATATTTTTACCTGAAAAAACTATGTTGGTCATTCAAAATGCATTATTCTCTACAAAGTCTCAGAAAAATTTATTAAGTTTTAGAGATATTCGCAGAAATGGATATCACATTGAAACGATGAATGATCAAAATGCATAATTTCTATGTATTTTTGCAAACGTTTCTAACAAAAAATATGTTTTTGAGAAACTACAATCTCTCTCATCTGGCTTGTATTATGCAAAAATTAGTGCTATTGAAATGCATCATTTAGTAAACCAGAAGTTTACTAATCCATATAACTTTATAGTTTGGCATGATGGGTCATCCTGGATCCATAATGATGCGAAGAATAATTGAAAATTCACATGGCTATCCATTAAAAGGTCATAAGATATTAAGTTCAAGTGGATTCAAATGTGGTACTTGTTCTTAAGGGAAATTAATAGTTAGGACATCACCACCAAAAGTAGGAGTTGAATCTCCTGCATTCTTGGAAAGAATTCATGGTGATATATGTGGACCTATTCATCCACCATGTGGACCTTTCAGATATTTTATGGTCTTAATTGATGCATCTACCCGATGATCATATGTATGCCTATTATCAACCCGCAACTTGGCATTTGCGAGGTTACTTGCTCAAATAATTAGATTAAGGGCACAATTCCCAGATCATCCCATCAAGAGAATCCGTTTAGATAATGCTGGTGAATATTCTTCTCATACATTTGATGCTTATTGCATGTCAACTGGTATAACAGTTGAGCATCCTGTAGCACATGTTCATACACAAAATGGATTGGCATAATCCTTCATTAAACGACTACAGTTGATTTCTAGACCTTTGTTGATGAGAACAAAGCTCCCAATATCATTTTGGGGTCATGTTATTTTGAATGCAGCAGCACTAGTTAGCATAAGGCCAACTAGTTATCAGAAATATTCTCCTCTACATTTGGCGTTTGGCTCTGAGCCGAATATATCTCATTTGAGAATATTTGGGTGTAGAGTTTATGTCCCTATTGCTCCAAATCAGCGTACAAAAATGGGTCCTCAAAAAAGACTTGGAATATATGTGGGATATGATTCTCCTTCCATCATCAGATATCTTGAGTCATTAACAGTCGATGTCTTTACTAGTAGGTTTGTTGATTGTCACTTTGATAAGACAAGGTTCCCCACATTTGGGGGGGGGGGAATCAACAACAAAAGAATGAAATTACATGGAAAACATCAGCATTAAGTCATTTGGATCCACGGATAGGTACTAGTGAACTTGAAGTTCAGAAAATAATTCATTTGCAAAGAATTGCAAATCAGTTGCCTGATGCTTTTTCCGACTCTACGAGAATTACTAAATCTCATCTTCCAGCTATAGATGCTCCTATGCGAATAGATGTCCCTGCAGGACAAAGTATAAGCTCTATAGCTACAGATTCCAAAACACGCCTGAAGAATGGCCGACCCATTGGTTCTTAAGATAAAAATCCTCGGAAATGAAAATGATTAAATGATCAAAGTAATACTCCTAAAGAGTTAGTAAGAACGGACCAATAAATTATTGATCCCATGGTTCATGTATCTAAGAATAATGAGAACATAGAAAAATCCATAGATTTTGTTGCTACTGGCAAAAATTGGAATTGTATGAATACGATTATGGATAATAATTTTGCATATAATGTAGTAGTAGATGTTCTAAGTGATGATCAAGATGCTGAACCAAGATCAATAGAAGAATGTCGACATAGGCTGAATTGGTTAAAATGGAAAGGTAGTGGGTGGAACGTCTCCAATTCATTTCAAATGAATATGGCTGGCTGTAACAGCCAACTTTAAACCTGTGTTAAGGCAGACCAGTTACAAGACTGCAAATCCAGCCTATAAAAGGTAGCTCTGAGCAGCTAGAAACATACCGAAAATTCTCCCATCCCTCTGCATAATTCTACAGCATTTTTCCTGCATTTGCATACCTTTCTGAGAGTTCTAACTTAAAAGAGATTCAAAGTTACTGTTTCTTCTGCTTCGTAGAAACATTTGGGTTGGACGTTGTACCTTGGGAGTTCATTGTTCTAGATGGCCTGAAGCTAATAAAGGCAGGGCAAATTGAACTTAATGGGAAGTGGAATGCTGCTGTCTCGTCCAGGAATTTAATCCAAACCGGTTGAGGTTCTGAGTTTTATTTATTACTGTTTTCAGTATTGTTCTTCAGTAACAAGTGGTTTAATTCAGTGCAGATATAATAATTCTGATTATATCTTTCTGTTTAGAAGTTGTAAAAACTGTGTAATATTCTTGTTTAGTATTTTATTTTTCTGGTACTGTTTCTGTAATGATTATATTTCTTATATTCTGATATAATGTTCAAATCATTAGTAATTTATTTTAGTAAAATCCAACATTACTTGGATTCATTATATATAATATTAATGAAAACTAATAAATAATGTTCATTGTTTCTTAATAATTAAGCATTATTCATTGTATTTTTACTAAAAACATTCAATGTATAATGGTGATAAAAAATACCATATATAAACAAGATATAAAATTTCTTGAAACCACACCCAACAATGGCTCCTCATCTAAAATGTGTCAGGAAATCAACAACGGCGGATCAAATACGCAAAGAATTATTAGAGTACAAGAGAGATGAGAACGCCACTTACATACCCAAAGTGTTAAAATCTAAATACAAAGAAAATATTTGGCAATTTTATTGCACTTAATTTTGTTGCAATACCCCTAAAAAAATATTTAGAATTTTCAGGGAAAAAAAAAAAAAATTTGGCCGCGTACACATCAGCAGGAGATAAATTTTTTTTTTTCTTCAGAAAATCCTAAACAACTTTTTAGGGGTATTGCAACAAAAATTAAGTGCAAAGATAATACTTTTTGTTGCAATACCCCTAAAAAAAATATTTAGGATTTTCTGAAAAAAAATTATTTTTGGCCGGATTTCGGTGAGCTCCGGCAGTGGCACAGGGTCCCAATTTTTTTTTTAATTTGTGAGGATGAGGTGGTTGAGAGAATTTTAAAGGAGAGAGAGAGAGAGAGGGATAGAAAATTGTGAATGGAGGGTGTGAACAAATAAATACTAGGGTATCCCCTAGTGGTCATGATTTATATTTTCAAAAAAATTCATTCAATGACATGAATTATATTCTAAATGTGCTAAAATAAATGGGTTTCACAACTTGATAAGTTTTAGAATGATAATAAATTATTTTTATACCAATATAAAACTATTCAATGTATACTTCCACTTCCATGGCCTTGCAACTCTAGCTTCAGCTCACTTTAGAGGAATCAACCCAGTGGAGTTGGCATCTGCCCAACTGCCCACAATTGTGAGGTCTTGGGTTCGACACCGGGCAACTGCCCAGACTACTAACCCCCTAACCAAAAAAAAGAAAACTATAGTTCAACCCTATCCTAGACTTTTTTCCCAATACCTCCAAAAGCTTTCTTATTAAAGAAAGAAAAGAATATACGCAGTTGGTTACACAGCTTGATAACGTGCGTGGTTGGAAGTATGTTTTTTATCAAGAGAATTTTGAATTTCTCTATGTTACTATTATGGAAAATAAAGTTTGGCTAAATTCAATTGGCTAAAAATTGATTAAATTGGGTCAAAATTAGTTAATGGGACAAAAATGACCCTAGAGTACTTTTAAAAAAAAAATCAACCCCCCACCCCCCACCCAAAAAAAGTAAAAAAAAAAAAACAGCCAAATAGACTTTGCTCCTTTTGAGGCACTGTCAGGTGCAATAAAAGTGGACTGCGACAACGGTGTGAAACATTAAATATTCTACACCGTACAGAATAATTGGTGGCTCGAATTAAGAATTTAACGGATGAGATTATTTGGTGAGATAATTAAAAAATATATTTAACTCCCACAATCTCAAATGATCTCAGTCGTCAGATTCTTGATCCGACGATCACAATTTGTTTCGCACGGTGGCTGAATCGCTGACGTGGCCAAAAATATTTGTGGCATATTTATATACCCTAAGTCCACATATTATACATATTGATATACCCTAAGTCCCTATAAAAATATTAGTTGCAACCATAAGTACATAAATTAGATTACTTTTAGTTCTCTAATGTCATTTAACAATTGACCCACTAGCTTCTAAATAAATCTTTTAAATTCACAATTTGACCCAAAAATCATGAAATTAACTTTTTAGAAATTATAATTAGACCCTTAACTAATATCATCATATAATAAATATATATAACCCTGGAAGTTTACTAATAAGTGATTGACGTATATAGTTGTATAACGAACTTTAATTGATTTACTTTAACGAATTTATAGTTCTCCTTATATAGAATTATAATGAATTTATAGTACTAATAAGTGATCGACTAATATAGAATTATAACGAACTTTAAATGTTTACTTTAACAATTTCATAGTATTAGCAAGTGATCGCCTTATATAGAACTATAACGAACTTTACATGTTTACTTTAACAATTTCATAGTATTAGCAAGTGATCGCCTTATATGGAATTATAACGAACCTTACATTCTTACTTTAACAAATTCATAAATATTAATCTTTAATACTGGAATCTTCTATCCCCGTTTGATATTCCATTCCATATTTTCACTAATATTAAATTGATTGTCTTTTCCTCTTTTGATCTCAATTTCATATTTCACTAAGTGAATTTTTTAATAAGATTTATATATTATTTCTTGTTAAAAAAGAGAGTATATATTAAAAAAATGAAAAAATGATCAAAATTGCCTCCTCATACACCGCACCACCACCACTACAACACCATCTCTACTATTTGAACACGTCTTCTTCTACCTATCTATAGCCCTCTTAGCCTGTTTTCTCTCCCTCTCAATGCTTCCTCCTTTCTCCAAATCTTGCAGAGGTCCATGGCTGAGCACCTCCTTCCAAACCCCACATTTTTATTTCTAGCTTGACTTTAATGGCCCATCTCAGTTAGATGTGATTTTTATAATCAGATATAGTTAAAAATTCTTATTTCTTGGTTGGTCTTATCTTGCTTTTCGTGAATTTTAGTGATTTTCGGAGATAGCGTAGCGATTTGAGAGCAGACCCGAACTAAGGTTTAAATCTGAAAGAAAATACTCATATCAGAGCCCACCTGAGTCGGAGAAGAGTAGTTTGCCGATGACTATTTTCATATTCAAAAATCTTAACAAATCATTTTAATACAATAACAATCAATATGTAATCTCCCCTTATGAATGTATGATTTAATTGTTAATTTTTTTGTTCTTGAACCAACATTTTTTTTTAAAATTTATGGAACATCTTGAATTTGGATAAGTTTTGTGGAAGTTGTTTGTTGTTTTTTTGTTCTGGAACATTTTGATGATGTGAGTGTAGGGTGTCAGAGGCTAGATGGATAGGAAGGAAAATGCTAGTTTAAAAAATATATATATTCATATATTGATAGAAGGGTATATTAGACACTTTAACTCTCCAATTTAGGTTTTTAGCCAATCAATTGACCCTACTATTATATGCTTATTAAGTTAATTAAATTACATATATTATGGTTTAAGATTCAGCTAACATCTGTATCAAATTTATAGTCCATAGTTACATTGAACCTTTGTCTTAGAATGACACGGGTTTGGCATAATGGTCCAACCACGGTAGTTTTTTTTTTTTTCACAATATTTTTAGCAACTTGAAGCCAAGACGGAGCTGACGTGTCAAAAAATTGAACGCGTCTTAACACATCAGCTGAGAACGGATTTCCCAAATTTGTCTTGGCCTCAGGACGGATTTGAAAAATCCGTCCTCGACTTGCCCAAATTTTGCCCGCAGCTCTCCCCCTTCCTTACCAATTGCAACAAAACAGAAAAAAAGGAGGCGAAAATGGCAAAAATTAAAACGAATTAATCATCTCCACACCCCACCCCCACCACAACCACCTCTCACCCACAGCCAACTCCATCTCCGTTCAAACACCCACAATCAACTCCATCTCCATCCATCTCGGACAAGTGAAGGTATAATCCCTATTAAAAAAATGATTTTTTTTTCGGATTTATTATTTATATTGTGTATTATTTAAATTTTTGAATATTGTGTAATGCTTGTGAATATTGTGAATTATATAATTTGAATTTTGTAATTTGGATTGATGTGAATTTTTTAACATTGTGAATTTTTTGAATATTGGAATATTAGAATATTGTGAAAGCATTGTGAATCTTGTTAATTTAGTGAATTTTGTATTATTGTGAATATTGTCAATTTTGGTTTTGTTGTTTTTATGTTTAGATGTCTCATGTACCTGCTAGACTGACTTCCTACCATACAGGACCTTTAGATTATAGTGTTGCATACAAACAACGGGATCACCGATATTTAAGTATATGACAAGGTATTGAAAATGATAAATTAGATAACCCACTAACTTTTATTTCCAGTGATAGCCATTTTTTGACTGCCTACGAGCGAGAGACAAATAAGGATTTAATTAAGCTTATTGATAGAGTAGGTGTTGGGGTTTGTTTCACATAGTTTATATTAAAGTATATCATGCCTTAGTTACTGTTCTAGTTGAGAGATGGCGACTCAAGACCCACACATTTCACTTGCCTGGCGGGGAGGCAACCATCACTTTAGAGGACATTGGAGTCCTTCTTGTACTACGGATCAACGACAATTTGGTGACTATGAATGAGAAAGTAAATTATACTGTCTCTAAATGGATAAGTTTAATTAACGAATATTTGGGATTTCGACCAGCAGAGAATGCTTTTAAGTGAAATGCTCTTAATCAGCATGAAATACTAGCACATATTTCAGACCCGTTGCCTAATGATGCTAGGATGGTCGACGTTTTCAAAAGGGCTAGGACTTTACTTTTAATTCTCATGGGTACTTTATTGTTCTCGGACAAGTCAGCTTCTCGAACTCATTTGCGATACCTGCTCATACTCCGAGACTTAGAGTTTGGTACCTCCAACTATTCATGGGCAAGCCCCGTACTCGCCTATGTTTACCGTCAGATGTGCATCTCTTCAAAACCCGATCCACAAGACGTTAGTGGATGTTGTTTTCTCATTCAGGTAAAGTTTTAAATTACTCTTTAAATTTATTTAAGCGCAGTACAATTTTGTCTTTGCTAATTTAGTATATTTTATTCAACATTTGTGGGCATGAAAGTGTTTTTCCATTTCCCACCAAAAAACAAGGATGTTCAAAGGCCGAATATACCAGAGGGTGCTGCTTTTGGGGCAAGATGGAAGTGCCCCAAGAGTTTTCGAGCAACTCCTAGCCATCAATTTCAGGCTGCTGAGAAAGCTATGAGTTGCAGACCGTGATCATTAGACATATCAGATGCGGTGATAGAACGTCCATTTACATTCTCGAGAAGCCATCTGGAAGGTCGGAGTAAAGTTGGTGCTAGACAGGGTAGTCGTCGGTCTCGCCAGGAGACATATGCATATTATGAGTCCACTTAGCGGACACAAACCGGTGGGGAGATTCTCGGGCCTTGGGACGCTTACATCCCTCCGTCCCCGACACATACCGACCCTGTTTGGTTCAATGGATCTAGTCACGGAGATACACAACCTTCATCATGCACTCTGGATGATTTCCTATCTAGTCAGTGGAGAGATTTCCAGATTCCCAGCAACTTTGATTGGACTTCAGCCAGTATTCCATTCACCAATCAAGCTGCTCATCAGGGTGCGTCTTCATCGGGTTTGCAGGCGAATGACATGGATGACCTATCCTCATACTTCCTAGGACTTGATCAGACTCAGACACATGAAGAGGCTGCACTTCAGCCGCCACTATCACCGAAGGATCAAGTTTTTATCGACACTGAAGGGGTTCAATTAGAGAACACCCCTCATGGTACGGTCGTCCGCGGTAATAAGGGACAAAGATACTGGCTTAGGTCGAACTGCAAAATAAAAGTACGTTATACGCCTCGATAATTTTGACAATTGTATTACATTGAACATTATAGCTTTTGAATTTAATAAATGAAATTATTGTTTTATTCATTTTGAGTTTTAGATATGCTGAAATTGCACATTTTGGCAAATTGTACATATTTTTGGTGGTTATTGAATTAGTTGGAAACATTTCAGGCTTATTTCCGGTGAATTGAACATATTTCAGGCATTTGTTGAAGAATTCTTTTGCAATTTTTTTAATAAGTATATGCCAGCCGAGAACGGATTTGCCAAATCCGTCCTGAATCCAAAACGGATTTGGGAAATTCATCATCAACTAACATGGCAAAAAATATACGCGGTTAGACACGTTAGCTGAAGACGGATTTCCTTGCTAAAAATGTTGTCCAGAGAAAAAAACAAGCTATGGTTTGACCATTATGTAAAACCAATGTCATTCTAATGCCAAGCCCGTTAAATCAGTTCACTCATAAAATATAATCTCATATAAACCGCAACTTTCAAAATAGCTTTTTACATAAATAAAGTTCGAATATAAGACTTTATACTCCTATTCGAATTTAAATGTCTCATATTTTATACAAGAAAAAATGTACTATTTTTATACATTTTGTGTAGAAAAAGTGATATTCAATTTCGGACGAAGGGAGTGTAAAAAACACTCAACTCAATCTATTTGGGAAAACTCTAATGATGATGTTGACACCTGATTTTTTTTTTTGGTTTGATCGGTACATGTCAGGAAGCAAGCAGAATAGTCAAACTGGGGTGTCAATAATATACAGCTAGGCTGAGAAACTATATGGAAAAAAAATCGGACGGTTGAAAGCAGTCAAAAAACAAGAGCTTGAAATAGCCAAAGGACATTATCGGCTGAGACGAACAAACAGAATGCAGAACCATCAGAGATTGGTTTTCACAGCTCCTTTGACTTAATTCGAGGCATGATCCACTTTCAACCGCCACGATCTTTATGAGGGAAGTTAAGATTCAGTTAGGAGGGATCGTAAGCCCAAGTAAAGAGGACGAACATACAATAAAAAAAAAGGAGAGACGTGCAACCACCACTCGACCAAGACAAGTGGGATCAACCCACAATCTCCATTTCGGCCAAGACATGAGGAATATGTCCACCCTGCCAGATCATGCTGAAGTGGGCAAAACGAAAGACAAGACGCCATTTTCAAGTATGGCTATAAATAGAAGATCACGAGGAAGAACAATGATCACTCATCAACAGTTAAAATGCTTTATTATCTTAATTTTTACAGTCTTTATAATTTCTTTAGAAGCTTCCACACTTATATTTATGTAGTTTAATTTAGACTTAGTCAACTGGAGTCTACTAAGCTTTATGCGCGAGGATACTTGTCTAATAGAATCCACCCATTAGTGTTAAGGTTGTCTGTTTGGTTCCAAACATGCTTTCTCTTCGTGATGAGATTCTTTCCAATAAAACATATTTGATCGAGACACTTTTATTCAAGTATAAATCATCGTATAAAAAAAGAATTTTAAGTGTGAAAATAAAATCCGACTAGCTAAACTTCTTAGTTTGATGTTTGGTCAAATTTTCTGTAATAACAAATGATAAAAAGTAGACATGCATTTTCATTGCAATTTTTTTTTGGCTAAATAAAAAAAAAATTCCATTAATCACAAAATAGCGAGGCCATTAAAATCAAAGAAAAATTAGAAATTACAAGAAAATAAAAAGTTATACAATGATTTCAAAAACTATGATAACAGACAAAAGCCACACTCAAGAAAACTTGGGTGGTTAGGAAATACTAATATAAAAACTAGTAAGATAAACAAATACTTAATCTTCTTCTTCGCAGCATCTCCATCGCAATCCTTGAACCACAGAGGCATGATGAAATCAATTTCAACATTTTCCTTAAGGATCGACAATTTATAGGACCATGGGCGTATCAACCGTCCTACAAATTACCTTGGGAAGATGTAGAAAGTTGATAAAGGGTCCAAATCAAGTCCGGGTTTGAAGAATTCTCCTAGGAACAGAACCAAAAAGTCTAGATCTGTGAAGATCTGAGACAGCTCTAACCCCCATTTCTTGAATTTTGAAAAAAAACACTTTGAAACAAGTTTCATATGATTTGTGGTACAAAATAGAGATATAAAACCAAACAAAAGTAGTTAACTAGCCAAGATTCGACTATTGGTCGGAATCAATAGCAAAATCTGGCCAGAGGCAGAGGAAAAAAAAAAGGAGCAGGACAACAGAGGGAAAGAGAGAGAGAGAGAGAGAGAAGGAAAAAAAAATCTTCATTGCAAGTTGCAATAGAAAAATTATAATTTTGGATGAAGGATAAAAAACAATAATTTAAGTGTCGACATCTCCCACCAAACCAGTCTTCTTTGCCCTTTTTGATGAGAAAACAAGGGTCAAACTCTCCACCCACCCCTATTTATGTAGTTGACACCCCCACCTTTCACAACACAATTTTTTTCTCTCTCCTTTAAAAAAATTTCTCTCCCCCTGCCCCTGCTGGAGCACCACCCTACTATTCACTGGAGCCACTGTCGGAACACCTATCGGAGCTCCGTTCACCGGTTTTCGGCAATTGGTTTTTGAGCTAATCGGATTGGACCCACCATAAAATATCAATTTTAAAAAATTTGGAGCAAAACAAAAATTCCGGCTAAAAGGACTCCGACGATTGTGGTTATTTAGAAGACATTGACTTTGAAGTAAATACTTACCTATACGTTTTTTTTTTGTTTTAATAATATTTATTTTTTTCCGCTAAAAAAACATGTTTACACTGAAAAAAGTGAAAAAAAACACATTGAAACAGAGAAAACAGCACTGGAAATTGAATTTGGAAAAAATCCACCGCGCGCTGACATCAGCAGGGGTGGGTGACATCACCACATACTCATTCACAAGGGGTGACGTCACCCACCGCGTGCTGACGTCAGCAGGGGTGAGTGACATCACTGCATGTTCATTCGCATAGGGTGATATCACCCACCGCGTGGTTACGTCAGCAGGGGTGATTTTTTTTTTTGAAAATTGACCTCCAATTATATGCGGGGTGGCAAAAATTATTATTTTTTTTTTAAAAAAAAATTCCAGAATATTCTAATTATTGTTTTATAAGTATTGCAACAAAAAACAAGTGCAAAAAAATTTCCAAGTATTTTCTTTGTATTTAGGTTTCAACAATTAGGGTATGATTTTTACACATCAATACATCTAAATAATAACAAATATAATATAATAACAACAATAATATAATATAACATTAACTCGATCTAAAATGTCAATGCAGTTACTACTCATTTTTTTAGATATTTAATTTAAAAATAGAACTTGAAAGAATAATACAAATTGTACTTGCAAAGGTTACAAGAAAATTTCAATTTTGCACTTCATTTTTTAGCCACTAGTAAAGACCATTCCCCATTTAACGGCAAAAAATCATCTGTCCCCGTCAGTGTATGTCCCCGTGTTCCCAGCCAATCACAATTCACCATGTGTATATATAATTAAAAAAAATATTTATATAGTAAATTCTGATTGGTTAGGGACACGGGGACATACACAAACGGGGACAGAGGATTTTCACCCCCATTTAACTGGACACGCGCTCATTTAAAAAAAAAGAAGGAAATCACCCCTGCTGACGCCACCGCGCAGTGGGTGACGTCGCCCCATCCGTTTGAACATGCGGTGACGTCACTCACCCCTGCTGACGTCAGCAGGCGGTAGATTTTTTCGATTCATTTTCCAGTGCTGTTTTCTCTGTTCCGGTGTATTTTTTTTCCCACTTTTTCAGTTTAAACATGTTTTTTTTTATTCGAAAAAAATAAATATTATTAAAACAACAAGAAACATAAGTAAGTATTTATCTCAAAATCAATGTTTTCTAAATAACCACAATCGTCGGAGTCCAAGTTGCCGGAATCTTGTCGGAATTTTTTTTTTGCTCCAAATTTTTTTAAATTGATATTTTGTGGTGGATCTAGTCCGATTACCTCAAAAATGCAAAAATAAATAAATAAATAAATAAATATATATATATATATATATATATATATATATATATATATATATATGCCGAAAACCTAGTGAAAGGAGCTCCGGTAGGTGTTTCAGTGGTGGCTCCGATGAACAGTGGGTGGTGCTCCGGTAGGGGGAGGGGGAGAGAAAAATTTGTGGGAGAGAAAATTCTTTAAAGGAGAGAGAGAAAAAAATGTGCGTTATGAGGGGTGGGGGTGTGAAAAATATAAGGTTGGGTGGATAGTCCCCATGGAAGACAATAGATTATCTCCATTACAACAAATACTCAACATGTAGGAATCAAGGAGTAGCCTAGTGATTGTAGTTGTTCCTTCCTTAAACGAGGTGCTCAAATCGATTCCAACTTCCCCCTTCCTCTCTCTCTCTCCCACAAATACTCAACATGTCATTTCGTTGTACTAGTTATTTACACCACACTCCAGTGCAGAACGGGTATTTGTTACACATGTGCGAAATGAATTCTCTGTCGCCGAATTAAATTTTTGAAGGCTGAGATTGATTTAAAAAAAATACCAGTTCTACGAACACTTGTTTTATTGCAAAAAATATCTATTTTTCTCGTAAAAAAAGTTTCGTATGCGCGAAAAAAACTGTTGCGCAAAAAAGCCAGACTGAGTTATTTAACAAACATTATCGTAAAAGTACCCCAATCCATTTTCTTTATACCCCCACCCTCATTTTAAAAAAAAATTCTCTCTCCTCTCAAATTCTCTAAAATCTCTCTACCCAAAAATTACCGCCACCGGAAATCCCCTCCCCAGCCGTCGAAAATCGTTGCCGTCGGCCAATTTTTTTTTTTTTTTTCACATTTTTGAAGAAACTGGACTAGATCCACCACAAAATATCCATTTAAAAAAATTCGGAGACAAAAACAATTCTGACAAGATTCCGGCTAAATGGACTTCGACGATTGTGGTTATTTGGAAGACATTAATTTTGAGGGAAATAAATATCTTTACTTTTCTTGTTGTTTTTATAATATTTACTTTTTCCGGTAAAAAAAACATATTTAAACTGGCAAAAAGTGGGGAAAAATCACCGGACTGGTAAAAAAAGGGACTGGAAATGGACCTGGGCAAAAACCACCGTCAGCATGCGGTGACGTCATCCGCCCGCATGCGGTGGTTTCTAATTTTTTTTCCCAAAATCCAAAAAAAAAAAAATAGGCGCATGCCGACGTCAGCATGCGGTTGAACCAACGGTGACATGGCAAAACGCATGCTGACGTCAGCATGCGCCTATTTTTTTTTTTTTTTTGGGATTTTGACCGCATGCTAACGCCAGCATGCGGTTTGCCACATCACCGCGTGTAGATTTACACGGGGTGACGTGGCAAACCGCATGCTGTTTGCGGTCAAAATCCAATTTTTTTTTTCCCAGAATATAAAAATTAGTGTTTTAGGAGTATTGCCACAAAAATCAAGTGCCAAAAAAATTCAAAGTATTTTATTTATATTTAGGTTTCCACAATTAGAGTTTTTTTGCAATAACATTATTACATCTCAATAATTTACAATTTTTAAAAAATTGAAAAATATTTTTAGTACATACAAAGCAGCAATTACACAATTCATTTCAAGTCTAAGAAAATTATGCGTTTTCATCTTCCTGTGTTTGACATGACTGGTGTACTCGACGCACATTTTCTTTTATTACTTCACACACATGATCATAATCTCTAGGAAATGTGGCATTCTGGGAATCCGGTAAAGATAATGAGAGTGTTGTAATTGCATCGATGAACTGTAAAACCAACAAATAAAAATTTAACACTTCAAAAAATATACTGTAATCTATATTGTTAGAAAAATAATAATTTAATACCTGTTGGTTCCTTATTCTTTTAGGAACCCCATAAACTGGGGGTGGCTGAATTCTCAAGTGAGTACGTAGCCGGTACCATTCAAGATAACCAAATTCAACTTCTGAAGGAGTATTCGATGTAGTTCTGATATTATTTTGACGTTGGGTCTTGAGACAAAGTTAAAGAGGACGATTTACACGCGGTGACTTAGTAGTCCGCATACTGACGTCAGCACACATGATGTTTTTTAAAAAAAAAATCAATTTTTTACCGCATGCTGACGTCATCATGCGGACTGCCACGTCACTGCATGTTGGCCAGCCTGCGGTCAAAATTTTTTTTAAAAAAAAATATTCCCCATATTATTCAGTCCATTTTTTTTTGGTGAAAATAAAAAATAAAAAAAAAATTTCCCAAAATTTTCAGTCCATTATTGCGGTCAAAATTTAAAAAAAATATTTTTTTTCCCAGATTTTTTCCGGCGGCGGCAAAAGATTTCCGGCGGGCAGAAAAAAATAATTGGGAGAAAATTGGGAGAACTTTTGGGAGGAGAGAAAAAAATAGGGGTAGGGGATGATGAACAAAATGTATAGGGAGTGCCTATAGTGGCCATGAAAGTAAAACCCCATTACCTGTAAATGCCGGCGGCTTCTCCCTCTCTTTCTATTTTTTAAAAAGAAATTCTATCTTGCAACATGCTTTGTAAATGCCACATCACATTGCTAATTACTCTGACCCTTTCTTGTAACTTATAAAATACATTGGAAAAACCAATAAAATTAATTCAATACATTTCATCATAATTCAAACATGAAAATCCCTCTATTATTCATCTCAACACTATCTTTAATGATACTTTTTCAGTTCCATCTTCAGCCCATTACTTCCCAAACATTACTTCAATTCCTCGTAAATTTTTTTGAAGCCCGATTGAACGGTTGCCCTAGATAACCCTAGAAAGCAAGATTAAAGTTTGCTGCACGTAGACGGAGGGTATCGAACCCATGACTTCAAGATCGTGGGCAGACGCCTACCTCACTGGGCAATGACACCTTTGATAATTCCCCGTAATTTAATCCCAAAAAACACTTCATGGGATGCATTTCTAAAATTAAATGGCTGCCATCACGGCGAAAAAAAAAAAAGAGTGACTTTTGGTGCTGATTCAGGAAATGCACCAAATAACCTATACTTTTTGAAGTTGAGTAAGTTGTGTTACATTTCGATTTGCATTTTGAATTCAATGTTAAATACCTTTTTATTTAGTACTTATTGATATATTATTAGTCTTTGTATCAAATTGATCAAACAATTCAAATTTGAGTGAATACTTATCGAAAATAAATGAATAGCTATTAAATAATAATTCTATTTATTTTCTTCTAATCATTTAATAAAAATTAATAGTTTAAATTATTATCAGCACGTACTTACTAAATAAAAAATTACTTATAAAAACAAAAAAAAGTTCAAAAGTGTTTCTTATTGGTAGACCAAGCCCATCAATATATTTATGACTTAGTAGGCATCGACTAGTTTATTAACCGAATGCTGGGAAAGCCCAAATCGAAGTCCAAGTTCCCTTTGCTAAACCAACAAATTCTTTTGATGTTGAGCTGCAATCCAAAAGAAACTTCACAAAACACCCACAATGCCTCCTACACATAATAAAAAAGGCGTTATCCACGCCCAGACCCCCATCTCCCGATCCAACAAGAATTGTGAATGATGTTTATCAAGGTGACCCAGCGGCTCGATTGGTGAGAGGCTTTTTCTTAGCCCACCACAAGAAGCCACCACACGTTGGAGGGTTGAAACTTCCACACTGCGACTGCCAAGATTCGAACATGCGCCCTCCTACACAATCTGCCACCCCCAAATCAACTGGGCTACCCTTGCGAATCACCCACAATGCCTCAACCCCTTGCTAAATCAGTTCAGATATAATGTGACACTTACTTTAATACTCTATGTGATATTCATATAATATAAAATAAAATAAATAAACATCAAGAGTAAATTAATAAATTATAAGTGTGAAAATAATTATAATTAGAAATATCACAGAAAGTATCACAGACAACTCAACAAAACCTATGCAAGACAAATGCATGTGCATTCGGATTGGTCTAGAATTTGAAATTCAAACTGATGTCAAAACTTTCTTTCACTACAACAAAAACACCTTTTTGCTACGTTTTTGTACCAAGGCTTTTATCAAATGTCGCTTAAAACCAAAAATAATAAGTTAAAGCAACACTTTTTGCAAACGTTGCAATATTTGGATTTTGTACGACGTTTCATAGCGTCAATTATAGTAATTGTTGTTTATACCGACGTTTTGATGTTGGTTAGCTACATTTACATTAAATGTTGTTATAAATTGTTACTTTTAGTGACTCATATAGCGACATTTATATATTATGTCGTTAGATCTTGTGACTTTTCAGACAAACATCGCTAAATTTGAATTTTATACGACGTTTCATAGCGTCGGTTATAATAATTATTGATAAAATCGACATTTTGATGTTAGTTAGCGACGTGTACATTAAATGCAGTTATAAATTGTTACTTTTGCGACTCATATAACGACATTTATATACAATAACATTAAATCATGTGGCATTTCATACAAATGTCGCTATATTTGGATTTTATACGACGTTTCATAAAGACAGTTATAGTATTTTTTATTCTTACAGACAATTTGATGTTAGTTCGTGACATTTACATTACATGTTATAAATTGTTATTTTTTGCTACTCATATAGCGATATTTATATATTATGTCGTTAGATCTCGTTACATTTTCAAACAAACTCAAATACAAAGATTATGTTTAGGAAATATATTTTTTAAAGACAAATTAAAGACATTTAATTATTAAAATTTGATGAGAGTGTATTAATTTTAATTTGATTCATAAAAAATCGAAACACAAAGGTACAAAATTCAAAATCCAAATTCTATTATAATAAATATAATAGGAGGAGAAACAAATAACAAATGATCATTTAGCTCAGCGGAAAATTGCACGACATACATGCCGGAGGTCGCGTGTTCAATTCTCATATCTTTGAATATGAAGAAAGTTTATTATATATTATTCAAAGCTAGCTAGACTCGACGACTCGACTTGTCTCTAGGCTCTGGCTCCGATTATTCAAAGATAACTAGACTCAACGACTCGATTTGTCAGGCTCCGACTTGGCCTGGCTCAGTTCGGCCATCCTGGTTTCCAAATTTACGAATACCGGGATACATATTTTGTTGCGACTATTTAAAAATGTCGGAAAAAATTACTTATTCACAATATTTACAAACGTCGGAATAGACGATTTGTTGCGATTATTCAGAAATGTTGGCAAAAATACCTTTTGAAACAATTTAAAATGTCGTAATTGATAGGTACCGGCACTTGTAACAAATGTCATAAAAAACCATAACGACACATGCAAATGCGACGTTTACGCGACATTTGTAATAAATGTTGGTATAGATATATACCGACGTTTTTTTGGCTTATTGCGACATATGACAAACGTCGCAATAGACCTTTTTTTGTTGTAGTGTTTAAATTGAGTTCGAGTATTAAATCATAAGTATTGCTCTTCTAAAAATACTGGTTTCATTTTGAGACTAAGACCAAATATTTCAAACTAGATTCAATCTAATTAGACCGTAATGATTTGAAATCTTAGATAAAATAGTGAGACCCTAAAATGGAAGTGTGACACTAGACAAATGTTTGCAATTTGACAGAAAATGAAATAGGAAATGTGATAGAATTTTTTTTTCTTAGGGTTCCATCTATATGTTGCCGGTTTTGAATGGAAATCGTTAGGACCACATTGAAATATTTCTTCCTGATGAATATTTTCCAAATTTCTTTTCATTTCCATAAAAAATTTTAGAATGCTACATGGTCATTCATTTTCATAATAAATGTCATGTAAATTTTTTCCCTCCAACATTTTAGTTTATGATTGTGAATGGAATGATGGAGTATTTAATTTATAGTTGATGATATTGACACTGACATGAACCATTGACTCGTTAATGAGTCTGCCTTTAGTTCGTAAAATTTAATGTCGACCACAAGCCTATTTACAAAAGAATGGTTGGGGTAAGTTTCATAACAATTATCGTAAAATACAATCACAATTTATGACATGCATGTATATATATCAAACCATGGCTTCATGTATTAAATATTTTGTATGGGCTATGCCTTGAACTCTCTTAATTGGTCAGGGGGAGGGGTGAACCGTCTCGTATTGTACTGCACCGTATCATACCAGATAGATCTATTGAGTGACAGAAAAGTAATGTAACTAATTATATATTCTTTTTATAATGAGAAAGGCTTTTAGGACGCGTCTTTTAATCTTTGAAAGATCAAATTGTTTGCATTAATAGTATGTGAGGGAGGAAGTGAGATGACATAGTGAATGAGGAATGCAACAGGGGGTTCCTTATTTGCTATGTTGAAGGTCCCCTTACCAAAAAGAATTAAAAAAAAAGTTTCATTTTGAGTTTCAACCCAATTACACATTTTCTACAGTACTTGATGGTCAAGTTATCGAGTCACCAACATCTAGTGGAGTGGATTAGGGCTCCTCCTTAAAAATCAGTGGCGGAGGATAGTGAGGGTAGAAAAAGGTCATGGCCCCCAAGATTTTTGAAATTTCCATATTAGTATTAGGAATTTATTTTTTATATAAATAAGGCCTTATTATAAAATAATCTAATAGAATTTTTTTGTCTCATTTTTTAAAGTAGAAATAATTTTGATTTGAACTTACACTAGTAGTTTCCTATAATCTAATAGAATTTAAATTCACTAGTATATTGGTCCCGCCAATTTTCAAATTTAAGTAGATTAACCTCTACTAACACATAGTTAAACAACTAACCTTCTCAATTTCATTGATTAAACTTTATTAACACACTAATAATGGCGGTTTATTTTTTTCCAAATATAAATATTATGGTGATATATTTAGCCAAAAAATAGTTGAGTGAAAAAAACGCAAACGTAAATAGTCTAGTGATCAAAATAACTATTAACTATTTTCTAACAATATACATACATTTAATCAAATAATAATTTTTTATAACTTTCTCATGCTATTTTGATGTATGGTCCGTGACAATAACACTTGCAAATTAGTCGTTTTTTCTTCATTTTTTTAATTTTTTTGGTTCAATTTTTTAAAATTAGTTTATGTCTCTTTTCGAGGATAAATATCGTTTAAATTTAAATCTTCTAATAAAAATATATCCTTCTACTCAAATATATTGTTTTACACCATGAACGAATTTTAGTTCGGTCCTCTCTAAATTTAAATCTTGACTTCGCCACTGTAAGAATGATCAGTGTTCGAACCGCGACCATGATATTTGTATGGAGTTATCGATGTTGGGAGGATCACTCCCTTCTTAGGCCTGTGCAGTACCCGTTCCAAATTAGTCAGATCTGTTGAGTTTGGACACTGGATAGAAAACAAAAAAACAAAGTTATCGAGTAAAAAAATATTTGATGGAAAAAGAAAAAGGAAGAGAAAGAGAGAGTCTTGATGGAACTATCTATTTATCGTTTTCAGATTTAGGTCCACACAGAATAACATTAAAAAAAAAAAAAAAAAAAATCAAGTTGAATATATCTTTGTATTTTGGTTGGGATTAAATGAATGAAAATCGAGGAAAATTTCAAATTTGTATGGATTCTCTTGATGTCTAAAACAATGTTTTGAAACCCGGACCGGACATCGACCCGGAAAAGTTACTGGGTTACGGGTCATTGGTCGGACCAGTGGTCGCACCGTCATTGACCCGTTCATCAACCCGGTGACGTCATAAATATTAAAAAATATATAATATATATTTATTAATAAAAAATATTGTTAATATAAAGCTAGTTCAGATATATTTTATCTTGATTATTCCCTTAAATATCTCCTTTAATTTTAGGGAAATTGGCCTGTTTAGTCTCCCAGGAATTTTCGGTTAGCCTGTATAGTCCCTCAATGTTTAATTTCAGCTAGTAAAGTCCCCCAGGGAAGTTTCGGTCGACTCGTAAAGTCCCCAGGGATTTTCGTTCAGCTTGTAAAGTCTCTTACCTAGTCCGTCAGCGTAAGAGGCGGTGGAACCTCTATATGCAACATGTAAATAGATAAGTGGACTTTTACAGTCTGAAATTAAATAGGTAAGGGACTTTATAGATCGACCAAAAATTCCCTGGGGGACTTTACAGCTGAAATTAAACATCGGGACTATACAAAGCTAACCGAAAATTCCCTGGGGACTTTACAGGCTGAAATTAAACATTGGGGACTTTACAGGCTAACCTAAAATTCCTGGAGGACTAAACAGGCTGATTTCCCTTAATTTTAATATCCAATTAAATGTTGAAAATAGACTTTTAGGACTTGTTTGTACTATAATTATTGTTTAGGCTTTATGTGATAATATTTTAATTGCATTTTAGTCCTACATATATAAAATCTCTTAGCCAACCCTAAATAAATAAATAAAAAACCCTATTTCCTTTCCTCTCTTCTCTCCCAGCGACCCTTCCTCTTCCCCTCTCTTCTCCGGCTCCCCTTTCCCCTTTCCCCTCTTCTCCTTCTTCGGCGCATTCTCTTCCTCTCCTTCTCCCTCTTTTTTGTTCTTCTCCTCTGCCCCGCCACCGCCACCGCCACCGCCCCTCCCCTTTTTTTCTTCCTCCTCTCCTCTGCCCCGCCACCACCCCTCTCTTTTTTTTCTTCTCCTCTCCCTCTCTCTGCCACGAACCGCCACTCTTTTTTTTTCTTTTCCTCTACTCAGCCCTGAACCGCCCAGCCACCGCCCCTCTTTTTTTTTCTTCTTCTTCCCTTTTTTTAATACAGAATTTTTTTTAAAAAAAAATGTATTTTGTGACCCGGCCAGTTTACTCAAAACCATTCCGGTTTAGGGTTTGAACGGTCCGACTGGCCGGGTCCACCGGGTCAGTGAAAACAGAGCGGTTTTTGATGAAAACGGGTTTTGGCACCTAACCGGACCGCTAGGAGGTCCGGTCAGACGGTCCGACCGGTCCGGTCCGGGTTTCAAAACCATGGTCTAAAAAACAACTGAATGGAAAGGAGCAGTGGCGGATTTAAAGGAAAGAGGTTGATAATTGTCGGCTAGGAATCCTCTTTCTCTATTCGGTGTTTCTTTTCCTGTCTCACTAATAAAAAAATGATATGTATTAAATTTTTAATTAAAAAATTATAACCTAAAATAAATAGTGGAACTCACATGGAAAAAATATACACGTGACAAATATCTATTCGTGGGGACACAGAAGAGGTCACAAAACGGTGACAGATGATTTTTTACCTTAATTGTGAGGTGAAAATTGTCTGTACCCGTCTGTGTACCTATTGTTGTGCCCAATCAATAAGAATTCGTCATGTAATTATTATTTTTACTTATTTTTTACTTATATATATATATATATATATATATATATATATATATATATATATATATATATATATAGTAAATTGTGATTAATTAGATACTTCAATAAGATTAATCAAATGTAATTATTATTTTTACTTATTTTTACTTATATATATATATATATATATATATATATATATATATATATATATATAGTAAATTGTGATTAATTAGATACTTCTATACACGATCTGATTACTGATCTAATTATTTATCATAATTGTCCCCAATATTTTGAACATTATGTTTTTATGAAAAATTACTTTTGCAATATTGAGTCTCGCCTCCAAATATACAAACTCTCGAAATACCAAGTTGCAGTATCCGCTCCTTAAGAGGACCCACCATTTCTTGTAGCTATCAATAAATGTGAGGAATAAATTACTTTATAGTTGTTTTTCTACTGATTTGGTTTTGCTAGCTGTCTCCTCTTTCTACTGAATTGTTAGGAGAAATTTTATTTTGATAGGCTACTAAGTTTAATAAGTTACATCCAAATCAATGAGTGCAGTACAATAGGAAAGAGAATTGATGTAAGTTCATTTCTATTTCCTACGTGTACTGTACTGATTGGCTTGGATGTAAGTTATAAGATAGTAGCCTACCAAGATAAAACTACTCAATTGTTAGTGCTTGAAAACGCTCACTGCTCCTATGCGGGACGGCCAATGTCCCGCACATGTAGGACATTATCACAAACGTCGGATGAGATTTTTTAACTGTCCAGATTTAGAGAGAGAAAACTTTTTTTTTAATTATTTTTTAAGTCAGTCGTAACTTTTCTCTCTCCAGATCTAACCCGTTCAAAATTACATCTGACGGCTCCAGTTATTTCGCAGGTGCGGAAAAAGGACTATTCCGCATAGGAACCGGACTGCTTGAAAACACAATGCTTGTCTTATGGCAGTCTGGCTCCTGTGCGAAACAGCCAAAGTTCCGCACGTGAGGAACGATCCCAGCTGTCGGATGAGATTTTAAACGGCCCAGATCTGGAGAGAGAAAAGTTGCGGCTGGACTTAAAATATTTTTTAAAAAAAACTTTCTCTCTCCAGATTTAGATCGTTAAAAAATCTTATCCGACGACTGGGAGCGTATCCCGCAGGTGCGGAACTAAAGGACGTTCCGCATAGGAGCCGGGAGCGTCTTATGGGAAAAAAGGGACGAACTTTACTTTTTGGCAAAAAGAGAATGCATTTGATCCATTTTGAAGATATTTTAAAGTAAATACAACCCACAAAATGAACAAATTAATGCTGACTTCACTATGTGGGATATGAATAAGGGAATTTGCCAATTTTTGACATTGATATTATGGATTTCGTTCATTATTAGGATTCTAAGTGTAATAATAGTTATCAAGTAGGTCCAAGTGGAAGAAGTTTAATGCCTCTTAAATAACATTTTAAGTTCGAACTTTGTGAATGAAAAAAAAAAAACTCTGTTGAGAACTCTGTCCCTCAAAAGAGATTCGACCAAATTAAGAGCGGATTAGATTAATTAAGGAGTAGCCCACTGATTGAAGTTGCTCCTTCCTTGGACGAGGTCCTGGGATCGATTCCTACTTTTCCCTACCCGAAAAAAAAAAAGCAGACACGAATGATTGAGTATCAAATCTTACAAAAAAAAGAAAGAAAGTGTAATAATAGTTTATATACATGCATATTGAAGCCAAATCCTCTTTATTATTGAACTAATAACATATGTCAATAACTATTTGAACTTACTTCTAGGGTTTTCGCGTGAGAATACTTGGGTTAAATTTCACCTCTTAGATTAGATTTTTTTTGTACATAAAAGACGTTATTCACACTCACAGAGCCTCTACTATCCAGTATGATAGTTAAATTAGACTTTCTGCGTGAGGGAATTGTCGCAATAACGCATACTTAGTATTAAGGTTATCCGTTTGTCTCCAAACAAACTTTATGCGTGAGAAGATTCTTCCAATAACATATACTTGACCGAGGCACAATTTTTAAGTATAAACTTTTTTGTAAAAAGGTATTCCAAATGTAAATAAAAGGCCCGAAAAACAAACTTCTTAGCTCGACGTTCAGCTGGAACTAAAATTCAAAGAGAAATGATGGGTTTAGCCAAAACAAATTACTGCAGAAATGAGACAAAATTATAGTTTAATTGTTTGACTAAAAGAAAAATTATCCTCAGAGATTTTATTTTTATTTTTATTTTTTTTGGTTTTTCCTCAATAACCAGAACTAAAGGAGTGTGCGGACTTAGAGATTTCGATGAATTATGATGGATATTATTGATTTCCAGAATTAATATAAAATTGCTTTCCAAGAACATGAAATGCGCGCTTTCCAATTGTTCGACTATTATTATTGTTGTACTAAGAGCCAGTGACGGATGCAAGGAAAAATTTTTTTTTTTTTTTTTTTAATTATATATGATGTATTTTACTCCATTGAGATAATAAATGTATTAAATGACCCCAGTGAATTATTGTATATATCAAATGACCCCAGTAAATTTTTTAATTATATATGATATATTTTACTCCATTTAGATAATAAATATATAAATAACCGCAGTCAATTATTGTGTATATTAAATGACCCCAGTGAAATTTTTTTCTGGATCCGTCACTGCTAAGAGCCATTCATATAAGTCGTAAAATAAATGATAAAATCTTACATCACAATGTTCCAAATGTCACGAGTCACAAAATAACAATAACAATAACATAAGGAAGAAGCTTTTTAATCTATCAAAATAACAATAATATAACTTATTAAATTCTTAATAATCGAATAAATTGGCTACTTACAGAATAACACTAAAATAAATGGATTGGAGACTGACCAAACATTTAGCAATAAATGCGCAAAGTGACTGCTTACAGTGTACCACTGAAACAGTAATCCCATATACCGTCACGTTTGCTACAAAATCATACCCTCAAATCAAAATAAAAAAAAATGCATAAAAAAAAAAACATACCAAAGAACTATTTTGAATTATTTTTTTTTTTGGCTAATTTAACTATTTTGATTTAAGTATACATTATTATGTTTCTTTCATTTAGTATTTATTTTCACTTTTATCTATAATAGCAAAAACTATTTCTTAGCTTATTTGATCTTCAATTAAATTGTCATCGTGTATGTATATAATCTTTATCGCAAAACAGAAATAGCAAAGCACATGAAAAAAAATGAGAAATCATAATATACATGAACCCTACAAAATTCCCCATGTTCAAACAATTTGTTATGATCAACATTTGTTACAACTATAGAATATACAACCAATACTAGATTATTATTATTATTATCGTGACATCTTGGAAGCCCCCATGGAAGGTCAATTAGCAATAAACTAAGTTTTACTTATCTTTGAAAACAAATTGAAAAATTTACCTAGTGTTGCATGTTTAGAGTTGTTTCACAATTGTTAAAGAATCATTATATAAAAATTAAAGAAACAAAATTTTGAAATTGAACATGACTCTCTTTATAATCGTTGAAAGTATAAAATACACCTATAATTGTATGTAGGTAAACCTAAATTTTCACCCAAATTCTAACTAAGAAAAATCAATCATGATTATGGGTCTGTTTGGATTGATTCTTAGATTAAGATTTTTGTCTCGGTTACAAATCAGTCTCAAACTGAAAATTATTATTAAATAATTTAATATTTCAAATTTCGTTTTCAGACTCAATTCAAAATTAATTTAAATTTTAGTTTGAGTTTGAAACCAAATCACACCATCAAATAAACCCTATATATCTTTTTGAACAACATTTATCTAGTTTTTTCACCTTTATTCTCCAACCATCTAAAAGATTGATTGAGTTACTTTTAATATTTAGATCTTAGAAGAAATAGTGGTAGGCCCCTTTCTCCCTTATTTCTTAGCACAAACACAAGAATCAAGATATGTCTGCTATATTCTAAACCTTCAAAAAATATTTTTGTTTATAATATATCATTTGTTACCAAATCGATCAAAACTTTTTTGCTTTTTCTGTGATTATCCTTAGTGATGAACAAGTGGACATTAAACAGAAAACACATTAGTTCGCAATCAGAGATTTTTTGTCTCAGATTAGTTTTAAATTCAAATCAATTTTTTTTTATAATTGGATGTTTGAGATTTTATTTATAAACTCAATTCAACAAAAATTTTGAGTCTTAATTTAAATTTCAAATTAGATCAAACTTAATCAAAATAAACGCATTTTAAATTATTACAAGAGATATTGTGTCTTTTAAAATACAAATTTATTATAGGAAAATGATTTACTCCTAGAATTTTAGGGATAGAAACTCTAAACCCCCAAATTGAGAGTGTTAAATGACTATCACCCTCTGCTGGTATAAGGGATTCACCCAACTATAAGGCAAAACGGTCTAAAAAATTATTTTAACCAATAATTCTAGTAGCTTAGCAAGTTCCTTTATTTGATGATGCAAGACTCTAATCCTCTTTTACCAACTTGACTCCACGCTTCCTCGTATACAGTTCCCTTGGGCCCCTTCTACGTCCACAATCTCCGCCTTCTTTTTAAAACATTTTTCAGTGTCCTGACATTGTTAGTGGACTAATTTGATTATAATTTAAAATATTTTTAACAAAAAATTGTGATAATTATTGCTTTTAAATATTTAACCCGAGACACGTGGAAGTAGATAAAGGCCAAAAATCGTTTATTTATATTATGTGTTCCGTTTCTTATCACACTAATAAAGAAATTGAGTGTTAATTTTTTTTTAAGGTTCCACTATTTATTTTAGATAATATTTTCACTACAGCAAAAAATATCTATTGCGGCGTTTGTCATATGTCGCAATAAGGCAAATAAACATCGTTATAGATCTATACCAACATTTATTGCAAATGTCGCTTAAACGTCGCATTTGCCTGTGTCGTTATGGTTTTTTACGACATTTGTTACAAACGCCGGTACCTATCTATTACGACGTTTGTTGCGTCATTTTAAAGTGTTTCAAAAGGTATTTTACCGACATTTGTAAATAATCGCAACAGGTCACATATTGCGACATTTGTAAATACCGTGAATAAATAGTTATTCCGACATTCGTATATTTTGAAACTAGGCTGGCAGACCCGAGCCGAAGTCGGAGCCTAGACAAGCCGAGCCGTCGAGTCTAGCCACCTTTGAATAATCGGAGTCGGATCCGACAACCCAAACCGAGCCGTCGAGTCTAGCTACCTCTGAATAATGTAGAATAAATTTCCCCTTACTCAAAGTGATGGGAATCGAACCCGCGACCTCCTGCATGTATGTCATGCAATATGCCGATGAGCTAATTGATCATTTGTTATTTATTTCTCCTCTTATTATATTTATTATAATGAAATTTTGGAATTGTACACTTACTTATTTTAATTTCTTTTTGTGAATCAAATTAAAATTAATACACTCTCATTAAAAAAATTATAATTTATGTCTTTAATGTTTCTTTAAAAAATATATTTCAGAAACATAATCTCTATATTTGTGTATGTCTGGAAATGTCGATTTTATCAACCGACACTATTAGTCGTCGTATAAAATTCAAATATAGCGTCGTTTGTCTGAAAAATCAGAAGATCTAGCGACATAGTATATAAATGTCGCTATATGAGTCACAAAAAGTAACAATTTATAACAACGCTTAATGTAAATGTCGCTAATCAACATCAAAACGTCGGTATGAACAACAATTGCTATAACCGTCACTAAGAAGCGTCGTATAAAATCCAAATGTAGCGACGTTTGCAAAAAGTGTTGCAATAACATACTCTTTTTGGTTTTAAGCGACGTTTGAAAAAAACGTCGGTACAAAAACGTCGCAAAAGACTGTTTTTGTTGTAGTGTTTTTAATTAAAAAATAAAATACATGTAAATTTCTTATTGATTAGACAGAGAATGAGACATAAAATGCAGCGACGAAGACATGGGCAGGTGGGGACAATCGCCCCCAAAATTTATTTAAAATTCTTGGATTCGTTCCTTGGTAAAATCAGAATAGAAAATTCCTACCGTCAGTTAAATAATTCTCATCATTTGATGATCTCCATTTTTTTTTCCGTAAATAACTAACACTGTTTTTGTTAAATATGACTAGCATAATTGACTAAGCATTTTTTTATTTAGAATGTGATAGGTCCGAGTTCACACTCCGTGCTCCGACAATAATAAAATTAACAAAACCAGCTCAATTTTTGCTATCATACGCGTCAACCCCTTTTTGTTTCTTTATAAACCACTCATTTTCCACCAATTTGCAATCCAAAACCTTTAACATTTGCACAAAAAAAAACAATTATTGTGAAATCAGATTCTCTTTCTTTTCTCTTCAAGAAAATGGGACTTTTTCCATGTCATTTCCCATGCCAATTCATCAAGAAAGATCAAGAATCTGATAATAATTCTCATATGGAAAGATCATCCAATTCTTCTTCATCATTGTCCTCACAGCCAAGTTTACCATCTGTTCCTTCATTAACACCTCCACACGCGGAACAACCCTCCACCGCGTACCACCACTTCATATCCACCTTAAAAGGTCACACCTCATATGTATTTTCCATCAATCTAGGTGGAAAATACATCTATACTGGCTCTTCGAATGGCGAAATTCGAAGGTGGATTCGATATCCTTCAATACAAGAAGATCATGCCTTAAATAATATTATTGTAGCACAAAGTCATAGTGCAGTCAAATCCATAGTTGTCTTAGGAGATAAACTCTTCACTTCCCATCAAGATCACAAAATTCGCGTATGGAAGATCGATAATAATTGTAATAATAATTATTACAAGTGTATCGCGACTTTACCAACGTTAAATGATCGTTGCATGAAAGTGTTACGTGCCAAAAATTATGTACAAGTTCGTAGGCACAAGAAATGTACGTTTGTACACCATGTTGATACTGTGTCAACACTTACTTTGTCTAAAGACGGCTCATTAATATACTCGGCTTCTTGGGACCGGACATTTAAAGTATGGAGAACCTCGGATTACAAATGCTTGGAATCGATTTGGAATGCGCATGATGATGCGATAAACACGATTGTAATATCAAGAGATGGCTATGTCTATACTGGTTCAGCAGATAAGAAAATTAAGGTGTGGAAGAAACAAGAAGGGTATAAAAGTCAACATAGTCTAGTGAATACATTGGAGAAACATAAGTCAGCAGTCAATGCTTTGACTTTAAGCTCGGACGGGTCGGTTTTGTATTCCGGGGCATGTGACAGATCGATAATAGTGTGGGAAAAAGACGGTCATAATATGGTAGTTTCGGGTGCACTTAGGCGACATAGTAAAGCGATTTTGTGTTTGACTGTAGTCTCGAGTTTGGTGCTCAGCGGATCAGCAGATAAAACTGTGAGAGTTTGGAGGAGAGGAATTGGAATGAATTATTCTTGTTTAGCTGTTTTTCGAAGGGCATAATGGTCCAGTCAAATGTTTGACTGCAGCATTGACCGATGATTCGAGGGATAATTCTACTGGGAATTCTTATTTGGTTTATAGTGGTGGTTTGGATTGTGATGTTAAAATCTGGAAAATTTGGGTACCCTTTCTTTAGATTAGATTCGAGTCTTCCCTCTTTTGTTTAGGGAAAGAAATAAGTGTCAAAAAACCATATGTACATAGCAAAGGAAATCTTGAAGTAAATTTGCAACTTTTTCTATTTGATTTTGCCAATTTCGGGAGAGAACTTTATCACTATTGTTATTTGAGGGAAAAAAAATTCCATGTAAAAGACCGGTAAGGATCTTCTGTCTCATTCTCTGTCTCATCAATAAGAAGTTGAGATATGTCGACTTTTTTAATTAAAAGATCTGTAACCTAAAAAATGGTGGAACTCGTAACAAAATATGCACATAATAATCATGTATTAGTGGGACATGGAATGTAATAAGAATTCGAGGCAGAAAATTCCCTTTTTAAAAGACTTGACTAATAGATTTTATTACAGTTACTCTAATTAAGAGAATCTAACCTCTGCAAAATTAATATTCCTTTCATTATAAGACTAACAATAATTTTGTCACTGCAGCACCACTAACCACTAATGCACCAATAAACAGTGAATTAAGTCGTAACTCCACTGAATCAAGCATTATATGCCAATCAACCACTGTTATCCCATAATATACCAAATAAGTGATGGAGTCTTATGCATACCAATTAAGACTCAAACTTCTGACATTGATGGTGAAGACTTTGAAGTAGGACACTACTAGAGAATTTTTCATATTCCTTAATGTTAACTTTAGGTTGTCAAAGAGGCCGCAGTCCAGTGGGATAAGTCTCGATCCGTGATTGGGAGGTCCCGGGTTCGATATCCTCCTCATACATGGGTAATAAATTCTCCTCCTCTAGTGAGGTTAAATCCTCCTCTGGTGAGGTAAAAAAAAATAAACTTTAGGTTTCTTTATCTAAAATTGTCTAACTAGAACAAATAATACATACTATTCCTCGAAGAAGATGGACCTAAATATAAAATTCCTTCCACTCTTGGGTCCTATGAAATTCTGATAGATACATTAATTTTGTAAATATATTATCTTAAATATCTTACTAAGGATCATTAGGCTTAAGCGTTATCGTTTGTAAATGACTTTTTAAGTCCGCTGCAGGGGCGACAGGCTCTAGCGAGTCGGGGTTGGTTCGATGGCTCTGCACTCTATTCGGTTCGAGAGAAGTAAAATCAAATAGAAAAGAACTGAGAATCCCAATCTCAAGTGCGAATCGCATTTCTCTTTTGGTCAACTGTCCACCTAATCAAGTGCAAAAAATAAGTAGCTATTTTAGCTTTAACCACTCAAATTTTGAATATTCCTTTTTGTTTCTCGATATGCTTTGGTTACTGGCGAACCATTCTAAAGGTGACCAGTTAGGATTTCTGCAATAATTTTCCCCCTTACAATCTAGTGTAGATTCTTACATCTAAATATAAGGATTTAGTTTGCCTAACTAAATTGTTAAGGATTTTTTTGATATGTATCAAGTCCACATAGATTATGTGGTTTAGAACTGTTCACATCACAACAGGATTGTTCCCCTTCTCATTCTATTGTGATATGACCAGTTATGTCACATGGTCCAATGAATTTGATCCATACCAGAACTATCCAATTGTTAATGGCTTTTGGAGTTAGGCAAAAAGGCAGATTTTCAATTTCCACTTTGTACCAGCTCTTACTTTTTTATACTATAAAATAAAAGGAGATTACTAGAATGGAGCATGGGGGACAATAGATTGGCCAAAATATTATTACCTCATAGGACTCCCAAAGTAAGCCAACTATGTTCTAATCTAGAATAACCTACCTTCTCCTAACATTGCATTCGTGTTCAAAAAACAAGTAACCACGTAGATAAAACACAAATTAAGAAAAAGTTACTTTAAAATAAACTATGTTAATTAAAGTTACAAAAAGTAAAATATATTGCCTCACCTTAGAGATTTATAAAGTAAAATAAAGAATTCATGAGGGCAGCATTTGACTTGAGATATGTTGGATAATACAAACATATACTATATTTCCACATGCAGATGTATATAGATACCAGCTTGCATTTTTCATAAACATAAATAATGGTAAAATCATGTTGTATGTTGTATTCGGTCTGTTTAAAATTAATTGTCATTTAATTAGGACACTACTATACTCACATTAAGAAAATAATAGAATTATTTGCATGTAAATTATAAATAATACTGTCCTTCTCTTTTTAACTCTAAATTTAACTCGAATATTTAAAAATATTAAAATATAGATAAATCTGAGAAAAGATAGTCAACACTCTTGATTTTCTAAACTACTAAATAATTAAAAATAAAGAGTATGTTCAATTGGTTAAAATGGAACAATATATTTTTTTTTTAATGGGGGATGGGGGATATTGGAATCGATCCCAGGGTGTTACCCCTGGGGATAAGATGCCGTTTCCACTGGGGCACTCTTGTTCCCAAATGGAACAATATTGAAAATAAAGAGTATGTTCAATTGGCTAAAATAATTAAAAATAAACTAATAAACTAATAAACAATCAATTTTAAATTAAAATTATATATACCTAATAAAGGTACCACATGCATGACTTATGCAGATGATTTTAATTTTGAAAAATTCTTTTTTAGCTAAAAGTAATTGGTTAAAATGGACTAAAAATATAAATTCCTTGAATTTATAAAAAAATTTAACGGATTAATTACAACAATGTCACTGATTATTTACAAATTTATCATAATTTAGACAATATATCCAATTAATTTTTAACGTCAATATTGAAGTAAACAAGTCGTCTCTCCATTTATACAGCTCCAAGTGATAAAAACTAATGCAAAAGCCATTTAAATATTTAGCAGTTTTATTTTTTTTTTTAGAAAAATATTTCGTAGTTGAAATGATACAACCAGTATCCGAAAACGGGGTTAAAATAATTGAGTTTTGAAAATTATAGGTAAAGGCGCAACTTATCATAAAAGTTGTTTTCGTACCAATGATTGCAATACAGGTAGGCAAAAAGTCAAATTCAAGTAAATTCTTTCTCTTATAAGTTAGCTTTTTTTTTATTCACGTGTATTATAATCATTGATTCAAGAAAAACTTTTAAAATGATGATAAGTTGCTCATGAATTAAGATAAAAATATTCTAATTTTTCTAATTTTTTCGTTGTTTTTCATTTTCTTTATTTTTCTAATTAACCGTTTCTTGATCGATTTTTTTTTTCTTTTTTTATTTTGGAATCAAAATCTACACCTGAAATTCCTTGTAGAAGATTGAAGAAATAAGGCAAGCTGGATCAACAGATGATCAAGTAACAAAAGGTGAATAAAAAGAGTTGAAGGATTACAATACAACAATTAGTTCAAAAAAATTATAATTTTATTTTACAAACTACCAAATTAATTATAAAATTTACCAATTTACAAAATAATAAAATTAAAAAAAAATAGTAAGGTTTGTTTGAATTTAGATATTTATATAGTGATTTTTATTATTTACAAAAGTTTCTAAATTTTTTTAACAAAAGTTACAAATAATGTAAATAAAATTATCAAATTTATCACTGAACTTACAATTTTATCAATTGGTTACAACTGAGATAAAAATGGAAATATTTGAATTTCATGCGATAAATTTTATTTATAAAATATTAAGTTTTATTCGTCACCGCATTTACCATTATTATAAAATAAATTACTATTTATGTCATGAACTTCACCATTATTGCATCTAAATTTACTAAAAAAGGGAATAGTTTAGGGGGCGTGAGCGCTTTTTACCTTAATATAAATATTAATGATAAAATTATTAAGTTTCAAATTAAAAATGGTAAGATTATAAAATAAAGTAGTAATATTCAAAATTTACTAATTATTTATTAAAATTTCCAATTTTTTGTTTTAATTTTATCATTAAAAATACCAAAGTTACTAATAATAAGAACATATGGTCAATATATGTGTGTTGAGATGTTTGACAGGGAACCGGTCACTTGACTGGGATGACGTGGCAAACTCTCATTCGTCCTTGTCAGTATCTTATTTTTTTGTTTTTTAAAAAAAACCTGAAACCTGTTATTGCAAGTTATTTTTTCCACATTTCATTTATTCATTGTTCTATCTCTAATCTTTAGGTGCCGAAAAAACTAACATTCGGTAGCACAACACATCTCATACTACATATACTGTGAAAATTACAATATTAATGCATCTTGAAAAGATTTAACTCTTAACAGAATTACATTAAGCCTAACATGCAAGCGTGGTAACACAAAATTAAAATAAAAAATAGTTTGATTACTCCTATTAAAATACGGATAAATCTAAGAAAAGATACTCAACACACTCTTGATTTTCTAAACTGATAAGTAATTAAAAACGAGGATTATATTTGAATGAAATTAATTTTAAATTAAAAGTCATACTTACCTAATAATAGTACCGCATACATTACTTCTGCAGATGATTTTAATTTTTAATCATCATTATTGAAGTAAACAAATCGTCTCTCCATTTATACAGCTTCAAGTGATAAAGACTAATGCAAAAGTCATTTAAATATTTAGCATTTTTGTTTTTGGAGAAAATATTTAGCAGTTGAAATGATACAATCAATATCTGAAAACTATGTAAACATATCACATCTGAGTAAAGGCCTGGTTTTTTTAGAAGTTTTATTTTAGTCAATTAGCAACTTATCATCATCCTAAAAGTTGTTTTCGAACCAATAATTGCAACACCTGTGAACTAAAAGTTAAATTCAAGTCAATTATCTATTTTGTAAGTTTACTTTTCTTACCCACGTTGTATTGCAATCATTGGTCCAGGGACGATTCTACGGGGCAGTCGCCTTTCGAGATTTAAAAAAATACTACTAGATATAGTACAGGGAGATTGGCTTGTTTAGTCCTCAAAGTATTTACGAAATAATCGATTCGTCCTCAAAGTTTTTATACTTCTTAAATAGTCCTTTAGGTATTTACGCGCTTCCTGTGTCGTCCCACCACCGCAAACCCTGGTGTTTTTCGGTTGATTTTGGACACACGCAAATCATGTGACTTATTATTAGGGACTTTTTTGTACGAACAAATGTTCATTCTCTAAAGAATACCTTCACACGATTTCCCCCAAATTCATTCCTAAATCCCTAATTGAAGAAGGCCTCTGCTTCTCCCAAAACCATCCAACTTCTTCTCCCAAAACCATCCAACTTCTTCTCCCAAATTTCACAACTGATACAAATCAGAGTGTCAAGATTGCTTGCTGATTTCATGGGGAATACTCCGCCAGGTAAGAAATTAACCATTTCGTTATGGTTTATGATGAAATTAGACTTTGTTTTGTGTGATCTTTGTATATTTACAGAAAGCAAACTACTTCTTTACCATTGTTCTTCATCATGCCTACCAAACTTTACAATACACAAAAATGAACCAGGATATTACAAGAACAACCCACAAAATCTGCAATTTCCTCTTCAATTGGGAATTCTCAGCTTCATGCCTTGGCATTTTCTGGGTTGTTCAATTTTTGGGAAGAAGAAATTTGAAGAAGAATAAGCTAGCTGAAGAAGACAAGGTTGGGTTTCTTATATGTGATGTTTATAGGGTTTTTGATGGGGCAAACACGTGTGTGGATTTCATGAACATTTGTTTGGACAAAAAAGCCCCTAATAATAAGTCACGTGCTTTGCGCGTGTCTAAAATCAATCGGAAAAACACCAGAGTTTGCGGTGGTGGGACGACACAGGAAGCGCGTAAATACATAAAGGACTATTTTAGAAGTATAAAATTTTTGAGGACGAATCGATTATTTCGTAAATACTTTGAGGACTAAACAGGCCAATCACCCTATAGTATATTTTATATGTATTTCGGATTATTAGATCTAGTTGCCCTCCCCCCCCCCCCCCCCAACAAGTTTTTTTTTTTAATTTTTATATGTACTGTATACTGTTGCAATTTTTCGCCCCAACATATAATTTATGGCTTCGTCCCTACAGTGGTCCAAGAACTAACTTTTAGAATGACGATAAGTTGTTAATGAACCAAGATAAAACTTGATTGATTTTTTTCCTCTTTTGGGGGTGGGGGGAAGCAAACTCTACACCTGAAATTCCTTGTAGAAGATTGAGGAAATAACAAGGAGAAAATGGGAATCGGGTAGCCCAAGTGGTAAGGTTACCCGAACACGGGGCGGAGGTCCCGTGTTCGATTCCTATATCTCCTCATAATGGGGCAAATAATTTCTCCTCCTTATGAGGCTTATCTTCCCTCCCCAGGCATGGGACATGCTTCAATCTTCCCTATCTAGGGTACTCTCCGCTCTTCCCCTTCGGGGGCAATCGCCTTCGGGCGCTAAAAAAGGAGAAATTTAAGAAGGATGAGAAATGGGCCACTTCTGTGGACTGGGCTTTGTGGGCCTTTTAAACTTAATATGTTAGAAGAAGGGTAAAAGGAATCGGATCTGGGTCCACTTGAAGTTGGAAGTCTAGGCCTGGTCTTGAAAATACAACTTTCCTCTTAATAGAATTTTGCGTCTGCAATTTGTTACGCACATACCATACAAATCTCAATTGTTGATATATATATATATATATATATATATATATATTTTTATTTATATATATATATATATATTTTTTTTTATTTCGACCAAAAAAAATAAAAATAAAGAATTGAAACATGATGGTTGAGATGTTTATAAACACACATGTTCTTCTTTGTGCATTTGTTCACAATTTCGATACATTCTCCAATAAAAACTTCTTAGTCTGTATCTAAAAAAATTTCTCACAAAGAATTTACTTCTTAATTCTTTGGGAAAAAAGCGATCAAATAAAAAATGAATAAGATTTTACGTTTTTACAATAGAATTCTACGATTCTACCCCGTTTTTATCAGATTGTCATTCTACTCTCGATTTAACACGTTTTGCTTCAGTAGACGATTTTACGAGTTAACTCGCGATTTTAACAAGATTGGTTAGAAGAGTCTTTTCCTGATATAGTGAGACCAGCCACTTTTTTTCTCGAGTCCCTCATGCGTTTAAAGATATTGCTGGTCATTCAAGAGCAGAAGAAATCATAATGCATTAAAAAGGAAAACAAAAATCTGCCATACTTCTTTTACCAAAAAACATGGTCCAAACTCCCCTGTAAAGAAACCATCATCTTAATTAATTCAAATACATAAAATTCTGAAAATATGGATCATATAGTTTAGAACTGTCCATATTATTAGTATATGATTGTCTTTCTACTTATTCTTTATTAATACAGATACTTCTTACCACACGATTTGTTGAACCAAGTTCAATACATAATTATTCTTAAAAGACTCGTATTTTTTTTACGAGGTTTCCATGAATTCTACAGCAAAAAAAAAAAAACCAAAAAAAAACTAAGACCAATGAAGCTTGAATCTTGCAAGCTTTCTCTTTTGGTTTTTGACATGTTTAATCCACCTTTTACCTCTACTCGGCAAATAGTCTCCTATTTTTACTAACCAAGAGAACTAAGGGGGGAGAGAGAGAGAGAGAGAGAGACGGGGCTGACTTTTTAAATTGCATTTTTTTACCATTAGAGAAGATATTTAAAAAAGAACCTTGAGAATATTAAGTTTTGTGCCTAAAATATTATTGAAATATTTTTATATAGTTCTTATATATATATATATATATATATATATATATATATATATATATATATATATATATATATATATAAACTCGGCTCCCAACAAATATTAAGTAAGGAAGGCAACCACAAATTGTCTCTAGGGGCGGAGCCGACATTTTTTTAGAGGGGTAAAATTTCATTTTGGGAGATGAAAATTAATTCTTTAGGAAGAAATATTTTTTTACACTATAAAAAATATTTAAAAATATTGGGACAGTCACCTTTCGCCGCCCCTTTGGTTTCGCCACTAATTGTCTTGATGAAGGATGCATTATCGAAACGCCTTAATCGTTTCAAAAAGAAACTTTTTATCTTGGAAAAATTGTAAACTAAATGCATATCAGTAATAATGCATTCTGGTTACATATGTTCCTAATTAAGTAATACATTTTATTTTTTTACACAGATCAAAAAATGATTAGAAATCAATAATTATAAAGAAAAAAATCTACCTCATTAAAGTATTAAGTAAAGTTTCCAAGAATTTAATGTGACATTATACCTTCTTGATCCAAATTTGATCCCAATTTTTTAATCCAATAATCACTACTCATACTTTTTTATTTTATTTTATGAAAACTACTCATACTTTAATTTGGGGTAATTTATATTTTTTTTCTTTGTAATTATTGATTTCTAATACTCCCTCCGTCCCAAATTATCTGTCCACATTTCTATTTTAGCGTGTCCCAAATTATTTGTCCACTTTCTAAATAAAGGGTTCATTAATGATGATTTTTCCAATCCTACCCTTCACATTAAATATTGGAGAGAGAAAAATAAAGAGAGAAAAAGAGGTGAATTAAATTAGAAGTAACATTAAATAGGGTTATGTTTGACATTTTATCATATTTCACTCTAGAATTTGATGAAATCTTAATCCCCGTGCAAAATACAAAGTGGACAGATAATTTGGGACGGAGGGAGTAATTTCTTTGGTCTGTGTGAAAAGATAAAATGTATCAATCAATTAATGATTGATGTGTATGAGTAAGTGTGAAATTGCTGGAAAACACTAAATAATTAAGTAAAGTTGACTAAGGATAAAATTAGAAGAAATATGTCAAATGTTTATCAAATTTTAAAATGTATTAATTAATTTGGAATATAAAAAAAAGTGAAATGTATCAATTAATTATGAACGAATGTAGTATTATTTGTGGAGTAAAGAGGGGTCAAACAAGTTAGGACCCCCTATATTTCATTGAGCTAATTACTTACGAATTAAGACCTATATATGATTTAACAAGAAAACTCCTTATATATAAGTTTAAACTCCTTATATATAAATAAATTATTTTATTTTTTTGCAAGTAAATTTTTGTTTTTCTCTTTTGTATCTAAATTATTTTCGAATTACAATTTTTATCAAATTAGTGTAAAGTTAGTAGTTTTTTTACCACTTTTAATTACATATTTTACACATATCTTCAGTGTTAAAAAGTTAAATTGACAGAAATGACTGACAAATATGTCCATAACACGTTAATGTGCAGTGGGGGTAGAAATTTGGGTGGCAGTTGGTCCTTATGCCTCCCTAATAAGCTAAAGGGCAAAAATATTCCAATGTTTTTATGACTTTAGTTTGCCCCATTATGTGAAACTATAATCATTACAAATGTAAAATGAATAGACATCATCACCATGATACAGCTTATAGCTTGGAATTGGATTGACTTGAAATTTTTTCACCAGAGGGACCTCATCAAATTATACTTTCTTTTCATCATCATGTCTCTTGATCAAGACATATCTCCTAGTCAACCCGTTTAATGTAAAGTTCAATTTTCTTGATTATGGTTAATATGTATATTAGTTTACATTAGTTTTGAGATGAAAGTTAAATTTTCAAATTTTTTTTTTTTTAATTTTTTGGAAACAAAAAAGACAGAATTTTAAATTTTGGGGTTCAACCCGAGTGAAAATCGTCTGTACTCATGTATGTCCAATTCTGTGTTCAACCACTCAGAATTCGCCATGTAGTTATTTTTTCTAATTATATATATCCATTGTGAATTGTGAGTTATTGGGTACATGAATGAGTACATACACATACACGGGTACAGAAGATTATTTGCCGTTCAATCCCTAGATCCGTTAAGGAACTTATTTCCCCTTCCGTATCTCATTCTCTGCCTCACTAATATAAAGTTGACTCGTGTCAAAAAAAATATAACGTAAAAGAAATTGTGGAGCTCGTATAGAAAAAAATGAACACAAGACAATCATCTAGAGGTGAGGATCTTATGTTCCCCTCACATGCCCCGTCCTATGTACACTAATAAGAAGGTGACGTGTTAATTTTTTTAATTAATAAGTCTATAACTTAAAAGAAATAATGAATGTGCATGAGAAAAATGAACACATAACAATCATCTATTAGGGAGATAAGAATTCATAACAGAATATTTTTCTCCATTAGTGAAATAAGGAATGATACCAAAATTTGGGAGAGAGGATCCCCCTCCCCCACCCCCCACCCCCCTCTCTCCCTCCCCCTCCCGTACTTGTACGTAATACATCTTCTAGCAAGTTAAGTGTTGGAAAATTGTTGTTTAGGAATTACCTAATTAATTAGAAAGTGTCTAATTAGTATTTAATTAATTATGATATATACTTAATTAGTTTCTTACCTAATGTATAGTAGTTGTCTAAATATTGTGTAGTATAATGTAATTGATAGTATAGACACACATGTATATATACTCTTATATTAATTTTTATTTTGTAAGAATGAAATATATATTTTCTCTTCAAATATTTTATTTGAAATATTTTATTAAGTTTCACATCTAACGTTATAAAGAAAGGGTGACAAGTTAGAAGATGCAATATCCTACCCTTATATATGCACGATAAGTTCCCCTTGTATATGCACGATTCTATGAAAGTTTAGGGCTTGAAATCGCCTATCCAGATACATGTTTCTATCACTCAAAATTCATCATGCATATATTTGTTTTAATTTTATATAAATGTAACGAATTGTGAGTATTTAAAAACAAGTATAAGAACATGTATGAGGATAGACATTTTTTATTTTTTTCCCGAAAGTTAGAGGTTTGCATTCTATCCTCATGATACATTGGAAAATATTGGTTTGCAATATGAAAATTAATTAGTTCGTTTTTTTGGAATTTTATCTCTGAATTTTACAGCTTCTCTTACAAACAAATTTACTGTTCAAAATTTTACTGATATGCACACCCTAATTAGTATAATGAAAATTAATATATATGAGAGCGGATGATAAACCCTAGTGTATATACCCAATCAACATGTGTATAACGAGAGGACATAGAACTCAAATAGAAACAGTAAATAATCCATTTTAACCTTTTACAACCTTTCTAAGCTTAAGCTATACCCTAAATAAAGAAAAACAGACAATACAAAGTGGTAACTTTTTGCTAAAGGTCAACCATAAAAAAGAGCAAATAAAAGTTTAGGAAAAAAGGATTTTCTTGGATTCATATCTTCGTATATTAACCTAAATTCCCTCCCCCCACCAAAACATTTTAGAGAACATTAAAATTGGAAATCTCAGCCCAGAAAAGTTCACGCTCAGCTCACATTTTAATGTGAACTCGAGCTAAACTCATAAGCCTCATGAGCTAAATTTATATTAGAAAAAAAAATATGTAGCAATAGTAGAATAAATGAGCCATGAGATTAAATACTGACAAGAATATAAATATACATAATACAATAATTTATGTATTAAGATAAACTAATAAAAAAAAATAACCTAAGATAGAGTTTGGGAAACAGAGAAAATAATCAATGAGTTTTGCCGCTAGTTTTTATATATTTTTTAATTAGAAATTTAGTATTATATATACATAATATAATTAATATATTATTCTTATTCGGGTGCGATCTTTAACCGGGTTGAGCGGGGTCAAGCTCACACTCAACTCACATACAATTCGAACTTGAATGTTCAGCTCACGCTCGACTCACTCTCAGCTCATCTAAGCTCACGTTCACATTTTTTCGAGTTATGTGAGCCGCCCCGAACCCGTTGACACCCCTAATTATATAATATAAGTAGTTTAGGACTTGCAGCGAAAATTAAAGAAGTAAAAAAAAAAGGTTTTTTTTTTTAATTAAATATCAACATATATTACTATGTTAAATAGAATTAGTGGTATTCAAGTTTTATTTAAGAGAGTAGTACTATTGATATTTTGATTTAAATTTTTTTTGTTTTCTTAATTTTCGATACATGTTATAAACTACTTATATTATGAAATTGATGCAGTAAAAATGAATTATTAGCCATTTTGGTCATCAAATTATTTTTGAACAGCCACTTTCATCCTTTTTAACTTTTTTTAACTTTCTTCATCCCCAAAATTTTTACGAGCAGCCATTTTGGTCATCAAATTATTTTTGAACAACCACTTTCATCATTTTTAACTTTTTTTAACTATCTTCATCCCCAAAGATTTTACGGGCAGCCATTTTGGTCATCAAATTATTTTTGAGCAGCCACTTTCATCCCTTTTAACTTTTTTTAACTTTCTTCACCCCAAAGATTTTACGAGCAGCCATTTTTATCCTTCTGTCAAATAATTGTCTAAAATCCATCAAAATTGATGACGTGTCCAAACGGCTCGCAGATTGTCTCTCTCTCATGCAGGGTGTAAAGATGGAAATTCCAAAGTATACTAAGTGCCTCCCTTGTAAAGCCCGTCATTCCCACTCATATTAGCCTCCGTTCTCATTTTCTCTCCATAATTGAGAACAAGAAAGCCCTAGAAAACCTAAATTTTAGGATATTCTGAACTTAGATAGTTCCTCCACCTGCAATTCATTTAATTTCGTATTAAATACGAAGTGAAACCCTAAAGTCCATGAAGATTCTAGAAAGGAAAACAAAGAACAATGTTCCAAACGGCAATGAAAATGAATTTCAAGATCTTAAGTTTGAGTTTGGGGTGATAGATGGTGATTTCACTCCAATTTGCAATGTTGTGGATCTACAGTAGCTAAAAAACTCCATGGACCGAAATTAACCATAGTAGAAGATACAAGGTAAGAATGATTGTATTCCTATTGAAATGAATTACTCCCTATTTGTTAATAATTTTTTTTCTTAATTTGGAATTTCCATCTTTACCCCTGCTCGTAAAATATTTGGGGATGAAGAAAGTTAATTTTTTTTAAAAGGATGAAAGTGGCTACTCAAAAAATAATTTGATGACCAAAATGGCTGCTCATAAAATCTTTGAGGATAAAGAAAGTTAAAAAGGATAAAAGTGGCTGTTCAAAAATAATTTGATGACCAAAATGGCTAATAATTCCAGTAAAAACTAAAAACACAAAAGTGAGGCTCCAAATTTGCTTTAACTTTGACCTTCTCCTCTATAGTCCATCATTACATTTTATTTGCCTTTTTAACTTTCAAAATGCTTTATGTCTGTAAACTTTTCATATATGTGTGCTTGTACTTGATTAGTGAGTTTTTGGTTTTTCCTTTGGTATAATTCATATGGAGATTAGCTAAAATGAAAAGATTAATGACGTTAGTCTAATGTCATTAGCTTTTGGAAGATTATTCCATATAGTACTTACCATAGAATATTAGCTTGATATCTCATCTTATTGCAAGTTAATTTGCTGCTTTCAGGTGATTTAAAGTCATACTAACTCCGTCCCAAATTGTTTGTAACGTTTAAGCACATAAAAAAAAGAATGTAACATAAAAGTGTAGTGAAGTGAAATTAATAAGTCAGAAATTTTTGTTAAGATAATGGAATTTTTTTCTAGTTTGCTATGAGGCTTTGGTCGAAGAATAGTCAGTTAAAGATTTTTCTGGGGCTGCTTATAAAGATTTTTCTGGAGAGTTCAAATTATAATTAAGTAGTAAAAATTAGTCAAAAAGGCCGCAACCCAGTGGGGTAAGCCTCGATTTGTGACAGGGAGGTCCCGAGTTCGATACTCTCTTCATACATGGGGCAATAAATTCTCCTCCTCAGGTGAGGCTAAAGAAAAAAAAAGTAGTAAAAATTAAAGCAAGAGAGTATCTCAAAAAAAAAAAAAAATTAGGATTTCTAAAAAATAACTTCAGAAAGAACTTTAGGTCTTAAATGAAAAACTTTAAGCAATATTTTTCTTGAACAAACTTATAAGTTAAAAATTCTCGCACACGTGTACAAAAATTGGACGAACAGATTTATGAACAGTTGTTCTCTAGGAATCTTCTATCCCATTTCGTTGTCCCATTCAATATGTCACTAATAAGAAATTGACATGTATTAATTTTTTTAATTAAAAAAATTGTAACCTAAAAAATAGTGAAATTCGTAGGAAAAACGCGAACACGTATTAATCTTCTATTCGCGTGGAAAAAAAACGGAACATGAAATGAAAACAAAGGATTTTTTTCATTCTCTTACACAATTCAGTATTATTATTTTTTTTATATCAATATCTAGGCATTTGATCAGTCTACTAATTCGGTTACATTTTAGTAGAACTTTAACCTGCTCCACACGAATATTTCTATAAACATATGACATTATTATTTTTTCACAGTAGCAACTGTCAAAACGGACTTGAGCTCAGCGAACTAGTACGAACCCATTCTATGTTATTGAATTTGGACTTCACATTTAAACTCGTTTAGATGCGGGCATTTTTTTGCCCGAGTCTTAATTATGATTTTGTTTTGTATTTTATCTATCCAATTTTATATAAATACATATATTATTATATAATATATAGTATTTTCTTGAAAACAATTCTTGCAATGACAATATATTAGAGTTTTATACTGATAATTCGTATATATTTAACTATTTATTTTAATAATTTGAGTATTACTTGGATATTTAATCTTTTGAATTTAATTTAGATGACCTGATAGTTCTTCCCCCAAAAAATTCTATTGACCCGCAAACATGTCCCTTGGTCTGTGGCATATAACTGCCCGGATATAGACCTAACATTTAGAGGTCCGCAAGAAAACGGACTAAAGTCTTGTCCAGTCTGATGTGAATATCATGACTCAATATCAAGTTCAAATTTCAGTTATTATTCTAATGGGGATAACTCGACCTAAGACATTCAAATATGAGTTTAACAACTGGGTTCATAGAGTCCTGCGACTGAAGGGAGTATGTTTACAGCTGAAAGTAAACCAATATTTCTTTCCCTTAACAAGGTTTATGTGGATGATAGCATGGGCGCAACTTCCTGCCACGATCTAAACCATTATTTCCTGCATTATATTTAGTTGCTTTATTTTAGGCAGCTTAATAAAGTAGTTATTTAGTAGTTTTATTATTTTGTATTTCAGTCCAAGAAGAATTAGACTTTGACTTGGACTCGAAAATATGTCGTATTTCAGTTCAAGCAGGATTATACCTTATTTTGAACTTTAAACTGTCATATTTCAATTCAACTAGGACTAGGAAACTTAGGCCGAAATCTCCCTATAAAAGGAGCATTCAGCATCCTTTGTTAGGGACCAATTCATTTAGATAAAACGTGAGCTTTTGCTTTCATCTTGAGTTCTTGAAAGGACTTATTCGAACTTATCAAGGATTTCTTTATGGCGTTCTATTTGACTTATCAAACGAATTATTCACCTTCGTTTGTGGCGTCTTCCTTATACCGAGGTTGCTAATCACATGTTGATTAGAGGTCGAGGTTTCCACCCATCATAAATCGATTATACCTAGGTTTCTATTCACGTAGTAGGATCCTTCCTATTGGTTGATTAGAGGTCGAAGGTCCCCATCCAAACATATACTTGGGCGAATTTCTGGAGTTGTTACCGAATCGAAGAGGGTCGTTTACATCGTTGGCAAAGGTTCGCATCACAGTCCATTTAAAAACTAGTCTGCATAAATTCGAATCGATTCGGTTAACAGTGCTACTTGACAGAATTCGAACTTTCAACATTTAAATGGGTATATATACAACTCTTTTTTTCCAAGTATCATTAAAATTGATTTGCGGTTTCCTCTTAAAAAGAATTGGTTTGATGATTACAAAGATTATCTTAGTTACTGAACCAAGAAAAAGAAAAGTAAAAGATATAGGCCAAAAAGCAAAACAAAAAGAAATTTATAAAGTTCCATCAAAAGACTGAGTCACAGATCAATTCTAAGACGGTTCTTATGAAATTGGTCTCACCGTCTCCTCACATAAATTAAGGGGAGTCCACATCTGCAAGTAAGTCCTACCCAATTCAGATGAAAAGAATGTGGTGCCAGTCCTATAAAGACAGTACTATGATTGAATTTTTCCAAGAGGGTTAATAAGAAGGAAAGAGAACTCTTTCTCTTTCTCTTCCTCTTTCTCTTTCTCTACCCTGGTAGGCTAAAGAGAAGAAGAGATTGGGGTTTGCTAAAAAGTGATGCTTATTTTGGAAGATTTGATAGATTATAAATCCTCTATAAATATATCCAACTTTCTTGATATTCATGAGAAGAATATCATAATTAATATTAATGTTGTCCTCTTGTAAACCTCTTAGCCTCATCATTAATTATCCCTCACTTTCATCATCACCACCTCAACACCTCTTCATCAAAATCTTCACCCAACCTCCTCCTCTTAACAACAAGTTCAACATCAAGAAGAAGAAGAAAGAGAAAAAAGGGTTCAAATTCAAGATGAAGAAGAAGAAAAAGAAACCCTAATTTTCATTTCCATATATATATAGAGAGAGAGGGCTTCTTGTTCTGGTTCTCTTCTTATATTTTCTCTTTTCTTGGGGAATGGAAGCAAAATGGTCCGATTACTTCATGTTTGCCAGATCCAGCAAAATTATATGATCCATACAAGTTTGTGGGGTATTGTTTTTTTTTGTTTTGTTTAATTTTCATCTATTAATTTCAAATATATATTTGTAAGGAGTTTGAAGTATAATTAGTTTGCCGTGTGATTGTGCTACCTTTATCCCACATGGGATAATTCTGATAAGTCTGAATGACAGATCGATGGTTTAAATACTCATGTCACAAGGATGGTTGGTTGCTAATGAGTCGCGTTTTGTACCTACAGTCACGGGCGTGACATGATTTACATATATAAGACTGGTGAAGAAGATGGCCTGAGATCATGATATATATGTTTTCTTCATTGTCTCCTATATCCTTTCTCTTTTTTTTTTTTTTGGATTTAGTACTGTGTGTTCCAGAAATTACAGAAGAAAAAAAAAGGAGAGTTTCTATATACAGTTTGTAAAAAATAAATGTTGGTAATGATGATATATAAGAAGTTTGCAGTGTGTGTAAATAATATTTCTATTTTGATGTAAAATATTTCTTGTTATTTGAAATAAATTTCCAGGACAAAGGATCCATCATGGCTCATGAGGTAATTTTTATTTATTTTTTAATGTTAATTTATACTGAATCATATGGATGGATCGGTAGTATTTGATAATAATTCCACTAAGCTCTCATATATCTTCACTTAATTTAAAACAAATTCATTTTTTTATATAAGGTCTTTGAAATTTGAATTGATCCATCTTATAACTATATTGAATTCTTCAAATGATCTAGACTTTGGCATAGATCTTAAGACATCATATAACTATGTAAGAATCTTATGGCTTCTATTATGTATCTCGTTCCCTATCCCATGGATAAGAAAAAAAATTGCCATGTGTTAATTTTTTAATTAAACAAATTATAATCTAAATAAAATATTGAAACTCTCGAAGGAAAAATTAACACATGACAATTTTTTTTATATATTAATAGGACAGTGAACGAGATACAAAATGTGGACATGGAATTTTTGCCCATATTTCTTCACAAAACATCATATTTTCTTCTCTTCAAGATAATTAGTCCGATAGTCTTCAAGACTCCAATATTTCATAGCAAATAAAATTGAACTACTATATAAAATTGACATCTTATTTTCCTGTTACATTAATGGCATCAGAGAATGATTTTTAGAATAATATATCATTAGCAAAGATCCTTATCTAGGTTTTGATCAGCATACCAAATTCAAGCTCGATATTGTTCAGTTTCTATTTTTTATTTATTTTTATGAATAGTTCCATACACCGTAAATGTTATGTAGGTTGAATGAAAGAAAATGTTAATGTGTATACTAATTAAAATGGTTTTTGTGTTTGCCTTCTCTAATGTCTTTTGGCTTTGATTTGATGACATGATTCTGCAGCAAACGTGACCGGTATATGGGGACTACTGTTAAGTGATATTTTGTGAGCAACCACTTTGTGTATTCATTCTCAAAGGTTTGGTCAGTCTCTAATCTACCTGTTTCAGTGGTATTCTATGAAAAAACACTTTGTGCATTTATTGTCAAATGTTAGGTTTGTCTCCTATTCATCTCCGTCCATACCTAGTGGCGGTGCCAGGAATTTTTCTTTGGGAGCACAATTAACATTGACAAATTTTTTTTTTTGATGAAATCTTATAGACTAGAGTTATACACATTTTGTTCACTCTTTTCACTCTACTGATCAGTGCTTCATAAACCTCCAAGTCCTCTGGCTTTTAAAAAAAATGGCAAAGCTACAAAGTTTTCATTGTCATTAACGTGCATGGCACATCAAAGAGAAGGACTCTCGAGAAGAAAAAAATAAATATTTACTATGGAAATTAAAATATATATCATGTTTGATTGTTAAATCCAAAAAGAACAAGCTTGAATAAAAAGGCCCCAAAGACCTTTTTTGTATGATTAGACCAAAATAAAAGGCCATTTAGAAGGAGGGAGTACATTTCTTTCCACTCCCTCCCAATCAACCAAAAAAAAAAAAAAAAACTACATCAAGAAAAAAAAAAAAAGCTAGGGCACGTGTATACCTCGCGCGTGTAAATAACACATCAAAAGTTATATTATAATCTATTAGTAATTATGAACTTTTTGATGAAATCTTATAAATATTATAGTCTCTTACACACTTAAGTTTGTTACAATTTTAACCAAAATTGTTAAGATATGAGTGGTGTCATTCCTATAATTCACGAACTAAAAAATCTAATTTTAAATCGTAAAGTGATTCAAAATGTTCACGGGACGAGGTGTTACAAAAACAAAACTAAAATTATAATTTTTTTTTTTTTTTGGGAAAAAACTGGTGGGGGGGGGGGTCCGCCAATGGCAGATGTAGACTTTAAAAGTAGGAGGGGCATAATCAACATTGAAAAACAAATTTATAAAAGCATATATACGTTTTCATACTTTGATAATATTCTATAATTACATCATTCTCGATAGTACAAGCTTGATACATAACTGACACAAACAAAATGCTCTAATGTCTGCTCATTCTTCACATAACGAAATACTACCGACATTTGCTCCTTCGTTGATATATCACGGGTTTCATCAACAAGAATAGAAAACAAGTCATCATCAATATCTTTGATAATCACCATATAGTAAAGGAACCCGCGCAAAGAAAGCGGTTGGAGCAGGAGCTGATTCTTTTGACTTTTCGGACTTAAGTCCGGTGATGTCTGTTCCAACACCGGATTCGTTACCAGTAGCTGAGGATAATCGAGATCCTCCCTCAATGGATGCGGTTTCGTTGGTAATGTGTGTTATTCCAACACCGAGTTCATTAATGGTAACTACTCCCTCAACAGACCCTGTCATGATGGCCAAGGGGTGTTCTTGTTCACATAGCCCGAAGGTAGAACGAAAATTTGCCCCGGTTCAAAAGGACCCGAATATTTTGGACGCTCATTTCAAAGACAGACACAAATTATTTGCAAGTTTTCGAGATCTCAATAACAGACTCAAGGGGTCAACTGTCAGGGGGCATGTTGATACAATTGCGCAAAAGGAGAGTGAGTCTCTCGCACTTGAAAATATTGAGGCTCCGGACACTTTCAAAACATTAGCAGATCTTTAGCTGGCATTTATACCCCTCTTTTAATTAATTATTACGTTCATTTTATATAGCATCGTATTCATATTTAGTCATAAATATTCTATTTCATTTGGTATAATTTCATAGATGGTAATTCTATAAATATTTCTTTTTCTTGGTAGTAGTTTTAATCTATTTTAAAATTAAAAAGTAAATATACTTTTATTACTATGTTGACATTTTATTAAAAATTATGTTTCAACAATATATATAATGTCAATGTTATTCAAGTAAGATTTTGTGATGAATGTTTAATTAGGTTTTATCACTAGTATATGCTAGAAGGGCATTTAGGTAATATTATGTTTAATTCCATTCCATTCTGACATTAAAATATAGTTTTACCAAACACAAAAAAGGAATCGACATTCCATTCTGGCTTTGCCTTCCAAACACTAGAATGGAAAAAGGATTCCGAAGTCATTCTGGGTGGAAAGCGATTCTGCTTGGAAAGGGATTACATTTCATTCCATTCTAGCGTACCAAGCGTGCTGTAAGTGCTGTTATTCTTATAATCCACGAACCACAAAATCTAATTTCAAATTGAAAACTGGCTCAAAATTGGTACACTAAAAAATGCTCATGGCACGAGTTGTTACATAAACAAAGCTAAAACTAAAAAAAAAAAAAATTTGGGGAAAGGCTGGTGGGGCACTTGCCCCACCACGCCCCACTCTAGGTCCGCCAATGCCCATACCCTAAATTATTGGGAATTTAATGAATTATGTTGTTATTATTAATATATAATAGCTCCATACAAGTCTTCTCTGAGTATTATAAACATTAGTTTGTGATACCTACTATAGATTCTCAGATAAAAGAATTCTGACAATGTAAAACTTAATCACGAGATAAAGAATTCTATTGTTATGTAGTTTCACTAATCATTAAACTTTTATGCAGCAAATTAACTCTTCTTGCGATTGAAGAAATGTGAAACTATAAGATTTGAAAAATATTTACTGTTGAAATGATAGATTACCTGTCGTCCCTTTCATGGGCACAACAATGATGCCCACTTTGGTTGTCTCTCATGACCTTAAATTTCTGAATTAAAATCATTATGTCAACTATACCATCAATTTAATTTGTTTGAGAAAATAATCATGATTACCTTCTTTCATAAATTTGTCCATTGATTTTCTTTGTCTTTATTTCCCAACATTCTTTGCTTTTCTACCCAAACTATATATGGAACCACCAAAACCATATTGTAGAGCGTCTTAAATTTATTACATATTTTGAAGACATTTTGTAAGGTGTTTCATATTTTTAGACAAATATTATTAAATCTCATGCAACATGTATTCTCTCCGTATAAACATCCATCATAAGTTTGCAACACATATTTTTATCTTGATGTTCACACTTGTTCTCATGTCTTACGTAACGAGTGTATGAAAATCACAGTAGATGTCCCTGCAAAAAATCTTGGACCCTCGAAAGTTTTTATCTAACAGCTCATAACGGCCAAAATTGTTCAATGTGAATTTGGGTTGTTCAGCACCATAGCCGATTGGATATGGAACTCAAATTATTCAAGATTGTCCTGGGGTTTTATGATCATTAAAGTTTCTCTTATTTTGTTTTGAACCCTTGAGTTTTCATTGTCAATTAATTAGTTTGCTTAATATTGGCTCTTTGACTTGATAGATCATCCTCCTACTTGATCATGAGCTGTTAATCGGACAAAATTAGATGCATTGTGTACATTAACAACTGTCTTTTGCAACCTTATTATAGACGGACGAAATATCGGGTTAATTAGCTCTGTTTAAAAATCTTAGAGGATTCTCTAGAGAAATTTAAGATAAAGATTTTATTGACTCTTGTGTTATTTTCATAGTCAAAATTAATGTACATTTAGTATCAATTGACAGAAATACAGAATTTCTATAATTAAATTTGTACATAAAAATCAACTACATTGCAGATTGAGCTAAGTCCCGAAATAACGGTTGAAAATCGTCTATATCTTATTGGTTGTGCACAAGAATAAATAAACAAACGGGTACAAACGATTATTTGTCCGAAATAACCCATTCATATCTTAGCAAATTATCATACTTGTCAATTCATATATATATATATATATATATATATATATATATATATATATATATATATATATATATATATATATATATATATATATATATTGGGAGAAAGGACTTATCTATTACAAAAAATAGGAAATTTAACAAGTGGGGAGGGAATTCAAACTCATAACCTCTACTTCATGAGGCCTAATCTTTGGCCACTAGACCAATGCCTCATTAGTAGGGGTGTTCATGGTTCGGTTTGGTTCGCTTTTATACATTTTCTAAACCAAACCGAAATATTCGGTTTGAAAATTTTGAAATCAATCCAAACCATTTAAAATCTCAAACCGATGCATTCGGTTTGGTTTGGTTTGGCTTGGATTGGTTTGGTTGCTCGGTTTTGCGAGACACAAAAATATTGATTATAAAGTTTTAAAAAAACTTTATTTAATTAGTTAGTTGTTAAATATATATATATATATATATATATATATATATATATATATATATATATGCCTATTATTTTCTCAAGGTAAACACAATAAAGAAAACAAAATAATAAAACATAAATTCTTGGTCTTGATCGTTGCACATTAAACAAATTACTTCAAAATCATCTTACAAGAAAAAAAGAAAAACACAAAAATTACATAATTATTAGTTCAAAATAGTAAAATACAATAAAATCTTTTGGTAAATCTAAAATCGCATACCAAATGATGACTTTTTAATCTCTTGGTTTAACACTTGAAGAACTTGCACTTGAAAATTCTAGAATGAGATACAAAAGTTAGCAATTATACTAAAAATCATTTTAAGGAAAATATATTTTATTGCAAAAAAATCCTTTAATATATATTCGGTTTGGTTCGGTTTGGTTTATAATTTTTTTTAAACCAAACTAAAAAAGTCGGTTTTAATTTAGCTCAAACCAAAACCAGTCTAATGCACCGTTCAAACCGAAAATTCGGTTTGGATTGGTCGGTTTCGATTTTTCTTGAACACCCCTACTCATTAGCTTGTCAATTCATATATGTTGATCATGTGCATTGCTTAAATCGATGACAATTCCTCCCTCCAAAAAAAAAGAAAAAAAAAAAAGAAGAAAAGTATAAATAACTTTTTTTTTTTCTCTTTGAGATTCTTGTTAGGAAGAAGAGGAATTTTTCAGTGCATAGAAATATTTCAAAGGCAACACACAGGGACGAAGCAAGGAATTTGGTGTTGGGAGGCGAAACTGATAAAATTCTTGGGGGCAATAAAAAAGGCAAAAAAAATATTCTTGGGGGGCGAAACTGATAAATTTTTCCAAAATGCACATAAAATTTCGATAAATAGTAGTATTTTTAAAAATCTTAGGGGGGCGCCGCTCCCTCCCCCGCGCCCCCCCTGTCTTCGTCCCTGGCAACACATCTCAATAAATAGTAAGAGATCATAAGTAACGCTAAGTAAATTGTTGGAAAAGCAATTAATTTGAAGAAAAAAATCTAAACTATCGTTAATTAATGTCGGAGACTTATTAATTATTAGCCGTGGTTAGAGGTGAGACAGAAAATTCATAATAAAAAACGCAACAACTTTTACAATGTGACAAATATTTGAAACTTAAAAGTTTTAACAATGTAGCTATTATTATGGAAAATTAAGATAGTTACAACCAAAAAATTCAATGATTCTAGATCATTTTAGAAAGTACACCAATAAAATTTCAAATATAACAATATGATTTTGAAAACCCACCCGATCATGTCAGTCGGATTAGTACTCTGAAAATTCAGTCTGCAAAATAATATGGGTTAGACGTCAAATCCGGTAGGGTATAAAAATCGCTTTCTTTTGCAATATTAAGTTGACATGCCCGGTTGAACAAGTAATCCAATGACCCCAGTCGGGTTTCAGAGGACCGACTGGGTCTTTATTAAATTACTCAAAAAATTAAATAATTCTTCTTATAGAATTTTAATACAATTAAGTAATTGACATGTTATAGTTTAGATCAAATAGAAGATAAAGAACAAGTTCTCTGTCATTCAGGTGAGTGGTCAGCCTCAGTGCAACTCATAACACGATTGAATACAAATATCATGAAAACACGGATAGCCCCAATTTAGTTTTAATTGTACATGCAACAGGGGACGGCCATATTTGTTCAATTTATCTCTCTCAACCTGGATGCCATGCGGCGGGAACTAGTTGAGGATCGGTAATGATTATCATCTTCTTCTTTTTTCTCCCTTTCCTCTTTTTCAATAAATAAGCCCCCGGTTCATAACATTAAAACTACGTTGTAAGATATCAATTTTGTGACTAAATTTCAGATTTTGTCAAGCTCATATATAACAAGGTATTTCGATAAATCAAGAACATGAATCGGTCAAATTAGTTAATTGTTACTCGTTAATAATTTTTTTTCTAATGGAGTTACCTTTCTAATAAATAGATTATTAGTAATTATATATTAAATATTTATGACATCACATACCAACAAAATGTTCGATAACAGTTCACCCAGTGAGTCGACAACTGTCATTTGACCCAATAACTTTTTCAATCTGATGTTCGAGCGGTTTCAAAACCTTCAATGTTTATCGAATTAAAATTTTAAGAAATTTAAGACTAATCATATTATTTTATGTGGAGGAAGCTAATTAGTGAGAGTAGAAGGTTTATGGCGTGCTTGAAAATGCCATTAAATTGATTTTGATCCGAATAGGGATTCATCTTGTATACTCAAGGTATTTATGCCACAGATAAGATCCTTGAAGCAAGTACAATAAATTATTAAGATGTCGCACCTAAATATGTTATAACAGCAAGTAGGGACGGAGTTAGAAATTGTCTATTGGGGGCGAAAACTGAAACAGTATACCGAATTAAATATAAAAACGGTAAAAAAAAAATTGGGGGCAAATTTTATCAAATATTTCAAACTACAAATAAAATTTAATATATTTAGTAGTATTTTTAAAAATGCCGGGATGCGACTGCCACTCCGCCTCTCAGAATCGTCCTTGATAGCAAGTAATGTTGAAGGCAAATTATAATCTCGAGTTTCGAAATTCAAGAGTTTTCTTAATTTTACTATTAGGCATTCAAAAAATGCTCCATGTGGACAAATCACATATTTTAAGTACTCTAATAATTGTATAGACATCAGATATTATTGAAGATCATGCACTATACCGAAAGGAATATTTAGTGTTATTGGAGTGCTTGAATTGCAAATACTATTTGTCCTAATATTTAGTTTCTAATGAAATTATTTGCAAGTTAAAGTTATTCAATTCAACGACATTGATCACAAGGTCCTTAACCCAGTGAGGCAACGGCCTTCGATACCCTCCCACGCATGGGGCATACTTTAAATTGTCTCCCTTTATAGGGTTATCTCCTCCTCCTCAGTGGCGGAGCCAGGAATTTGTCACGGGGGGGAGGGGAGGGGGGGGCGAATTTCTTACTAAAATTTTTTAGGGGGGGGCCAAATACAACAATTATAAGAAAATATCACCTCAAAAAAAATTCCCATAGAAAATTCGTCGTTTCTAAAAATGTTGGGGGGGAGGGGAGGAGAGGGGCGAGCGCCCCCTGCCCCTTAATAGCTCCGTCACTGCTCCTCCTCTTGTGAGGTGCTGCTCTCTCCTTTGGGTGTACGCCCGTCTGGGCTTCGAAAAAAAAAAAATTCAACGACATTGGGACATGAACATTTCCTTTGATATCTATAAAGGAAAAACTAATCTCGGATTATTTTGTTTATGAATCAAGGTCAGTATTAGTTGAAAATGCAGACATTTTTTTATTGATCTAATCTCTCTAAAACCCGCATTCAGACATTTGCATGAGGTGAAACTGTTATATTTGTTGTTTTTACTAAGGTCTGCGGGAAATTAAGGGATTTTGCAAGTACTTCCATCAGAAAAGTTAGAATTTAATAGAGTAACTGAACACTTCTAGAGAGTCTACTGATGTAGATCCCTGCTTAGAGAGTCATAGGTATGCTAACCTGACGAGGAAGGCCCGGTACACTGATGACTGAAATTCCAAGCAAAGTCAAGGACGTTTATGGTTGAGATTCGGTGATTCATTATATTCGAGAGAGTTGTAACTTATTTTCATAGAATCTCTACAATACTGTAGGAGAATAATGCAGCTTGTATAGCTCAATTGAAATGAGGATATTTGAAGGGAGATAGGACAACGTCAAATTTCATTAAGTTTTCTTTTATTATACGTAGGTGAAATCAATTTGTTATGATTAAATGTAATAATTTAGAAAATTTATTCACTAAGATATTACCGATTACAACTTTTCAGAAGTTGATTTATAAAATTGGTATCTATCGGTATAAGTATATTAGAAGATTCAGTCAATAGAGGTTAAATATAAAGAATGTTGTGCTATTTTTTCTTTCACTAAAAATCCGCTGCACTTTTACTCTAGTAAGATTTTAATTATTATTTGTTGATGTAAAATGTACTCTAATAAGAAGCATTTCTATTATCTCTTACCTTGTCTACTTTATCTTTAGTTTTTGTTTTTGTCTTGTAGTAAAATTCAAATTTCATACATTGTACAGTAATACTCTATATAAGAATAATTTCCTTATAATAATAAAACATTATAGTCCCAATTCGGGACCAGTTATAAATAAGAATAAACTCTATATTGTAACATTTCATATTTTTTTAAGAAACATCCTTAAGAAATTTACCTCCATATAATAATAAAATAACAAGAAATTATATATATATATATATATATATATATATATATATATATATAATATCCAGAATTATTTAACTATGTTAAATTAAACTTAAGATGATATGAAATATATTTATCTGAATCGCGGCCCTTTGTCCCGGCCATTGTAGCACGTGTGTCGCCCAGGGCATAAGGGGCATGATGACTTGACATCATCCTCACCTTCCTCCGGCTTGTCACCGGCAGTCTGTTCAGGGTTCCAAACTCAACGATGGCAACTAAACACGAGGGTTGCGCTCGTTGCGGGACTTAAACCAATAACTTACGACACGAGCTGACAACAGCCATGCACCACCTGTGTCCGCGTTCCCGAAGGAACCCCTCTCTTTCAAGAGGGTTCGCGGCATGTCAAGCCCTGGTAAGGTTCTTCGCTTTGCATCGAATTAAACCACATGTTCCACCGCTTGTGCAGGGCCCCGTCAATTTTGAGTTTCATTCTTGTGAAAGTACTCCACGGGCGGGATACTTAACGCGTTAGCTACAACACTGCATGGGTCGATACGCACAGAGCCTGGTATCCATCGTTTACGGCTAGGACTATTGGGGTATCTAATCCCATTCGCTCCCCTAGATTTCGTCTCTCAGTGTCAGTGTCGGCCCAGCAGAGTGCTGTCCCCGTTGGTGTTCTTTCCAATCTCTACACATTTCACCGCTCCACCGGAAATTCTCTCTACCCCTACCATACTCCAGCTTGGTAGTTTCCACCGCCTGTCCAGGGTTGAGCCCTGGGATTTGACGGCGGACTTAAAAAGCCACCTACGGACGCTTTACGCCCAATCATTCCGGGATAACGCTTGCATCCTCTCAGTATCACTGCGCTGCCGGCACGGAGTTAGCCGATGCTTATTCCCCAGATATCGTCATTGCTTCTTCTCAAGGAAAAGAAGTTCACGACCCGTGGGCCTTCTACCTCCACGCGACATATATATATATATATATATATATATATATATATATATATATATATATATATATATATATAGTACCTAGAATTATTTAACTATGTTAAATTAAACTTAAGATGATATGAAATATATTTATCTAAAGTTGTCTGTGACATTTCGAAGATACAACATACATGAGTGAATATGTTAAATATATACATGATGTACATACATTTTTTTTTTACATTTCCTAAATACTATATATACATGGATGAATCTTCTAAGTCTAATATATACACAATGTACGTGCATTTATTTTTTAAAACTCATGAATCTTTTATATCTTTTGAATTGATGTTTTTAAGATATGAAGGGACACATTTTCAAGTGTCGTATAATGTATATTATTTTTTTTTTAAATTATAATTTTTATATGTAAGTCTCTGTTAAAGAATTACCTCCTTATAGTAATATTTTTCTCTAGTCTCGAGAGTATTACTGTGTAAGAATAATTAAACAAAAATTATAAATACTATCAAAAGAAAAATAAAGTTCGAATTACAACTCAATTTCTTAAATTAAAAAAAAATTCTCAGAGGATTTGTCTTTTTAAAATAAATAAATAAAATAAAAGAATATGTCATGATTCTAAAAGTTTGGTTCAATCAAACATATGTCCAACTGACAAAAAGTAGGTGCAGTTGGCAAATACATCTGCCTCACTTTTGATCCCCAAGGCACATTCAGTAAGTTTACGAGTTCAAGTCATACATACACACTCTCAATGTGCTATACTTCTAGGCTTATCATGTAAGTTCGTAACCACAAAAAAAAAAAATGTAAGTTCGTAACCGCCGGATCCTAGAAAAAAAGAAAAGAAAAAAAAGGGCATATGCCCAACTCTTTTGTAAATTTTGTTTTAACTATTGTAGCCCATCAGGTAGTAAGGCCCATTATTATCATACTTCTCAACTAAATTCAGATCGTAGCCCATAATCCACTTTATATTTCCTTTCACTCGCCGTTTGTAACGACATCGTTTCCCGCCCCCAAATCCCCACCAAATGCAGAAGACATACTCAGAGAAGAAGAGGGGAAGAATTGAATGAAAATGGAATTTGATTCTCAAGTTTGCTTTTAGAGTTAGGGTTTCTTATTACAGATTCCGATTTTATTTTCTTGAATTTGATTTAAGGAAAGGATTTTTTGGAGTTCCATTTTTTGGTTCTCAATGTCAGAGAGTTCAAGATCACGAGTTACGATAACCCTCGGTCGGGATGGTCAGGTAAAGCGAAATTGGAATTTTTTTGTTGCATTTGATTTATTTTTGTGTTTTGATTGTTGGATATTGGAAATGATTGTTTAGTTGAAGCAATTGGGCTGAATTGTGTTGATTATTCAATATTTTATTTTTCCTGTTTTTGTTTGGGGTATGGTTTTGAAATGCTGTAGTTTGATAATGTTAAGGAAATTGTTTGGGGTTTTGATGGTTCGAGACTTCGAGTTCCCAATAATAACTCATTAAGTCCCCAATCATTGGGTATGGGCGGGGATGGATAGGTGACAAACCTAAATTTTGACGATAAATGTACAAAGTGCATGCTCGCAGAATACTACTCAGATGGATTGGAGACTGACCTAACATTTGGCAATGAATGCAGAAAGTGATTTCTCACAGAATACCACTGAAACAGTAGTCTCCTCATACCGTCACGTTTGCTATTGAACCATTCCCTTAAATCAAAGCCAAAAGGCATCGAAGAAGGAAGACTCTAGAAAATCTAGTACATATAACGCAATTTTAAGAAAATGTTACCTTGAATACTTCTATGGTGTTTATTATGTAATGGAACTATTTGGTGTGGAAAACTTTGTTTTAGTTGGTATCTTTAATTTGCGTTAATTTGGTAAATGACATTTTCAGGTGGTAAAGAGGGCTGGGAATGCAGTGAATGATAGTTTTTATCCCAATTCACATCCTTCAGTTGGGAGTAAACGGTCCGTTAGGGATAGGCTAGGGAGCAATTTTGGTTCAACAGCACAGCATAACAATAAACGGTGCTTACCTCATTCTCTTTGTTTACTTTTCTGGTATTGTTTCTGTATCTGATTCATGTTCAGGAATTTCATGATAGAAAGGAAAAGATTAGAAAATGTGATTGTAAATGTATTCTTGCATATTTTCTCCTATAATATTAATCCAAGAGCATACTAAACAGAGTACATTTTGAGTTTTTCTGTAAATGAGCCAGATAATTGCTATTATGAATTCTAGAATTTAATGTTAATGTTTATTTTTGCAGTCAGCGAGAGGATGGTAATAGGTTTAGTGACTCTAACATGATGGATGGTAATATATTCAATTCCAAGTTTTAAGGAATTTTTTTTTTTGAATTACAGTTATAAATTGTGAGTAGAACTCAAGATTCTGTTACCCACTGCTTTTGATGAAAATGTATCCCTAGGTGAAGAAGACCTCCGATTTAAACTCAGGCGTAAGAATATTCTCAACAAGAATCTAAGTAGCAACCAGCAGAATGATGTGGACCTCCGTGACATGCTGTCGAGACCAGCTTATTCATCTACAACAAATCTAGGTTCACAGAAGCGCTTGCCTGAGCTTGAAGATACTAGAAGGAAATCTTCAGGACTAAGGGATGGTAGACAGGAGATGCCAGAGCCAAGGACTGCTGCTAGACAGCTTCTTCCAGAACACCGAAATGGGAGACAATACCTGCCTGAACCAAGTGTTGATAGAGACCTTATGCAAACTAAAGAAAACAAACATTTGAGGCCTGAATCAAATGGTCTAAGCATTTTTGGACCGATTCCCTCTTCAAGAAGAAGTGATGCTTTGCCACACATGGACTCATTACGAAACTCTTATTCTCCTTGGACTTTGGAAAGCTTAAGGAGAAGATCACCTGGTCCTTCTAGGGGTCTCTCGCCTCCTAGGAGGAATGAAGAGCGGGAGTGGAGACCTGTCCTCAGAGCATATGATGAATCCAGAGCACCTTCATATCTAAGCAAAGAGGCTTTTGATCACTCACGACCTATGAACTCTGCATCTTATGCTGCCAAACCTGCACGAACTGCTGAGCCTGCGAAGCCCATAGTTCCAGTGTATACTCTACAACCTCCTTCAGTTGGTCTTCAGCATAAAAGTTCAATTACTGTGAGCCACTTTCCTCCCCCTCCCCCAATATCTAAGGCATACTAATGCTCTTTGTTATATTGCATGACTTTTGACTTTTGGAATAACTTTGATCTTCTAGCTTATGAATGTTGTATGATATGTTCAAAATCATCTTACAGAAAGAGAAGAATATTTACATGATATTTTTGGGGTAAAACTGCTTATGCTTGTCTTCTGAGAAACATTTGTATGAGAGAGGCAGCACTGTAGTTGAAAACTTTTTGTTCCTTGTTAGCAATATCAAAACATTTCTTGTGGGCTGTTAAGAATTACTGCGTATTGAAAATAGAAGTTATAACTTCAGACTGTTTCAGTTCGAATATGGTAAAGGAGAATAGATGTAGTCTGTTCTAGATGGTTATTGATATTCCTAACTTTCAAGTAATAAAATTCAAAATTGTCTTTTCATAATACTTTGCAGTATTATTTTCTTACTGCAGAGGTGACTCGTTTCAACCTCTCATCTTATAAACTGGGCAAACCAAAGAAAATAATTGGGTCGAAGAGTTCTATGAACAGTTAGCATTGGCAAAAAGCTCTTCATGTTTTAATTCTTCAAAAGCTCTTCGTTACTGAATGATAATTTGGTTTAGCATTATCAAAGGATGCAACACCGGTAAAAGTAAATAGAAAGCTCAAAAAGATATTCGCTGCCTGCCATGAGAAAACAAGAAAAAAGAACTTTTCCATGAATAATCTTTTACCTTCTTGTGTAAACTGCATTTCTTTTTCTTATTGTCATAATTTATTATTCTGCAGGTTGATGATCATCAATTTGTTGATAGTTTCTTGCGTTCACTAGGGCTGGATAAATATGTCATTCATTTCAAAGCTGAGGAGGTACATACTCTTGCTCTATATATAATGTTCTTGCAGTTGAAAGGCTTATCCGTTAGGCGTTAGTACCATTTGTTTTCATAATGTTAATGAAACCACAGTTAATGTAGTAAGACCGAGTTTTCTCTTACTGAGTCAGAATGTTGAACAAAGGGACAATCCTGGAATTCATTTTTTACACTGGTAACATCCATGATGATTGTGCTCTGAAGCTTTCTTATTATGACAACTTTGAAATTTATGTCAAATAATAGAAATTCCCAAGGAAAATCTTAAAAAACAAGTAATTCCTAGATGACATCAGTGCTAGTTTAAGGTTATTATAAATGATTTTGTGATTTATTTCTGATGTATTTCGCTTCAAATGCTTCTTACTGATTTCACTATAGTAGTTTTCTCTTGTACAATTTTCTCGCGCGTTGTACCTACAAAATTCAAAAAGGGATATAAGAAAGTTGCATTTGTTTTTGCCAACTTTCGTTGATTGATTGCTTTTCAGGTGGATATGTATGCCCTGAGACAAATGGGAGACCATGACCTTAAAGAATTGGGAATACCTATGGTAATATTTGAGTTCTGAATGATTCTCCTGTATTTTGGTGTAGTGTGGTTCTTTTTGTCTAATTATGTTCTGTGCCTTTCTTTTTATGGAGTGTTATATGAAAATATTTCACACCTGCTGTGCTACATTGCGTTAAGTTCAAGTGTAACTCTTAAAAATGCACCTAACTATTTGATATATTCTTTTGTTTGAAGGATGGTAATTTTAAAATATTCTTTGCTGCTTTGCTACATTGTATTAAGCTGATTGTCTGTTACAGGAAATGTGGGGCCCAAAGTAAAAAAAATATGGGTTGAGATTGGAAAACAAATAAAACACAACTGATGTGCTGATAGGATTTGGGATTTCTGATATTATCTTTGCTTGTGGACGGAATAATGTTGAAGCTAAACTAGTAACAGATGCTGATAAATAATAGAGATGATAAGAAAAATAATCCCCTTGATGCATCATGCCAATCCTTCTACTGTTGAAGACTTGCAACTTCTCTCCCTACTTTAGTTGTCTGTTTTATGGTCATTCTACTTAAATGCTGAGTTTTCTTATTAAAAAAATTTAATTTCAGGGACCTAGAAAAAAGATTCTACTTACTCTGCTGTCTCGTTCCAAGCGGCAAATATGAGTGTTACACTCGGATCAGCTTGTTGTAAATGGATCATGGAAAGGAAGAGAGATCAACAAATGGAAGTGTAAATGTTTTAACTATGATTCTGAACAAGTTAAACTTTGTATTTCCTTCTGTCTGGATTCCCAAGGTCATGCTTGCGCCTAAGTTTGCATAAGTTCCTCTCTTTTTTCCCATATGCTTCCATCTGTGAACTATAGGCATAGATTGAATGAAATCTACATGTTCGCTGGTTTTGGAGTTTGATCGGTGCAGCCCTCACGCTTATTGGAGGTAAATTTATCAGTGTTTACTAGTTTCTATGCGTCGAAATATTTGTAGTGAGATCTAAGTTCTTATCTTACATATTAATTATATGAAGATGAGTGGATATTGTCATTTTAGTTGCAAGAAACTTAGGCCATATGCTTAGAACATATTTTATCTCTGAACATGAAAAGAAGATTAGGTTTGGTTGATAAGATGTATGTCTATGTGCACACTAATGCTCTGGATGCTGAATGAAAGAAGCATGGTGATGTGCACATAAATCAAAATGGTTCTTGGGTCTGCCTTCTCTGATGCCTTTTGGCTTTGATTTGAGGGCATGATTCTGTAGCAAACGCGACGGCATAGGGGACCATTGTTACATGTGTATTATATGAGCAACCACTTTGTGCACTTGTTGCCAAAGGTTAGGTTAGTCTCCAATACATCTGTTTCAGTGGTATCCTGGGATCAGCACTTTGTTTGACAAAGGTTAGGTCTGTATCCCGTCCATCCCCGCCCATACCCCCAATTATTGGGGATTTAATGGGTTATGCTATTGTTGTTGTGTTGTTGTTGATAAGATGTATGTCTCTCTTATTGGGGAAAAAACAGTTCTTGGGAGATTATGGAGCAGTACACCAGATTTATAAAACAAGTAGGAATTTTAGAGTCAAAATCTCTACCTAACACCTTATTTTATCATCAATGTTGGCTTCTTTGTAAGTAACCTAATACAAAACCTTTTATAGAAAAACACTATATATACAAAACCATTTTTTTTTTTTACTTTTTTTTCTCAGTAAATTTTTATTTTAGCTCTTTTTGTCCCTAAACTATTTTCGATCTCAAATTAGTGTAAAACTGGTGTTTTATGCCAGTATTGATCACGTTTTCTGCACGTCGACAGCATTAAGAGTATTTTTGTTAATTTAAGCTCTTAATATGTGCAGAACACGTGATCAAAAGCGGCAGTTTTGCTTTAATTTGACTAAAGTAGTAGTTTACAAATAGTTTAGGGACATAAAAAGCTCAAATAAAAGTTTATAGGAAAAAAAAAGCATAAATAGTTCGTGTATATGTAGCACTTTTTTCAAACCTTTTATTACACTTTAATATTAGACTTTTAGGTTTATCTGTAGACCAGTTGCCTTTGTTTGCATATGTAATCAACCATTTGTTGTCTTAATCAACATGAGTTTTTAATCACATTTACATTAAAGCTATTAAATCAAGGTAGGCATATTCTTGCAATGGAAATGATGAAAGTTCAAGGTTTGTTTTGAGTCGCTTTCGCTGCAACTGTTTTGTTAAGATTGTGTAGTTAGACAGGTCCTTTTTTTCTTTTTCAGGTATAATTAGTTTTGAATCTTATGAGTTAGATAGAAATTAGTGAAAAAACTTAGAAATATTACCTGAAACATGTGCCCTTTTCCCAGTCCTATTCGTATGTCTGCTATCATTTTAAACTACCATTGTGATATTAACTTGTGTCTAGTTGGTGTTTTTTTTCTTTGGAAAATTCTGATGTGGATCAGGTCCACATGCATGCATCTTGTGGTCCAGAATTACCCACGTCATCACAGAATTCTCTCTCTCATCATTCTGTAGTGATGTGGTTCCTCTCTGTGCTTCCCGGTTTAATGAAAAGAGTGAGGTAATGTGCATATAAATTAAAATAATTCTTGGGTATGTCTTTTTGGATGCCTTTTGACTTTGATTTGAGGGCATGATTCCCGAGCATACTTGACGGTATATGGGGGACTACCGCTTCAGTGATATTCTTTGAGCCGTCACTGTATATTCATTGTCAAAGATTATGTCAGTCTCCAATCAATTTTTTTCAATGGTTTTCTGTGAGCAGTCACTTGGTTCATTCATTGCCAAAGAATAGATCTGTCTCCTATCTATCTCCTGCACATACCCTCAATTATTGGGGGTTTAATGAGTTATGTTATTTTTGTTGTATACTCGATGTAATATGTTTGTGCTTCCCACCCATAGTAGAGAGTGATTCCTAGCCAATTCTAATTAATAATTAGTAACTACAATCAAATAACCACGACAAAGTCAAGTGAATTGTATTTAGTCTTCTTGCATGTTATGTCTGCTGGAATACTGACAGGTTATATCTACCTAAGTAGACTTTAATTAAGGAGGAAATAATATTTAGTATATTTCTGCTGATTTCCCTCTACTTATAAAAATGTACTCACAAATAATGCCTTGATTTTCTTCATTTGTCACTATTAGGCCTAATTCCATCCCCATCTTCAAAATATATATGCTTTAAATTAATCATTATCAACTTCTACATATTGGTCCAAAAACAGTGAAGACCTTTTGCAAATTGATAAAAAAGGGCATCAAAATCCGTAATTACCCTATAGTTCTAGAGGTTTGAAGAAGGAATGAGTAATTGGAGCATAACTCAGCCGGTAAATCTACCACGAGTAGCGTTGTACTTCTAAGGTGGTGGTCGATTTCTGTCAAGTTTATAATTTAATTCTTGTGAGTTGTTGATGTATAGACTGTTCTAATTAATCCCAATTGAAGCATATTGTTAAAAAATTGACTTGTGTGTAACTCAATCTCTCAAAAGGTACCTTAAGTGGGGAGGATTGCTCAAGTCTTATATATAGATATGAGATCTTTAACACACTCCTCACGGCCGGGGTTAGACATCTGGACCGTGAACAATAATAGGATCCAAGATCGAACTACGTGGATTTGATACCATGTCAAAAATGAACTTGAGCCTAATTCAATCACTCAAAATGTACATTAAGAGAAGAGAATTGCTCAAACCTTATATATTATAAATATATACACAAATTAATCAATGTAGGATTTTTAACACATATCTCGCGATTTAACTAATCTCATAGACGAGAAGGTGAAAGCCTTAAATTGGATTTCAATCTTTTTTTTTTTTTTTTTTGAAGCCTAGCTGGGCGGATGCCCCATAAGGGGAGAGTAGCACCTCACAAGAGGAGGAAGAGATAACCTTAGAAAGAGAGACAATATAAAGTATATCCCATGCGCGAGGAGGGTATCGAACCTACGACCGTGGGCAGACCGTTGCCCCACTGGGTTAAGGACCTTGTGATGGATTTCAATCTTTTAATTAGGAAATGCTTTCTTAAAGAACTATTTGTCCTTATTGGCGACAAGTTCTGCGCCAGTTCCGGCACTAAACAAATATTAAAATAGGAAGTTACTATATTCGAATGCCTTCTACATGAATAGAATAATACTTGCTGTTTTTGGTACATATTTTCTTTGTTTATTTCAAATATGTTTATTCTGCTCCTTTAAGAGTCAAGGTTGGCATTCTCTTGAAAAGATACCTGTTCTTTTTCGTCTTCTCAAGTATTATTTTGAGGGATTTTATAATGAGAATTTTTTTAATTTTGTTCATAAAAAAAAGAGTAAAATAGTACTCTTTCCGTCCCAAATTATCTGTTCACATTTTTTTTAATCTGTTCAAATTAACTATTCACTTTATAAATAAATTGCTAATTAATGATGGTTTTTCCAATTCTACCTCTAATATTGAAGGTTGAGAATAAAGAGAAAAAATAAAGTATCATTAAATTGAGAGTGAAATTAAATAATATTATATTTGACATTTTATCATATACAACTGCAAAATACAAAATGGACAGATAGATAGTAGTTTACTGCAAAATACAAAATAGACAGATATATAGTAGTTTAGAATAGGGCTTCAATTGGGTCGAGCTCTTCTCGAACAGTTGGGGATTACTTGATAAGGCATTAGTATCACTCGAGCTCGATACATTTTTTAGCTCAAACTTTTTAAGTGAGTTGAACTGGAATACTCATACGTTAGGTTGGAAAGCGCACAAATATGTTTGATCATATATTTTTAAAAAATTAAATATTACACTATTTAATAGTTATATAATCTATATATACTTTAAAATTTTGTATTTTCTAATGTTCAAGCTTTTGAATCTAGTTTGAGACAAAAAGAAAATGAGTTTGAAATACGAAACTCTTCTATAAAATTATACTAAACTCAGGGACGAAGTCAGGAATTTTGCGTGGAGGGGGCGATATGTAAAAACTGCAAAAATAAATGTTGGGGGGGGGGGGGAGGCGAGTTTGATAAAATGTTCTGAATTACATATAAAATTTACTATATACAATAGTATTTTTAGAAATCTCAGGGGCGATTATATTTTTATAAAGATACCTAAAACACATAAAAATACCTTTTATATATATATATATATATATATATATATATATATATATATATATATATATATATATATATATATATATATATATATATCGAATAAAAAATAAATAAATTAAGAAATTAATCTCAAGTTGACTCTAAAATATGAAAATATAATATTTTTTAGGTAAAAACTAAGTGAAAAGTAGTATAATTTATATAGAAAATATGAATTTATCAACTGCCACCTTTGCCCCCTTGTCTTCGTTCCTGACTAAACTTGTGTATAAAACTCATCGAACTCAGCTCGATTAGTCATATGGTTGGTCTCGACTCTACTAGTTGTAGTCCTAACTTGAAATGGAGCTGCCGAATGGTGGGAACCACCATGGGAGGGAGGGGGATGGGGAGATAAGGAAATGAAAAGAAATGAAAAGAAAGAAACCAACCCAAGCCACCAAGCCACTGTTAACCAAATCTTGAGAAGATTGGGTTCAAATTTATTCCACATGTTATAATATGGTGAAATTAATATATTGGGTTGATGACAGCATGCCTATTTGGAATTCTTCCCCCTAAAGCAAGAAAGCAATTTGGAATAGATTAGAAAAGAAAGGCAAGACAAAAAATATATTGAAAATAAGTGGGAATTGATGAGAAATAAAATATTTATTGGTGGAAAAAAGTCCACTATAACACAAGATCTAATAAGATCAAGACTATGGAATATAACAACACAATCTTATAAAAAGAAAGTAGGGTTTTCTAATGTGTGTTCCTGGAACATATGTTAATTCAGATATAACATGCTATATATGATAATTTAAGTATATTATCTAAAAATGCGTATCATAAATTGGAGAACCTTGAGGAATAGAAAACTTATATTATTATATATAATCACTTAATCTATATTAACACGTGTGATACGTATCAGGAAAAAATGTAAAAAAATATACTTTTTGTCTCTAAAGCTTTAAAAGGTGGGACCTTAAAACTACCAAGTGCCCAACATTGATGCTTTGCTTATATATTGGATAATACTATAGATGACTACTTAATTCACCTTAATTAAACATATGCTTTTCTCATTAAATAATAGGGTTTTGTTTGCTCTAAGAAGATATGCCAAGATCTCATTCCAACACCCTTATTAGTATATTTTGCTTACATCATTGCCCACTTCTTCATACTCCTTTATTTGGCAACTACTCTCTCTTTCTTTCTTTCTTTCTTTTTTGCAAATATTTTATTGCATAAACATGTTGGTCAAGATAATATAAACGTATTTAAGTTTACTTTGTTCTTATACGTGGAGGTTGAATAATTACTAAGAACCTTCATTTCTTCTAGTTGGGCACTATATAACTCGGATTCGAGTACGAGTGTCAAGTACGGATATGTAGTTAGATGTCGAATACCAAAACATCTAAAACAAAGTGTCTTATTGGTGTTGACTAGATCTAATAAATATGTCATACTTAGACTCATGGGCATGAGAATCAATCGGGAAAAAAAAAAAAACTTCAACTATCCTATTTCAATCAATTATATATAATAAAAATGGCATTGTTTTAGTTTATGGGTTAGCTTCCAATTATACATTGATTATCATATAAGTCTAATGCGTCAAACTAAAACTAGTTTATTCTAGTTTGATAAACAATTTTTTTCTTTTCCAAGAAAGTCACCCGTGATTTTTGAAGTTTGACATGAACAACTACCAGTTTATTGGTTAAAAATAAATGTTACATAGTAGAGGACGCGTTTATACTGAAGAATATCTGCATCTAATTTATACTGAAGAATTAATTATACTAAAAATCATCGAATTATGAAGGGATATACAATTTTAAAAGAATTTTTACTATTGCAAGATTTGGTTGAGAGGGAGAAAAAATGCATGAATTAATAATACACCAACTGTATAGTTGGTAAAGCAAAGTAATCCTTAATAAGAATTTAAGTACAGTGATAGATTTGTTAATATAGTTTAGGTCCTCTTTCCTCTTAGGTGATTACATCCCAATCTTGGTTTGACTTTTGTTGGTACCCTTTAATATAAAATTTACAATATCTCCTCTTTAAGCATAGAATAGTAATTTTTTAAACATCAAGTGGGGATTACATTATTGGACTATAGTTTCTTAATCTATAATTTTTATTAGTATTCTTTAGACAATGGTTTTTCCATCCCTTAAAGGGTATAATTAGATTGGGCCAGCGTGAGATTTTTTGTCTCAATCTACTCATAAATTAAAACCAATTTTTTTTTATATAAATTAATGGTTGAGATTTCATTCCTAAACTTAATCAAACGAGAATACGAATTTTAATTTGAATCTCAAATTCAAACTAGACCCAATCTAAATAAACCCTAAATCTACAAAAACTGGATCCTCTTTGATTGGAAAAAGTTTAAGGTGTATCTACTACATTAATTTGGAAATCAATTTTATAATATTATTTGCATGAAAGACAGCTTCCTTAATCTGACTATTCTTTTTTCTCTCTTTTTTTAAATATCAACCTTTAGTAGGGATGGTAATTGAACCGGTTAAATTGGAGATCCGGCCTGATTGGGCGGAAAATCCCCCGATTTAAATTGGAAGTGGGGATGGGGATGGGGATGGATTTAGCCCCGCTAACGGGGGCGGGGCGGAGGCGGGTGAAATAATTTCTCCGCCCCCATCTCGGCCCGCCCCACCCCGCCTCGCATGACCGGTCTTAAATACTAAATAGAACAAGTATAAAATACCCTAAAAAAATGAAATAGACGTCAAATTTGGAGAAGATCGTGTGAATCAAATTCTCTGTGTGACTCATCCTTCTCCTAAACCTTATAGTAACCCCATCGCTTATCGCCTCTTCCATCCTACTGCAGTCGCTCCTTCTCGCGTCATGTAGAATCATAATGTTTAGATATTTGTGTTTGTGTTTGTCTTTCTTTAAATGTATTTGAATTAGAATTTAGATGTTAGTGTTAGATCCACGATATAAGATGACTTTAGTCAAGTATGTGTTTCTATATTATTTTTTCAAGGTTCTATTTGAGAATTTTTGTTAAAAAATCACTAATTTTTTGTAGTCGAGGTTGAGCCTCCGCGGAGGCGAAAGTGGAAATTTGGGGGAAAAATCTCCGCTTTTCCCCAATTGAGGTTGGGCCTCCACCTGAGCTAGGGATTAGATCCCCATCCATCCCCAGTGATGGAGTTGGGTTAGGAATGGAGATGCGAAGAAAGAAGCGGGGCTGGAGCTGGAGATTATGGTATCCGACCCACCCGGCCCCATTGCCATCCCTAACCTTTAGTATGATTGTTCTATTCATGATTATAAAACTATTATTGGTTTCCAGATGAATTTGCATAGTCAAAAACCAATTAGATTTGTTATATAAGAAAGAGAGGCAAACTACACAAATTGTCCATCAATCTCCTCTCTCTATACCACAAAAAAAAATAAAAATTTACACATTTTCTTTCATATCAATATTTCTTTAGAGATATGGAAAAAAGTTCCTCTAGTGCTGAGAAGAAGCTCAGACTTTTTGGATTCGAACTCGAGCCCTATCAGAATAATGAAGAAATTTCCCAAAAGGGTTCACTTGAAATCGATCATGAGAGTGTAAATTCATCATCATCTTCCACAGTTTCATCCGGACGCGAAATAATCAAGAATGTTATTCTCCCCAAAGGTGAAAAATTAGAAAACAAGAAATTTGAATGCCAATATTGCTTTAAAGGGTTTGCAAATTCACAGGCATTAGGAGGACATCAAAATGCCCACAAAAAAGAAAGGTTGAGAAAGAAAAGGTTACAACTTCAAGCAAGAAAAACAAGCATCAACTATTATCTTCAACAACAACAACCATTAGTCCAAAATGGCCATAATTATCTGAATAATTATCATTTTGGATCTTCTTCTCCAATACTTATTCAAGATTCTTCATTCTATGGTTCTGATGATCATTCACAATCACATATTAGCTTTAGCTCTTATGATCATCATCATCAGCAAGATTCAAATAATATTCATGGGTCCCAAAGATGGTATGCCTTACCTAGTACTAGAAATCATGTACCAATTGATCAACAAGATTCATCTTCTTGTAAATTTACTCTCACACATGTAGCGAGATCTAGAGAAAATAGACCTAGTTCTAAGAAGAATTGTTATAGATCTTTAGATCTTCAACTAGGTTTAGGCTTGCATTGATCCACCATTTTGCAACCCTATCCAATATTATACTCCCTCCATTCCTAAATATAAGACTTATTACATGCTGCGCAAATTAAGGAAGTATACATTAAGATGTTTTTGTAATCAAAATATCAATATTACTCTCTTAAATAGAATTAGTGATATACAAGTATTATTAGTATTTTGATTACAAAAACATCGATATTTTTGCTTCTTTAATTTTCGCAACACGTAATGAAAGTTTTATATTTAGGAATGGAGGTAGTATTATTTTCTTCTTCTTCTTCTTCTTTTTTCTTGAAGTAGTCAGGGTTTTGACCTGATAATCTTATGTACTACGAGTGAGAAACTTGATTATTCTTCACATAGAAAAAGAGCTCCCGCATCAAGAAGTTGTTTTTAGATCATATTGGAACATCAAACATTTTCTCCTTGATTCAATTGGAGTCCTAAGAAATTATAATTATACGATATATTTGATATGTATAATGAGAAGGTCTGATTATAGTTTGATGAAGATGGGAGGAAGATGAAGTTTAGCTTGGAAGAGTTCTAAATTTATTAGTGTAATTTTGTAGTAAGTGTATTCGCATGCATTGAGATGTATTTAGTTGTTCCTCATACCCACAAGATGAGACAAAAATGGCTAGTAATTTAATTCGTATCTTGACGTTTATATAAATAATGTATTTTTCTAAAGTATACCGGTCACATGTTAATCTGCATTAAAGTATTTTATATAGTATATACGTTTTTTATTTTTCTAGAGTTTTTTCATTTCGGATAAAAAAAATTATTTTTAATATACTTAAAATTATGATATATAGTATACTTTATCAAAATTAACATTGTGCATACATTAGACAAACCCATATATAGATATTTTGTAGGTCCAACACCTTGTTGTGCCTTGCATGTCCAATACCAAAAGAAGAATATTATGGATGAGTGCTTATTATTCAAATACAATTTTATGAAGTTTAGTCTTTTGTCTTGTAACTAAAAAAATAAACAAATGAAAATTTAAAATAATATATTATTATTATCAAAGTATCACATTTCATTTGAACGTATTATTATTATCAAAATAAAAGTATAAATTCAACCCGTGACCTATCGTTACCTGTCGAAAGTACTACTTGCCAACTATATATATATATTCTTGACCAATTCACAAGTATTTACTTAAGATTTTTAATATTAGGGTTCCATTTCCCTAGAAATCCCATGCATGCATCCTGATTAGTAATTGTGTTATTAGAAAGATTCATTGCTGACCAATATTAATTTAAAATTCTATTTTATCTTAGAGAAATGCTCAAGAAATAGAGAAATTGTAAGAAAAGAGTTAATCAACCAAGTGTTGACATATTATATTGCATTAACATGAACTTTCAACTAATCCATCTAAAATTAAAGTATGTATGATATTTTGAGTCTTTTATATCTATAAGAAAATTTGGGAAATCAGGGTTTTTAATATATCGAAGACTTAATTTAAAGGTTTAATCAAGACCTTCAGGAGAGTAATAATTTTTAAATGCATGAATTTATTGTGTATCAAGACCCTTTTCGTTTAGATTTTTTTTTTCCGGAGAAATTTAGATTGTTTCGACAATTTTTCTTTGTGAAATGTCGTAGTAAATATTATACTTCTCTCCCCCAAAATTGTTTTGAAATCTACTATGCTACATGTTTTTGTATATTTTCACCATTCTTTTTTTTGTTTTGTTAATATCAGCGCAGAAATGTCGAACCTGAAACCTATCGTTATGAATTGAAAATGATTAACAACTATTTTAACCAACTCGATCTGTTTACGTTTTATTAGAGTATTAGAGGTTAAGTTAATTACTTGATCAACATGTTCTTGGATGATTTGTGAAGTTATCTTTAGACAAATACTTTAATGAAAGAAAAAAAAAGAGAAAAGAACAAATGCTGATATCACAAGGATAAAAAGTTAAGACTATTATTTTTTTCAAAAAATAATAATTAAAGAAAAGGTCTACGACATTTGTGTGGACTAATTATAACCCATGTAAGTTCACAAAGAACCCAATCCTAGAAGCAAGATATTCTTCCAAATAAAATCTTAAAACAAGCATTGGAATCCCTAAAAGAAAGTTCATTAAGATGCCAAATTGGAAATAAAGATTCTTTAATGCACAACGTTTGTATTCCAAACTAGACATGAAAAATATTTTAATGGTCAATTATTGAATTGTCAAAATGAAAAGAAAAAAGGAAAATAAATGTGTAATGTCCTTAAATGCAAGTCTTTGGAATAGCAAAACGGCTATAGTGTCGAACATTTTAAATTCATTAGATATAGAATTTTTTGGATAGGTGTTACATATTTTTGAACGGTGTTAAATTCTATATAACATATATTCTCTTCTTATTAACACATGTCCTAAAGTTGTATCATGTGTTTTATCATTATTAACACCCGTCTTAGACATGTAGCACATGTCTCACGTATAGCTGTCTGAAAATCACAACAGGTATCCCCGCAGAAAAAAATCTTAGACCCAGGGACGAAGCCATTACTTTTAGGTTTGGGGCAAAAAACTGCAATAGTATGCCGAACTACATATAAAAACTGCAAAAAAAAAAATGTTGGGGGCTAATTTGATCAAATATTCTAAACTACATATAAAATTTACTATATCTAGTAGGATTTTTAAAAATCTCAGGGGGAGGTGTCTGCTTCGTTACTACTTAGACTGTTGAAATTTTCTATCCAACGACCTAGAATGACCAAAATTGTTCAATATGTACTAAATTTTGACTGTTCTGCACGCCGGATTGTTTAAAATAGGGTTTCACTCCTTTTCGTTTTAATAAACCTAATATATATATCAATTCAACTAATCTAATTGAAATATATACATGATAAATCTGATAATGTTATTGCTCATTCACGTGAATAAATCATTTCCTATGTGACTTATATGATCAAGCCTTTAAAGATCAAATGTGATGTCGTCTGAACTGAGTTCGTGGATTAGTGTTTCACTTGGCCCAAAAGAATAGTAACTTGTAGGGGTGGAAATGAGCCGAGCTGAGCTAAGGCTAGCTCAGGTTCATCTCACGTTAATTTTGTCCAGCTCATATTTGATGTGAGCTAATTTTCTCAGCTCAAGCTCTCATCAGTAGCTCACGAGCAGCTCAACTCAGCTCATTTATCTACAAATATTTTAGAAAAAATACGGCTACTTATAATATGAGTTTAATATCTAGCTTACAAATAAATCAAGAGATTTTCTTAGCACAATGACATATAATCGAAGTTTTATAAGTCTACTAATTATAATATGTAAAGACTCCGAAAAAAAAAAGAAAAAATCTTAACAATTAAACCAATGTAAACTAACAAAAGTCTAGCTAACAAATTTTTTAGTCTATATTAATAAATAGTAAAAATATCTAAAGTTTTCTTATATAAGCAATTTAATTTTTGTGGCATGTTCGTTCTTCCACTTGAAAAGATAAAAATATAGTATGGTCATAAAAGAATTATTTTGTAGACTAATAATTAATTATTATCAATAATAAAATACAAGTAATAATATACTTTAGGTTTCTTCCTAATATCATAAGTGACTCGAGTCAATCTCCTTCACAACTTAATGCTCGAACTGCAAAGAAACTCGATAGAATCAATAACTCTTCCATTTTGAGAAGATGAAGAGATTGTAAGAGATTTCTAGGGTTTTCTTGGATTCTTTTCCTTGAGAAGATGTGCAGCTACTATTTTTAGGGTATGCGGCTATTTTGTTATACATATATATATTGAGCCAACTCATGAGCCAAACGAGTCGAACTCTATCTATCTCAAACTCAACTCATATCTTAAATGAGCCACAAATCTTGGCTCATGTATCGCTCATTTAGCTCATGAGTTGGGCTCATCAAGCCGAATATCGAATCGAATCGTGAGTTACTCACGATACGCGGCTCAACTTACTTCCACCCCTAGTAACCTGTCCTGCTAACAATAACGAATAACAATTTGTCTTCTTCTGACAGTATACGGGCTTGGCCCGCATTCACTGCCTAACTTTCACTGGATATCATATGGACCAACGCTTCTCTGTATAATCCACAGTGTCTCTTCTCCTCTTCTCCAAGTAATAGACACAGTCCGACACATATTGGGTTTTGAAGGCCCATTATGAAGATCATGTCCATTTCTACCGAATTCTTGTACTCGGACCAATAAGTTTAGCTCAGTTGACTTCACTATTGATCTTCGGACTTACTTATTATTAGGTCACGGATTTGTATTACTCTCAATTTTTTTTTTTTAATTATATATGATGTATTTTACTCCATTTAAATATTACATGTATAAATGACCCCAGTGAATTATTGTATATATCAAATGACCCCAGTGATTTTTTAATTATATATGATATATTTTACTCTATTTAGATAATAAATGTATAAATAACCGCAGTCAATTATTGTGTATATTAAATGACCCCAGTAAAAAAATTTCCTGGATCCGTCACTGCTCAGTGAACAACTTCATATCGCATGATCAGATTTATCTTGTGTATATCCCAACCAAATTAGTCGAATTTGTTCCCATATCACCGATTTACCATATTTTTTATACTAAGAGTGTTTAGATTTAGGATGAGAGCTACATGTAAGTGATCATACCGTTATTTTTATCTAGTAATTGTCCAGGTAGGATCAGTTAATAAGTTCTACTTATATTGTGATTTATCATGTGCATTTTGTTACGCTTCCATGTAGAATTTTTTTAATTTATTCTTATAAACAAATAAGAAAAAAATATACAAGTCGAGTTTAATCTTCTCGTCACTTCTTTTTATTTAAGTTCCAACATTTTTTCTTGTAAAAGGCAAATGTGATTCTCATCAGGCCCAATAATATTGAGCCCCTATAATAATTATTAAAATTATACTCTTAAATTTTTTTAAAAATGTAAATTATAAAAAGAGTCAGAATATAATATGATATTCGGATTTTTTGATTTTCAAAACCAAAAAAAAAAACAGTAGTCATAATTTTTTTTTATCTATTTGATCTATTTTTACAGTATAATCTAAATGATTGTGCCTAAAACATCTCCCCTCATTCCTCCATCGTTTTTGCTCTGCAACTTTACCGAGTAAGTGATTAACAATTCTTTTCATTCTTCAAGAAAATACATACATAAGTATATATAGGTAACAAAAAATTGGGACCCCCAATTTTCGGAGGCCTTATTCTGACGAGCACTTTAAAAACCATTATATCACCGGGCCTGATTCTCGCAAAAAATCAATTCAAATTAAAAAAAAAAAAAAAGTTAAATTTCTTGCAAGTACACTCTAAATACATGTTTGGTACACTGCAAGGGAATGTAGTGTAATCCATTTCCATTCATAATGGTTTTTCATCCGGAACTATTTTAGAATCATTTTTCTGTTCAACTGACTGGAAGACAAAGTCAGAATTGAAATATCAATTATTTTTCTGTGTCTAAAAAAACTATTATTCAACGTCAGAATAAAATGTGATTTAATATAATCGATCATAAATACCCTTCTAACATATGTTATAATATGGTCAAGTAATTGCACAGTGTAAAAAGTTTTACTTGAAAAGATATTAACATTTATACACCTAAGCCCGTCAAATATATAATTCAATATTGAAACATAATTCATATATAAAGTGAAACTTAATATAAAAAACTATATTTGTATTAAAGGTAAATGAAAAAAATAATAAAAGAAAAAGATATTTACGTGATTATTATCTATAAAGTTTTATCAAGATAGATTGTTATGTCATCCAAATACTATAATTAATTAAATGGAGATTTTTACATAGCAAAAAAAAAAATTAAATGGAGATTTCAACTTCTCTTAAAAAGGTAATTTCATATGTTTTAGAGTGGTGTGGCATTTTCTACTTCTTCTTGGATTCAACATTCCCGCGGAAAGACATTTTACTACTTTAAATAGGCAAATTAAACGATGTAATGAAAAGAGAAATTGAAAAAATCATTCTATTCCAGTGTACCAAAGTCCAATCTATCGATTATTGTAAGAGAAAATAAGGAGTCTTGATGAGATTTTTATTTTAGTTTCAGAGTTGACACCAAAACCATGTACAACTTAAGTTCTAGTATTAGATCAAAACTCAATGTTGGACTCCATCAAATCGAACAAAAAATTAAATCTGTTTAGGATAAAATCATATAAAAGGAAAAAATAAATTATTCGAAAACTGTTGACGCTTACAATTGTTTTCCAAATTTAGTGGCACTTTATGTGGCGCTTTTACTATGTGCCACAAATTAGAGGTTATTCAATCATATGTCATGTAAATAGTTGGTGGCAAAATGGTAAATAGTTGGGTGAATCCCTTATACCAACAGGGATGAATAGTGTTTAATTTGAATTTTTAGCCAATTCTACTTAGCCGTTAAGCTTTTTCCTTCAATCACATGTCATGTTTGGGTGGCATTATTTGTGGCATTTTTACATAGTGTCGTAAACTCATTACATTTTTGTTCGGCACTTTTTTAAATGCCACAAAATTTATGTCACATATTAAAAAATACTATCAAATGATGGCATTTCAACATAAGTGCCATAAATTATTAGCATATACAATAAGTGCTATGACCTAAGAGTGTCACGAAAAGTCAAATAACACTTATTTCGCCCTAATTCGGAGTGAGAAAGTACCAAGAATAGGTACAGCCTTGACGTTCAGGGGTAAAAATCGTCTGCACCCGTCTATGTTTTTATTCATGTGTCTAATCACTCAAAATTCGATATTTGAATATTTTTTTAATTATATATACACATGGTAAATTGTGAGTGATTGAACACATCAATGAAAACATACATGTGCAGACGGTTATTTGCCGACATTCAATGAGCCCAATTGATGGAAATTTTTTGATATAGACCTGGCCTACAAGTGGGGACATAGACCACTTGGTCCACAATCAACCACATCCCATCTTTTGATTAAAAAACAATAAAAACGCCTCAAACAATGCACCAAAAGGGGGAATATTTTTATTATTTTAATCAAAACTGTGATGTGGCTGAATGTGGACCAAGTGATCCATGTTCACTTGGTAGGCCTGATCCATGACATAATTGATCCAATTGATGGAGTACAATTATTAGAATTTATTAGAACTGAATTTATAAGGTCCCAAATCATTGTCGAATTATTAAAATTGGAAGGCAAAGCTATATTGACTTCATTAGAACTGAATTTTAATGCAATTAAAGTACACATTGTTAGGAGGCGGATTCGAATTTTGGCAGGTGCAGTATGGAAAATTTCAACCCTCTTATGTAGTGGTAACTTCTTGCGGTAGGCTAAAACAAAGTCTCCCACCAATTGAACCGCTATATCACCTTAACTTACATCCCGCACAATTTCTATCGGATCGGAAAGTGGGGCCCTGTAGACATAAGTATCGCTTTTTGTACATAAAAGTACACATTGCTAATAATCTTAGATTCTCAGATATGTCACAGCTAAAAGCCTCGTGTTACGATATCTAGTCATAGCTTCATTATTCATTTTCACCCACTTAAAGATTAAAAATGGTTTCTTCAAACTTCGTTTTACATTATTAATTAGTAGTACTCTCTTTGTTTCACAAGAAATTTTACTCTTTTTATCTTCTCTTGAAATGCTTGATTTTTTCACAAATTTTAAAGATTATTTTTCTACAACTCTATTATCACCCATAAATACAATTATTGTATTCTCTATTATGTTTATAGAATTAGTAAAGAATATAATATGAATAAATATCACTTTTGTTTCTTTTTGTAATCAATGCAAAATTAACCAAAATATTATACGTTCTATGACAATAATTCAAGATAGTAGTTTAATTTATAAAAAAATAATAATAATAATTGTAAGTCTCACTGATTTAGCAAGATATCTATCCATCCTCTTTTGTCTTGTAATATTTTGGGATCTTAGTTAAGGAAAACTCTCAATCAAGGGCAATGAAAAATGATTTTAAAGGGTTTTTTTTTTCTCTTGTTTCCGGACACCAACAAAATGTTATAAAATAGTAATTTAATTAGTAAAAAGGGTTCTTTTCCGATAGTCGATTTTATGCTCGGTTCATATTTTACTTCTTCAATATGTATAAAAAATAGTAAAGGTCATCAAAACAAATACGATAAGTAAAGAAAAAGCATAGTCATATTAATACTCAGATGTCGGTCTACCAAAAAAATCAAAGTGAAGTGCTAGCTAGTTTGGTGATGAATTATAATCTCTAAAACCATATGCACATGCATATTACTTACTAAGGTAATCAAACACTAATGCTTAATTAACGTTAATCTCTTTTGCTTTTTTTAATTAAATATATCAAGTGGATTGAAAATATATATTGAATCTAAACTGATAAGCATACTTGTAACTAATTCAACTACTATATTATCGTGGTAATGTTGTTTCAGTAAAAAAAAAAAAAAAAAAAACCAGAAATATAAATCAATTTTTTTAGAGGTAAAAAAAATGTCCATTACCTAATATAAGTCATTGCATGTGTCCATAGGAAATTTGAAAAGTCTTCTAGCCACTGGTTTGAAAAGAACCCATAACTAACCATTTAATTTATATTTATTTGTTGGAAATTGGAATGATATGTTATTTTACTCATTAAGTACTTATTTTACTTATTTTAAGAGGAAATATATAATCTTTTAGGTATAATTGAGTGGTTGAAGGGAAATATAAGAATATTCGTTTTGTCTATTTCTATATCCTTCTTTGGTAGTAGGTACTATATAGTTTTTATCTGTTTCCGCGCTCCTTTGAGACCTAGAAAAATGGACAAATTCATTTTTCTTTACATTACATACAAGATTTGTCACTATAAAAAGAATAATGATAACCCAAATTACTTTATTTATGAATTTCATAATAATAATACATGTTCTACCGAGACACTATTTGTAACTTGCTATCCTCTTACATAGAAGGTAAAGATTAACCTCCTAGAACGGAAGATTCATTTGGATGAAAAGAACCCATAACTAACCATTTAATTTATATTTATTTGTTGGAATCATGTGTTATTTTAGTCATTAAGTGCTTATTTTAAGAGGAAATCATGAATCTTTTAGGTGTAATTGAGTGGTTGTGGAGAAATATAAAATTATTGGTTCCATCTATTTCTATAATCCTACGTTGGTAGTAGGAGCCATAAGTCACGTCACTTAGCATTTAGCCAAAATCAAATCACATATCATCTTTAATCTTATTATGAACAACTATTTTTACAAACCAATCCAAGGTTGAAAATGCATATTACATTTTCCTTTCTAATTCTATTTTTTTAAAGTTAGAAATTGTTTAGTAAACTGTTGTTTGGGTATCAACCCAACTAATCTGATAAGATATGCACAAAATAAATATGATCATTAATATAAAGTCGCTCCTTGAATGATTTGAATTGTAACCTTACTATTATCAACCCTTTGAGGATTAAAGGTGAGACTAATTGAGTTAATCAACCCACTTGTCCTAAGATAGAGCTTTATTCTCTAACTTAAAAAAAATAAAAATAAAAAGCTTTTATCAAATTTTGAAGCAACATATAATCATGAATTTTCGCAAATAAAGAAAAAGAAATATGTTCAAGGAATGTGCATTTCTTTCACATTTTAGTTTAATTGAAGTTTAGTGCCTACACTCCTTTTCTTTTCTAGCAATACGTTTTTCCCTTTTTTCAAATAGTTCTAGCAATAATATTTACTTTTTTCTAGTAGTAAAATTAAAATAGTAAGGAAACTTCATGTTGTTTTTCAATTATACTATCATGCGAAATAAATTCAAAGTAAAGGTATGATGTGTAGGTGATTAATATATTAATTATATAACACATTGTTTACACTTCAATAAAAAAAATTGTTGGTTTCTATATCAAGAAAGTGAATAAATCAACATATGATCCTTATTCATGCATCCAATATTTCGGTAAGGATTTCTGCCTCATCAATAAGAAGCTGACATGTATCAAAAAATTTATAACCTACAAAAATTAGTACAACTCATAAAAAAAGTGAAAATGCGTCAATCAAATATTAGCGCGACAGGAAATGATACATAAATCGGCTGCTTGGTTACTGGGTTACTAGTATCTTAGATTAACTTGATTGTTCATGACTAAACAATCTTCTCAATTACAAAGATATTTGAATCAGTGGTTCAACTTGTGAAGTAGGGTTAGTCAGATATATGTTAGGAGGCAGTAACACTACGATTAATTGAGTAAATTTAATATATAGTTTTCGCAGATTTTGGGTATGGAAGGTTACATGCTTATTACTACATCCGTTGAAAATTATTTAAATGCGACAACATATATATTGAATAAACAATTTTTGTGGTGAGTGGTGGAGTACAAACATAAAGATTAATCTAACAATACTAAGGAGAGAAACAGACAATATTTTATGCATCAACTCTCAAATACATAAAGATCAATAATCTTAACCACACCACAATCATACTCCAGACAACACTCAAAGCAATGCACTGTGAAGAAGCAATGTTGATGATGAACTCGGTTGTCGTATTCATCTGATATCTAACCGTGCCAATGAGATGTATCGCACTGAAGGTGCAATCGAACACGACTTAACCGGTTGTGTTGTGATGTACACGAAAATGAATATTTTGATTTTGGAAGATTAAGTAGAGTCTATGGATGAATATTGGGAATATTATGAAGATTTTATGCATTACACATTTTCTGATTATTGCACTGCTGCTACTTTTCTCAGCTCTCTAATAAAAACCTTAATTTTTTGAAAAATATGAAGATCGAAACTACTGAAGAAGCAATGAAGTGTGAAGAAGCAATGCAGGAACAAGTAACGCAATATTGAGGATAAATTCAGTTGTCGTATTCATTTGATATCTAATTGTACAAATGATATGTATCACACAATTGTCGTTGAAGGTGCAATCCAACACAACTTAACTGGTTGTTCTGTGATTTACACGGAAATGAATATTTTGATCTTGGAAGGTTGCACATAGTCTATGGATGAATATTGGAATCTTATGAAGATTTTATGTATCACACATTTTCTGATCATTACACTGTTGCTATTTTCCCCACATCTCTAATAAAAACCCTAATTTTTTGAAAAAAAAAAATGGGGATCGAAATTACTGAAGAAGCAACGCAGTGTTGAGGATGAACTCGGTTGTCGTATTCATCTGATATCTAACCGTACCAATGAGATGTATCGCACAAATGTGGATGAAGGTGCAATCCAACACAACTTAACCGGTTGTGTTGTGATATACACGGAAATGAATATTTTGATTTTGGAATGTTACGTAGAGTCTATGGATGAATATGGGGAATCTTATGAAGATTTTATACATTACACATTTTTTTATTATTGCACTGCAGCTACTTTTCCCACCTCTCTAATAAAAACCCAAATTTTTGGAAAACAATGGAGATCGAAACTACTGAAGAAGCAACAAAGTGTGAAGAAGCAACGCAGTGTTGAGGATGAACTCAGTTGTCGTATTCATCTGATATTTAACTGTACCAATGAGATGTATCGCACAAATGTCACTGAAGGTGTAATCCAACACAACTTAATCAGTTGTGTTGTGATGCACACGAAAATGAATATTTTGATCTTGGAGGTTAAGCAGCGTCTATGGATGAATATTGGGAATCTTATGAAGATTTGATGTATTACACATTTTCTGATCATTACACTGCTGCTACTTTTCCCACCTCTCTAATAAAACTCCAATTTTTGAAAAACAATGGACATCGAAACTATTGAAGAAGTAACGCAGTGTTGAGGATGAACTCGTTTGTCGTATTCATCTGATATCTAACTATATTAATGAGATGTATCGCACAAATGTCTAAAGGTGTAATCCAACACAACTTAACCGGTTGTGTTGTGATGTATACGTAAATGAATATTTTGATCTTGGAATGTTACACAATGTCTATGGATGAATATTGTGAATCTTATTAAGATTCTATATATTACACAGTTTTTTATTATTGCACTGCTGCTACTTTTCCCCACCGCTCTAATAAAAATCCAAATTTTGGGAAAACAATGGAGATCGAAACTACTGAAGAAGCAACGCAGTGTTGAGGATGAACTCGGTTGTCGTATTCATCTTATATCTAATTTTACCAATGAGATGTATCGCAAAAATGTCACTGAAGGTGCAATCCAACACAACTTAATCGACTGTGTTGTGATTTCACGGAAATGAATATTTTTATCTTGGAAGGTTAAGCAGCGTCTACGGATGAACATTGTGAATCTTATGAAGATTTGATGTATTACACATTTTTTTTTATCATTACACTGTTGCTACTTTTCACACCTCTTTAATAAAAACTCTAATTTTTTAAAAAAAATGGGAGATCGAAGCTATTGAAGAAGCAACGCAGTGTTGAGGATGAACTCGGTTGTCGTATTCATCTGATATCTAACTATATTAATGAGATGTATCGTACAAATGTCGCTGAAGGTACAATGCAACACAACTTAACCGGTTGTGTTGTGATGTACACGGAAATGAATATTTTGATCTTGAAAGTTACGCAGAGTCTATCGATGAATATTGGGAATCTTAAGAAGATTTTATGTATTACACATTTTTCTGATTATTGCACTACTGCTACTTTTCCCACCTTTCTAATAAAAACCCTAGTTTTTGGAAAAAAAAATGGAGATCGAAACTACTAAAGAAGCAACACAATGTTGAGGATAAACTCGATTGTCGTATTCATCTGATATTTAACTATATTAATGAGATGTATCACACAAATGTCGTTGAAGGTGCAATCCAACACAATTTAACCGGTTGTGTTGTGATGTACACAGAAATGAATATTTCGATCTTGGAAGGTTACACAGAGTCTATGGATGAATTATTGGTTGTTGGAACGAGGTTCTTCAAAACCTTCTTCTATAATATTTCAAAGTCAAAGACTTACAAATTAATTTTGCATATGTTATCGCCACGTATCAAAATTATTTTTGCCATTAAAGACAAAAATTGGACAAACACTCAAAACTCGAGGATCTATCACACAACACTAGCTCTGATACCAATTTAAAGAATGCGACAACATATATTATATAGAATAAACAATTTTTGTGGTGAGTGGTGGAGTCCAAACACAAAGATTAATCTAACATCCGTTCTTAAATAACTGATACATTTCACTTTTTTTTGTATATTCCAAATTATTTGATTAAATTTAAAAAATTTGATAAACATTTGTAATGTTTCTTCAAATTTTATCCTCAGTCAACTTTATTTAATACTGTAGTTTTTTCAATAATTTTACGTTTACCCATTCATATAATAAATATACTTTAATGACTATAATTAGGGGTAATTTAGATTTTTTTTCCTTCACAATTATTGTCTTCCAATCATTTTTTTTATCTATATAACAAAGTGAAATATACCAACTATTTAGAAACGGATATAGTAGTTTCTTTTAAATTGAATAGCTAAACATTCATTATCAAATATGCCGAAATTTAAAGAAGAAGAAGAAAATAATAGTTGTGTGAGTAAATTATAACAAGTTGAAAAGAAAGATTTGAAATCTATTATATTCTCAAGTGTTTTTAGGTCAAGTTTCATATTCACACGTCATTCCACAACCATTGATTGAGATCTCAAGTTTTTCCTTTTACAATTAATCATGGATGATCCCAAGTCACTTAGTTTTTCAAAATTTACAATCATTCTCCCCTGAATTCTTGAAAATTATAAACCTAACCATTAAACATCATCACAATGTCCTTAGCCCAGTGGGGCAACGGTCTGCCCACGACGGGTTCGATATCCTCCCCGCGCATGAGGTATGCTTTAAATTGTTTCTCTTTCTAAGGTTATCTCCTCCTCCTCTTGTGAGGTACTACTCTCCCCTTTGGGATGTACGCCCGTATGGACTTCAAAAACCCATTAAACATCCCCTCTAGAAAACACATTTTCTCTATCATTCATTTGCCCACCCTTCTCTTTTCTAGGTGTGAACATCGCATTTTCCAGCTTCTCTAATTGAAATCGAATTTTTAATTATTTTCCAGAAAAAATTGACCGAATTCAAAACCAAATGGCCGATTGCTGATTTTGAATTGAAACTAAATTCAATTTTGAATTCGGTTTATTACCTAAATTAATTGGATTGGTTCAGTAAAAATGACATATTTCTACTTTAAAATTATAAATTATAAATTTATGTCTGATTCTGCAGTCCCAAAAACAATCCAATTACAATATTAAGCACCAAAACCCACTCTCAAATTACAATATAACAACAACAAAATACCAACCCCAAATTACACAATTTCAGCACTAAATAACAATCCAAATTACCAAAAAAGTAAATTCCAAATTACACTATTGAATGGAGGGCATACGTGGTCGAGGGAGAAGCAGTCAAGCTTCCAAGCACTGGCGCCGACGATGGAAGAATCGAGTATTTGGAGAATGGAAGAATTAGGGTAGAGTAGGCATAGGTGCCCCTTGTACTAAACGTGAGAGAGCAAAGTAGAATTTTAGTTTTTAGGCAATTTTAAGTATATAAATTTAACTAATAAAAAATAATATATTAATTAAACTTTGAATTCGAAATATTTAAAAAAGAAGCCCAACGGCTTTCGAAGCATTTACGATGAATTTGAATTTAAAATTTATCAAATTAGATATTTGGTACTTAAATCAAATTATCGAATTAAATTTGAATTCGGTCACTAATTCGTTAAGTAACAATTATACTCAGTACTATTTTTTTCTCTCTTTTTCTTATCTTATATTATAAGTTTCGTTGAAAGAGAAAGTGTGTGAAATTTTGAGTTCTCGTTCTCATTAACTTAAAAGTAAACTACTTCAATTGATTGTTGGCCCTCTTCAATTGGAAGGAAATGCTCAAAATTTGTCCTCTAAAATAAGCGGGAGAAATTCAAATTCAATTTTTTTTGGCAAATAATTGTTCAATTCCAAATTTTGGCCTCAAAAATTTGGAATTTGAACATTTCCCGACAATTTTAGAGGCAAAAATTTGGTATTGAACGATTATTTGAGGTAAAAAATTTGAATTTGAATTGCTCCCGCCTATTTTAGAGGCCAAATTTTGAGCATTTCCCTCCAAAAGTGAGACCAAACCAAACCCAAATCTAAACCAAACCTTGTCCAATCACAGTATTTGGGAAGTGTTTTTTTAGAGTAATTTTTAAATAACTTTTTTTACTAAAAATACATAATATAAAAAATATTACAAAATAATCATATAAATATATTTTAAATTTTTAGCTTTATCTCGATTAAATTGTGGAAAAAAATTATTTAATTTTTCAATAATATTTTCAACAAATAAAAACAGCTTGATATACATCGCAAAAAAATGATTTTATAAAAAAAGTTATTATTTTCTTTAACTTCAGCAATAGATAACGGGCCCATTAGATGTCATTAATCTCCAACAAAATTTGAAAATTTGAAGACTTTAAACTATTTAAATAAAAATGGAAAAAAAAAATGACACCTAATTTCCCCTCCATATTATCTCTCTTATTTCTTTGAAGCTCCAGCTAGGAAGCCATTATTAGGGTTTTTTTTCAAGAAAATTTCCTCATTGGATTAGCCAAAATTACAAATTGTTTTCCCGGAAAATTTTCAAAATTTTTCGGGAATTTTTTGTACATGTAATATGAGAAGAATTGGAGAAATTCATTGAACGGTCCTATCAATTTTTGTGAATAAATTCTTCTTTTTTCGCTACAAAACAGGCAGCAGAATGGCGGGGCATAAATGGAAATCGGAGAAAGAAGACCTAAAAAAGCAGCCCCGGAGAGATCCCTATGAGGTTTTAGGGGTCTCAAGAAACTCAACAGATCAAGAAATCAAGAGTGCTTATAGGAAATTGGCGCTAAAGTATGTTAATTTGTTTGTTAAATTGGGTTTTATTAACCTAGAATTTTGATTGATGGTTTTTTAATTGCCATTTCGCTCTAATTTTAGTTACCTTTAGCATTGTTTGAGTGGTGCAGTTGATAAAGATTGGATTTTTGCATCTGTGAGAATACAAAATGGTTCTTGGGTCTCCTTTTATCTTTTGCCTGTTTCAGTGGCATTCTGTGAATAGTGACTTTGTGCATTCGTTGCCTTAGTATGTAATTCACATGTTTCAGTGGTGTTATGTTAGCAGTCACTTTCTGCATTTATTGTAAAATTTTAGTGTCCGTCTTCAATCCATTTGTTTCAGTAATATTATGGGAGCAGTTATTTTATGCATGTATTGCCAAAGGTTATGACTGCCTTCTATTCATCCTCCCATACCCCAATTATCTGGGACTTAATGTATTATGTTATTGTTGTTGTTGTATTGGCGAGAATACAATTTTAGGTAGGATATGTGTATGATTTTCTATTGGCCCATTTTAAGTTTTAAGTTTGAAATCTTGGGTATTTTGGAATTTTACGAGTGTAATTATAAATTCTTGAATTTTCTTGATACTTGAATAAAATTTGGAATTTTGGATGTTTTAGGTAAAGTAGAGGTTGCTGATGAAGATTTCTAGAGAATTAAAGAATTGAGTGTTTCTTCGACAGATAGGAACTTAGGACTGCAATGAATCATGCAATGTGCTAGTGGTTTTAACTTTTCTATTTGACTATTTCAAATATTAGTTCATGTATAAGATTCTATAGGGGGGCATTTTTCTTGGTTAATACTTAATGAATTATGTTGTTGTTGTTATTGTTGTTTTATTGTAATACTACTTGACATCATCTAGAGCGAATGATATAGGTCGACGACGGTACTAGTTTACTTGGAATATCAATTTTGACTCTTGAACTTTGCACTATGTGGTGTATGAAAGATATTTATTTGTTTCTTTTCATAATACTTAACTTATAAAATTGCAGGTATCATCCAGACAAGAATGCGAATGACCCAGAAGCAGCAGATATGTTCAAGGAGGTGACATTTTCATACAGCATTTTGTCTGATGCAGATAAAAGACGCCAATATGACGCTGCTGGTTTTGAGGTGCTCAATTTCCACTGAACTTCAATTATACGTATTAAGTCATTTTAGGTAAGTGCATATTGGAATAATAAAATTTTTGTTAGGCCGTTGAATCAGAAAGCCAGGAGTTGGAGCTTGATCTTTCAAGTTTGGGAGCTGTAAATACCATGTTTGCCGCGCTTTTCAGGTTAGTTCCGTTTGTAGCATTGTATTCTCTGCATTCTTCATTATCAGGTTATAAATCCATAACTTTCTCGAACTCCTATGACATGAAATAATATTTTCATTATTGTTGGTTCTATTTTGTGATCAGTAAGCTTGGTGTCCCAATCAAAACTTCGGTATCAGCCACTGTATTGGAGGAAGCATTAAATGGTGTAGTTTCCATCCGTCCTCTCTCTCTTGGACAACCATTGTGTCGAAAGGTTTGATTTCCTAGTACTTGACCTTTCCTTCATGTTAGATATGATTCATTAAAGCCCTTCTTCTCCTGTTTACAGGTAGAAAAGCAATGCGCCCACTTCTACTCAGTTGCATTAACAGAAAAAGAAGCACAGGCGGGCTTGGTTTGCAGAGTATATTCAGCGGATAAAAGCAAGTTCAAGGTTCGTTGATTAGTAGTTTCATGGACATTTGTTTTTGTATTTCTGATCTAGGAACTTCAGTAAAGATTGATGAACGCTGGGATACTCCATTACCACTAGCAATGTTTACTTTGATTCTTTTGAATTTGCTGTATATAATTCAAAATCCGAGGAAATGTGAAGTGCTTGGCTATCTACTTAAGTGTTTAATAAACATAATTTGTTTATGTTTGGTTATTGGAAACTTGGTGTTGTAGTTAATTAACAGCCGCATAGAGAGGAATAAGCACTAGAAAACCTACCCCTAGGATATTTGGATATAAGACAATTCTTACTGAAACCTTCCGGACAAAATATCTCGATAAAGGAGAAGGCATTCCCTGTAAAACTGGATGTACAGAGTTCACAATTAGTGGAGCCTGTTTAATTTTTTTTTAAAGTACTAACTATTTCAGGAACTATCAACTTCTTTTCCAATGTGATAACACAAGACCTTTATGATCTAATTATTCTGAGTCTCGTTATGAAATGAATCTCACCACCCAGGGTTTTAATTAAATGATTAAGCTGTATGATTGATGTGTTAATTTGATTAAACTTTTCTTTATGGACAGTAATTAAGGAGAAGTTTTGTGAACTTTGCCCTCCAAAAGAGAAAGGATAGTATTATGAAATGCTACTTCACTTTCAATTTATTTTGTTTCGATGAACATCATTTTATCTTGTTTTGAGTTGTCCTATTCTCAAGAAACTGGGGAAGAAAATGGGTCAGTCTAACCAACAGGTTTTTGTGTCTCTGCAGCTATTGTACTTCGATCAGGAAGAAAATGGGGGATTGAGCCTTGCCCTACAGGTGAATTTATCTTGTTCATTTGTTTTTCTCGTCTCTCCTATTCTCTTCACTTCTTCCTCCCTCCCCCCTCCCCCGGGCTCAAAATTGTTGCCATTCTATGTGTTATAAAGTATTATGCTTTTTCTTTTTCCTAAAGTTCAGTTTATTTCCTCTTCAATTTCCATAAAGGTAAACTTCATCCTCTAATTTTGTTCTTTCAAAATCTCTATATTAGGAGGATAGCTCCAAAATGGGGAAGGCCACATCTGCTGGGATGTTTTTTCTTGGGTTCCCCGTTTATCGGATGGATCACTCACATAACTCGGTAAGAAAAATATTGTCGCTCCTCTTTTCTCAATCATCTAGTTGTATGTGGTAATTAAAGATGTTGCGTGCTCACTTTCTTGTCGCTTCAGATGGCAGCTGTAAAGGATCCAGACACTGCTTTTTTCAAGAAACTGGATGGATTTCAACCGTGTGAAGTAACCGAGTTAAAAGCTGGCACCCATGTCTTTGCTGTTTATGGTACTGTCTTACGGTTCAAAGTTGTCCATATAATAGTCAGAATACCCCTATGCAATTGTGGATCTCATTTTCACTTTCTGTTCAATTACGGGATTATTCTATAGGCGATAACTTCTTCAAAAGTGTACATTACACCATTGAAGTTCTTTGCGCTGCACCTTTCACGGAGGAGAAGGAAAACCTTAGGGCTGTAGAAGCTCAAATTTTGTCTAAAAGGGTTGAACTTTCCAAATTTGAAACAGAATATCGAGAGGTAGAACTCTAATGCAAATTTTAACCTGCTGTTTCCACAAATTTATATGTTTTAACTTCAGTTTCCATGTGGTACATTACAGGTTCTAGCACAATTTACAGAAATGACAAGTAGATACGCACAAGAAATGCAAACGGTGAGTTAAGCCCTTGGGATAATCAAGATAAACGTATAAGCATGTTGGTCATATAAGAGTTAGATTCTTTTATTTCTAGATGATCTGAACTTTGGCTTCATTATTTTCATCATCCACAACAGATTGATGAGCTTCTCAAGCAGAGAAATGAGATACATACCTCTTACGCAACCACTCCTCCAATAAAGCGCAGTGGTAGTAGTCGTGGCAAGAGTAGAAGTTCATCACCTAAGGAAAGCAGTGAAAATGAGGAAGTAAGAGAGAAGAAGTTTACAAGGGACCGATCAAAGAAGAAAAAATGGTTTAATATTCACTTAAAGGTGGATAAACGGAAGGCTTGCTAATGGGGTAAGAACATGAATGATAAAACCTTCTTCCGTTAATATATCGTTGTTCTTATGTCTAATCATTTAAGTTAATTTGTTTCTTGTAGTCTACCAAGGAAAGTGGAGACTTTCACCTGGTTATATTCGGTGCTCAAACTTCCTCTGCTTCCGATACTGGATTAAGTGCAAAGAAGTTTGTATACCAGGTTGTATCCAGTTGCTGACAATTCCGATGCTGTCACCTGGTGAAAACGCGTGGATCCTTGTGAAGCCCTTATCGCACATTGTATTGTAAAATTTCAATTTTTTCGTCATTTTCATCTTTCTTTCCTTTTGGATTACCATCCATCATGCCTGTAAATTGTTTTCATTTATTCATAGTTCCTTATTAGTTGGGGTTGCTTGCAATTAAGCAAGAAGGAATCCAAAGATGGGATTGTCAGCGGAAGGCGTTCTCTGTTTCCTGCAGTTATGTTCTCGAGTAAAATCGTTTACTTTTAGCTAGAAGTAGAATTTTCATGTTATTTAGACCGACGATTTTGTCTGTAAAACTTTGCAGACATATATGGCCATAGCATAGTTCTGTAAATTAATTGGTGTATCCAATCTGCAAGTTATGTTCTGGAAAATTGAGAAATCTTGAAGGAATATACTGTATAGCTCTCTATTTCTTTTAGATTAGTTTCCTATACTTACTTCTTTTTCCTTTTCTTTTTTAATATTAGTGTCTAGATATTTTTAGCCCGACTAAGATCTAGTTGAAATCGATCTAGTTGAGATTTCAAGGACATCTTGCTTAACTTAACAGGAATGTTTGCAATTGTGCAACAATTGTCGCTCCGGATTATGGAAATTCGGGTTGCAAGGTCCTGGAAGGATGTCTTTCCCTATATTGACACAGACATCTCTAGATAGCGCCGCAACTATTATGCGAAACGCCTTTTTTCTATATGTGTTGACACTGGTTTTTTCCTGTGTACAATAAGTGTTGCCAAAAGGGTGAGCATTTCTTCTCAACGGAGGCGCCTTGATAACACCTATTATTGCACATGCTATCAACTGAGCTGGGGCTAATAGTTGTTGAAATCTTTTGAATAACTGCTCATTCCGTTGACAATACCAGTTGTACATAGAAAAAAATGTCTGGTACGTACAGAAAAACATGTTCGCAAGTACGAAAAAAAGGTGTTCCGTGTCAGCCGCTGCGCTCTTGATAGTATCCTATGGAATTGCCAGTAAACTTACTACCTCTAAGGTCTCAAGCCACCATTTTCCTTTTCAACAATTACTCTTATGACTTTCAGCTTGAATTGGTTTTAATGTGCAAGGTCATGTACTCTATTTGTTTGAAAGAGCTCTTGGTTTAGGTCTTTCAACTCGAGTCAAAGAAGATGAAAATATCGGGTGCTCTAAAAAGAGAAAAAAAAAAATCTTGAAATAACTTTAATAAATTTCAACAAAATAATAAATGCATGTTAAATTTCTCTTCTTTTTCTAGGAGCAACAATTACTAAATAAAATACAAGGATTTACAAGAGGGACATTAATAAAAATGGCTAGTAATAATATTTTGCCACTAGGAATAAAATTAAGCATCAAACAACTATTTAAACAACATATATATAACTAGTTATGTTATATTTGAAATGACAAAAACCATAAAAGACACTAAAAATATTCAATGCCCCTCAAGAAATTGTCACTCCTCTTCATCAATTATCTTAATGAATAGCTGAACCCTTCTCAACCGAAGCACCATTTTGAACATTTTTACTAGGATCATTAAAAGCATCGCATCGACGCCTCACTTCACCATCATTTCCAGTTTTAACCTTATAAACGCTTGTCTTTTCCATTACACGAGCAAAATCGTCGAAAAATACCGTTTGATTCGCCGCGTAAAGATCCACAAATGACTTTGTTCTTAGATCCGTCACTAATTCTTGATCTGAAGCCAATAATCCCAACCCCTTTTGCAAATTCAAGAAATACATGTTATCGAATTTCCCTGGTGTCATTACGTCATTAAAAGCTGCAATCTGTTGGTTTTTCTTGTAATCTGCGCATAATTTTCTTAACCCTTCTGCGAATTCGTGATTTAATGTCGGATCAACTTCTGTGTTGTGACTAAAATTGAAAATTCGGTTACTAAATTCGGAACAATGAGCAAATCCAATTGTATGTGCACCCATTAATGCCACCATTTCTCTTGTATCAAATCCTTTAGCAGCAAACATGTCAATAATGTGAGTCATTGACATATTTGGCCTAGCAATGTGGCCTTCAACATCCACGGAATGTGACACAAGACTGTCTTTTCTACCAAGCGCGACATTATAAAATGGACCACCTACCATCGTGACCAAATCCCTAGTAGCCTCAGCTAGAATATCAGAACAAGAGACAACACCGGGACATTGTAGCTCTAGGGCGGTTTTAGCACGTATAACAACGTCGAAAGCATCACCGGGGAGGGATAAATTAATTTCAGCGTCACGTTCGGCTTGATTAAAACTATTTGAGCTTATAAGAAGAGATGCATCACACCCTTCCACCATGCAATCATGGAAAAAGACTCGAAGAGTGCCGGCAGCCGTGGTCGGAAATTCGAGTTGTTTATCGGTGATTGTTTGTTGAACAATGGTTTCGAATTGAGGACATGTTTTCTTGTAATAATCATTGGATAATTTGTTGGATTCCGGTGGAGAATTATCAGCTACAATGAGGGATGGAATTAAGAAGAAAAAAGGGATCCAAAAAGCCAATGCAGGCATGGTTTTTTTTTCTTTTACAAAATTTGAGAATTGAGAAAAAGGGTTTTTTTTTTTAAAGATTTTGTTAGAATTGATATGATGAAGAAAAAATAGTTCTGTGGTTTGGGATTTTTTTAATAGTGCAGTGGAAGAGAGGGAAAATAGAGAAAACATTGTAGAAATGAATGAATATAACTTCTAATGCAACAAACTTTTAATAATTAAAGGTCCAAAATAAATTTTGATCCCACCTTTCTCTCCTTTTTGTAACAACTTTTAGGGGGTGAAAATCCTCTGTCCCCGTCCGTGTATGTTCCCGTGTCCCTAACCAATCAGAATTTACTATATAAATATTTGTTTCAATTATATATACACATGGTGAATTGCGATTGGTTGGGGACACGTGGATAGAGGATTTTTTGCCACTTTCAGGCTATTGTTGTTAATTCCACATAAAGGCAGCCATTTCAATTGGGAGAAAATCCTCTGTCCTCATTCCTATCATTATCCCTGTCCCCAACCAATCAAAATTTACTATATAAATATTTTTTCCAATTATATATACACATGGTGAAATGTGATTGATTGGGGATAGGGATGGGGACATGAATGAATACAGAGGATTTTTTGCCATTTCAATGATAGCTAGGTGAAATTTTTAGGTGAACCCGGTTTTCTTAAATTAATTCGGTTTTTGGGGAGTTAATCTTTAATATTTTTAAAAATTTCTTATATTATACTGTAAAAAATATTTTGTTCCCTCTTTTTAAAATTAATTTTGCCTTTCTATAATATGTACATACTGGATACGTCACTATATAGTAAGTGTCACATACGGAGCTTAACCAAAAAAAATTCCATTAAAAAAGTATGCAAATTGCTAGGACTCCCGGGCATACTGACCCACACTACCAATCATATTATGCACGTTTGCATCTATTTATTCTTTTATATTTCTAGTAGTTTATAAGTGATTAACCTTTGGACTAATTGATATATATGAATCAAATGATCCACTGGTAGTACTAAACTACTGTTGAAATTAGATTATTATTATTTTGTTAATATACAAGATTAAATAGAGATCCAAGATTCAGAGTTGAAAGTGTAGGAAAAAACAATAGAAAAATGGAAAGAACTTATCAGTAATAGCTATGCCGCGGACGAAACCACTGTCTTGAAAGCAAAATTCGGCACTACCGAGGTGCAATATAAAAAATCGATTTGCTCCCCAAGGTTAACACAGCCAATCCTCAAACACGTGCACTCGTTATTGAGGATTTAGAACTTGCAGTCTGACACACTTAAAAGATGAACAAATGCTTATAACTCTCAGAGAATGAATTGAGTAGAAGATGAATTTAATGGCGTGTTGATCCATTCAACAACTTTGGTATTTATAGGCACAAAAATGAAGATAGAGAGATATGTGCCATATTAGATTTTTGTTGAGAAGAATATGCAAAAATGGGATCATGGGTATTGACTCATTCAATCACATGTTTTATAGGTCACATGTATTGACTACTTCAACATGAGGGGTTGAGGCTAATTAGCTGCCATTTACCAACAATCCCCCCCAAATGGCATGCTAATTTAAAGAAACTGTGAGAATAGAATGGTTAAATTACCTAGACACCAATATCTGAAAAACACAAGAGGGGGGTGAATTGGGTTTTTATAAAAAGTGGCTTCTTTTTCTTTGAAATAATGAAGTGTAGAACTTGTATATGAAGCTTGGAGAAAGTAGAGCAAATATGAAAACAAGGAGAGCAAGACACGAGATTTAGAGTGGTTCGATTCACAAAGAATCTACGTCCACTACCTTGAGTTTCTCCCAAGGATTTTCAACAACTTCACTAAGAAGATCTTTTTACACTTGTGGCTAACTCACAAAGAGTTTTACTCAAATAACCACAAATACAATCAACACTCACTAAGAGTACAAAGCCCAACACTAAGTAGGACTAGACACAACAAATACCCAATCACTAAGAAAGGGAAAGATGGAGATATAAAGATACAATTTTCACACTTAAGAAGTGGAGTAAGGATACCTTTTAAGATCACACTTTAATGCTCTTTTGAACTTTTGAATTCAACACTTTGTGTCTTGCATATATGAGATGGATTTGAACTTTTCAATACATAAAAAGAGATGGATATGCTTTTGAAGAGCTAGAGTTTTTGTATATTCAATGTAGATCAGTTCTTATTGTTGTAGCAGGAATATACAGCTTTAGAGCTTTTATACTTTTCAAAAACGTCCAAAAAACGACTTTAAAACGGTCAGATAACGGCTAGTTTTTTTCAGAGTTCGGTTGACCGTTTAAGGACCTCGGTGGACCGAACATGCACTTCGGTCGACCGACCAAGGCTTAGGTCGACCGAGCCTAGAAATCTCAACTCTCAGCTTCTCTTCGGTTGATCCGAGGAAAGGTCGGATGATCCGACTTCCTGAGTATAGAGAGAAGTTGATTTTTCACTTTTATTGAAATCTTTTGAAGTATAAAAGGTTTTCTCAATATGTAACAATTAAGAGCATTTCGAAAACCGTTTTAAAAGACTTGAACTTTGAAATCAAAGGCTTTTGAAATACGAACACATGTAAGGATCATTTTGAAACTAAGCCTTTTGAAAATGTGTTTAATATGTATGCAAGACTATAGTGTTGTATGCTTAAGTTCATTAAGAGCATTGGTTAGAGCTTATAAGATAACGACTTAAAACGACAAAGCTATTCTAACCAAACCTAAGTCTTCAGTCTTCAATCTTCAATCTTCAATCTCGATGAGATGTGCCTTAAAGTATATGACTTTGAATCTTGATCATGGCTTGATTGAAGTACTTAGAGCTTCCAATATGAATTCCGATATTCTATCACCAAGATTAAGATCATTAGACACAACATCAAATGTTTGTCCATTATCAAAAACTGAGTTTGTTCGCCCTTAGGGCTTACAATCTCCCCCTTTTTTATTATGACAAACTTTGATGTAATAAGATAGAATAAGGACATAAATAAGAACAAGGAAGCATGGCAAAAGGATCTAAGAACAATTAAGTATAAAACTAGTACTTTAGAAGATAAAATCGAGAAATAATAGAAGTTCAAAGTACTAGCATAATAACTTATTTTGCCATCTATCTAGGGACTCTTAGAAGAGCCCTATTTCCCAACCAACCTCCTTACCTCCTTCCTTCCATAACAAGGCTAGTTTTGAGAAATATAAAATATTAAAAACTCCCCCTCAAAACATGCCATATTAAAGATAGAACAATATAAAATATATTAAGAAAAACTCCCTTAAGTTCCAGCAGTTGATAGCAGCAAAAATCAGACATGAATTCTGAAACTGCCTGGAGCTCGGACGATCCGAGCTTTTGGTCACCATCTTCGGTCGACCGAAGCAAGGGAAAATTCCTGCAGCACTCTGCTGCAACTTGGCTGACCTGGAAAATATTTTTCCTCTTTTTCCTCACACAACAAACCAGTCAGATGATTCTAAGAAAGCACAGGTATTAAGTAAGATTAATAACCAATATTTCTCCCCCTTTGGCATAATAAAAAAGATTCCAATAACCAAAGGAAATGAGTGCTTTGCCAAAACATAAACAGGTTCAAGTACTAAAATAAGTCATAAGCATAAGCAATTTAAACAGTTCAAAATGCCAAAGTAAAATATAAAACATAAATAATTTGAAGTGCCAAAACAGATTCAATGTTGATTTCCTTCATCGTCACTTGAAAGGCTTAGCTCCTTAGCTAAGTCCTTTTGCATTTTCATAACTTTATCCACCTTGACGGATACCGTTTGCACATCTTCTTTGATGCAAACAATCTCTTTCGAAATTGACTCAATTTTGCTTGCCATTTTCTTCATCAAGTTATACATCTTGTTGATCCGGGCAACTTTTTGAGGATGATGTTTGGAGGTTTCTTGAGATGGAGAAAGTGATTCTTCTTCTTGATCATTTCCTGAAGAGGCATGTCCACTTGAGCTATGTGAATTATGTGCTTCAAAATATTCTTGCGTATTCCTAGTCAGATCGCTGCTAGGCTTTAAAGATGCTTTACCCCTTTGCTTTTCAATCTTGAGAAGAGTTTTAAGCATATAAGGAGATACTTCTCTAGCAAGGATGGCAGCCCCAAGTTCATCATTTGTTGCCTTTCGAATGAATGATTGTCGATATAGATCATTTTCATTCGGTGAAAACAAGCTTCATCTATAATGACAACCTTTTTCTCTAATGGATTTTACAAATCAAGTCCAAAACGGTTGAAGAGCCTTGTAAGAAGATTTCCATAAGGAATGAAGTTCCTTGAATTTTTAATAGCAGCCAAGAAATGTTGAATTGCAAGATTAGCGAAGTTCAAAGGCTTCCTTTCCAAGAGATGTTGCATGATTACCATTTGGAGGAAGGTAATAGAAGACTTGTGTCCTTTGACCGGAGCTACAATGTTGGATACAAAGAAATGTAGGATCCGTCCAAATTCGTCCAACTTATCAATTTCCCTATCCTTTGAATCAATGAAGCTTCCTTGAATACCAAATTCGGATATGAAAAGTTTAATATTAAAAAGACCGGCATCATCCGAATTCATTATGTTCTTATAAAATCTTTTGGCATAAGCCACATATTTGACTCCTATAGCTTCACAGAACATCCTCTCGTAAAATACAAACTCCATTTTTTCCAACACAAGATTTATATCGAATTTCAGAACCATCATCGTTTTCTTGCCTTAAATTAGCACCAAACTCATACACAAGGGAGGGATAAATGATTTCATCAATATCAAATAGATTGACCCACCCCATATCCTCAAATAACCCATAACTTCATCTAAGCCTTTTCCTTGAACAAACATGTTTTCATCTCTAACATATGAAGTCATGAATCCTCTCTTTGATTTTGATAGATTGTCAAACAATTTCTTAGCAGATGCATTGTAAAAAGGATTAGTTACCTTTGTTGTATAGAAGTTTGATGATCCACCAAACTCAAAATTTGAGGGTGGAGATACCCTTGAAGGAAAAGAAGAGGAATTGTCCTCCGAATGGCTTGAAATAGACTCTTGAATCTTCTTTCCTTTACCCACAACCTTTTGAGCAACTTGCTTCGTCCTCCCTTTCTTTGATGGGGTTTGTGAGGGTTCTTTGAGAGAAATCCCTTTTTCAAGTGGTCTTTTGGGTAGATTTCTAGAGGGATTCTTGCGAGGAGGAGTGTCATCATCAAATTCTTGCGAGTAGATTTCTAGGGTAGATTTCTATTTCAAATTCTTATGATGATGATGAAAATGATGAGGATGATCCTAATGAGCTTTTAATTGATATGTATGATCAATTGAAAAAATGTGCAAAGCAGAACAAAGATATGAAGCTTAAAATTGAATCTTTGCTTGATGAAATATCTAAGTTGCTTGATGAAAATAAGAAGTTGTGTGATGATGTTAATTGCTTGAAATGTGAAAATGAAAGTCTTATTACTACTTGCAATACATCTTCATTACAATGCATAGAAGCTTGTGATAAATTGTCATCTCTTGAAAACAAGCTTGTTGAGTTTGATCATTTGAAGAACAAAGTTAATGACCTTACCCTTCTTGTTGATAACTTTAATAAGGGTAAGAAAAATCTTGATCAAATTCTTGGTATGCAACGTGCTTCACATGATAAACATGGCCTTGGTTATATTGCTAATCATGTTGATATTGCTAGCTCTTCCAAGTTGCCTAGAAAACAATTTGTGCATACTAGTACCTCACATAAGCATAATAGAAATCATGAGCATATTCACAAATTTTCTAAGCCATCTATGTGTTGCACATATTGTGGAAAACATGGTCACACTTGTGATAGATGCCATGTTAAGAAGAAGATTGAAAGGGGAGTTAAAACTATTTGGAAAGTTAAGCGTAATTCAACTAACCCCCATGGACCCAAACAAAAGTGGGTACCAAAAGTTACTCTTCCCTTGAGTTTATAGGTTCTTATTAGTTAAAGGGAAGCTCCGGCTCTATGATGGTTAAATGTGTATGATTTTGTCACATAACCGGAGAAGTAGAAGTGCTTATCAAAGGAGATGTGTCTAAAGAAGAAATTCAAAAGCACTCCTTAACACTTGGATTCTCAAAGCTCAAATGTTAATCAATTGGAGAACCAAGTTGGTTAGATACTAAGAGCAAAGCATCAAGTGATGACAAGAGCCAAAGTGTCAATCCAATATCTTCATCACTTGGTAAGAAAGTAAAGGTATCAAATCACTTTCTCTTAACACTTTAATTAGTATGTTTAAGTGTTTTTGGTATATATATTTTTATATGCTTGCTTTTGTACATGTTGCATCTCACTTTCTTGAATTCAATAATTATATAGATAACCTTTAGCATGCTCTTTATTATCCATGCTTATTTTAGCTAAGGTATATATGAGATGTAACATATACAACTTGATTGATTCTTGTCTTGTCATGTCATATTCATTTAAGAATCCATCTAGTTGTTTTTGGTTTTTGATCCTTATGCATATATGTGTCACTTGAGATATTGAGCTAATCATGAAGGACCTTTGAAAAGGTACCACATTAGTTCTCAAGATTTCCTTGTAGGTAACAAAGAGTTCTAACCTTCAAGAAGAAGATATGAACTACAAGGAATGGCACAAATGAGCTAAGACTTCAAGAAAAGAGTCAAATGTCAAGGATCACAAGATTGTAGAGGGTTCATCAAAGAAACGTCACCCATCAATGATGACTCTACACTTGTCATGAAAAGAAGAGGAGATTGCTTTCCTCTCATCAATCAAGGATGAACAATAAAGAAAATGGAGCAATCACATGTCAACCTCTCAATGAGCTTCAAATGAAAGTGATCACATAAAAAGCCTCAATGGACTTGATTGATAAAGAAGATCAACCAAAATGGTAAGAAGTCCAAGCTCAAAGAGCATTGAGGTACAATAGCTTAACTCATCCCTTGTAGGTGATCATTGTTTTGTTTTTTATCCTTTTGTGTTCAACTAACCCCCTCCCCTCTATTATGTAGTGTTTTATGCTTTGGGGGAGTTTGTATATGCTATGCTCAGTTTTTACTTGATCTTCATTGCATATAGGGGTTGTGTTTATATTCGAGTCTATAGCATTAATCTTATATGGTTGATCGTCTAGATGCTTGACTTAGGATGTAAACTCATAATTGTGATGTATGCTCAATTGTTCTTATTTTACATCATCACATCACTTGTTGGCTTGTTTTTCTTATTTCTTATTTTATAGCCAACTTGTGTAAGTTATTTTGGAAGTTATATGTGTTGTAAATGTTTATTTTTTTTCAATTGGTTATTTCTTACATTTGGTATCACATATACTCTCCCTTAATAACTATGAGATCATAATCTTTACTTACATATCATTTGTGATCTCATTAGAGTTTTTGGTTAGTCTTGCTTCAAGAGTTGTTATACTCATTTAGCTAACCATTAACTTATTAGAGGAATGTACTCGAATTGTCATCCTACACTTCCTCTAATTCTTTTGGTTGTGATACATGTGCTTAACTTATGAATTCATGGTATCACTTCCACTAGTACTTTGTTAGCTATATTTTCAAACATGTTTTACAATTGGTCAATTGGTATCAAACTTGGTTTTATCTCAAATAGCTAACATCATATGCTTGATAAAAGGGGAGATTGTATTTTAAGGTTTATTCCTTATCTCCTTTGTCTTAGCTTAGGTTGATATTCTTTTTGAGCCATACATGACCATCTTTTGATTTATGTGTTATTATGGACTCCTTGTTTTTAGAAATCAACCAAGCTTATTCAAAATGATCATTCTTCAAATGATTTTTGGTCTTTAGATTTGATCCCTTGGTTCTTGTATTATCAATCTACTAGACCACTAAGATTCTCCTTAGTTTTAAAGGTATTTCTATAAGGGGAGAAATCTTAAATATCATCAAGCTTCTCCACAATTTTAATCTTATTCATCTTTACTTTTCGTTAAAAGGCATTTCAAATATTCTTCAATGAAGAGGAGGAGTAAATGCTTTTCTTATTGTCGCTTTGATATCCCTTTTTGATTTTGACAAAAAGGGGGAGAGTTTTTAGTGTTGCAAATGTGCCAAGAGAAGTAATTTACAAAAGGAGAAAGCTTAGAACTTGCAAAATGGGAGAGATAAGGGATTCTTTGATATAGGGGGAGTAGAATATTTCTTTATCTCATGCATTCATATTTATTTGCTTTAAAGCTTTATTTTGTTGCATATTATTCTCATTTGCATCAATGTTTTGTCATCATCAAAAAAGGGGAGATTGTTAGCCCGAAGGGCAAAATATTCTATGTTGTTTTGATGATAACAAACCATTGATAGTTCTAATGTTTGTGTGAGCATGCTCTTTATAATAGGATCCTTAGCACTCACATCAACATTGATGAAAATGGTAAGTTAGCTTCTTGTGTAAACTAAGGTATGTATGTTACACACAAGAAAGCTACATATGATGAAAGGAAGAAGGGAAGGATGTTGGTTGGGATATAGGGCTCTTCAAAGAGTCCCTAATGCTTTGGCAAAAGGAAGTTATCTTACTAATGCTTTTGGCTTTCGTTTTTACTTGGTTTATCTTCTAAGCATTAGTCTTTACTCTTATTTGTTCTTATATCCTTTTGCCATGCTTCCTTGTTCTTAATACTGTCCATATTCTATCTAATTACATCAAAGTTTATCATAATCAAAAAAAAGGGAGATTGTAAGCCCTAAGGGCGAACGAACTCGTTTTTTTGATAATGGACAAACATTTGATGTTGTGTCTAATGATCTCAATCTTTGTGATAGAATAATGGTTTTCAAAATGGAAGCTCTAAGAACTTCAATCAAGCCATGATCAAGATTCAAAGTCATATTATTCAAGGCTCATCTTTCAAGATTGAGGATTGAATACTTAGGTTTGGTTAGATTAGCTTTGTCATTATAAGTCGTTATCTTATAAGCTCTAACCAATGCTCTCATGAATATAAGTTCTACACTCAAGTCTTACATGTTTTTGTAAACACGTTTTCAAAAGGCTAAAGTTTCAAAATGATCCTTACATGAGTTCGTATTTCAAAAGCCTTTGATTTCAAAGTATAAGTCCTTTAAAATGGTTTTCCAAATGTTCTTAGTTGTTACCTTTTGGGAAAACCTTTTAGACTTCAAAAGATTTCAAAACGTGTGAAAAATCAACATCTCTCACACTCAGGAAGTTCGGTCAACCGAGCTCAAGCTCGGATCAACCGAAAAGAAACTGAGAGGTATGATGATTTGGTTCGGTCGACTGACCTAGGCTCGGCTCAACCGAGGATGCTTTCGGTCATCCGAGGTGCTCTGTTCGGTCAACCGAACTCTGCGAGAACTAGCCGTTATTTGACCATTGCAGAGTCGTTTTTCAGCCTATTTTGAAATGTATAAATACTCTAAAGCTAGAGAATGACTCTAAGACTTGCACATACAATATAGATTGATTTCTTATCAAGTCTAAACACCTTCAAAGCAAAAACACTTCATTTCCATGGTTTAAATCATTCCAAGGTGTTATTTCAAAAGCAAGACAAAGAGTGAACTTCATATGTTCAAAGAGCTATAATTGATGTACTTCAAAGGTATATATCTTTCACTTAGAAGAGTGAACAACATTGTTTATTTATCCATCTTATTCCCTTTCTTAGTGATTGGGTTAATCTTGTAAAAGTCCTACTTATTGTGGGCAAGCTCTTAGTGAGTTTTTGTATTGTGGTTGTGTTTGTAAAACTCTTAGTGAGTTAGCCACAAGTGTAAAATCTTCTGAGTGAAGTTGTTGCAAATCCTTGGGTGCGGCTCAAGGTAGTGGATGTAGATTCTGAGTGAATCGAACCACTCTAAATCCTTTGTCTTGTTGTTGGGTTTTGCTTTAGTTTTTGTTCATCTTGTTCAAACTCTCACTAGCATTGAAAAGATTGGAAATAGTTTGCAAGATCGATTAAAACCCAATTCACCCCCCCCCCCCTCTTGTGTTTAACAATATCTTTTGATTGAATTGATGGATGAAGAAGTGAGGTAACAATCTAGTCTATGAAGTGAATTTCTCTTGAACTTCAATGACTTCAAAGTCATTGAGACGCACACAACAAGTAATAAACCTTAGAGACTGCAAGTTCCGCGATGAAAGTAACACACGCGCTTTTAACGGCCATGCGCAAACCTTGGGTTCTCATGAGTGCTCTAGAAAGACATCTCAAGTCTTTCATGGAAGGCGGCCCACCTTCACACTCAAGTAGGTGGTTTCACATCAACCATTAAGAGTCATTTAGACTCAACCTCCAGAAAAGATTATGAATCCATCAAATCCTTCTCAATAGGACCACCCAAACATCAAGTCCTTCTCAATAGGACTGACCAAATTAAAGGGCTATGAACTCATAATCCAATACTACCACATAAAAATGGGACCAGTAGGACAAATAGAGAAATAATATGGCTTTGTTTGACCACGAGTGGTATCCACCATATTTCCTCAAACCATGGGTTTTTGAGCGCCCAGGGCGATTGCCTCCCGAGGGAAGAGCGGAGAGTACCCTAGATAGGGAAGATTGAAGCATGCCCCATGCCTGGGGAGGGAAGGTAAGCCTCATAAAGAGAAGAAATTATTTTGCCCCATTATGGGGAGATATAGGAATCGAACACGGGACCTCCGCCCCGTGTTCGGGTAGCCTTACCACTTGGGCTACCCGATTCCCATGGGCTTAAGTCAAACAATGGGCTTAAGTCATGTTCTCTCGACATGACTGAAGAACTACTTTCTTTGTTAATCCTTTAGATAAAGGATTTGCAAAATAAATCATGTCAATTTAAAGAAATCAGTATATATGAATTTCCCCGCATAGGCATATCAACCAAAAATTTCTTAGCCATTCAGCTTATTAACTAGCCAACTCAAGAGTAATAAATTCATATTTCATTGTAGAGTCTATTATACATGTTTTGTAAACTTCTATGATATAACATCTCCACCCATAGTAAAAACATAACTACCAATAGAGCTAAGTTCATCATTATCAGATACCAAGTTTGCATAACAAACTTCTTCTAAATAGCAAGAAATTTATTAAATTGCAAACACCGATCATGGTACCTCTACGATACTTAAGAAAATGATGAAGTACATCATAATGCTCATTACTTGGATTATGAGTGTACCGACTTAATCAACTCACAACATATGCGATTTTAGGTCTAGTGTTCAAGAAAACATAACACTTCCTATCGTTTTAGCATTTCTATTTTAAGACAACATTTTTATTCTTCTTAAGAGATACGCTAAAACTACAACAATTCTAGCAGGCTCAACATCATAATACTTGAACTATCTCAATATATATATATATATATATATATATATATATATATATATATATATATATATATATATATATATATATATATATATATATATTAGTATTAACCTTTTAGTTGGAGAATCTTCCAAATTGTTTCCTTCTATAATTGTCAAGTCCTCAAATGTATCAGTCAAACCACTCATAAAATGCATCAAAGCAGTCCACAATTTAGATTCATCAAGAACTCTAAAGAGAGCAACAAATTCAACACTAAGAACCAAACTTTGTCAAAATCTCAGCAGCAACATACAAAGCCGTTTAGCCCTCTTAATTATGCTTAGATACCATTTCTTTTATCAAACATTGAATTTCGAAATATTTCTCACTTTTATAAAATTCCCAGCTCTTGAAGCAAGATAAGAGGGGAATCCCCTCTTTTTCCGACACCGTGAAAACTCTACTGTTTTTCTATCACTCCATGAAAACATTTTATGCTTTTCCATTTTCTTAATAGGTCTAGATGTACTTTGATTCTCCATGATCAAATAATAAAAATCTCAAAGAATATCAAACTTTTGATAAATATTCAAAACAAAAAAGATTCTGACTACAAGAACATAAAAAAATGCACAAATTTTAGCCATCATTCAAATGCAATCCACAAGAAAATCTCAACAAAATGACATTTAGGTACTTTTTTACCAAAAAGTTCCAAATTTTCTCCAAATGTCCCAATAAAACACTAAAATTTTCTTAACAAAAATCTTCCAAACCTTAAGTGTTTCTGGCCAATCAAATAAGACCCATCAACTTCAACTATTACCTCAGAAACCTCAAAAGAAATTGAGCCACAATGACTTCAAACCCTCAAAGAAATCCAGCAGAAACATGACAAATATAAAGTTCAAGAATAAATCTCATTAGAATTCAACAATAAATCTTAAGTTAACAACCTTCTTTCAAATCTGTCATTTTCTCTTGACACCCATAATTAAAAGAAATAAGAAGTTTCCACGTTATTATATCCAGCAGTAAAAGTATATGATACTTTATGCAAAACCACTTTGTAACTACTTAACAAACATACATATTTTTCTTTAATAGAAAGTAAGTTCAAAATTTCTCAAGATTCACAAATCAAAACTATCATGGAAAAATGAAGACGAGATTCTATAACCATATGTTGCAGATTCAGGTACAGGTGGCAACTCTGTTATTTATGATTGCTTTATTATTTCCTTGGTGACACTTATATCTATCGTCAAAATAAGAGAAACAAATCACAAAGATTCCTTTTAACATGACCACGAACCATATTGGACCAGACACCAAATGTTTCAATAACGAAATTTGAATAATATCAAAGAGCATGGTGGGTAAATGGTTTAAGACGAGACCTACTTTAGTCTACTAAAAATTTCATTCATTTTCATATTCACAATCCAACTTTAAGGAAATTTGGAAAACAAGGAAAGAAATTTTTCCAAGATGAAACTATTTGAAACTTAATTATCTCACAAAAGAAATTTTGCTTGATGTTTGTAAACATTTCGTTGTACTACAAACATTTTCAAATTACTGAATTTTAATTGCGAGTGTGATTAGATATCACAACCATCTGGCATACAACCTTTAATAAAAGAATATAAAGTTCAAAATCTTCCATGTATAAGCAATAAAAGCAACACAACAATCTTCTTTAGAATATTCCTAAGAGAAGCTAACAACCACAATAAGCTATGTGATATTAATCAACTGCAAAAAACTCATTAAATAATACATACCTCTTTGTCCTTTTATTTATTCAGGATACTTTGGAAGAATGGAAAGGGAAATTAGAAAGTTGATGCAAATATTTCATCCATGAGCTCTTTAGTAGGGACTGTAAAATTGAACATGAAACAAAGATATGAAGTGGGGTCTCGATTGAGCCCACTAGCATTTGTTCTGAATAAAAAAGATACATGTCTACCCATTATTCATATCGATCGTGAGCTTCTTGTATTTTATCCATACTAGAAGGCTGAAAAGATAAACTGAGAACTCCATCTAGAAAAATATTTCTACCGCCTTATTTGAGTTTCCACTTTAATCATTCAATAGGATTTATCTGTTCCTTTTGCAAATCAGAGAGTGAGAATGAAGACAGTTATACAACTATAATTGCTCATCATTGCAAATACTAGAAGTTTTTTTTTCTTTTATGCAACCCATGATAAAGTAAGAAGGCATAAACAGATTTAAAAAAATGAATCCATGCTCAAATTATTCTCACATTCATGGAGAGCAAAATAATCATCCTCTTCAAATTCTGCAACACCATGCGTTGCTAAAGCTATTTTAATTCTCATTTGTCTTTTGTTGCAATTAAGGCAAATCATTATGGGCCATGACCTGTTGCAGATCACTAACCTGGAACAAATTGAATAATATTCCATCGAAGCTGCATACCTCATAAATTAGTAAACAAGATTTTAAATTCAAAGTTATTTCATAATATATAAAACAGTTGTGCACACATAATAGTGCACGAAAGTTACTTTGCTTTCAAATTGTAAGAAATAACAATAGAAAAATGGAAAGAACTTATTAGTAACAGCTATGCCACGGACGAAACCACTGCCTTGAAAGCAAAATTCGGCACTACCGAGGTGCAATATAAAAAACAGATTTGCTCCCCAAGGTTAACACAGCCAATCCTCAAACACGTGCACTCGTGATAGAGGATTTAGAACTTACAGTCTGACACACTTAAAAGATGAACAAATGCTTATAACTCTCAGAGAATGAATTGAGTAGAAGATGAATTTAATGGCGTGTTGATCCATTCAACAACTTTGGTATTTATAGGCACAAAAATGAAGATAGAGAGATATGTGCCATATTAGATTTTTGTTGAGAAGAATATGCAAAAATGGGATCATGGGTATTGACTCATTCAATCACATGTTTTATAGGTCACATGTATTGACTACTTCAACATGAGGGGTTGAGGCTAATTAGCTGCCATTTACCAACAATCGAGAAAAATTTAGGGTTGTGGACACCTTTTACCCTAATAATGAATTTAAAATTTTTTTTTGGATGTTCTCTTAAAGTGGAAAATTCTAGATCCGAAAGCTTATTAGATCTTGTTTATGATATAAGTGTTCATCTAGACTAGAGCTATCAAAATGGGCATATGCCTGCAGGGCATGCCCGCCCTGTGAGCTTAATGGGCGGGTATGGGGTTATGAATTCCATACCCATTTAAATGCGGGTATTAATGGGCATATCCGTTCGGGTAACAGGCAATGCGAGTATGGGCGGGTTGCAACCAGGCATGCCCGCTTTGTTTTCTTTTTTTATTTATTTATTTTGGATATGTATTAATTTTCACAGTTGAGACTTGAGGACCAAAAGAAGGAAAAAAAAACCCTAAAAGCCCAAGAAAAAAGTTGAGCCGTGCTATATATCTTGGGCAAAGCCCCTTGAAGCCGTTCTATACTTCTATTACCCAAATGTTAACGATTTCATCTCCGAATGTAACTAAATTATGTTCTAACTTATGATTTATCATTTACCATTTATAATGTTTTAAGTTCTAACTTCTCAAGTTGTGTGTGTTTTATAGGTGGAGATGATGAAAAGGAATCACACTACAAGAAAACAGTTAAATAGCGACCGACTTTAGCGACCGAAATTTTCGGTCACAAATTTAACGACGGAATACCGACCGAATAGAAACCGAAAACAAATCGGTCGTTATTCCGTCGCTCATCCGTCGGCCACATCGGTCTCGTTGACCAAATTGAAACGTCGTCGGTTTGTTCACCCTTAACGACCGAATACCGACGGATATTAACGACCGTTTACCGACTGGAATATATAACGACTCGAATACCGACTGAAGTTAACGACCGAATACCGACGTAAATACATAACGGTGTTTATTTGTATAGTAATAAATGAAGGACACAAAACGACATCATTTTATTTTCGTTAACTAATCGACTCACCGACGGACTTTTAACGACGGATTACCGACGGAAAATATACCGACGGAATAACGACTCGAATAGCGACCGAAATTAGGTCGCTATTATTTTCCAATTCCGTCGCTATTCAGTCGCTATTATTTTTCCGATTTCCCTTTTTTATAAAATAGCGGGGTTTTTAAGGATATATAGAAACATTTTACCTAATAGTAACTAAAATAGGAAAAATACATATACAAAGTCTTAGGTCAGCGGAACGACGAATCTGCGCTACGCAGACGGCGGTCCCGCTAGCCGGTTAGCGGGCGGGGGGTCAAGGGGGCAGCGCCCCTGGAAGAAAAATCCGATTCTTCATCTACTCATCGAATGAGTTTTCAGTCCCGATTTATAAAATACCGATATATACTCAAAGCAGAACAATTCAAGTAATACATTTGTGTGTGCATTTATGTGAATCATTAAGTGATGGAGTTAAAATTTTATTAATTGATTATTAATAAACAAATAATTACTAAAATATTCGTATTAGTTCGTACTCACATTTAGAACGATGTCGGTTTTCGGATTTATAAGTTTTCGCGGGCTCATTTATTTGAAAAATTGGACAAGTGTTAAGCATGCTAAGTGGCGACCGAATAGCGACCGAATTGGCAAATTCCGTCGCTATTCGGTCGCTATTATTAAATGCCTAAACGACATCGCTTTGCTTTTTCGCTGGGCTCATTTATTTGAAAAAATTGGACAAGTGTTAAGCATGCTAGTGGCGATCGAATAGCGACGGAATTGTCAAATTCCGTCGCTATTCGGTCGCTATTATTAAATGCCTAAACGACATCGCTTTGCTTTTTTCGCGGGCTCATTTATTTGAAAAAAATGGACAAGTGTTAAGCATGCTAAGTGGCGATCGAATAGCGACCGAATTGGCAAATTCCGTCGCTATTCTGGGTCGCTATTATTAAATGCCTAAACGACATCGTTTGCTTTTTTCGCGGGCTCATTTATTTGAAAAAATTGGACAAGTGTTAAGCATAGCTAAGTGGCGAGCCCGAATAGCGACGGAATTGGAAAATTCCGTCGCGATTCGGTCGCTATTATTAAATGCCTAAACGACATCGCTTTGCTATTTCGCGAGCTAATTTATTTGAAAAAATTGGACAAGTGTTAAGCATGCTAAGTGGCGACCCGAATAGCGACCGAATTTGCCAATTCCGTCGCTATTCGGTCGCTATTATTAAATGTCTAAATGACGTCGTTTTGTGCGTTTTATTTCTATAAATATATCTGAGGCAGGAAGCCTCTCCCTCATTCTTCATTCTGCCCAGCCGCGACCTCCACCTTCACCACCACATCTTCCAGCGATTTCCCCCCAAATCCCTTCCCTCCTTCCATCGCCACCACCTCCGGCACCTCCAAGACATCGCCACCACCACCTCCGGCACCTCCAAGACATCGCCACCACCACCTCCGGCACCTCCAAGGCATCGCCACTACCTCTGATTTCAGTTGGTTTTTTTAGGGTTTAGGTGAGAATCTTGCATTTTCTAGCTTTTTTTCTTAACAATTGGAATAAATACATCTATTTTGAGAAGATTAAAACAAAAATGGAGGGGAGGTAGTACTGATTTCGGCTTGGATTTTAATATATGGGTTTTCTATAATGTCTTGCAATTTTTTTGCCAATTCTTATAATTTCTTGCAATTTTTTTGCCAATTCTCATAATTTTCTTTGTTTTTCAAATATAGTTTTTTAACATCCAATGTAGTTTTCTTGGTGTATTATTGGTTATCTTGGTGTATTATTGAAATGTATGCTAATTGTATAATATGTGAGTTTTGATAATTCAAAGTGTGTGAGTGTTGATTGTGAGTTTTGATAATTCAAAGTGAGTTTTGATAATTCAAAGTGTGTGAGTGTTGACTGTGAGTTTTGATAATTCAAAGTGTGTGAGTGTTGAAATGTAATGAGAAGTGCACACTTTGATTGTGAGTGTTGTATTGTAAATGAGAAGTGTAAACTTGTGTTTTTTGGGTTTATTGATTATTTTTGCTATTTGGGATCTTATTAATACTGTTTCTGGTTTGTATTTCTGTGCGTATTGCTGTTTTTTATAATAGGGATTTAATTTAATTTCAAATTTATTTTTTTACATAAAATATAATTTAGCGACGGAATAGCGACCGAATATTCGGTCGCTAAATTTTCCGTCGGTATTCGGTCGTTAATCAGTCAAAAGTCAACAATATTGACCATTCGGTCGCTATTCCGTCGGTAAATAGAGACCGATTATTCGGTCGCTAGACTTACCGTCGGTATTCGGTCGTTATATAGTCAAAGTCAAAAGTCAACAATGTTGACCATTCGGTCGGTATTCGGTCGTTATTTACCGACCGATTATTCGCTCGCTAGAATTTCCGTCGGTATTCAGTCGTTAACCAGTCAAAGTCAAAAGTCAACAATTATGACGATTCGGTAGGTATTCGGTCGCTATATATTCCGTCGGTATTCGGTCGGTAATTTGCTTAGCGACTAAAAATACACGACCACGTCATTCGGTCGTTAATCGGTAGCTAAACTCAGTTTAGCGACCGATTACCGACGGAAACGGCCGTCACTGTTTCCCTGTTTTCTTGTAGTGTCAACATTATCTAAGGTGGATTCAAAATAATACTTCTAGTGTTCAAGATCTACATACATAGATAGAGGATATTAGCGTATCTATTTTTTGTTGCTTTGACTTCAGCAATATGTTTGTTAATTTTGGATAGTTGATCTTGAATTATTTTTGAAATTATGGACTTTGATTTTTTTTTTTATAACTATTTTGGATATTGTGGACTTTTATTTGATTTTTTCTTGAACTATTTTGGATATTTATTTACCCTCTACAAGACTATAAACTGCAAGTGAATGCGAAAGAATTACATTTTTGTTGAATTTTTCGGATTTAATCTATTTTTTTTAAAAAATAAAAATTAATAATAAGGGTCGCAGGCATGCCCATTTGCCCACGGGTATTCGGCGGGCGGGTACGGGCATCCCTTTTGATGGCCCGTGAAAAAAGCGGGCATGCCCGCCCGTCCCCAATTAAGACATGCCCATGACGGGGCGGGGAGGGCGGGCATACCCGTTTTGACAGTACTAATCTAGACAATTGATGGCCGAAGAAGATTATTTGTAATAAATTAGTGATTTACATAATGTTTTGCTCAAGTACGAAAGAAACATGAAGACAGTGGCGGATCTAAAAGAACATGGGTGGTAGTCGTCTTTAAAATTTTGAAAATTAATATATTTTTATTTATAATATGAAAAAATCAGAAAAAAATCTTTAAAATTTTAAGTTCCGCCTCCCTAAATTATTGAAAATTTAGAATCACCCCTGCATGATGATATATGCTGATATGAAGGTGGAAAACTGAATCATTGAATTGTAAAAAGACCATATTATTACATGATCATATGTAATACATATTAATCAAGATACATAAAATGAAAATTTCAAGTGATCAAACGACTAACAATCAAAGAACAATGAGACCCAAAGAAAAAAAGAACAAATTAAGGGAAAATCAACCAATACATAAGAAGGAAAAGAAGGATTTCAAATCCTTCCTATGATGACAAGAGCAAAAGAAGCAACCAAACCAAAGAAAACCACCATTGTTGATGGGAAAGAATTGAGTGGTGCAGTGCCATTGGGAGATGCAAGTGAAGAAGGCGCCGGAGACGGAGACTTATTGTGGCTGTGATCATGTCCCTCATGAGCTGCAACCGCCACGGCCGCCACCAAAATGGCTAGAAATCCTACAACATGACGGAGGAGACACCGGAATAAGCCATTCTTTGAAAATGCCCCTAGTGGTTAGCAAAAGGTTGGATATTGGTAGAGATTTTCTTGTTGGTTCCCTATCTGGAAATGTTATTACAAGTTAGAGAGGTTTATATACAAGTTTTCCTTGGCCTTTTGAGGGTTGAGGTACTAACTATCATGTTAAAGTACGATTTTTGGACATAGTACTAATTGAACACGGGTTCATGCTGACGGCGATCCAATTATCCGCTAAGTCCGCTAGGGGGTTGGGAGCAGGAGGCCCCGAGCCAAAATTTTGGGAGGCTTTTCTGTTCATGAACCGTCCACGTAAAATAGTAATTAGGATTTCATCTCTTCTTATAAATAACATATTTATTTAACATTAATAACGTATCTTAATATGTTGAAATATAATGGTTTGGCAACGCCCTCAAACGTAGTTAATTTCTTGATTAACTGACTTAACAGTTTCGCGTGTCTCTCTTTATCGTTTTCGATCTCGTTTCTCTCTAGTTATGACAATTTATTTCCTAACAATATCAAGTAATGTATGCCATCAAAAGGTCATCCACCCACTAATATGCGTCTCGGGTTCAATACCTGGTCAAATCGGTCCAACTGAGGTTGTCGATAAAAAAGATTTGATCGAGTAAGTTGAACCGCTTTCTAGACAAACTTCTTGTAGAACAAAATTCCATATCTACGATTCAGCCTATTCTTCCAATCGAAGGGTTTCATAACTGGACGTTGAGCCCATTTCATATGATGCATTGTCTGAAATGTATCCCCTAGTAATTACCGGTCTAAGCGAAGTCTTAATTTTAGTGGACGGTCAACATTGAAGGTATCGAAACTGAGTATGAAAGGTTATTAGTTACATATTCGATAACTAAACCTTAAACGATACACATTGATTGGCCCACTACTATTAACCGGGCAGTCGAGAGAGCAAAGAGAGATTGGTTGAATCACAGACCAGACAGACAAGCATTGGTCAAAGCCCTAAAAGCCACCAACCATCGTTAATCGTTAAGCCGAGTAACGCTTATAGTGCAGAACATAAAAAATTCAGTGCATGCTGAACATTGTTTGGCAGGTGCCACAGACTTTTAGATACTGTTACATTTTATGGAATAGATGTTTCAGTCCAAAGTCATGTAGTACATGTTTTACGCAACATGTGTTAAAAATCACAACATCTATTCGATCAAAAAATTTGGACCATCGAATTTTATCCGACAATAAAAAATGTTTAGTATGTACTTTTTTTTTTTTTTTGTGTGTGTGTTCAACGCTATAACCTGATCGGTAACGCCTAACCTAGATAGGGGTGAAAATCGTTTGTACCCGTCTGTGTACCCATTCCTGTGCCCAACCAATAAGAATTCGTTATGTGATCATTTTTTTTAATTATATATACACATGGTGAATTGTGATTGGTTGGATATAAGAATGGGTATACAGACGGGGTACAGACGATTATTTTCTCCTAGATAGACATTGTATATTCTAAATTATAAAGGTATAAAATTCTTAACCTGAAATCATTCCCCTAGATCGGGTTGGTTGTGCACTTGTGCTATTCTTAACGCCCCTTTGTTTAGATCAAATTACAAAGCATCCTTGTTCCTAGCGTCGTGCGTTGAGATGAATTTAGAGGCGTTGAATGAATGTTCAAGAAGCCCATCAACATATATGGTCCATAGCGCCACGACTCCAGTGCTGAACGGGGTAAATTTCCCACGTGCGGAACTTTTTTTGTTCGTTGGATTAAAATTTTAACGGTTAAGATTGATATAAAACGAACACTTGTTCTGAGTCTTAGAACACCTGTTGCATTTTTAAGGCATAAGACAGCTGTCCTAAGGTGTTCCGTATATACTGGGAAAAAAACGGTTACGAATAGGATCCGCTCTTAGTCCATAGGTACACTTGTAAAAAATTTAACGGTTAAAATTGATTTAAAACAGACACTTATTTTGAGTCTCAGAACACCTATCATATTTTTAAGGCATATGACACCTGTTTTGAGCCTCAAAATATCTGTCCTAAGGATATTCCGTACGTACTGGAAAAAAAACTGTTACGAATAGGATCCGGACCGAGTCCATAGGTACAAATTCAAGCAGCCCACCCAACATATCTCTCAATAGCCCATATCTAAAATCAAAATTTTACGGCCAAAGTTTTAATAAAAAAGAAAAAGAAAAGTATCAGTAATTTCCTTTCTCCAAAATCAACTCCATCTCCACTTCTGACTGTATCCTCGCCGTTCTATCCCCTCCACCCTGCTGCTGCAGACCTGCAACTCCACCGCCACCGCCATCCCACCGCAGTATATACAAATACATATATGGGTTCTACTTCTGCACTATCTCTATGTTATCATCCAAAGGTAAATGTTACTTAGTCCATCCCATAATATAAATATAAGTTTAGCAGATATAACGAAAATTAAGGAAACAACAAACAAAAACAAGATACTCTGTTATTCAAAATGTCAATATTACTTTTCTAAATAGGACTTCTATAAAATTCATTCTATTTAGGCAAATAATATTGATATTTTGATTAAAAAAACTTATTTTTTACTTCTTTACTTTTGGCTACATGTATGGTTGTAAATTTCTGTTTTGCTCAAAAGATTAATTTTTTTTGCAGATAAATTATGGGGTGTATAAGAGAAATCAAGAATTAATAGGGAATCAGGAGGTTTCTAAACTTGGTGGGTTGTTTCCAATCACTCATTTTGGTGCAAAATTCTCAAAGAAATGCTTGAGATTGAGAAGAAACTTAAAGATTAATGCTGCGGCTGCGGCTTCTCCTTCTTCTGGTAGTGGCGGCGGAGTCAGAAGGAGGCCGGCGGCTGCGAGTTCTAGGAGAGTTTATAAAGAATCTCAAGCCCAAGGCCCAGCTCACCCCATTAAAGAAATATCTAGTTTCATTCTTCCTGCTGGTGCATTTGTTGTTGTCACATTTGGTATGCCTTCTCGTTCTTAGGGTTTTATTTATTTATGTATTTGTTTATTTTGTGATGAATCTTGGTTGATTGCAATTTTTATGCTTTGAGTTGAGTAGCATTTGTTTTTGGATTTGTAATGTGAATGAAGAGGAGAAGCATTTGCTTGTCATTAATGGCATTTTGAAGGTTAGTTAAGAAATGTTGATGTAATGTAACCCCGAGCTATGGGGCAGCTGGTTGGGGTTGCTTAAGTTGACGCCGTTGACGAGAGTTCGATTTTCCTTGGTGGGTTTCGACTCTTGCGGGATTTCCCGCGGCTGAGAGCCCCATGAAAAGAACAATATGGGCCAGACTCTCCCCCGTTGAGCGTTAACGCAGATGGCCAACCGTGAAGTCGAGTCCGGATGTAGTCACCCACGTTGTCGGGTAGATACCGGATACCCCAAATGGGTAATCAAAAAAAAATGTTGATGTCAAATTACAAACTGGTTTCGAAGTAGCTGTGCATCTTGAGTTTATATAGCTTCATCGTCCAAGGTATGATACTTTGGGCTGTGTTAGTATGAATTGTAAAGGGAGGGACTAGTTGGCTTTTAAATTAGGTAATTTAACTACTCAATAATTGTGAATTAGACGTTGACAATTTCTCAGTAGAATCAACTTGTAGTTGCATAGGGCAGACAGAGGTGGATACCGATTTTCTACCAATTCGGACTTCCATCTATATGTTACTTGGATTTTTGTGCATGTGGAATGTTATAGTTTTTATCCCTTTTGCACATGAAATGTTTCCAAGACTTGATTCTAAATCTTGGGATGCCTAGTCGATTCAGTAATCCTCCGGCCTCCGCCTTATTTGTTTGAATACAAGGGTTAGATATCATCAGTTGATATATATTTCTATGACTATTTATTAGATAACAATGTCATTTAGGAGGATTTCCAAAGATTTTGTTGCATTGATAAGGGCTGCTTTAAGTTAGTTTACTTTGTGCTAGTTGTAGGAATTTCCAATATTGAATAAGTCGTAGAATCACTAACATTTCCACCAACGTTTACTTAAGTGCACTCTCTGCCCCCAAGGATTTGATCTCAGCCAAGCTTAAGTGACTACTCATAGTTGGCCAGGCCGCTTTTGTATGCTTTCAGTCGTAGAATCACTAACATTTCCACCAACGTTTACTTAAGTGCACTCTCTGCCCCCAAGGATTTGATCTCAGCCAAGCTTAAGTGACTACTCATAGTTGGCCAGGCTGCTTTTGTATGCTTTCCCCAGTATAATGACTAAAGAAACTTTTTTGATTCCTCCTATTCCTTCCAACCAAGGACTCAGAGGGAGGCTGAGAGTTTATAGGAGATGTAGAAAGGAAGGTGGGGGTACTTGGCCTACAAAAGGAGACAAGGGAACGGGGCTAGGTTTGTACATCATAGTTTCAAAGAACGATGCTAGTTTACTTTGAACTAGTTGTAGGATTTTCCTATAAGCTTAGCATATTGAATAAAACATAGCAGCGGTCTTGCCTATTCGGGTTTCTTCTCCGTTTATTTTATTTATATATTATTATTTTTTAGGGGCGTATTATAGATAGTGCCTACTCATTAATGAGCATCCATTCAAAGAGTTATATTTTCCACTTTTTGTTTTTTAGGTTTTACCATATAACCGTTTGTGTTTTAAAAAAAAATGCTTGAAAGTTTTGTTTGTCCATCTTATGGCTAAATAAACACGTAACTTTAAAAACTGTAAATTTGCCACAAATGCGCTACCATCATTTGCCAGTTTTCACTTCTGTTCAATCTTTTACCATAATTTGAGTTTGTTTTGCATAAGATATCCGGATATTTCTGCACATTTATTTGGCAGAATGATGAGCCCATTCATTCTGTTTAAATCCCAAAAGAAGACTCTTTGTGCGAAAGGATTCTATTACCTTTAACATTTGTTTCCCATTTCAATGTTGCAGAAGTCGCCATCGCCAGACTAGCGGCATAGTTGGCGTCGGTGACTAGTCGGCTTACCTAGATTAAAAGGGATTTTTAAAATTCCCTTATCCTATATATTATACTAGTCAAACAAAATTCCATAAAAATTAAAAATCAAAGTACACAAAATCCATCCATAATAATTAAATTCATTACCATAATAAGTAATAACAAGTTCAAATACTAAAATAATCATTTTGACCGACTTTGACTGATTATGACCTATTAAGTTGGTCAACCCGATTTTTTACCCTGACTAGTTGATCTCAGTTTGTTGACTAGCGATCTTTTGCCGACTAGTCGGCCGACTAGGACGATTTTTACAACACTGTCCCATTTACCATAAGCAGAATGATGGTTTGTGATAGCGTAATATGACTTCATGCTTTTAATGCATTTCCCGCTCTAGGTTGCAGCCGACATGTTGCGTCACCTGGCATATGATGTTATATTTGCTCATAATTTCTCGTTATATTAGTTAGGAAGGGCAAGGAAGATTCTCAATCATTTACTAATCTATGTTTCAGTTGACAGTTCTATGGAAATTGGTAGAGAAAATGCTTGTGCCAAAACCAGCAAAGTCTTCATCTGAGGAAAGCAAATCTACTCAACGTGGGAAATGGTCCTTTGCTCCTGGGTCCAACCTGTTATCTGGCTTTGGTGCGAAGGTGGAAAGAGAATCCCAACAGAAGCTCAATGATTTTGCCAGAGAACTTCGTTCATTCAGTAGCGTCGACATGTCAGGTAATGCTGAAGTGAACTGGAATATTTGATGCCTCGCTGTTGTATGTGGTACTATATCTTCAAATTCTGTATTAAATTTGTAGGATTTCTCATAAATGCAATTGAGTTAACGCACCTACGATAAAATTCTATTTCTGTAATCGATTACACGAACTTATGCATTAGTAATGTAAATTATTTACGTTCATGATTTGGTTTGGGCTATGAACTTTTCATCCAACAGAAAAAAATATAATTAAAGTTTGTGCTACCTTATACCTTTTATATAAACCTATAACTTGTCCCAGATTCTTAGTTTGACTCCTTGTAAGGATTTGGCAGGCCGTAATTTTGGAGACGAAGGGCTTTTCTTCCTTGCAGAGAGCTTGGCCTACAATCAGGTAAAAGAATTTGAATCAGCCTTCGTAGGGAAACCTACTAAGTAATGACTCTATTTTATTTAAGGGATATGAGCGGGAAGAGATACAGACTATTCAAGATAACAGTCGATCATGGTGGAAATATCCCGATATGCAATATTGTTTTCTTTATCGATGTCTATTCATTCTCTTTATTTCGTCTTTCAGACTGCAGAGGAAGTGAATTTTGCTGGTAATGGAATAACTTCGGAAGGATTAAAAGCCTTTGACGGTGTTTTGCAATCAAATGTTGCCTTAAAGACGCTGAACCTTTCAGGAAATACTATTGGAGATGAAGGAGCTAAGGTAAAAATGGATGTTCGGACATTCATAAGAAAGAAGGATTTCATTTTGTTTCTCCTGAACTTTAGTTGTCCTATTCCCCATACAACAATAAGGAGTGAAGGATTAATGCCACTATAACGGGTTCCTTTTAGTATCTATCATTTAGATTTCCAATTTTCTGAGGTAACTTTTCTTAAAGGAAGGCATTAGATAACTGCATACTTTATAATTGTGAAACCCTGCCCAATCTGGGACATTTGGGCCAAGTATTTAATTCTACCCTAGATTTCTAGCCCATGTGACCTTCAAGTGGGGTTATTACCAAGGCTACATGATGTAACCAAACAATCATGCTGATATCTTCTACTGTGTTTTCAAAGGGAGTGCTGCCGGTTGAACACTTGCACTTCGGACTGATGTTTTCAGACCCCCCAGGGCCGAGAGCGTGACAATAATACTGTTATCTATATACATGCTTTGATCTCCTAAGAAATTTCCAGACAAGTATTTCCTATTTATAGATCCAAGAGTTGTTGGTCTCAGTGCTTAAAAAACACCTTGTTCTCATAATTTCTTCTAGTTGTGTTATTATGTTTCAGATTTTTGTTTGATGTTATAGCATTGAATCTCGTTGTTTCCAGCTTCTATGTGATATTCTGGTAGAGAATGTTGGTATTCAGAAGCTCCAGTTGAGCAGCACTGGATTGGGTGATGAGGTAACCTTTCCTTAGTCTTAGAGTAATTCGATATGATAAAAGGCGTAATCTTTCTCATATGAATATCCAACAAGAAATATGATAGTTTGGTGAATTTTATGAGATCACTGACTTTGCAGGGAGCGAAGGCTATTGGTGAAATGTTAAAGAAAAATTCGACCTTGCGTGTTCTTGAACTCAACAACAATTTGATAGATTATTCTGTATGGAATTAATTCAGCTATTTATTTCCATTTTTCAAAGGTTTAATAGAATTATCGAAGCTTTGCTAACTATATCTGCTGTTGTGTATTCTGGAAATGGAGGTAGGGATTTTCAGGGCTTGCCGAAGCACTTCTTGAGAATAAAACTATTCAAACCCTCTATCTAAAGTAAGTAAATTTTTTTCCCCGGATCCTTTTTCTTTTTTGGCCCATTTCTTTTTTTCTGAACTCGATGTGTATTGCTGGCCATTTGTGCTCGCGTATATGTAAAAACAAGTGAAGACGTGTTCTTAAGACGAAGTTTGTGGCTGTCTGATTTGATATGTTTGTGTTTTAAACTAATTACTGCCTTTTTGCGTATTGTTTGCTTATTTTTCTCCTGAGACTTTCCTTCTCGTGTTATTCTTGCTCTAGTGGCAACTATGGTGGTGCTTTGGGGGCTGCTGCTCTCGGAAAAGGGTTAGAGGGGAACAAGTCTGTGAGGGTACATGTCCAATTTACTCTCACCATCGTTTTCTTATTTTGTAATTCTTTTGAGGATTAAAGTACTATCGTCTTGCATCCATTCCATGTTGTGTCGCTTATGAAGGGAAAGTTCAAGTTGGATTGACTAACGCCCCGAAAGTAATAAAAGGTGGTTAATTAATAACATGAGTTATGGTATATCGGTTTCCATGTATGTATGGACTAGTTTGCCAGAGCGATACAATTCTAGTATCCTTTCCTACAGCTGCAGTCTTTGTCCCGTCAACAATTGTACATGCATTTCATTATTCTCTCAAGTCCATGAGTAAAATATTCATGATTATTTTAAGAAAAAGAAGCAAACGGGTCCATGGACGTTTAATAACTGTATCAGCAATTTTCATGATCTGCGAAAACCAATATGGTACATTGATATATTGCAAGCATACTATAAAAAAATTTCAGTCTCCTATATTAAAGGAAAAATGCGTTTATGTCCATAAATGAAATTTGATTCTTCATTACTTTTGGATCTTTGTTTCACGCTAATACCTATAGCTACTTATATCCTCAGGACATTTTTCTTAATGGAAACTCCATAGGTGATGAAGGAGTTCGTGCTCTGATAACCGGTTTATCTTCACATAAAGGTTCTATTTTAAGAAAATTAGTTTGCTTTCTAAGCTCAATAATATCATGCTTCTGCTCAATCTGACACTAAAATTGTGCTCCAGGGAAAGTTGCAGCTCTTGATCTTGGCAACAATTCAATCAGTGCAAGAGGTGTTTTTCATGTTGCCGAATATATCAAGAGAAGCAAAAGCCTAAGATGGATTAGCCTTTACATGAATGACATTGGAGATGAGGTAATTTCTATATCCCTGAAAGTTTTACTTAGAAGAGCATAGGAACAGGGAAGCAATAAAATGGCGGGGGTCAGTAAAGTATGCGAAAGCATAAAAGTGCATCGATTAACTTTAGAAATCTTATCGAGGATAGCATTTGCATTATGTGCTATACATAGTTGACTCGAGTTATTTGAAAATGACGTACTAACTTGCCGTAATATTTGTTCATAATACACCAACAAAGGAATATGTGCTTTGTAGTACTATGACATAATTAAAGCTGCACATACAATTAAATAGATGTTCCGCAAACAAAGGTTTCTAAAAAATAGTTTGAGATTATCTCCTTAAATAGGAATTTGTGAGGTCTTTTCGACAAAGCGAGTCTTGTATATACGAGTTGGGATATGATCAATGAGAAATAACCTTGTGTTTTGCAATGTATTAGGGAGCTGAGAAAATAGCAGAGGCTTTGAAGCAAAACCGCTCAATAACAGGCTTAGATTTGGTAAGCATACTGTTTCTTTTGTCTAGTTTTATTCGAAGTAGAATTGTAATTTATTATTATATTAAATGAGAAAACATTATCTAGTGTTAATGCATTGGCGACGTTTACAGGGAGGCAACGATATCCATACAAAGGGGGTCAGTGATATAGCACAAGTTTTGAAAGATAATGATGTGATTACATCGGTCAGTTCCCTATCCATAATCGTTCTCTCCTTAAAATAAATCCAATAAACAGTGAGTTCAATTCTCATATGTATCTCTTTCTCGCACAAACACAGTTGGAAATCGGTTATAATCCTATCGGACCCGAGGGGGCAAAGGCATTAGCAGAGGTTCTCAAATTTCATGGAAATGTAAAAGATCTCATGCTCGGTTGGTGTCAGGTAATTCATTTGGGTTGCTACTCTTATGTGTCTTCTTAAGTGAGCTCTTTGATTATGTATTAATTTCTTGTAGATTGGAGCCAAAGGTGCCGAGTATATTTCCGATATGTTGAAGTACAACAGTACCATATCAAGCCTAGATCTCCGAGCCAATGGACTTAGAGACGAGGTTTGTTTATACGCACGATATTTTTTTCGCCTCATGTTGAGGAAGCCGCTAGAAAAGTTATTTTATTTCTCGCTAATGTCTTCTGTAGGGTGTCATTTGCCTAGCTCGAAGTTTAAGGGTGGTTAATGAAGCTTTGACGTCGCTCAATTTGGGATATAATGAAATCAGAGTATGAAAATGTTTGTTTTTCCCTCGGAATGTTCTGAAACGTCCGTCCATATAAACTTCCGGTCACTATTTAATTTCAATTTTGTTAATAGGATGAAGGTGCTTTCGCGATTGCTCAAGCCCTCAAAGCAAATGAAGACGTGAGACTTGCATCTTTGAATCTTGCAAGCAACTTCCTTACAAAACTTGGACAGGTAAAATTTGCTCGATCGTTCCTTTTTTCTGCGATTTTTCACGAAGGATTTACCTAAAAAAATCGATGCAGACTGCTCTAACCGATGCAAGTGATCACGTCTTTGAGATGAACGAGAAGGAAATAGCCATCTTCTTCTAGTCGACATCGAAGAAACAATGGCGGGAAAGCAATGGCCATTCACGATTCTGGCTCCTATGCGGAAAGGGGAATGGTCCGTATATGCGGGTCAAGCTGAGGGCCGTTGGATTTTGTACTTTTGATCCAACGGCTGTATCAAAGCAGTGGTATTTAGGGATAAACTTTGAGAGTTTTTTTTTGGCGGGAAAATAAAATTTTAAAATGAAGTGTTCAGAATAACAGAACATGTGTTCACCGAACAAGAACATGTCTTCACTAATCAAGAACATGTGTTCACCGAACAAAAACATGTGTTTAATAATTAAGAAAATGTGTTCACCGAACAAGAACATGTGTTCTTGTAGGAAGGTGACTTTTTGCTTTTTTCAGTCGCTTTTTTTTACCTCGGAAACTCAATCGAGGTGACGGTCGCGTGTTCCCCTTCTTTTTTTATTTATTTGTGAAATTACATATGTACCCTTTTAACCCTTTTTTTAAATCATAGCCGTCGATCCATTTTAAAAATGAAATCAGCGGCTTCCAGCGTGGCCCGCACGTGCGGAACTTTGGGCGTTCCGCATAGGAGCCGGACTGGCCATTCACACCGCGGATCGTTCTTTCTACGAATTACGAGTAAGGAATCCATCCCATTTTCCCTTGCATATGGTTTTTGAGAACTTTGTAGGTATTCGACTCGGGGAACATATGAAATTTTGGCATCAAGAGAACACAATTTTGAAAAAAATTTCGTGCTTAAACAAATCTTAGGTTTTTGGTCGACACAACATGCAATTTAAACAATTCTTTTGTTTTTAAGTTCAATTTGTATTGCACTCATTGGTCCGGGAACAAGTTTTAGAATGATGAAAACTTAATCTCTTATAAAGTCATACACATGCCTGTGTATTTGTTCTTTTCATTTTATTTTTTTTTATGCAACTCTTTATAATTAGTCTTCAATGGTGCAATTACAATTTACCTGACAGTTATAAATAATATACTTGGGTATGCTTTAGTGTCTTCAAGCCTAGGTACAGTTAATTTGGGACGGAGAGAATGAAGTATGTCTTTAAAACTTTTAAGTAAATACATATCTAAAATTACGCCTTACCCATAAAATTAATGTATAGAGAAAAACGTAATAAATTAAAGGACCTTGTTAGACTACTAGAATTATTGGATAGAAATTGGTTAAAATTCAAATTGAGGGGTGAATCCCTTATACCAATAGGGGTGAATAGTGTTAATTTAGGTTTTATCCAATTCCTATCCAAGAATTCTAGTAACAAATCATTTTTCTAAATTAAGTTCTATGTTATAGTATATATATATATATATATATATATATATATATATATATATATATATATATATATATATATATACCCTTTGTTTTAATCTATATTGAATTATCTGAAATGCCGGAATTACAATATGAACAACAAAATGGCGGTCCTAATCTATAGTATATTTTCCTCGTTTTCTTTGAGAAAAACGTCAGAGCTTATAATGGGAACTTTCCATTATGTCGGTGGGAGATTCTTTCATAAAATTGTCTTCTTACACTTGCAACGCGTTTGGTAAGCTGTAATAAAATAAAATAGAATCTCTTTCCAATCAGAATAGCTTTTCACCATAAATAATTTTGGAATTCTTTTTCCATTTTATTGATTGGAAGACAAAGTAAATGGAATGACGATTCCTTTCACGTGTTTGAAAAAACAATTATTTAAAGGTTGGAATGGGATGTCATTCAATATAATATGACTTAAATACCCTTTAACATATGTTGACGAGAAAGCTAATTAATAGCACAATGTATAACCTTTCACTTGAAAAATTCATATTTGTACACGGTGGCAGATTCAGTGGGGGATGACTATCCAACATTTTCAGAAATAACGATTTTATTATAAGAAAATTTTACTTTTTGTAAGATTTTCTTATAAATATTGTTTAAAAAAAATCAATAAATTTTTTGTCCATGTAAAGATTTTTTTTGGGCTCTGCCACTGTTTCTACATTGAAGCGCATCAAATATACATTTCAATATTCAAATGTAATTAATATATAAAGTTGAATATAATATAAAATAGTTATATTTCATGTTAAGTTAAATGAATAAAGTAACAAGATAAATAAAAATATTTATGTAATTATTGTATATAAAGTTTTATCGAAATAATAAAATATTTTTGGAGAAAATGGGTTGTTGTCTAATTTGAACACTATAATGATTAAATAAGGGGTATAATAATTACTTTCCATTAATTGGGATTTTAGCTTCTCCTGGAAAAATCATTCCATAGGTTTTGGAGTGAAATGATCATTCTCACTTTAAATTAGTTAACCAACCTGTAAGGGAAAGAGAAGCTGGAAAGGTTATTCCATCCCTTTCTATTCCAGCGTATCAAACACGCTTTTATTTCTTGGAAGGCAATAATGAAAGAATTTTTCTGATATGTACTAGGTCCACATGAACCTTTTGGTTCAAAATTAGCCACGTCCTTATAGAATTATTTACCTCTCCTTATTCTATAGTGATGCGGCTAATTCTGAAGCACATGATCCAATGCAAGGTTTTAAAAACGGACCGGACACCGATCTGGAAAAGTTACTGTTTTACGGGTCGCTGGTCGGACCGGTGGGCGGACCGTCATTGACCTGTTAATTGACTCGGTGATGTCATAAATATTATAAATAAATAAATAATATGGGAAATTTGTGAAATAAATAAAATTTATTATTTAAAATGAAATAAATGTGAAATTTTCGAACTAATAAGGGATGCACAAATTCAAAGCTTAAAACACCAACTTAATATAAATTTGAAATTTAGCAAAATGCTATGTAAATTCAGTCACAACTCATATGTCCTTATAATAAAACTCTAAATAATCAATAACGTCTCAAAATAAGATTAAATAATAAACATAAATCATAGGTAATCCAATAAGACAATAACAATCTCAACTAGAATAACCAAGTTTTTTTTATTAACAATTCAACATTTTAGACCCGGCCGGTTCTACTAAACCCGTTTCGATTTTCAGGTTAGACGGTCCGACCACCGGGTTTTACCGGATTGAACAAAGAAAGCATGTTTTTTATCCCTACCGGTTTTGAGAGCCAAACCGGACCGCAAAGTATACCGGTCGGTGGTCCAACCGATCCGGACCGAATTTCAAAACTTTGATCCAATTAATCTGATTCATATCAGAACTAAAGCATGATTTTCAAGAGATAAAAGCCCAAAAAAATACTTTCTATCTTGGAGATGGTCCCACGAATCGGACAATTTGAGATTCCCAAATTAAGCATGTTGCAAAACGTTGGTGGTTAGACGTTATTGTCCTCTGTTATTGATCACAATAATTCTTCCCCACATTATTTGCATCACGGCTTTTCTTGTGCGGAACGGAAAAAGTTCTATACGTGTAGAATATTTTTTTGTCTGTTGGATTAAAATTTTGATAGCTAAAATTAATTTTAAAAAAAACACATATTTTAATTTTAAAACACTTGTTCGAGCGAACAAAACTCCTATTTTTTAAGCAAAAAAAAATGTTTCGTTTATAATGAAAAAAATATATGTTTCGTATCGGAACCGGACTGCATTTTTTGAGGAGTGTACAACTTCTGACAAAAAATTAAATTATTCTGCCCCACAGGTTACGCAGCCAGGGATGATTCTACGGGTGGGGGTGATAGTCGTCCTCGAAAATTTTAAAAATACTACTTGATATAGTAAATTTTATATGTAGTTTGGAATAATTGATCAAGTTCGCCCCCAATATTTTTTTTGCAGTTTTTATATGTAGTTCGGTATATTATTGCAGTTCTCCCAACCCCCACCCCCCCACAACAGACAATTTTTAGATTCGTCTCTGAGCACAACGATAAATAGCAAGAGAAATGATTGTAAAGCGATGTCATATCAGTTTTTATCGTGTAAGCAGATAGTGAATTTACTATGTGAAATTAATTCTAATTCATATGTACTCGAGTCTGGGAAGCCTAGATTATTAAAAAAAATTGCCATGCTCTAAAAAAATAATAATTTTACTTGCCATTAAGATTACCGGACACGTTACGCGTTTGTAAAGAATAAAAAATAGATTTGATAAATAAGAACTTAGCTAATACATTATGATAACAAATTTGACTTTACATAATTTTAACTCTAAATGACAAGTGCCTTGCCGAGTGAAAGGTTGATAGATTTGAATCATCTAGAAAGTAACTTAATGATAAATATGCTAATATTTTTAAAAATATTAGTCTGGTTTATATTCAAATACCAATCAACCAAACTCGAAATGAGAATTCTTTATCAGTTACATAGTGATTAAGGTTGTACATATCGAAATTTTAACTCGGAACAGAAGATGTCAAAAAATTCGTAAACACGAGAATCATAGTATTGATAAGAAGATCTTACAAAACTACTTAAATAATATTTTATAATACATTTATGCAATAATATTTCATCTATTGACAAAATTGATAACGAATTCCAGCTACCTCCAAAATCGATTAGGGACTTATTTTCAAATCAAATCAGTGTCGACATAGTCGCCAACAGTGAGAACAAAAGATTACTAAGGACCGCGAAGTTGAAACTGAACTCAAAATTATATTTTTCATTCAATATGACTATACTAAGGATGACAATGTGACAAATATGGGTAGAGATCAATGTCTCCAACCCTGACTATGTCTCCTCCATCTAATTCTCGTTTACGACCCAGTTTTGCCATTGTGGATGGATGGGGATCCCAACTCCGGGTCAGGCGAGGACCATAACCAACTGAAGAAATCGAACATTTTTTCTTTCAAATTTTGGCTTTTGGCCAACACAGATTAGATAAATTAAGTGATTTTTTTACAAAAATCTTGAAAAAAAAACCTTTTAAAAAGAACACAAAATTATAAAAAAAACAAATATATTTAAAGCATGTTAAACGAAATAACACTATTTAAAAATATACTAGCTTATTACATAAAAAAGTTGGGGTTCCTAAAGATTTACAAGAGGGAGAAATCTTTAAAGAGTTTGAGAATTCTCAATGTCTTTCAAAATTTAACCTTTTTTTTAAGGTATTCTATGTGTTTTTATATTTATATTTATTCCCTCCGTCCAAAATTATGTGTCCACTTTGTATTTTATACGAGAATTAATGTTTCATCAAATTCTATAGTGGGATGTGGTAAAAGGTTAAACATGACCCAATTTAATTTTAGTCCCAATTTAATTGTATCTTCTCTTCTCTCTATATTATTCTCTCTCCAACATTTAATATAAGGGATAAGAGGGAAAGTCTCCTCTCACATAATTTTAGACAGGACCCACATGCAGTGTAGGTCCCGCAGGCCTTCATGCTCATAGAAACCCACAAGGATCGTCCCATAGCGAATTTTTCTGGGGTAAGATTAGAAAAATCATCATTAATGAATCATTTATTTAGAAAGTGGACAAATAATTTGGGGCAGATTAAACAGGAAACGTGGACAGATAATTTGAGACGGAGGGAATAATATTGTAGGCAGGACATGCACGGCAGGCCGAGTGTGGTCGGGATATCATCTATCCCGCATCAGCCCCAATCCCGATAGCGGGAAAATAATTCACTCTCGCCTCCGGCTTAAATCGGAGAATCCCCGCCACAACTTGGTCGGGCCTCCGATTCAGCTGGATCCATTAACATTCCTAAACTGTACAGAGGTAAAATTAGTACTGTACAGAGGTAAAATTAGCAAGTACTGGATCGTCCGATCCAATAATTATACGGGTCAAATAATTGATCCTACTTTATCCTCTACCCCCAAAAAAATGTAGAAGAACAAAAAACCCATCTTTAGTTGAGAAAAACTTTAGTTCATGGTACACCGTCCAACTGTACCAAAAAATATGCATTCATGTGGATGGTAAGTACCATATGAATTATTTCCGGGTGTACAAATCAAGCAACGTGTTCTAGTGATACAAGCAATTTATTAAATAACTATTTTATGACATTCACAATATTGCATATCTTTAAATCAATTTATTAATGGATAGCTTCTGAGATGAACCATGTGATGTAGAACTGACTATATCACTACGCAATAAAGAGAGAGACAATTTTATAATGACGTAACTAATTCTAAACCATAAGGTCTATATAAACCTGATACATATCGAAAAATCCTTTATTAATAGGTTCAACAACACCAAATTCGATATAAATTATAATAAGAGATGGCCGTCAATTAATAATTCAGAAGAAATAAGAGGAAAAGATTTCCAATCTCTTCGATATATATATATATATATATATATATATATATATAAAACTTAATGCATTTGACAGGTTATTACTTTAATCTATTGCATATTTTTTTATCAATCTTATTGCATATTTTCAAAGAAATGATTACATTGTGTATAGTTTTTACTCCTTTCAATTAATGAAAGACATATTGTATGTGCTTGAAATATGTCTTCCAAATATCTACCTTTTACAAGTAAAGACTTAACATTATCATTTATTATGTATATGAATTTAGTTTTGAGAGACATTAAATTTCAATAAAACTTTTGAACTTCTCTAAATTCTAATAATACTTTGATTAGTATCTTTTGATATTTATTACATACCACATATAATGTACATATTTTAAATTGAAAACTCTCTAAAATAATAAATATGTATTTATCGATAAATGAATAATATATTCATTTACTGATAGATAAATAGCATTGTCAAATTAATATTTTTTTCCAGTCCGAAAGTACTTACTTTATCGAGGTTTAATTGTATTATATTGATGGAGTACTAAACTTAAAATTTTATATCTTATGAAACAGAGGGAATAACGAGCATTGGCGTAATCTAAAAGGTCGGGTGATGACGGGCCCACCTAATATTTTAGATCAAGTTTTCTTGTCTTTCGAGATTTTTATTTTAATAAAAACACTTTAAAATATCAAGCTGTTGGACCGACATGTTTCACGAGTTCAATCAATAATATGTTGTCCATGTTGGCTCCACCCACTTATATGGCGGTGACTTCAGTGCGAAATGTAGTAAATTTTGAACACATTTTATATTTTTAAGGTATAAGACATATATTAAGACATAAAAAAGATCTATCATGACTCATAAATATCATAATACATATTCTGAACCTCAAAATACTAATAATGTTTCATCCCTTACATATTAAAAAAAAAATTGTTCCGCAACTGCCACCTATATATATAGGCAGATTCTGTCGTGGGACTGCAGCACATAGGTGCTAATGACCACTTTAGTCACGTTCAATCACATCACAGCTTTTGATTAAAATAATAAAAACAAAGTGGGGCGCTTATATGATTATTTTTTTTTAATTAAAAGAGGTGATGTGGTTAATTCTGGACCAAGTGATCCACAACCCCACATATAGCCCAGGTCTATATCAGAATTTTCCATATATATAATGGCTTGTGAGATCACATTCTACGGAAAAATTCAAGGTGGACCGGTCCTATGAGACATGGCCCACCTCCCCTCTCACATAATTTCCTGCAGGGACCCACCTGTAAGATATTTTTAGCGTGGTCCTCACGTAATTTATGTGAGAGGAGAAGGTAGCATGTCCCCATCAAGCCCGCCACCTCAAACACGCCCCACATTCTACGCAAGACTCGTTTGGTACTTTGACATCATCTTGCTGAGATCACGTACGTAGTACCTCTGATGTAAGCATTATTTGGTTGTCGGTTACAATTAGTTCTGTCATATGTTTGTCTCTTCAAATCGAATAAGGATAGCAATGTGACAGTCCGGTTCTTATCGTGAACAATTGTTTTTTCAGCATACGTAAAATACTTTTTTCGCCTCTGAAAACAATCTGCTTAGTTAAAAAATAGTCGTTTACGAAAAAAATGAACAGCTGTTCATTTTTTAATCAATCTTAGCAGTCAAAACTTTAATCTAACGAACGAGCTTTTGTCCCTCATGTTCCGCACAAAAAGCTGTTCCGCATAGGAGCCGTGGTGGCAATGTGACTGGTGTATCATTATTTTTTTTTCCTTGGGGTTAGGGGTTAATAGTCTGGGTACTGTGATTCGGTGTCGAATTCAGGACCTGTAAGTCGTGAGCGAAGGGAGCTCCACTGAGTTACGGCCTTTCATGACCATGTTTTTATTAGTATTATTATTATCTTGGACTAGCAACAAAAGAATTCGATTTCAACCATTCTATTCTCTTTCCATTAAAAGTTACTCTCTACCTCACAAATTAGCTGTCCACTTTATATTTTATATGAGAATTAAAGTTTTACCAAATTTTATAATAAAATATGGTAAAATGTCAAACATTACTGTATTTAATATTATTCTGAATTTAATTCTAAATTATTTTCTTTCTAATTTCTTCTATCTTTAATATTTAATGTAAGAGGTATTATTGAAAAAACTATTATTAATAAGTCATTTATTTAGAAAATTGACAATTAATTTGAAACAAATTAAAAAAGAAATGTGAACATATAATTTGGACAGAGTGAGTACTTGGAAGAAAAAACTGTCTCTACATATGTATTTTGTGCTTCACATTCCATTACGCGTTCACATAACAAAAAGTTTTATTCGATTGCTATTTTTAACTTTTTCTTCATTTTGGATTGAGTATTCATTTCTCTATTTTTTTCGAATAACATTTCCTTGGGAGCAAATTAACAGTCCAACTCATTAGCTATTGTTGACCAGGTAAATCACGAGATGCACACTAATTAATTAATTAATTAATTAGAGATTAATGAGAAGACAACAAATTTTATTTAGAAATTTTTTAATATGAGTCAAGTTCACTAATTAGTAATGTCATCACATAATTGTCTTTGTATTCATTTATAATAATGTAGCAAATTCTGAACCAAATGATTCAATGAAATTGATACATATAAGAACTATCCTTTTATTTAAGGCTTAATGCACAAACCAACCTCTTGTGTGATTTAAGCCCACACCAATTCATATGAAGGATGTGTGAAACTGTAACCTTTGAACAAGATAAGAGTTCATAACATAAATTTTCAATTATTAATTATAAGCATGAAAATAAATTGACTAGTCCATTAATTCTGGTCCCACAACTCCACTTACCATACTTATCAACCTTACATGTAAATACAGTGATTCGCTAAATCAATACTTTGAGTAGGATGTGAGACCAGAACTAATGAACCGGTCCACCCCACATTCCTATAAATTGACAACTTTTCTCATTTCTCATCACTCATCCATCACATAGCAAAATCACAAACAATCAAAAAATGGAACCATCAACAAATGCCCCCCATGTAGTTGTCCTTCCATACCCAAGCCAAGGCCACATTAACCCACTTCTCCAATTCGCGAAACGCCTATCTTCAAAGGGCATAAAATCCACCATAGCCACAACTCTATACACAGTAAACTGCATTAATGCCCCCAACATTTCAATTGAGCCAATTTCCGACGGATACGACGACGGATCCTCTGTTTCAGCCCAGAAAGAAAATCTATTCCTCGAATCATTTAAACAAAATGGTTCACGAACTCTATCCGAACTAATTCAAAAGTACGAGAATTCGAATACTCCCATCACGTGCGTAGTTTACGATTCGTTTTTGCCATGGGCTCTTGACGTCGCTAAAAGCCATGGGATTCTTGGAGCGGCGTTTTTTACCAATTCAGCGACTGTTTGTGCCGTTTTCTGTCACATTCACCGCGGAACGCTTAGTTTGCCGGTGGAAATTGAGGATGGGTCGCCGCTGATTTTGCCCGGTTTGCCGCCGTTTGATTCGAGGGATTTGCCGAGCTTTATTAAGGCGCCGGAAAGTTATCCGGCTTATTTAGCAATGAAAATGCGACAGTTTTCTAATTTGGAAAGGGCTGATTGGGTATTTAGCAACACTTTTGATGAGTTGGAGGGAAAGGTAAGTTTCAAAAATTAATCTCAGTTATTTTTAGTATTCTCAATTGGTACGTGTCATCCTTACACAAATGTGAAAATCGTCTATCACATACAATCATACATGTCTCCATGCATGTACTTACCAATTAGAATTTATCACGCGAATATTTTTTTTAGTTATATATATAACAATGATGAATTATAAATGGTTGAATACAGAAATGAAAACATATACGACCATTTTAATCTGTCCTATATCGTTCCAATTTTAGTGGAAGTCTCAAAATTTTAAAAGTCAACGATATATTTTTTTTCCTTTTTCTTTTGAAAAAAGTCAACTATATACTTAATGCAATTTAAAGATTAAAATTTCTCCACTAATTTGACTTATATATCTTATAGTAAATCGTCAATTAATTAAATTCTGACACGTGTAGAACATTTACATGACTTAGTGTATAATGATATTGCTATATACTACTCCAATCCCAAATTTCTTTCAACGTTTCACGTTTTTAGATATTTCAAATTATTTTTTATGTTTAATTTTACTACTAATTTATTACACAACTAACATTTAATAATAACTTTCAGTCATTAATTGTGGAGTATTTTTAATTTTTTTTCTCATAATAATTATTTTTTCAATCATTTCTTTAATTTTAGTGATAACCCCAAATATGACAAACTATTTGCGACATAAATAGTATATGTAGCAATTTTATTGGTACATCAGGAAGAATGTACTAGAAGTTGTTAATCCATTAAATTGCTGTCCAAATACACAATGATTTGTCCGTCAATTCTACAAATCTTTTGTAAAGATAAAATTGATTTCCATTTTGTTTATTTTTTTTTCAAAATTTCTTTATATATATATATATATATATATATATATATATATATATATATATATATATATATGTATTGATTTTTTAAATTTTTTCTCACTCGTTTCTAAATCTACACCCAAGTCCCCCCAATTGTTGTCTAAGGTGTCCTACCCCATTACCCATGTCCCCCAATTGTTATCTAAGGTGGGGTAGGACACCTGCTCACGACCGTGAAGTCGCGGGTTATCACGGTTGTGGGTTCGATACCCTCCTCCTACGTGAGACAAGTTTTAAAATATCCCTTTCTAGGGCTACTATCCTTCTCCTTTAAGGTATCTCTCTCCCCTACATGGGGCAACCGCCCAGTCGGGTTTCCAAAAAAAAAAAAAAAAAAGTCCCCCCAATTGTTTTTTCCCAATTTTTCCTAATAAATCTTTAACGTTCTAATTTTGTCTATGCGTTTTATCTTCTTATATTAGATGGCAAGAACCGTATCCGAAACCTGGCCAGCAAAGCTGATAGGACCAATGGTCCCATCAGCATACTTGGATGGAAGAATTGAAGGAGACAAAGGATATGGAGCAAGTTTATGGAAGCCACTAGGTGAAGAATGCATAAAATGGCTAAAAAATAAACCACAAAAATCAGTAATTTACATTTCATTTGGTAGTATGGTAAGTTTAACACAAAAACAAATAGAAGAAATTGGATTGGCCTTAAAGGGAAGTGATCTAAATTTCCTATGGGTTGTCCGAGAATCGGAACGTCGAAAACTTCCTAATGGATTCATAGAATCAACACAAGGCCAACAAGGTCTAGTGATTCCATGGTGTAATCAATTGGAAATGTTGGCGAATCCCGCGATCGGTTGTTTTGTGACACATTGTGGATGGAATTCTACACTTGAAGGTTTAAGTTTAGGGGTACCAATGGTAGGAATGCCACAATGGGCTGATCAAATGACTGATGCAAAGTTTATAGAAGAGATTTGGAGGGTTGGAGTTAGAGCTAAGGAGGATGAGTTTGGAATTGTTAGAAAAGAAGAACTTATTTTTTGTCTCAAAGAAGTTATGGAAGGAGATAAAAGTTATGTGATTAGAAGAAATGCTAGTAAATGGAAGGAATTGGCAAGAGAAGCTTTGGGTGATGGAGGAAGTAGTGACAATGCTATCAATGATTTTGTGAAGGATTTGACAAGTGCTAATAGAAAAGTAGACAAATAAACCTTCAATGGGACAATCTAGAATAATACTTTTTTCCTTTTTGTCTTAGAAATTTGTTTTATTTTGTGTGTTTAGGTAATAGTTTAGGGGTTCGGCATCTGACTCCTAAATTTTCAGGACCAGATGCCGAACCTTAATAATGTCAAAACTGAAAGAATTTTTTTTTCGTTATTGCATTTTTCCAATAAGAAAAAAGGAAAATATAAGTATGATATGAATTTTTATACCAAGTAAAGTAGGATATTCAAGTCATAACAAAAGAGGATAGTATTCTTATCAAAATGAAATACTTAAATATAGTATATTTGTTTCCGTTTTTGTTAATATCTGTGAAGAACTCAAGTTTCTTGGAGGGGTGTCTGAGTGTTTTTCTTTTTGGAGACTATTTCAGACTTGGTCTATAGTAGTACTTGTAAAGTTTGATTTGGAGAGGGTCTAGTTAATGGTTAATAGAGTTCTTTTACATGACATTCTTAATCACGTTAGATAATGAAGTCTGAAAGCCACAAAAAAATTCGATATACTCGCCAACATCAAAATATTAACTACCTGCAGCCAATTATCTTAGAGCGAAAAACTCAAAGTTTCTAACTAATGGGAATGAGATTATTTAAAAATAAATGAAGTTGACCCTTAGCAACTTCTTAATAAGATAAGAGAATGGACGTAGAATGTGACAAAAATTCTTACCGATAAGGTGACATCTGCCCACAAGATCTTGAAAAATCACACATTTAAAAAAAAAGAAAAGATTTTCAATGAAATTCTTAAAAGTATTAATTTTCTCCCTCCCTATTGATACTTTGTTTCGTATTATTTGAGGAAGCAAATTGATTGAGAAAAAAGGGAGGAAATTGGAGACTTTAAATAGAATTGGGTGAAAAAAATTGTTTGAGTAAAAAAGAGGAAATTGGAGACTTTAAATAAAATCGGATGAAAAAATAGAAAAAAAAACGGAGATGCGGGTATCCATCCCCATACATCTAGCATGCTAAGCGAGCGCTCTACCGTCTGAGCTACATCCCCATAATATTTGCTAAATTTAGTAAATCGTTATTGGTCAATAGTTTCTTTTTCAGGAAAAAGAAATTATATGTGCTGCATTTTATATTCTAAAATGAAAAAGAGAAAGATGAAATACAAGTGTAATTTAAATTTTGACTACCATTAGACTTGGACTTCACGTGTAATATAGTTAGGGATGGCAATTTGACCCGTGACCCGCCCTGCCCCGATGTCTTTTGGGGCTGCCCCGCGAACGGGGCAGATCGGGCATGGTATTTGTGCCTGCCCCGCCCCGTCCCGTCCCGCTCCATTTTGCCCCATCTATATTACATTATTATAATATTGTTATTATTAGACATAATCATGTTTAATTTTCATTTAATATACTAATTGAACTTGTTTGAGAATTGATTTGGGATAAAATTAATTATTTTTTAAAAAAATTAAATATTTTTATGATTAAATTAATGATTTTTTTGATAAAATTAATGATTTTTATGATTTTAAAAAATTAATTATTTTTATGATAAAATTAATAATTTTTAAGATTTTAATTTTTTTGATAAAATTAATGATTTTTATAATTTAAAAAAAAAAATTAATGATTTTTTTTATAAAAAAAATAGGATGGGGCGGGGCGGGTGAATTTTTTGATCTGGGGCGGGGCGGGGCGGGGCTGGTATTTGAGATACCCGCCCTGATCTGCCCTATTGCCATCCCTAAATATAGTGTTCGTTTTTTATTCCGATAACAAGAGGGAGAAAAAAATGAAATACAAGTGTAATTAATAGGCAGGCATATTGGCTCATCAAAATGGGTATATGCCTACGGGCATATCCGCCCCGTGAGATTAATAGACGGGTATGAGGTTATGAATTACATGCCCATTTAAATGCGGATATCAACGGGTATACCATGCGGGTAACGGGCTACGCGGGTATGGGCATGTTGCACCGGGCATGCCCGCTTTGTTTTGTTTATTTGTTTATTAATTTTGGATGAGGATTAATACGGCTCTTCAGTCTTCTCCAAACTGAATAAGAGTCATATATCTCCACTATTTTCTTGCAAGCGTTCTTACAAAATATAAGAGTCATCTTCTTTCTAGAAATGTACAAGCTCAAATATGTGTACACAATTTGGATTCATGGTTTAATTTCTGAAGGTAACTAAATTATATTCTAACTTATCATTTATCATTTACAATTTATAATGTTTTTATTTCTGAAAGTGTGTTTTATATGTGAAGATAATGAGGAGGAATCAACATTATCTAAAATGGATTCAAATAATACTTCTAATGTTAATGATCTAGATCAATATATGGAGGATATTAAAAAAAAATATCTATTTTTTATTGCTTTAACTTCAGCAATGTGTTTGTTAATTTTGGACAGTTGATCTTGAATTATTCTTGAAATTGTGGACTATGATTTGATTATTTTTTTACAACTATTTTAGATATTGTGGAATTTGATTTTATTGTTCTTGAATTATTTTAGTTTTTTATTTTCCCTCTATAGGATTGTAATTGTAAGTGAATGAGAAAAAACTGTATTTTGTTGATTTTATCTATTTTTTTTTTCAAAAAAGAGAGAAAGAAATTAATAATAAGGGTTGCGGGCATACCCATCTCCCCACGGACATTCGGCGGGCGGGTACGGGCATCCCTTTTCGTGGCCCGTTAAAAAAGCGGGCATGCCCGCCCATCCCCATTTAAAGCATGCCCATGACGGGGCGGGCGGGCATACCCGTTTTGACAATACTATCTACAAGTCTAAAAACTATTTTACTTTGATGATTATTTTCCAAAATCTATTTATTTATTTATGAAAATCAATATCAAAACAATTTACAATTGATGGGAAAGATTCTTTCGTCCAATATTCAGTCAATCAACCGTTATTTCAAATTTTAAATTTGATCAAAGCAAATTAAATTAAAGGTAGCAACGTAATTTTAAGTATCACCCAAAAATTTGTCCCCCACCTCCCACACTATGGCCCCAGCTTATTTACCCCTTGTACTGTTCGAAGGTAGCAGCCATGTCTGAGGTTTTAAGTTTTCAGAAAGATTTAAGAAATGTCACGCGCCACGGACTCAGGTCTATAAGTTCGTATTCAGAAATTTGACATGACTGTACTCTCAAAGTAAACTCTGAGACTATAAGGACCTTACATTCAGAAAATCTATTCCAAAATAGGATCAATTCTGTTATGGACCAGGCCTACAAGTGGGGACATAGACCACTTGGTCCACATTCAGCCACATCACAGTTTTGATTAAAATAATAAAAATATTCCCCCACTGCAGTGCATTGTTTGAGGCGTTTTTATTGTTTTTTAATCGAAAAGAGAGATGTGGGTGATTGTGACTAGCTGATCTATGTCCCCCACTTCAGAGCATGCGTCTATATCAGAATTTTTCCCAAAATAGATATATTCGTTTTAATATTCCTCAAAAAGATGGATTACAAAAAAAGAATCAGAAACTAATTTTACAAAGGTGCAAAGTCGACTAAACTTTTATTCCGAAATTAAACACATGAGAATTTTTAACTTTAAAAGTGCTTATATTCTCAGTCCGCCTCGCGAGGCTAAATCCCATAATGATCCTCTGGAAAAAGAAAAAAAAAACGCAAGAAGTGAGCTACAACTCAGTAAGTATAGAAACGCCTCCCGGGAAAAATTTGATTACATTATATATATTTTTCAAACAAACGACAGAGTTGTAAAGAAGTATATTTTAAACAAAATCATTTTACAGAAAAAGTATTTTCAAAATCCTTCAGAAATTCAGACAGATTTCTCAATTTAACAGTTGCAAAACATAACAGAATTTGCAGAGTGATACTTTGACCGAGATCATAAGTTTACTGAATTAGAAACAGATGCTGATATATCAGTCCTAAACTTATACCCTCTAAAGTGAGTCAGAACATAGTCCTAGCTTTTACGTCTAGGTGAGTTAAAACAGAGCCCAGCTATTACTTTCTAGGAGGGTTAGAATAGACAGTATCCCAAGTCAACCCGCAAAATATTAACAGTAAGAGAAACAATTTTCATGAATTTGATTTACCAAAAATAAGGTAATCACACGAGTAAACGAATTCTTTGCAATTTGTCAAAGGTTCAAGGGTTCTGCCAGGACACACGCACAGGCGCATGATAAGTAAATTGCTTCTAAAATTAACGGGATGCAAAATCAATTCATCGTTGTATTCCTGTTTCACAATACGTCATTTCACATGTCTAAAAAAATAATCAATTCCTCAATATTTTTTGGCAGAAGATAGACCAGAATTTTCATAACCAAAATATAATCTTTATAAGAAAACAGAAGGAATCTATACTTAGTGTACCAGATTTGTTACACCTCAGAGACCCCTCAATTCTCCACCAAAAATTCTAACAAATCCATAGAAATATTATTATCAAACACTACCTAGATTATGAATTAATCTAACGAATCTAAAAATAACTTTACCTTCGATTGATGTTTCTAACTTCAAAGTCTCCTCAACTTCTGTTTTAAAAGATTTATCTGCAGCTGTATGTAAAAGTTATTATATAAAAAGAGTAATTGCAACACTAGTTCTATAGCATAACAGTCATCTAAGCAATCTGCGAAATAACCTAAGACACACAGTACAATCCTATGAACTCACAATTCATATTTCGAGTAAGTGTCGCCTGTTGTTGCTTTGTTGAATAAGAAACAACATGAACAATCACCATTTCAACAAGAAAGCAAAAAAAAAGGGTAAATAAGTGGGGCCCACCGGGTGGGAGGGGGACATTTTTGGGTGATAATTAAAATTCCGTTGCTACTCTTGATTTAATTTGCTTTGACCAAATTTAAAATTTGAAATAACGGCTGGCTAACTGAATATTGGACGGAATGATCTTTGCCACCAAATGTAAATTGTTTTGATCAAGGTAGTTAAAATTGGGATTCTACGTAGAATCGGTGGAGGGTGAAAAATCGTAAAATCGTGAATCGTAAAATAAATTGTAAAATCGTACCGAAAAATTAAAAAATATATTTTATATATAAATAACATATAAATCATATCATATTGTTTAACAATATGCGAAAATCCATAAAACATAATTTCACAAGTTTTTTTAAAAATAAAAACGCGACAAAACATAATTTTTAACTTATAAATATTTTAAAATATCAAAATAAAATTAACCACAAAAATATCAGATCACCGATTCTGTAAATAAGCAACAAATATGAACACCAAGATGTTATTAAAATACGAAACTTAGAGAACTGAACAAATAATTTTGACCTTATTAACGAGTAATTGAAATTCGCTTGGAAATGGTTGAAATCCGACTGGAAATAGTAAATTTGTGGAATCAATAGAATCGTAAAATCGTACGATTTTACGATTTTACAATCCGATTCTACCAGATTTCGATTTTACTTCCGATTCAACTCGTTTTCCTTCCGTAGAATCGTAAAATCGTAGAATAACATTGGTTTTGATGCTGAATTTTGTAATAAAAAAAAAAAAAATTGAACAATAATCACCAAAGTAAAATAATTTTTAGACCTATAGAGTCAATTTCCCTTAGGAAAATGATTTGCTACTAAAATTCTTGGATAGGAATTGGATAAAATCCAAATTAACACTATTCACCCCCTATTGGTATAAGAGATTCACCCCCCAATTTGAATTTTAACCATTTTTTATCCAATAATTCTACTAGCCTAGCAAGGTCCTTTCCCTTACTAGGCATGGCCGCATAGATTCTATATGCTATTGAGGACAAAAAACAAATCCACAAAAAAAATTGTTGTGTTTTAAATGATTTATGATTGTATAATTACGCCACAAGATTAATTAAGTTGATTAGCGACATTATCTATTGTTAATAGAATGTTAAAATATCTTGATTATAAAATTTTAAATAAATGATTTCGCTGCCAAAAACACTAAAAGATGAGATAAAGAGTAATTAAATTAGACTTTCTATCCAGGTGAAGCACATTTCATGGTTAGCGAGCGATAGACACACTGATTTTGACCAAAACAAATTAGCATATCCCGTCGATGAAAGATAATATAATTAACATGCTTCTAACTCATAAGTATAAGTCTTGATTTTGATACTACCTAAGAAAAATAAAAATAATTAGGCCTCCTTTACAGTCTCGCGAACGCCCCTGTTAATTGGATCAAAGATCTACTCCGGTTGATAGTCATCCTTCGCACAATTTTGAATCCAATTGCAAACTCGTCCCTTGACTAAAAATAAAAACTTTCAAATAGAAATTTCCAACAAATGGAAATAACATTCATTCAACAAATTTATATTCTATGCGACGAATGCATAAAATAACAACACATGTTCGATCCCAAAAACCCCAAATATAAAACCCTACGTAATTGGGGTTCGGCTTGTCAAACTCTGATAGTGGCCGTAACTTCATCCTCGCCATGGTTCAGATTCTTGAAATTAACATGATTTTTTCATATTTGAGGCAAATGATCTCGTTTTATAGTGAAATTAGGATTTTAATTTTTTTTTTATCATAGAACATGTAACACCTGTTTTTCACATGTGTTATAAAATCACAACACATGTTCGATCCAAAAAATTTTGGACCGTCAAATTCTTTAACCGACGGTAAAAGGAGGATCAGTATGTACCAACAAAATTGGGGGATTCAACACCATAACCGGACCGGTATTAAGGTAGTATGAAGTTTGTTAATAAATTTTATCTAAATTTCTAAAATGTCCTTATTTAAAAATAGTTGTAGTATTTAAATTTTGGATGCTGAATGAAAGAAGCATGGTGATGTGCACATAAATCAAAATGGTTCTTGGGTTTGCCTTCTCTGATGCCTTTTGGCTTTGATTTGAGGGCATGATTCTGTAGCAAACGCGACGGCATAGGGGACCATTGTTACATGTGTATTATATGAGCAACCACTTTGTGCAATTGTTGCCAAAGGTTAGGTTAGTCTCCAATACATCTGTTTCAGTGGTATCCTGGGATCAGGCACTTTGTTTGACAAAGGTTAGGTCTGTATCCCGTCCATCCCCGCCCATACCCCCAATTATTGGGGACTTAATGGGTTATGCTATTGTTGTTGTTGTAGTATTTAAATTTTGAATTAAATAATATTAGAGATTGGTGTTATAAATGGTGAATTCTTTAATCATTGGTAATAGGAAAATAAAAAAGCATTAAATAGTTGATTGAATATAAAAGTAAATGTTGAAAAAAATAACGCATACTTTTTTTTTTATATATATAGAATTATAACACCTAATTTGAAACTATCTGAAAAAAATTAGAACACCTAAATTGAAAATGATGGAGTATTCTATTTTTTTTATTTTGTTTTGTTTGAAAAGAAAAATGTTTTAATGGATACGAATCTTTGTCTAAACATGGTTTGAGATCGGATCTTTGTCTAATATGTTCAAAATAATGATTTTTTTTTTGTCTGAAAAATAATAGACGAATATTTTGTCTCATGTATTTCTTTGAATGTTTTTCAGTTCAATATTAATAATGCTATTTTAGGTATAGCTAGCTAGCTGGCTTTAAATATTAGTAAATATTACTGCTTAAAGAATGAATTCTATTGAAGATTAGATGTAATATAATAAAGTGAAAAAGATTTTAGCATTCTTTGGATTTTATTCATCGAAACCATCAAACAATAGACTACATGTGCGCTGCGTTGTCCAGTGTTTATATATACTCCTACATAAAAATCGATACGAACGCTCACAATGTCTCACCTCTTAATCTGACAAAAATCGTGAAGGATGTAAATCAAGGTGACCCAACAGTTCGATTGGTGGGAGGTCTTATCTTAACCCACTACAAGTGTTTATATATACTAAAACAATGTTGTATGAAGAGAAAATAATATGATAGGTTGAAATCAAAGCCTAAATTTGTATCTTCTACACGCTTTGATTCATATTTGATCAAGAAGTGAGATAGCTCAGGACAAATCCTGTTAGAAGCGATAGGTTCGTTGTAGTTAAAGTCAATAGAATTAAACACGTAATTCTATTCACAATCAGGGAAACTAACAAAATAAATTATCTATAATAATTAATTCGGCAAGACTAAATAAATCCAAAACAGTAAACCAGTAAAAAACAAGAAAAATAACTATGTATCAGTTTATAATACGGAAAATAGGGAATTTAGAAAATAGCTGTAGCAGAAGATAGAAATTTCAAAAACGTGAAAATGGTAATCAATCGAATCAACAGTTGAAACTGATTTGCCTTCAAGAGAATATTCGCCCCATTTATCGGTGCGAAAGGGAATTACGATACTCCTTGCAGGATAAGACGGTCCAGATCTTCAACGGTGCACATCGAATTCGATCACCTCGAAAGCTCTTCAGTTCGCCCGAGAAATCACTGAATAAAATATTATTACTATGGAGGAAAAAGGACAAAAAATATGTTTTCAGTCCTTTTCTTATTTACAAAGAAAATCCAAGGCAATCGTTTAAAAGAAACAAAATAGCCTTTTCCTTTTTCTTTATAAGTCACACGGCATTAGGCAGTGTTCAGCGATCGGGAGTTGTGCCATTGGATGGTTATTTTAAGGCAAAAAATTCTGTCCCCGTGTGTGTTCTCAACCAATCACAATTCACTCTGTGTATATATAATTGGAAAAAATAATTATATAGTAAATTCTTATTGATTGGGGACAGGATTAGGGACAGGAATGGGGACAGACGATTTTCACCCGTTATTTTAATATTGAAAAGAATATTAAAGTTTCCTTTTATTCCGACGTGAGATTCATATTAAATTATTAAATTATGAGTTCTCACATCTTGAAACTCCAACTTTAAAGACAATTAACTATGGATTCCCACCACATTAGTGACTTCTACCAAAATTATAATTAACTCTCTGTCATGCCAAGAACAAAACGTAATTATTATTTCAACCTAATTATTCATAGACACAAAATTATTTAGTCTCAAAGTAGTCACTTCGAACAAATCCGAGTCTTGACTTGACAGTATTCCTCTCTTGATAGCAATAAGCTCTTCTATGATATTCATTTTATATGTAATAATCACTACTCATACTAAAATATATACCTATTTGTTCTTTTAAACTTACTAATAAAATGATAGTGTTGGAACAGAGATAATAATTTATTAAGAGAAATAGTAATTAATCAAAAATTAATAATTTATGGACATATATATATATATATATATATATATATATATATATATATATATATATATTTTTACTAAAATAGAGGCAAAGAATAAGATTCACTACATATAAAAAAAAGGGGAAAAAATAAAAATAAAAAATCACATTTATACATCGTACAGGGTACTCATGCTTATATTCTTATTCCCATGCATAGTCAATGTATGTGGACTACAAGCTGTAGTATATTAGCTTGCCATATATATGTACAAATTCATACTTAATAGACACTAAAATATTACTACCACTATCACTATCGACGGAATTCAGGTTGTAAAGAATTCATCTGATAATTCATTGTAAAAACGTTGAATCATATCGTAAAATTGGACGTTCTTACCGAGCCTACAAATTTCATTAAAATAAATTGTATTTCATTGAATTATTAGTCACTTTGATCATCAACATTTTTTCGCCTAGCCACTTTGATCAAAATTTAAGTTTTTTAACTTATTTCATCATTAAACATTTTTCGACCTGCCATTTTGTTCAAAAATGATTTTTTAAACTTTTTTCATCACTAAAGTTTTTTGTATCTGCCATTTTGATCACTAAAGTATTTTCATTCTGCCATTTAGGTCACTAAAATTTTTGACCAAAATGGCAGACCGAAAAAACTTTAGTGACCAAAATGGCAGAATGAAAAAACTTTAGTGATGGAAAAAGTTTAAAAAATCATTTTATACATCAAGATTAATGCTAAAATATAGTGCATTAGCCCCACCCCCAAAACACAAATATTTGTCACTGGAAAACTTAATGCATATTGTCATCCAGGAAGGGCTGCAGCTGCAAGTTCAATAGGATCATCAACGTTGTGAATTTTGGCTGCATTTCGATTTTTTCTTATGTACTTAGATATTTCTAATAAACAACAAACCACGGAGTATATCGCGCCCACGAAGAAAAGGACTTGAAGCTCCCAGAGAAACAAGTCTAGAAGCCATGTAAATACGCGATCCAAGATCATGACGGTTAAAATAAAGCAAAGGTAAAATTAAGAAAGAAAAAATTATAATAGCCAAATTGCCCTTTTTTTCTACTTTGGAAGATTGGATCTCATTGGCATTCTTCCCTTTTTTGTCATCATTGTGATAGATGAGAATTGGAGAAAGGCCAAGATGGGAAGGGAAATGAGTGATATTGATTTTGTTTACAAGAAAAGTGCACAATGAATAAAGTTTTTTTTTTTGTTTTTGGAAACAAAAATGGAAATGGTCAAATTACTCCTGGTACACTTGACTCGCTCTTTAGAAATATATCTCTCTCTTTTTTTATATTTATTATGATAGAAATATTTTAAGTTACTAATTATGTGTAGGCTTGCAAATAGGCCGGGTTTTTATCTGTATCCGACTCGAATCCGAATTGTTTTTTAGGATTTGGTAAGAACTCCAAACCCATATACCCGCATCCGATTCTAAATCCGTCTAAAGTAATAAAATGGTTACGGATCTGAAATATAAAAAATGGGATTCGTTAGATCCGAATCCGTTTCGGCATATATATATATTTAACATTATCTAAAACTATAATTTTACCCTAATTCTCATCTAAAATTATTTCTTAGAGGGCAAAAAATTACAAAAATATGTTAAATTACATATAAAAACTGTAAAAATCTTTGGGGGGAGGGGGGGGGAACTTGATAAAATACTCCAAACTACATATAAAATTTATCACACTTCTATAGCATAAGAAAATAAAGGAAAAAATAGAGATAGCTGAGGTGGCAAATAAAAGAAATATTGAGGATATAATTGGAATAAATTATTGACAACTAATAAAAGAACATCAAATGACAATTAATTTGGATACCTATATATCTCCTAAACGATAATTAAATGGGAATGAAGGAAGTACTCCCTCCATTCCTAAATATGAGACTCTTTAGACAATTTGACAAAATTAAGGAAGTTGTCATTTTCACCTAAACTTCCAATATTATCCTCCACCCTCCCTCTCTCTCACTTCTTTGTCATAAAGAAAGGAAAATGTTGAGGGTATAATTGGAATAAATTGTTGACAATTAATCAAACAACCTTAAACGATAATTAATTTGGATACCTAGATATCTCCTAAACGACAATTAATAGGGAATGGAGGGAGTAGTATTTTTAAAAATATCCAGAATTGTCCCTGAGTTTAGCTGCTCGGCTAATCCTAGTTAAGGCGGTGACAATTTCGCTGTCTTGGTACGTCATGCAAACTTCTGAATTACCTATGGCCACCCTTGAGCTTTTGGTTGATGAGCAAAAAATTGTCCATGGGCTGGCTTGGAGTCTCATATGCAGGGACGAAGACAAAGGACGGGTGGGGGCAGTCGCCTTCTGAGATTTTTAAAATTTTTACTAGATATAGTAAATTTTATATGTTGTTTGGAATATTTGATTAAATTCTCTCCCAAACAATTTTTTTTTTTTTTTGCAATTTTTATATGTAATTTCGAAAACTGTTGTAGTTTTTCGCCTTCAACTTAAAAGTCCTGCCTTCGTCTCTATTCATATGTAAGCTTAAATTGGGTGGGTGGGTGGGTGGTGGCAAATAGTTTAAGGGGGTTTTCGATGTTGGGAGAGGTTATGTGAAATAGCAAATATGCATAGGGGATTTTTCTTGTGCAATGTGGACCCTTTTTTAGGGCTGTTGGATTAAATAATTCGACAGTAAAAAAGTTAAAAAAATGTTAATTTTTTATCGCTTTATAAATGCTATATATCAAGAAATCTATAATTTCTTACTTTATTAATTTCCAATAAAATATTACAGGCAGATATCTTATTTTGGAAATATAGCCTAACAACAACAACATGAGAATAACTTAGCCAAAAAACAGCAACAACATGGGCATATGGTTTATTAAAATTATGCCAAGAAAGAAACAAATACAACATTTGGAATACAATTGGAAAGAAATACACACTAAAACAGATAAATTCTAAAATGCTAACCCAACCAAAAACACTTTTTTATTTTAAATGGGAGAAGTTGATTCGACCCCACAACATGCGAGTCGAATACTACACCACATTACCAGTTACTTTGACGGGTGATAGCAACCAAAACACTTTTGCATGCAGATCAGCTAGAGTGTATCATATCCTTGACAAGTTTGACGAGTGCTGGAATTTTGGTGGGAATCATGATATCGCACACATGAAAACCTTCCTCTTCAAAATTGCTTATAACAAAAACACCGAGTTCTTTTAATTTCTCGACAAACTTAATTTGTCGATCAACCAATGGATCTCCATAGAAACCTGTCGCCAAAACTTTCCAACCCAAAAGTTTGACTTGGTCAAATGAATCCGGCTTAATTACTGGATTACTGTATTCGTGATCTCGATTAGTACCGACAGGTAAACTCAGTTCCCATGCAATATCCATCACACGTAAAGGTAAATAGGGGTTATTTTCATATTTCAGCTCCGAATCTGTTCTCTCCTCTCCACCAAAATAAGGACTATGAAATATCATACCTTTGATTTCAATAGGTTTAAGATCATTTGCACATGAAGCTGCTTTCAAGCCAACATGATACAATACATTGGTTCCTGTACTTGAACCCATTAGGTAACACTTTGAAAAATCACCATATTTCTTCAACCATTCATCATCTGAGTTCTTGATCCATTCCAGGGCTTCCATGGAATCATCATAAGCAGCTGGAAGCCGGTTTTCCGGAGCTAGACGAAACTCAACTGAGACAATGATTGCTGGGATGTCAGTGCAAATTGATTCATAGAGAGGGTAAAATAGTGCTGAGGCTGCAGTACACATAACAAATCCTCCTCCATGAAAATAAACGATAATGGGCAGTTTTGCATCACAAGGTTCATCGAACGACTTTCGGGGTACGAAGATTCGGACCCCATTTTTGGTGGATTGGTTTATAATTATGTCTTTGGTGAGATGGGAAGGATTAGAAATTAGATCGGTTGAGGCTGGGATATCTGGTATTGGTGAAGGTGAGGCCAACCGTAAGACCGAGCCGTCGGCATTCTTGACGAAGCCAATGTAGCCATAGGGGTCAACATTTGGATCAAGTAGTGCTGGTGGTTGATCAGCTGACATGGTAATTGAAATGAAGTCGGGGGTTGAAGTCTCTGGTTAGTTAGATATTAACTTATGAGAAGGTGATGAAAACATTGTGGTAGAGACTACTGGAAGTGCAATAATATATACTATCACTAGCCCTTGTGGGACTTACTCACACTCCTTTCACATAAGTTGGGGAGGGATCTACCTGCAAAGTAGGTCCCCGCACTAATTTAAATGAGAGAGGTGTGGGGCCAGTCACAACAATGGTTCTACCTTTGAATTTTTCACTATTCTGGGCAAAAAATTCGCTTATTCTTAACTAGCGTGCTCATATATTTTCCAATCACTCACCATTCGCCATGTGGATATTCCAATTTTCTCTTTTCAGTCATAATTATTTAATTTATTAACTAATTTCTCTTCTTTCCTATCTCATATCTTTGAAATAATAACGATTAAAAAATTAAAATTAAAATAAATATTTATGTATCGAATTTTGAGTGATTATGACAGACGTAGAAACCTCAGTTGATAATGGACAATTCTTTTCCATTCACCATTCGACAAGGCAAAAGTTGCTTTAAATAAGTAGTCAACATGAGTGGGCAGCTCCGGTAAGGCACGAAGCTCTATAATATACAAATTTCGATCCTCTCCAATATTTAGTTTTTCTATGCACACTTAAGATTTTAACAATAGTATAACTCATTAAATTTTTAATAATTAGGGATATGAACGGAAATAGATATAAAATAAATTTATTTTTTGACAATAAATGGATAAATTGATTGAAAACTGACATAACATTTGATAATAAATACACAAAATATCTACTCACACAATATCATAGAAACAGTAATCTCATCATATTGTCACGTTTGTTACGGAATCATGCCAAAATCAAAGAAAAATACATCGAATATATTAGCAACCATAGTCAAATTGTGTGGGCTGAAGCTCGAGTATAGCTAGATGTATTATAAATTAGTATAGGTACAGGGTACTTATATTTTTTTTGGTATTTTATTATGTATTTATTTTTCTACTTTTTTTTAGTGTTGTTTACCCGGTTCGGGGTGTGAGTTTTTATCTGTTATCATGTGAATCTACATCATTGTATAACTTTTATTTTCTTGTATTTTTATTTTATCCTTTAATTGATTAGACTTTGACTATTTTATAATTAATTGATAATTTTTTATTTAGCAAAAAAAATAAAATAATAGGTAGGGTACTCATGCTTATATTCTTATTCCCATGCATAGTCAATGTATGTGGACTACAAGCTTAGTATATTAGTGGTCTATTCTGTCATGGATCAGGTCCATTGGACCATATGGTCCAGATTTGGTCACATCACTGCATTTTATTCTCTCTCCTCATTCTGCAGGGATGTGGCTAAATCTGGACCACATGATCCACATGGACCCGGTTCCATATCAGATATTTCCGTAGTATATTAGCTTGCCATATATATGTACAAATTCATACTTAATAGACACTAAAATATTACTACCACTATCACTATAGACGGAATTCAGGTTGTAAAGAATTCATCTGATAATTCGTTGTAAAAACGTTGAATCATATCGTAAAATTGGATGTTCTTACCGAGCCTACAAATTTCATTAAAATAAATTGTATTTTATTATGAACTTACTTCATGTGTTAAGTAATTTTGTGAATATTTTGTTTAGGATCACACCAATAGAAGAAACCTTTTGAAGCAAAAGATAATGAATGATGTTGTATACGTGATGGTTAGGGCTGTCAATTGGGCCTATTGGATCCATAAATTAGGATCTAGGCCCAGACTCACTATAAAAAAATTTGAGTCCAAGTCTTACTATATTGGGTATAGACATTTTTAATTAAGTGTCCCCGGATCGAACTATATTGAGTCTCAATGGGTCTGGGTCTACCCATAAACAAATCCTAAAAAGTGATCATGGCAATTTCCCTCAGCTCATGACGTTCATTATGATCCGGAGATTTAAAATGAAATAAGTTTTGCATAAAGGAAATCACGTTTTCTTCTCCATTCTTTTTTCGATAAAAATAAAGAAGGTAATTTTGATTTGTTTTTTATATTAATTTAAAAAATGTATTAGGCTTTTTGACTTTTTTTTGTTAAACAAAAGTGGGGGGATTTTTTTTTAAAAAAGATTATTTTTTTTAGTCCGATTTTCATTTTTTTGTTTCAGTCAATAAAAACTTGTAAAATGTTAGTTTTTTTTTAAATTAAAAATTAAAAATAATGAATGGTGACATAAATTTCGGTATTCGATATTTGATTTCCATATAATTTCGGTATTCGGTATTTAGTTTTCATATAATTTTGATTCAATTTATTTCTCATAAAATATTATAAAAGCGAATCGAATACCGAAATTTTGTTTCGGAAAACCAAATCATATATCGAATGCACACCTCTATATAAAATAATATAATTTTTCTCCAAATAAACGCAAAAATCATATTTGAACAAAAGGCATAAAACAAGCCTAATGTGAGCCTAGCTCTTTTTTTTTTTAAAAAAAAAAAAAAAATTAGCCAATTTTTTTTTTTTATTAGCCCAAATAAATTTTTTTCTTTTAGATTAATCATATATCGAATATTCCCCTTCTTCTTTCTTCTTTGCCAACTCTAACAAGAAGACAGAGCTTTAAGAATGGTGGAATGTGAGGGCATGAGGGCCCAATATGGATCTCTTATGGGTTTGTTGGATCTCTTGAGTCTATTGGGTCCAATATGGATCTTATTAGATTCATATTAGTTTTTGTTGGACCCAAATCTATATAGGGCTGTATCCAAAAAATATTGTCTTATATCTGATTTGAGTCTAGTAAATGTGAGTGTAGATTTAGGTCTTTGGATCCCATTGACAGCCCTAGTGATAGCTAATGCAAAATTGGGTAAGGAGTGAGCTTGAAAACCGAATTAATATAACCTTGATGGTCTTTCCTCGGATTATGATTAGATTATTGATGAGAATTTGGAGTTGGATTTTGATGAAGAAGACAATGTTAAATTTGGAAGTGATGATACTACTAGTGCTATCGACGCGTCCTTGTACGATTTAGAGCTTCCTCATGTTGAGTTTGATGAAGACATAAATGATATGGAGGATGATGATAGTGATGGTGATTCGAAATTCAAGTCTTTGAATGACTTGCTTGATTACATCATAGACTTTTTTTTTTTTTAACAGAATTACATCATAGTGCTTTGTTTTATTTTGATTTTTTGAAAGACTTGTAAGTTAAGAATTATATTTTGTTGTATTTTTATTTTTTGAAAGACTTATAAGTTAAGAATTATATTTTGTTGTATTTTTATTTTTTGAAAGACTTGTAAGTTCTTTATTACGAACTTTGTTGCGTTATTGTTTTTTGAAAAAAAAATTGTAAGACTATATTTTATAAAATTTTCCCATATTCTTGGATTATATGATATGATCTATAGGTTATTTATTACTATTTATATATTAAATATAAATTTTATGATTCACAAGTTTATAATCTTACACACATCTTCCAAATCTACGTAAAATCATATTTTTAACAACTTTATAATCTCAATAGTTTCTTTTTTGGAACAAAAAGAAAAACAGTTTCTTACATATGCGAACATAACTAAATATTATTATAATATTTGATTACTTTTTTACCCTTGTACATTTCTTACTAACCTTCTCTCCTGTGATAATAAGGTGAAAAATTCACACGAGATTTATTTTACACGTACATTTATGTTTTTTAATAGTTCGACTCTTTTTTTTTAATAGTTCGACTCTTATGCGGAACATGTTTTTCATTATTTACAGAACATTTGTTTTTATCTTGAAAACAGGTGTTCGCGGAAAAAAAAAGGTGTTTTTTTAAAATTAATTTTAGCCGTCGAAATTTGTATCCAACGGACGAGAAATCGTTCCGCACATACATAACATTTCCCATTCCGCACTGGAGCCGTGGTGGTTTTTTAGAGCCTTCTTTACTAATACCAAGGTCGGTCACATTAAGAAATCGGTTTAATATTTCTCTATTCAAAAGTTGTTTAGATAATAACGACCAGTTTAACATATTATTAGTAATTCAAGAAATATAAGATGTCTTACATCTTGTTTTAAAAGAATTACAAGAATCTAATATTATCTATCATATTATTGTTCATTTATATTATTATATTCGAATATTTAATTTGATTAATTCGAACTTTCATAGTCTGAGCGTTTCTGGGTGGTGATAACCTCAATATGAGTACAGAACGCCCCAGAAAGAAGGTTTTATGGCTCAGTATGATATTCTCCAGATTGTTTATTGGATTATCTCCATAATTTTTCTAGTTATCGCGTAAGTTTTAATTCAAATTCCAAGTCTTTTGAGTTCGAATTTTATGAGGTTTTCGATATTTAATGACTGGAATTTTGTAGGTTTGTGAGTTCACTTGTTTGGGTGATCGGAGGTTTTCACTACAAAAGTTGTTGAACTTGTTATCACCAGCAATGAATCTTGGTCCGGAAAATTTTAGTCTTTGTAAAATTCAAGATAAAAATCTCAAATAGAAACTCTATATAGTTCAACGAGTCTTCTTATTCAGGAAAAAATTGACAATTTCATCCCCAAGCTTTGGTTTGCTTCATAGGGGTGGGGTGGGGTGGGGTATCAATTTGTATCATAGGTTTTGAAGAGAGGTTGATAACACACTTCTATGTTTTACCTTCTTGGTATAAAATATTTTTTGGTCTTGGATCCACTAGAGTCGCATTTTGCGAACCGACTAATCAATTGTGTAATTGAGTAATGTAAATACCCAATTTGAGAATGACTCTCAAAACAATGCATTTTCATTACCAGGCTTGAACCCGAGCAGTCTAGTTCCTATGCGGAACAGGATTTTTTCCACACATGCAGAACGTTTTTTATGTGAAAAAAAGGTGTTCTCAAAATGAGAAAATGTGTTTTTTTTAAAATCAATCTCAGCCGTAAAAAATTTAATTCAACGGCTGAGAATCCGTTCTGCAAATGCGAAACAAATACCCGTTCCGCACTGGAGGCGTGGTGGAACCCGAGACATTTGGTTAACGGGAAATTTATAGACATTTTTAGCATACTCTAAACGGACTAATATCAAAATGGAAACTATGGAGCAATGTCACATAGTAGCATGTAATTCAGCTAGAAAGCAAAATATAATCACTATGTTCAAATGGAGGAAATTTAAAGGCAAATTGGTGAAATACATCCCCAAACTTATACATGTTCGCAGCGAAGGTCTTCGTTCTATATTTCTTTGTATTACAGTCCCCAAAAAATTTGCGATTGGTGAAGGAAGTCCTTCCGTCCAATTCTGTTAATGTCAGCTGTTAAAGACCCAGAAAATAAAGGAAAATTCAATAAAGGGAAGGTATAATGGGAAAAAATCCGCCTTGGTCCTGAAAATTTTCAAAAAAATCTTCATCGCCACCACCAGAAACAAACTCTGGCGAATACTTTGTCCTTTTCCGGCAATAAGTAAATTCAACGGTAGGAAAATCTCTTCTTCTATTGTAGACTGATTTAATACTCATACCAGTTTTCTTCTCCGCATAAATATTAATCACTCTTGGATAACAAAATCATCTTCTGGTTCTCATATCTATACATATATTTTATGGAGATGGAGATGGAGGGTGGGGAAGAGGGAAAGGGGTAAAATGGTCATTTTGCAACAACTTTATAAAAATAATTCTAAATTCATTTTTTCTGTAACGGAATTAGATGGAAGGACTACCTTCACCAATCGCAAATTGTTCAGGGACTGTAATACAAAAAAATATAGAACGGGGATCTTCGCCGCGAGCGTGTATAAGTTTGGGGATGTATTTCACCAATTTGCCAAATTTAAATTACACAAAAAAAGAACCCCCACTAATCTAAAGAATTATCTCCCCAGAATGTCAATCTAGAGTTGAAGTTAGACCAAGAGCTCTTTTGTGACATTTTTCTCTCGCCTTTTACAAGCAAGATCGCGCTAATTTACAAGTTTAAGGATGCAATAAGACTTTCTTTGACAGAACCGGAACTTTTTAATGCATCAAGAAGTTGTAAATTATGGCTGGAGAATCAGGTGGAACTATAAAGATAAGGAGACTCGTGACTTGTGTGTACTATATAGCGTAATGGACTTGTGCGTAATTATGCCTTACTCGAAGCTACTTATCGATTTCCTCCTGAACTTGGCCATCTGCAGTAACACAAAAACATTGAGAATTGGTAATATATAAATGACTAAAATGGATAATGGAAATCAAGGCAGGGAGACTTACCAGCAAGCTCTGCACCCAAATTTGCTTGTTCATCAGCCTCGGTGTTTAAGTCCTTTTGGGGAATGAAAATCAAAATATTAATGCGAGTGATGCAAGGTTAATTTCGAATGATAAAGAACAAAACCGACTTACTCTCAGAACGTGCATGATTTGGAATGAAAGGAATTTGTCCTTCAATCTTTTCGCCTCCTCGTACAGGATACAAATGTTTTGATTTTTCACCTTCCATAAACCTTGGATCTATTTGACAAACAAGTTTTAAGCCAAGTTATCGGTAAGTATATCATTCCAGACGATAAGGATAGAATCCGCAACAAGATGCATGAATTCACATTTGTGTACCTGCATACAGACAAGCTTGGAGTCACCCCTAACACGAATATTTGTAAATCCCTTTTCGAGTGCAAACTTCAATCCTAAAATAATGGCTCGATATTCAGCTGCATTACATGTTTTAATGCCTAAACCTTGACGTAACCTACAAATCTATACATTGAAAAGGTAAGATATACATGTAATAGAAAGAAAAATTAACTGTTTAACTTTCGCAAATAGCTAAGATGTATACCAAAGTTCCGTCATCCGCTCGAATTACAGCTCCCGCACCAGCTTGTCCGGGATTTCCTTTTGAAGCACCGTCAAACTCAAGGGTGCAAGAGCGCTGATAAGATTACAGGACAGGGTAAGTTTTCACACTACAGGATCATAAAACATCAAACAATCAGCTGAGCGTGATGGCAATGGCATGCATAAATGAATTGATTTTTAATACAAGTTGAGTCACTATGAAAATTCTTAATGTGGTCACCGACTCAAACCTCAAGGTTTACTGTTTGCACACTTTTGACTAATTGCTCTTAGAAATTTAAAGAGAAAAGAAAATCAAAATAATCAACTGCAACGTTGATGAGGATCATTGCTTGTCACAATTGGCTACCGAGGAGGATCAAAGGTTTTCAAGAGAAAGAGGACGAAGAAAGCTTGGGAATATAATAAGGGGCAAGCTCCTCTACTTGTCTGAGATGCCTTGACATATCCAAGAAATTACTTTGTAACTTCTTCCAAAGATGGATTAAAGAACTACAAAAAGGAATGGACGGACAGAACGATAGTTGAACGGCTTTGGAGGAATGTTTGAAGCTCAAAAAGGATATGCATCTGTGGGCCCACAGATCATCCCACGAGTTCATGTTGAAGTTAGGAAGACATTGGACAGTTCAAAACGAGCGGCACCGCCCAGGAAAACCATGGGGCGCTACCTGCTCAAATTCCTCAAGATAGAAGGTCGCCGCCTAGTCTAGCCAAGTGGTGGAAGCACCCCACCACCCACGTCACGCCCTGTTATGCGTTTTCTTCGTTTTTTTCTGTAATTTTTAGATTCCTCATGAGAGAACAAGAAAGAGATTGAAGCTCCTTGTTTCTTCAACTAAGACCATTCTCTTGAGGTTTAGTCCAATATTGAATTTGTCCATCATTCAATTTCTCAAGAAGGGGTTCTAGTCAGTGTTGCAAAAGTCGCTAGTCGCTAGTCGGTCGGCAGACAGGGGACTAGCGACTAGTCGGCCTAGTCGGGGACTAGTCGGCGACCCTAAATCTCAATGTATTTTTTATAATTCTGTTATCATATGTAATATATTAGTCAAATAAAATTTCAAAATAAATTAACAATCAAATGCTAGTCAAATAAAAATACAAAATCCATTCATAATAATTAAATTCAACACCATAATAAGTAATAACAAATTAAGTTAATTTGCCCAGATCAGCTATGTAGTTTCATTTATGTTTTTTATTGTTTCATTACAGTTTCATTTATATTATTTATTTTTTACAGGTGGAGGTAGCAGCTATCATTTTAGGCAGCAGTTGGCAAATGCAAAGATCAAAAGCTAAACGAAATGATCCATGAAACTGTTCTATTCTATTGAATTTGATTGATCCATGATTATCAAAAGCAAAACGAAATGATCCATGAAACTGTGAACAGTAAACAAAATGCTCCATGAAACTGTGAACAGTATAAAATCTGTCCACAAGGAAGCATAAAAATCAGTATAAAAAAATAAATCTGTAAATTAGAGTTGGTAAAAATTGCCAAGTAGAAAGCAAAGGCAGCAGGCAAGAATCTGTATAGTAAAAAAAAAATTATATAATAAAAAAAAATCTGTAAAAAAAATCTGTATAATCTGTAAAAATATGTATAAAAAAAATATTAAAAAAAAAACCCTCAAAACGATTTTTTGAGCAAAAAAACGATTTTTTTTAAAAAGTCAACCGATTTTGACCGATTACTCCGATTTTTTGACCGACTAGCCCGATTTTTGACCGACTAGACCGATTTTTGACCGATTTTTTGCCGATTTTTTCCCAAACCGATTTTTATACCCGATTTTTGAATTTTCTAGTCGTTTGGAGGCCGACTACCGACTAGTCCCCGACTAGTCGGCCGACTAGGCCGACTTTTACAACACTGGTTCTAGTTCCTCAGTTGCTTTAGGATTACTTATTGGTCTTCAGAGGGGATTTTCATCTCTAATCCAAAGGTCCTATTGTCTTGCTATCCTACGGTTGTTGGGTTGATTTGGGAAAGATCTCCTTTCTATTCCAAGGGTCCTAATAGCTTAGTTTTACTGGGGTGAGGGTTTAGATTCAATAGCCACATTTGGGGCCATTTGGGGTCTTGGGAATTTCGCTCTTGGACCCTACTTGTTTCGTTGCATTCTTGTAATTGATTGGGATATTTGTGGGGTTCATATCAAACATCCTCTACACTTAACATGATTGCTTAACAAATTGTTCAATTCA